>OZ026518.1:90332539-91040286 GCA_964019695.1 Loripinus fragilis
GTGGACGATTTTTAGGTTAGTCTTGTACAGGGGTCGAAAATGTATTATTTGCATTTTAAAATTATGAAAAAGAACAAATCTGAACTAAAAGACCTGTTGGGTGATTGTTTCTACAAAATGAAATGAAATACGAAACTAGTTTGTCAGAAATTATAGCATTCAGATACCCTCGGCCAACTCTGTGCAATCAGATTCCTATAGTCACACGATAACTGTGTCATAGGAATGATGCCAACGCAATACCATGTTAAAATGAAGTAAGATTGGCTATAGTGGTGATGACGCAATGATAAACGTCACAAAAAAAGACGTTACAAAAAAACGTGCAATTTTGTTTTCAACTGTTGATAGACAAACGTTTTAGGTAACCAGAAATTTTGTTTTTAATTGGGCTATCTATACATGCTACTAATCTTGTCTCTAGCAAGCAGCTTTCTCGTACAAAGAAATACACCCTACATTCATCCGGGGCCTGATTCTAATTGGGTAAAATAGCTCTGTTTGACCTTATATATGCGCATGAGGTGAAGGACATTTGTGCAGTAAAAATCTAGCTGCCACATGTTGCACTTCTAAGAAGAAAGTATGGTAGGACTACATAATTGTGTAACAAGTGTCATATATACTTTTGTTTATAAGCGCCCAAACAACGTGGGTTCAACGTTTCTGTTACACTAATGATTTATGCATCTTTAGACTATAATTGAGCCAGTGCATGCGTTGTGATTCTTTTCACATGCGTGTGAAGTCGCTTTTAAAACAATCATTGACAGATACCTAGTGGGCTAGGTGCCTTAATTTTACTATTATCTTGTGTGTGCGAGTAGCGAAGGCTCTGGCGACTGCGTCTGACAATTGGTTGATCAAATATTCAATAAATATCAAAAATTTCATGACCTGGCCCATTTCTTTATATAGCTGCAATTTTGTTATAAAGTGGTACTTCTCTTATTTAAGTTCAAAACAACGTTTGATGGCAAAGTATGGAAGCTTATAACAAGCCAGCACATGAGTATTTGGTCATTATCGCACATGCTTAAAATTGCTCATGAACTATCTATTGGTGCCAGATGCCTTAATTCTGGCCTGAGCTTTACCTATACATACACCATTTTCAGCGTATACAAGCAGTGAGTGCTCTGGCGATGCTGCGCACAAGCTCATGCGTGCATGTTCACTTGCTGATCAAATATTCAATATATATAAAAATCTAACGAGCTGACCAATTTCCTTACAAAACATCCATTTTCTTACGAAATGTAGTAATAATTATTTTTTTTCTGCTCAAAACAACGACTGATTGCAATTGATGGAAGCTTATAATGAGTTAGAGCACGTTTTTGGTACTCATCGCAAACGCGTAAAGTTGCTCATCAAACATGCATGTATAACTATAAAGTGGGGTAAGTTGCCTTAATTTTGGTCTAAGCCTTTTAAAACACCATTCTTTCTGTGGACGTGCAATGAAGGCCCTTTCGATGTTGTGCACATACGCAGGGGCGTCTGAATATTGACTGATCAAATTTTCAAAACTCATGAGCTGGTCTTTCTTAGAAAAGCAGTCATATTCTTATGAAAAGTTGATGTTGATGTAGTTCTCTTATTTCAGTTGAAATCAAAGGTTGGTGGCACTAAATGGAAGCTGAAAACAAACCAGCGCAGGAATATTTAATGAGCTGGTCAATTTCTTGATAAGGCAGCCATTTTCTTATGAAAAGTAGGTATAGCTCTCTTATTTCTGTTCAAAACATCAGTAGATTGCTTTTGATGGAGGCAGGAGTTTTTTGTACTCATCATGCATGCGTAAAGTTGCCATTAAACATATATGAACAGTTATCAAGTGGAGCTAGATGCCTTTATTTTAACCCCTGCCTTTATCTTCATCATTCTTTGTGTGTGCGAGCATTGATGGCTTTGGCGATGCTGTTCACAAGCACAGGCGCGTCTGAGAATTAGCTACTTATTCAAATATTTTATAAGTGTCGAAAACCTCATGAACTGGCCCATTTCTTTCCAAAACAGCAATTTTCTACAAACAGCATTTGCACAGTCTTATTGCTGTTATAGCGACTTGCACACACGATATATGACTGTGATAGTTGGCATACATTAAGTACTGCTAAACCGTTTTAGAGCAACTTGTCCAAGAACACGTTTACACGGTAATTTTGACTACAGCTATATGACTAAAAAAAAGTTGACAGTCGTATTAAGCACAAATGCAACATCAACATAATAAAAAATAAAAGCAATGAATAAAAAAAGTCAAAAAAATAGTTTTATTAATTTTTAACTTGTCAGGATTCGAACCTGTCCCATGAAGGATTTCTGTGCTGTGTATGCATTAGACTAGCGCTCTAAACCCCTCAGCTATTTGGGCCTATTAATCTATAGGTATACAATGCATTCACTACCACAATAGAACCAGTGTTAAGGGACATTACTCATGGATGTTTAACTATTTAAATTTAAAGCAGTCAAAAACCCTTCTAAAAAAAAGGAGTTTTAAAATTTGTACTTGGTCTTATAATCCTATTAAAGAATACATCAATATTATAAAGCAGAAAATCAGAATAACATCAAACAACTTTATATTTACCAAAATTAATTAATAGCTTCTATACATTTAAGTCAATTAAACAATTTTTGCTAAATTTAAGTGCTTTACCTACTCTGTCCAATAATTTCTTGGACAGTGCTTGACGAGACCTTACAAAAAGGGCTTGTCATCAAACGAATTTCTCAGATGGAGAATTCGTAAACAAAGGTCCCTTTTCTTTTTTAATTAGTTTTTCTTTCCTTTTTATTTTCAATTCCTTTTTTTCTTTATGCCCATTTTGTTTCTTTTAAGGGGTTCCCTGGGCAGCTGTAGGTCCACTTGACCATACAGTTGAGATGGGGCTTCAGGTTTATTACTATATATGCTTCTGTATGAAGTTATCATTACCCATTTTTAAAACACTTCTCTGTGAGTTATTGTTCGCTATATGCGTCCAAAATTGACAAAATAATATGGTTCTGACAACAATGTTGAAACAACGACATGTAAATGCTGTATGCATTCTAGTGGCATGGTTAAATTGTCCACTGACGTAATGAGTGATGCATGCAACTCACGTTCATGAGAATATCAATAACTGTCTAAACAACGTGCAATCAACGTTCCTATTAAACTAATGATTTGACGTTATCATACCTTTTTTTACAATATTTGAGCACCTCATGGAATTCCAGTACTTATCGCATATGCATAAAGCTGCTCTATAAATATGCATGGACACCTACCTACTAGTAGGAGTATAGGCCTAATTTTGGCCTGAACCTGTATCTACACTTATTCTATGTGTATACGAGCAATGAAGACTCTTGTGACTTTGTAGTGATGTGTAGACTCAATTGAACTTTTTTCTGCTCATAACTGCGATATGTATAAAAATATATCTCATGTGCTGACTTATTACACTAGGCTCACGTGTTTCAATTAGTCGATAAGCCACCAGGCAACATATTCGAATTTGGGAGTGGACGATTTTTAGGTTAGTCTTGTACAGGGGTCGAAAATGTATTATTTGCATTTTAAAATTATGAAAAAGAACAAATCTGAACTAAAAGACCTGTTGGGTGATTGTTTCTACAAAATGAAATGAAATACGAAACTAGTTTGTCAGAAATTATAGCATTCAGATTCCCTCGGCCAACTCTGTGCAATCAGATTCCTATAGTCATACGATAACTGTGTCATAGGAATGATGCCAACGCAATACCATGTTGAAATGAAGTAAGATTGGCTATAGTGGTGATGACACAATGATAAATGTCACAAAAAGAAGACGTTACAAAAAAACGTGTAATTTTATTTTCAACTGTTGATAGACAAACGTTTCAGGTAACCATAAATTTTGTTTTAATTGGCTATCTATACATGCTACTAATCTAGTCTCTAGCAAGCAGCTTTCTCGTACAAAGAACTACAACCTACATTCATCCGGGGCCTGATTCTAATTGGGTAAAATAGCTCTATTTTACCTTATATATGTGCATGAGGTGAAGGACATTTGTGCAGTAAAAATCTAGCTGCCACATTTTGCACTACTAAGAAATAAGTATGGTAGGACTACATAATTATGTAACAAGTGTCATATATACTTTTGTATATAAGCGCCCAAACAACGTGGGTTCAACGTTTCTGTTACACTAATGATTTATGCATCTTTAGACTATAATTGAGCCAGTGTATGCGTTGTGATTCTTTTCACATGCGTGTGAAGTCGCTTTTAAAACAATCATTGACAGATACCTAGTGGGCTAGGTGCCTTTATTTTACTATTATCTTGTGTGTGCGAGTAGCGACGGCTCTGGCGACTGCGTCTGACAATTGGTTGATCAAATATTCAATAAATATCAAAAACTTCATCACCTGGCCCATTTCTTTATATAGCTGCAATTTTGTTATAAAGTGGTACTTCTCTTATTTAAGTTCAAAACAACGTTTGATGGCAAAGTATGGAAGCTTATAACAAGCCAGCACATGAGTATTTGGTCATTATCGCACATGCTTAAAATTGCTCATGAAACATGCATTAACAACTATCTATTGGTGCCAGATGCCTTAATTCTGGCCTGAGCTTTACCTATACATACACCATTTTCAGCGTATACAAGCAGTGAGTGCTCTGGCGATGCTGCGCACAAGCTCATGCGTGCATGTTCACTTGCTGATCAAATATTCAATATATATAAAAATCTAACGAGCTGACCAATTTCCTTACATAACATCCATTTTCTTACAAATTGTAGTAATAATTATCTTATTTCTGCTCAAAACAACGACTGATTGCAATTGATGGAAGCTTATAATGAGTTAGAGCACGTTTTTGGTACTCATCGCAAACGCGTAAAGTTGCTCATCAAACATGCATGTATAACTATAAAGTGGGGTAAGTTGCCTTAATTTTGGTCTGAGCCTTTTAAAACACCATTCTTTCTGTGGATGAGCAATGAAGGCCCTTTCGATGTTGTGCACATACGCAGGGGCGTCTGAATATTGACTGATCAAATTTTCAAAACTCATGAGCTGGTCTTTCTTAGAAAAGCAGTCATATTCTTATGAAAAGTTGATGTAGTTCTCTTATTTCAGTTGAAATCAAAGGTTGGTGGCACTAAATGGAAGCTGAAAACAAACCAGCGCAGGAATATTTAATGAGCTGGTCAATTTCTTGATAAGGCAGCCATTTTCTTATGAAAAATAGGTATAGCTCTCTTATTTCTGTTCAAAACATCAGTAGATTGCTTTTGATGGAGGCAGGAGTTTTTTGTACTCATCATGCATGCGTAAAGTTGCCATTAAACATATATGAACAGTTATCAAGTGGAGCTAGATGCCTTAATTTAACCCCTGCCTTTATCTTCATCATTCTTTGTGTGTGCGAGCATTGATGGCTTTGGCGATGCTGTTCACAAGCACAGGCGCGTCTGAGAATTAGCTACTTATTCAAATATTTTATAAGTGTCGAAAACCTCATGAACTGGCCCATTTCTTTCCAAAACAGCAATTTTCTACAAACAGCATTTGCACAGTCTTATTGCTGTTATAGCGACTTGCACACACGATATATGACTGTGATAGTTGGCATACATTAAGTACTGCTAAACCGTTTTAGAGCAACCTGTCCAAGAACACGTTTACACGGTAATTTTGACTACAGCTATATGACTAAAAAAATGTTGACAGTCGTATTAAGCACAAATGCAACATCAACATAATAAAAAATAAAAGCAATGAATAAAAAAAGTCAAAAAAATAGTTTTATTATTTTTTAATTTGTCAGGATTCGAACCTGTCCCATGAAGGATTTCTGTGCTGTGTATGCATTAGACTAGCGCTCTAAACCCCTCAGCTACTTGGGCCTATTAATCTATAGGTATACAATGCATTCACTACCACAATAGAACCAGTGTTGAGGGACATTACTCATGGATGTTTAACAATTTAAATTTAAAGCAGTCAAAAACCCTTCTAAAGAAAAGGAGTTTTAAAATTTGTACTTGGTCTAATAATCCTATTAAAGAATACATCAATATTATAAAGCAGAAAATCAGAATAACATCAAACAACTTTATATTTACCAAAATTAATTAATAGCTTCTATACATTTAAGTCAAATAAAACATTTTTTGCTAAATTTAAGTGCTTTACCTACTCTGTCCAATAATTTCTTGGACAGTGCTTGACGAGACCTTACAAAAAGGGCTTGTCATCAAACGAATTTCTCCGATGGAGAATTCGTAAACAAAGGTCCCTTTTCTTTTTTAATTAGTTTTTCTTTCCTTTTTTATTTTCAATTCCTTTTTTTTCTTTATGCCCATTTTGTTCCTTTTAAGGGGTTCCCTGGGCAGCTGTAGGTCCACTTGACCATACAGTTGAGATGGGGCTTCAGGTTTATTACTATATATGCTTCTTTATGAAGTTATCATTACCCATTTTTAAAACACTTCTCCGTGAGTTATTGTTCGCTATATGCGTCCAAAATTGACAAAATAATATGGTTCTGACAACAATGTTGAAACAACGACATGTAAATGCTGTATGCATTCTAGTGGCATGGTTAAATTGTCCACAGACGTAATGAGTGATGCATGCAACTCACGTTCATGAGAATATCAATAACTGTCTAGACAACGTGCAATCAACGTTCCTATTAAACTAATGATTTGACGTTATCATACCTTTTTTTACAATATTTGAGCCACCTCATGGAATTCCAGTACTTATCGCATATGCATAAAGCTGCTCTATAAATATGCATGGACACCTACCTACTAGTAGGAGTATAGGCCTAATTTTGGCCTGAACCTGTATCTACACTTATTCTATGTGTATACGAGCAATGAAGACTCTTGTAACTTTGTAGTGATTTGAAGACTCAATTGAACTTTTTTCTGCTCATAATTGCGATATGTATAAAAATATACCTCATGTGCTGACTTATTACACTGAGCTCACGTGTTTCAATTAGTCGATAAGCCACCAGGCAACATATTCGAATTTGGGAGTGGACGATTTTTAGGTTAGTCTTGTACAGGGGTCGAAAATGTATTATTTGCATTTTAAAATTATGAAAAAGAACAAATCTGAACTAAAAGACCTGTTGGGTGATTGTTTCTACAAAATGAAATGAAATACGAAACTAGTTTGTCAGAAATTATAGCATTCAGATACCCTCGGCCAACTCTGTGCAATCAGATTCCTATAGTCACACGATAACTGTGTCATAGGAATGATGCCAACGCAATACCATGTTGAAATGAAGTAAGATTGGCTATAGTGGTGATGACGCAATGATAAACGTCACAAAAAAAGACGTTACAAAAAAACGTGCAATTTTGTTTTCAACTGTTGATAGACAAACGTTTTAGGTAACCAGAAATTTTGTTTTTAATTGGGCTATCTATACATGCTACTAATCTTGTCTCTAGCAAGCAGCTTTCTCGTACAAAGAAATACACCCTACATTCATCCGGGGCCTGATTCTAATTGGGTAAAATAGCTCTGTTTGACCTTATATATGCGCATGAGGTGAAGGACATTTGTGCAGTAAAAATCTAGCTGCCACATGTTGCACTTCTAAGAAGAAAGTATGGTAGGACTACATAATTATGTAACAAGTGTCATATATACTTTTGTTTATAAGCGCCCAAACAACGTGGGTTCAACGTTTCTGTTACACTAATGATTTATGCATCTTTAGACTATAATTGAGCCAGTGCATGCGTTGTGATTCTTTTCACATGCGTGTGAAGTCGCTTTTAAAACAATCATTGACAGATACCTAGTGGGCTAGGTGCCTTAATTTTACTATTATCTTGTGTGTGCGAGTAGCGAAGGCTCTGGCGACTGCGTCTGACAATTGGTTGATCAAATATTCAATAAATATCAAAAATTTCATGACCTGGCCCATTTCTTTATATAGCTGCAATTTTGTTATAAAGTGGTACTTCTCTTATTTAAGTTCAAAACAACGTTTGATGGCAAAGTATGGAAGCTTATAACAAGCCAGCACATGAGTATTTGGTCATTATCGCACATGCTTAAAATTGCTCATGAACTATCTATTGGTGCCAGATGCCTTAATTCTGGCCTGAGCTTTACCTATACATACACCATTTTCAGCGTATACAAGCAGTGAGTGCTCTGGCGATGCTGCGCACAAGCTCATGCGTGCATGTTCACTTGCTGATCAAATATTCAATATATATAAAAATCTAACGAGCTGACCAATTTCCTTACAAAACATCCATTTTCTTACGAAATGTAGTAATAATTATTTTTTTTCTGCTCAAAACAACGACTGATTGCAATTGATGGAAGCTTATAATGAGTTAGAGCACGTTTTTGGTACTCATCGCAAACACGTAAAGTTGCTCATCAAACATGCATGTATAACTATAAAGTGGGGTAAGTTGCCTTAATTTTGGTCTGAGCCTTTTAAAACACCATTCTTTCTGTGGACGAGCAATGAAGGCCCGTTCGATGTTGTGCACATACGCAGGGGCGTCTGAATATTGACTGATCAAATTTTCAAAACTCATGAGCTGGTCTTTCTTAGAAAAGCAGTCATATTCTTATGAAAAGTTGATGTTGATGTAGTTCTCTTATTTCAGTTGAAATCAAAGGTTGGTGGCACTAAATGGAAGCTGAAAACAAACCAGCGCAGGAATATTTAATGAGCTGGTCAATTTCTTGATAAGGCAGCCATTTTCTTATGAAAAGTAGGTATAGCTCTCTTATTTCTGTTCAAAACATCAGTAGATTGCTTTTGATGGAGGCAGGAGTTTTTTGTACTCATCATGCATGCGTAAAGTTGCCATTAAACATATATGAACAGTTATCAAGTGGAGCTAGATGCCTTTATTTTAACCCCTGCCTTTATCTTCATCATTCTTTGTGTGTGCGAGCATTGATGGCTTTGGCGATGCTGTTCACAAGCACAGGCGCGTCTGAGAATTAGCTACTTATTCAAATATTTTATAAGTATCGAAAACCTCATGAACTGGCCCATTTCTTTCCAAAACAGCAATTTTCTGCAAACAGCATTTGCACAGTCTTAATGCTGTTATAGCGACTTGCACACACGATATATGACTGTGATAGTTGGCATACGTTAAGTACTGCTAAACCGTTTTAGAGCAACCTGTCCAAGAACACGTTTACACGGTAATTTTGACTACAGCTATATGACTAAAATAATGTTGACAGTCGTATTAAGCACAAATGCAACATCAACATAATAAAAAAAAAAAGCAATGAATAAAAAAAGTCAAAAAAATAGTTTTATTATTTTTTAACTTGTCAGGATTCGAACCTGTCCCATGAAGGATTTCTGTGCTGTGTATGCATTAGACTAGCGCTCTAAACCCCTCAGCTATTTGGGCCTATTAATCTATAGGTATACAATGCATTCACTACCACAATAGTGTATGTGTATGCATTAGACTAGCGCTCTAAACCCCTCAGCTATTTGGGCCTATTAATCTATAGGTATACAATGCATTCACTACCACAATAGAACCAGTGTTAAGGGACATTACTCATGGATGTTTAACTATTTAAATTTAAAGCAGTCAAAAACCCTTCTAAAGAAAAGGAGTTTTAAAATTTGTACTTGGTCTTATAATCCTATTAAAGAATACATCAATATTATAAAGTAGAAAATCAGAATAACATCAAACAACTTTATATTTACCAAAATTAATTAATAGCTTCTATACATTTAAGTCAAATAAAACAATTTTTGCTAAATTTAAGTGCTTTACCTACTCTGTCCAATAATTTCTTGGACAGTGCTTGACGAGACCTTACAAAAAGGGCTTGTCATCAAACGAATTTCTCCGATGGAGAATTCGTAAACAAAGGTCCCTTTTCTTTTTTAATTAGTTTTTCTTTCCTTTTTTATTTTCAATTCCTTTTTTTTCTTTATGCCCATTTTGTTCCTTTTAAGGGGTTCCCTGGGCAGCTGTAGGTCCACTTGACCATACAGTTGAGATGGGGCTTCAGGTTTATTACTATATATGCTTCTGTATGAAGTTATCATTACCCATTTTTAAAACACTTCTCCGTGAGTTATTGTTCGCTATATGCGTCCAAAATTGACAAAATAATATGGTTCTGACAACAATGTTGAAACAACGACATGTAAATGCTGTATGCATTCTAGTGGCATGGTTAAATTGTCCACTGACGTGATGAGTGATGCATGCAACTCACGTTCATGAGAATATCAATAACTGTCTAAACAACGTGCAATCAACGTTCCTATTAAACTAATGATTTGACGTTATCATACCTTTTTTTACAATATTTGAGCACCTCATGGAATTCCAGTACTTATCGCATATGCATAAAGCTGCTCTATAAATATGCATGGACACCTACCTACTAGTAGGAGTATAGGCCTAATTTTGGCCTGAATCTGTATCTACACTTATTCTATGTGTATACGAGCAATGAAGACTCTTGTGACTTTGTAGTGATGTGTAGACTCAATTGAACTTTTTTCTGCTCATAACTGCGATATGTATAAAAATATATCTCATGTGCTGACTTATTACACTAGGCTCACGTGTTTCAATTAGTCGATAAGCCACCAGGCAACATATTCGAATTTGGGAGTGGACGATTTTTAGGTTAGTCTTGTACAGGGGTCGAAAATGTATTATTTGCATTTTAAAATTATGAAAAAGAACAAATCTGAACTAAAAGACCTGTTGGGTGATTGGTGCACACTATTCGGCGGGATCCACGCTTTAATTATCCGGGATCCATGGTGGGTGGTGTTGGTTCGACATTAATATCTCGATAACTACATATCAGATCTTTAAAACTTTGGTATCAGTTTAAAGGGGATTAATTTATCTTTCATGTGATGTAAAGAAATTGCAAAAATTCGTATGTTTTATATGAATTTTTTACTCGCAAAAATTGCGGGATCCTCGAAAATACTGCTTTTACCATCCGGGACGCATGGGGGTGATGTTGTTTCGACATAATTATCTCATAATTTACATATCATATTTTAATAAACTTGGTAACATATTAAAGAGGAGTTATATATCTTTTAGATGATGTAAAGAAAATTAAAAAATTCGGAAATTAAGTATGTTTTTGTTACCTTCAAAATTTTCGGGATCCTCTAAATTTTGGTTAAAATTATGCGTTATGCATGGGGGTGATGTTCATTCGACATGAATATTTCAAAAATATACACATCAGAATTTTATAAACTTGGTATCAGTTTAAAAAGGAAATATGGTGTAAAGAAAATGCGAATATTCGTATTTGTTCTATGATTTTTTACTCGCAAAAATTGCGGGATCCTCGAGATTTTGGGTTTAATTATGCGGGATGCATGTGGGGTGGTGTTGATTCGACTAGAATATCACACTATTTGCACATCAGATTTGTATAAATTTGGTATCAGCTTAAAGAAAAGTAATATATCTATTAGATGGACTAAGGGAAATGGGGAAATTACCGAATTATGATATGATTTATAACTTTCATATTTTGCGGGATCATCGATAATTTGGCAATTTGGCATTACACGTGTTTAATTGTTTCTATCTTTGTGCAATTTTCAGCATCCCATTTAAAAAAGACGAGACATATAAATTTACTTCTGTTAGCCAGAATTAACTTTGTACAGAAAGCTAATTCTGTTGCCCCCTGCTCACCACGGGGAGGTGGAAGTTTTGAGCAGGATGTTTTTGGTTATTATTTCAAAGTTTTAGACTAATCTTTACACCAAAGTAAGAGTCAGGTCAGCTGCCAAGAAATTTGCTATAAAGTTACTCTTATCCTGATACTGTATAAAACACAAATGTTTTTCTTTTTTTGTGCAAGGACTGTTATCGAACAAGGCTTCGCTTTAAAAACTGATTACACAAAAAGAATGGCAGCTCTGCTGCCATCAAATTTGGTGTAAGGTTACTGATATCTGATACTATATAAAAGACAGTTTCTTTTGTTTTGTTTTTTTTTTGCACAGACTTTTATAGATCAAGGTTTCGCTTTAAAACAGGTTACACAAAAAGAGTGGCAGCTCAGCTGCCATCAAATTTGGTTTAAAGTTACTGATACTATATAAAAGACAGTTCATTTTTTTTGCAAGGACTGTTATTGTTCAAGGTTTCGCTATAAAAACTGGTTACACAAAAAAGAGTGGCAGCTCAGCTGCCATCAAATTTGGTTTAAAGTTAATCTAATCTGTTACATTGTTGATTTTTTTTTACTCTGTCTGTTTCAATCAAAACTGACGAATAGTACTAGATGGATCTACACGGTAAAAAAATAAGTTATTGTTCGTGTCAATACATTGCAGGGCCAAAAAGTTCAGTTCAGCTGCCATCAAATTTGGTGTAAAGTTAGTCTTATCTATTACATTGAAGAAGTTTTTTTTCCAAAACAGTTTGGACCCAGATCAGACGCGACGTTTGTCGAGCCTCATCTGACTTCAAAACTATTCATAACTATTAGATTTTTAATTATGTTTTAATGCGGACTTTTTAAAAGTTATTTCTGATAGTTTTTACTTACCATTTCGAATAAAAAGAAACGCGACATTTGTCTGACTATTGGACACATAGTTTGTTCATATATGTATTCAAATGAGTATTCAATCATTCTGTATTTCACATGAGGGGCACTGCCACTCGTTTCTTTGGGAATCTATGTTTAAACATTTTCTATGGAACCAAGTTCTGCACTTTCTGTTATCACAGCAAATCATATTGTCTATGCATTCAGGCATTTTGCAAATACACCATATCGGAATTTTGAAAACCTTACACGTGACTGAGTCGAGTTTACATCTGCCTCTTACTGCTTCCTTGGGAAATGGTGTCATGTTCCCACTTTCAAGACACTGAATCAAATGTTCTCTCATTTTTGATGTGGAGTATGTTACTCGGGTATTAAAGCAATCTGACTTGAAACAAAACTCTACCACATTAGCTATAGAAAAAAGACCACAATCATATGAATTAGGCTGTTGCTGAACGCGAGGTACTTTAACTTCCAATGTTGACGATGAAGTTCTATAAATCTGCGAAAGTTGAATTTTAACATTATTTCTCAAACTCTTTAAATTAGCACCTAAACTATCAATATAGTAAATAAAATTTGGATCTTTAGAAGTCGAGAAACTCATTGTCCAGTGATTATTTCCATCGAAATGTAATTGAACACATGGTGCAATTTGTGGCTTGAAATGTCTAGATGTATTCCACAACTGGTTATCTTCCATGAAAAAGGGTGTGTTTTGGGTGTCCTGTAGCCCATTAATGTGTGGAAATTGTCTACGTAATATGTTACTTACTGCAAGCATGTGTTTATCAAAAAGCCACCCATTATCAGTTATTATCCTTTTATCTCCTAGGCTAAGGTTAAGTTCAGGTAGCCACGATAGTTCTCGAGTAGTTTCTGGGGTTTCGATTTGTTCCAAGTCAATAAGTTCATCACGTATACTTAATGGTGATTTCTCTGGAATGCATAGTCGCACACGTTTCTTATTTTCAGGTGAAGGACTGAATTGGAATCGCTTTATACTTCGCCGCTTGGATCCAGATTTTTTCCTGGAATCAGGATTTTTTTTAATGCTATCCTTTACACACGATTTCACTGAACTTATGAATGGAGTTGATTCACGTTTTGGCGTCAAGCAAAGCGTCTTTCTTGTTGATTTTTTGTACTATCATCAGTATGTTTATCGACTAACGGAGGAGAATTGCTATGAATAATTTCCAGATTGGATCTAGATTTTATCCTGGAATCAGGAATTTTCTTAATGCTATCCTTTACACACGATTTCACTGAACTAATGATTGGAGTTGATTCTCGTTTTGGCGTCAAGCATGGCGTTTTTCTTCTTGATTGTTTATTGACTGGCGGTGTAGAAGCAGGGGAATTGCTGTATATAATTTCCATGGCTTGTTTTGAATCTGGAGCAGGGATCAGTTCATAATCAGAGTTTTTTGGCTTTTTCTGACCAATTCTTTTCTGTGACCTTGGTCTGCTTTTGTACCTCATCAAAACTTACATTTTTTTCCTCTTTTGCGGATTTTATACTCATTCCAATAAATAATTTGGCTGCCATAATATGATAACAAGTAGCTGTCGATGGGCAGTGGCATTCTTCTTTAGGGTGTAATTTAACGCTATAGGCTTTGCCCCTGATTCCTTCAACCATGTAGGCTTTCAAATCAGATATGAACCTGACACCGTCAGCTTTAACGACGCGTTCTGCCAGGTCCTCTTGGCTCTCAAACGGTTTTTTTGCAGACGCTTCAACCTTAACATCAATTGGCTCTGGAAGGACCATATCATCCTTATCAGTGGATCTTGCAAATTCGCCTAAATCTTCAAGAATATCTGTGTTTGATACTTCAGGCATCACTAGCGAATCAATTTGACACTTCATAGTTTTTAGTATGTCGTCAGGTTGTATAACCTTATGAGGAAATTTAAGGTCTTCTGGTTCTAAGGCAGCAAACTGATATTCATCCTTAAGTGAAAAATTACCTAGACCTGCTCTACCAAGTAAAACCTCGGCGTATGTTGAATTCTGAAGGTAAAACAAACTTAAAACCATATTATCAACAGGCAATTTCTTGTGACTGTTCACCCATTTGATGATATAATTAAATCCTTCTGAAATATTAGTGGTAACTCCAGAGTATGGATTATTGATATCATGCTCGTCCAAAATCCATCTTCCAGAGTGACTTAAAATTTCTGGTTTAATATTCTGTTGAAAGTATTCCAAATAATTCGAACACCATGGCCTACTCAACTCTTCCAATTTGTCAAGGAAGTCATGTTCAGAATCACATCTTAGTAGAGTGTCTAAATTAGACATGTATTCTTCAATATTGTTTGAAGGGGCTTTCCGTTTCTTTAGCCATTCTTTGACATCCTTTTTAACATGATTCCAACAATGAACAATTGTAGCGGATGGCAGCTTCTCAGATATAGCATTTGTGAGAGCTCGTTCCCTATCTGCAACAAATATCGTTTCCTTACTTTTCAGGTTTAGACATTCCTGGCTTAATACTGTCAGGAAACGTTCTTGAAATTTTTGATCTTTTTTCTCATGAATAAGAAAAGCTAATGGAACTGTAGGCTCACTTCTGGAAAGAAAATTCTTATACACAATCGGCGTTATGTAGAAATTGCCCATCTCAAATGTTGTATCTATTGACAAAAAGGGTTTCTCACTTCGTTTAATTTGCAACAAGTCATTAAAGTCCTTCAGTGCTTCACGTAGTCCTAAAACCAGTAATAAACTTGGGAAAATATCAAACTGCATGACGAAACCATCCAACTGATAGGCTAATTCTAAAGTATTATATATATCGTCTTGCGAAAGTCTCTTTTTTCGCTGCATTGACATGTATATATTTTCCACTTGCTTAAGATTCCGTGGGGCCCGACTGACAGCTTCCTGGCCGTCGACGGTTGACTTCAATTTATTGTAAACCTTCCCTGCAGTTAGCCCTGTTTCAAGATTAGCCTTAATATCATCGATTGTTGACGGACACGTTTTAACGAAATTTTTGTTTTTTCCCGGGTTTTTCACATTACCGTGTGGCATAGGTTCAAAAACTGTCTCATCGTCTATGTAATGAATTAGAAAAAAACCTCTCATTACCAATCAAACCGTACTCTGTTCTTTTAAATGCACTGGAAGCTGAACCTTTAGGGTTTTTAATATTTCCAGAACAAGTTTTTATTCTCCAGTTTGACTTCATAACTACTGGTGCTGACTTGGGATACTTTCTTGAACCCAACCCTACGGGACGATACACTAGAAAAATTTTGTGTGTCAATTACAAACATATCTCCACCTTTCCGCTTAATGGGAGCTTCTCTTGATATCAGCTCTTCTTCAAAAACACCCTCAACACACTGGCTTAAATGTCATCTGCATATTCAATAGTTACGGGAGTATCAACATTTTCACGAAATATAACGGAGCCGTTACCACCACCATATTGTCTCTCTCCACGACATTCTGTACTTTTCACCACCATTTCCTTAGCTTGTTGCACTATTTTAGGTTGAAATTTCTGTGAAACGCACTTCTTTTCACGATTTTTACGAATACTGCGTCGCAACATTTGCTGTCGATGTCTTCTAGAAATAGGATATCTCTTTTAGCTGAGTAACACTGCGTTCTTGTTTCCATGTAAAGTACTTTACAGTCTTCTTTTATGCTCAAAGATCGCTCTGTGGTAAGATCTGTCAATATATCAAAACGATTGTTGCAGGGTATCTGGGGAATCTGAATAGGCGCTTCCTTCTTCTGTGTAGTTACTTCCTTCTTCTGTGTAATTTCTTCTTTCTTCTGAATAGGCGCTTGCTTCTTCTGTGTAATTACTTCCTTCTTCTGCGTAGCTACTTCCTTCTTCTGAATAGGCGCTCCCTTCTTCTGTGTAGTTACTTCCATCTTCTGCGTAGTTACTTCTTCTGAATAGGCGCTCCCTTCTTCTGTGTAGTTACTTCCTTCTTCTGCGTAGTTACTTCCTTCTTCTGTGTAGTTACTTCCTTCTTCTGCGTAGTTACTTCTTTCTTCTGAATAGGCGCTTCCTTCTTCTGTGTAGTAACTTCCTTCTTCTGCGTAGTTACTTCCTTCTTCTGCGTAGTTGCTTCCTTTTTCTGAATAGGCGCTTCCCTTTTCTGTGTAGTTACATCCTTCTTCTGCGTAGTTACTTCCTTCTTCTGCGTAGTTGCTTCCTTTTTCTGAATAGGCGCTTCCGTCTTCTGCGTAGTTACTTCCTTCTTCTGTGTAGTTACTTCCTTCTTCTGCGTAGTTACTTCTTTCTTCTGAATAGGCGCTTCCTTCTTCTGTGTAGTAACATCCTTCTTCTGCGTAGTTACTTCCTTCTTCTGCGTAGTTGCTTCCTTTTTCTGAATAGGCGCTTCCCTTTTCTGTGTAGTTACATCCTTCTTCTGCGTAGTTACATCCTTCTTCTGCGTAGTTACTTCCTTCTTCTGCGTAGTTACTTCTTTCTTCTGCGTAGTTACATCCTTCTTCTGCGTAGTTACTTTCTTCTTCTGCGTAGTTACTTCCTTCTTCTGCGTAGTTACTTCTTTCTTCTGCGTAGTTACATCCTTCTTCTGCGTAGTTACTTTCTTCTTCTGCGTAGTTACTTCCTTCTTCTGCGTAGTTACTTCTTTCTTCCGAATAGGCGCTTCCTTCTTCTGCGTAGTTACTTCCTTCTTCTGCGTAGTTTCTTCTTTCTTCTGAATAGGCATTCCTTCTTCTGTGTAGCTACTTGATCCTTCGTCGGTAATGCAGGAAAGTCATCTTTGGTGAAAACAGATTCATTCGAGGTTGAAGGCACAGACACTGACAAAGGTGTAGTAAGAACAGGCCGGCAAAAACTTGGCGCACGTCTCGTCGTAGGTTTGAGTTGGAACCGAATTGCAGTCTCTATGTCAAGTTTCATCTCTTTCACACCATCTGGAGTCAAGTGAAGTCCATCTCTAGACAGAAGAACGCGATTTGCCGAATAACGATCAGACCCAAAGCGCGGATGCTCAATTAGTACAACATCATCCATCAACCGAATGGCATCGTTCACCTTCTTGGCAAGGTCATTACACATGTTGAGTAAAGTCAATTTATTCTTGGCTCCTGGAAACAAACTAACGTCACGCGGAAGTATAGCCGATACAAAAACCTGGATATTTGGATTTCCTTCACGAACGTCGCTTATCAGCTTCTTAAAACGGTAGATCACCTTCTCGTGCGTCTCGTAGGGTAGGTTGTTCGTTCCAGCATGCAGGACAACGCCCTGAAAATAGAAAAAAAACCAGTATTAGTAAAAGGAATTTTAAGTTTTTAATCTCTTCTGCGAGATTAACAGCACATATACTAATGAGCAATATAAAGATATGTTCTGTTCTGTTCTTTGAGACTCCCTTTTAAAGTTCATAACCTCTGTCATATAAATGAGAGAAAAAATTCGGAAATATGGTACATATCGGATTTTAAAGCAACGAAGGCTCAGTCGAGTTTATGCCAATGCACAGACTCGCCCGAGCTTGCACTGCTCGCATAAATGAGACACTGGAATGCTATCTTCAAGCAACGCAGGCCCCTTTGAGTCTGTATGGTCCATCGATGTGGTACATATCGATTTTAAAGCAACGAAGGCTCAGTCGAGTTTGTGCCAATGCACAGACTCGCCCGAGTTTTCACTGCTCGCATTAATGAGACACTGGAAGGCTATCTTCAAGCAACGCAGGCCCCTTTGAGTCTGCGCTTATGCACAGACTCACATTGGCCATCGATGCTACTTAAAATGAGATTATAGTAAAAAAAATCAATTTGTACTCTTTTTTATGAACTCAGATTAAAGGGAAGTAAATTGTAATTTACTGTTCGGTAAAATGCTAGTTGAGTACAACTTCTTGATAACTTACCTGTGAACCTAAAATGAATTTTTTTCGTCTGTCGCATTTATCATACAAGCGAAAATTGGGAGCAGTCTGATCTGGGTATATATGTAGTTTGCAGTGCATTAAATGCTGCCTAATAACATTGGGATTAAACCAATTAACAAATAACTGAGAGTCCTGCCGTGCAATAGTTCATTCATTTTCAGCCCTTCTGTCAGCATGTGTCGGACAACCGTTATTGCAGAATAAAACCTACCTTTATTGTAGAATATTAAGTTCCGGGGAAACCCATATTTTTCAAAATGCTGAAAAAGAGAGACACAACTTAAGAAATGACACGCGAACATCGAATGCTCTGGCGAAACTGCGCCTTTGCACAGACTCGTCTGAGTCTTCGATGAGACCATACGTGCGTAAAGTGTGCGAATCTTTGCCTTATAGATAGATAGCTTTATTTCCAAGTCCAAAAGGCCATGAAGCCCATGAGGATACAAACAACATATACAATAAGATGACACTAACAAAGACAGTGAAAACAGTAATATAGTTGGCAATCCGAATCAAAAAAAGATGCATATTTTTGGTTTTGTTGGCATTTTTGAGTACATTTGTTAAACAACTTTTAACATAATATTAAGCATGTGTACAGAGTCATAGGGGTGGATGCCGAGTCTGAATTTGCATATGAAGGCCAGAAATTAGGTCAAAGGTCATTGAGTGCAAAAATGAGAAAATATGTACTACTGTAAAACAACGTTATCTTTTTATATGTAAACATATTTCATTTCAAGCCAAATTTTGTATGCTTATAGTTATAAGTCTGAAAAACATTGAGAAAATGTTTTTTATAACTAAATGTTCATATGTCGACTTTAAAATGGGGTCAAAGGTCATCAAGTGCAATAATCGGAGCATTTTTACAAACTGTGTTTCTTTTTTTCTCTGGTCCAACAACAAGATGCTTTTTAAACTTTAAAAAGGGTAGCAGTCTTTCAGAAGGCTTAAATTAACATCTTTATTATTAAATAAACCCCTTTGGAAGCATCCTTTTATGGATTTTTACAAAGACGAACATCGTAAGTTTTGTGCAATTCTGACGGAAATTCTCCCTCAATTTGGCTAAACTGAGATATACTGGCTACTTTGAGAGATTGCTGCACCTCTCAGAAATTAAAACTATTTTCAGTTTTGGACATGCTTTGGGGCCTCAGAAACCCATAATTTAATAACTTTTCTGTGGTCATTTTTCTATAAACCACCTGTAATCAACGTTACCCTTCTGGCATTGAAAATAACAGGACACACAGTACAAGGCTTATGTTGATTTATTTTAATAGTATTAGTGAAACAGTTTAAGCATTAAATGTTTAAACAAGACATAAAAATCAATTGCATACATCTGTGATATGTATTTCTGCTCGTCAGCGATATGTATGTTACATTATATACTAAATTGCAGATAATGACTTCACAAATTAGATGTATTAGAATAAACCATGATACCTGACCTGAAATATACATGATATTGATCTATATTCTATTTGAATTTTTTTTATATACTTGAAGTTGTTTATAACTTTTAACTTGCAATGAAGTGAAATCAAGTAAATATTTTAATATGCTAATTAGTATGTAATTTGTACTGGCTTCAGCATGTAACGCATACATGTAGCTGTTTACAGATTCATTTTTCTATTATTTACATTGCATTGGAATTGTCAAAATATCTTTCATAATGAAATCAAATTATAACTATATTATCAATAATGGATCTTAAATTGCTGCACATATATTAATGAGGTAACGTAGGTAACAAATGGTGCCTTACATAAATGGATAAAGGTAGTAAATTGTTGTTAGGATTATATAAAATTTGGGTCTGCTCTCCACAATTCGCTTACACATACTACACATGTTATATTCTATATAAGACTTAATTTAAAAGAGTGCTATGGGTTGGTCTGCAATATGTGAATGTGGCATTTCCTGGTCCTACTCAATTACTTTTTGTAATTTGCTTGCTTCTTTTACATTCATATTGCAGTTTCAGATTACTACCAATGGTACATAACGATACACATGCAATCTACATCGTGATTTAAATATTGACTTAATATCAATAATTTGCTTAAAATAGCATAGCAATATTTCATACATCTAGTGGCAAGGCAGGAATCAAGGCAGGGGTAGTGCTGAGTGTCTTCTATTGCAGGTATAGGTTTTTGAAGATAGCAAATATAACATCACAGTACAGAACCAGCATGTTTTATGTCCAAATATAGGATGTTACATAGATCTAGTATTAAAGATTTTCCCTGTATGCTGAATTCTTTTAATTTTCACTTTCACTGTTGACAATTACATTATAAATTAATTTATCATCTGTCCCCATTAAAATCTTCTATGTTTTGTTAAACTAGATTTCATATCATTTTGTAATGATGATTATCTTATTATATTCTGCAGCAA
Source organism: Loripinus fragilis (assembly GCA_964019695.1). Classification (NCBI taxonomy): domain Eukaryota; kingdom Metazoa; phylum Mollusca; class Bivalvia; order Lucinida; family Lucinidae; genus Loripinus; species Loripinus fragilis. Next base: position 90,353,469 of record OZ026518.1, read on the forward strand.
TTCTGATAAAACTATTCTGCTTGTTAATTATCTTAGACTAAGGTTGGTTCTGCTTGTTAATTATCTTAGACTAAGGTTGGTTGAGGTAAGGTTACCTGAGCCATGTAGCAGTCTTGTAAAACACCTGAATATATTTCATGGTAACATACACAACAAATCATTTGAACGTTAGTGATACTTTATTTTAAAGATCAGTTAACTGTTTTATTCTTATGCATAAAACAAAAACATGACTCCCAAAATTCACTAGTATGGTTTGCATCTCTGAAACTCACAGATTAAACTGAAAGTTGAAAAAGTAGTGTCACACGCAGCTGATTTCTTTGCTTTTCTTATTCACAAGGTAGTTTGTTTTTAGTTTTGTTTATGCACTATTTGATGTTGTTTAGCTATTTGTAACCCTAGTACATATTTTATATATGTCTTATGATAAGTGAGTTATGGTCTGTTTGTTGGTTTTAAAAGGTTTACTAAATTAGGCTTATTGTGATAGTATTAAATATATATGCAAAACCATCGAAAATGTGAACAACATTGCTGACAACAGCTTGCAGAAAGCATTTTAAGCATAAACTTGCTTACTCTTGTACGTATATCCTTGTAGATATTTGTGAAGACTAACACTGTTTGAGGACTGTCTTGTATATAGTGAAAGGAAAGTAGTTCAGTTTTATTTCAAGAGTAATGCCATATTAAAACTACACATTTCGAGTATTTTACCAGTTACATGTGCTTTCCAATCTAATATATTGCACTTCTATCTATGAGCAGTAGATGTAAACATTAATGTAAGTCACCTACCCTGTATGCAATCAATCCCTGTCTTAGCAAATTGTCATGGTTAACAGATAGATTCTACACAAGAACAGGCGAGTTAGCTACCTTAGGCTCTTATATACATCAAGCAAATTGGAGATGTTAAACCAATGGATTATGCTAGTAAATGTACATATAAGATAACTATTAGGACACATTTACTCTAAATACTAAGAAATGACCCCAAACTGATGGAAAACTATGACCACAATCAAATCATCAGGTGCTCCAATATGGTGAATGCCTGTGTTCCCAAGAAGTCACCAGACATCTGTTTTGGGGAAATTTAATTTGGAATAAAGCTTACATTGGCATTTTACAATTAAAAAGTATAACATAAAGAAACACATGTCAATAACCTCACAGCATTTGATCTCTATCATCATTGCAAAAAATAATAAGCAAAATATGTTTAATAATGATACTTAGAATTGAATTTATCGACACTGAACAATTACAATGTTTAAAAAGTTGCGCTGTGAAAGACATAGATATATATTTTATGGTATCTTAAAATAAGAGGTTACCTTTAATATAATATCTATACTGCATCTATATATGGATGAAAACGTTTACACAAGCAGCCTGATTTCAAAGAAATGCTGCTTTTGAATCCACATCATTTCATTAATATGTGCATATGAAAGGACACCCCTACAATTAAATGTTTAAAGTTATATGGAGGATTACCCTTAATGTCAGGGCTATTTCCATGACATACCCCACAAAAAATTAACAATGTTTTCACTGGATGGTCATTATTAGAAATGTACCTGTATAATGGCTCTATGTTATGTATGTTACCATCTTCTAACAGGCAGATGTGAAGGCCAATGTGAGGATATATTACTTCCAGTATATGGTATTTACCATAGTCTATCATAGTTTCAACACGCCTGATGCTTTATGAAAGGAGGCTTGGTCTTTGTGTTTTCATGAAGCTATGCTTAGTATATGCAATAAGCAGGTAGTGGCATTGTAAAAAGTGTTTTACAATTACTCATAGATGGGAACAAACACAACAAATGTGTGAAATGAGAAAAGAAATATATTTTAGTCCTATAAGCATGAGATCATTGCCAAGACCTTCATGAAAGCTGTAGCTAGGAACATATACCTTTGAAAAATGACTCAATTTAAGATGGTAAAATGTAACGTAAGTAACAACTTAAACACATCTTATGTATAAAAGGATAGATAATTGCATAAAATGACGTATACATACAAAGCATTAAGCAAAAAAAAAAATTCTTTAAAATGAAATGGTTATTCATAGTTGTATTACATTTTAATTGATTTTATACAGTAATGTATTTTACATGCCTATTATGAATATTTGGCCGCGGGAAACTGGGTAAATCATTACTTTCCAAACATGATAGACACACACCTAGCAGGATAGCAATGTAATTATTCTTCCATTAGGATAGAAGGGAACTTAAAATTTGAATTTTGCCCCTATATAAGTAAAATATTACTACAATTTTCACCGATTTTGGACTTAAATGACCTTTGATCCAAACACACATCATGCCTGATCATTGAATGATGATGCTGTTTGTTTATATATCATGGCTGTATTATCCAAAAGATATTTTGCATTACTTTGAATCATAATTTTGGATAACTAATTGATAAAAACGCTAAAATCTGATGTATATACAAGAATGTGCACTCAGTTGACCTTTGACCTAATTCTGAGACTTTGGGGCATTTCCAGACTTGGCATCCACCCCTATCCTTCTTAAAACACATCAAGATACACTTTGAGCATGGATGCTAAAATGTACTCAAAAATGCCAATAGAATTTTTTTTTCAGTCTCTGGATGGCCAACTAATAGTCATAATTAAACAACTGTGGATAGATATGATATTTGTTGCTCCGACCTAATATTCTCAGTTTCGTGGAGAAGGTGTTTTAAAGTCCTAGTTCTGGTTGCAAGTTGGATATCTCAAAGAGAAGTCCAACAAGCAACCACAACAGGCTTCGATTAACAGTTGGCTGCAGCTTGGGTTGCCATTTTTATGTCAACCGGAACCTTTATCAGTTGGACTAATCCATTTCAGTTTTATGACATATGTTGAATAGCGTTTTATATTTTTTCTTTAATATTATATTTCGTGAACAAACAATAAAGAATCTGATCGACGCTGCATCTTGCGACTTCTGATCTGGTTATGTACTGTTTACCGATGTCCCGAATAAGGACTATGGTTATATTAGACCAGGGTTCGCAACAAGATCCTCAAAACTGCAGGTACATCTCGGGGCCACACTTCACAAATTAAGTAAACTAATTACTTTTTAACGGTCCATTAACGCCGATTTCGGAATTAACGACCCGTACAATTCTCTCTTTGCCAGCGGCGAGTTAAAGCAGTTAGACGGAGGCCAGCTAGAACTCAGTATGCATGTTCTGATCTGAATCCAAACCGTTTGAAAGACTAAATTAAAAAAAACAATTACATAGAACTGTGTGTGAATTTCGCTTGTTTCATTTGATTCAAATTTATAGTAATGAACTGGCTTTGGTATTCTGATAGCCTATTTAAAAAAAGAATTATTAAAATTGAATAAATATCATAAACATAATTTATTTAAGAAAAATACAATCTAAAAGAAATTTACAAAAAATACATAGTAGCATTAAATATAGGATATGCATTTAAAAACCTTTATTCCTTTGAGAAAATCTGATAACGTATTTTTAAAAAGATGAATTATCAAAATTAAAATAAGAATCATAATAAAACTTAGGAAAATTTGAAAAATCTTTATTCTTTTGAGAAAATCAATGTTTGGTAGTCTGATAGCCTATTAAGAAAAAAAGATCAATTATTAAAATTAAAGTAAGAATCATAAAAATAATAATGTTAAGAAAAATACTATTTTAACGAAATTTAAAAAAAAGAGAGAAAATTTAAATAAAATATACATGGTAACATTAAATAGGCTACGGGATATGCTTTTTTTTAAATTATTCTTTTGAGAAAATCAAGCTTTATATGAATAATAAACTGGTCTGTGCCGATATTTAATGATCTTGGTCAAGACTTTCGCTCGCAATTTCGCCAGTTTTACTTCATAGCTTCAATTTCGCCCTAAATACGCTTGCTATGATTAAAAAAAAAATAGAATCTTACCTGAAATTGCTTGATGTCGGACATTCCATTGGGGAGTTCCTCAACACAAGCACCACTAGAAAATCTAACATCGGACCCAGTGCGATTAATCCTTAAATATTTGAACAACGAAACACCAACATATAACACAGCCATTTTGCACAATCAGAACGATATTTCTTACAGCACAGTTGCGATAAGATTTATCAAGTGATTTCAAGTTTGAAAGCAACATCTTATATATCATTCTATGGCTTATGTGACAAGTGAGTTGAATGTCAAAAAGAGTGAATTCAAGTAATTAAGCGTGTGCGCTTGTATCATCATGCAAGTGAAAATGAAACCTGAGCTTGCACTCATCCAGTTTGCAGTTTTTAATCAATGGGCTGTGACTTTGATTAATTACCAAGTTACATCGTACTTATTTTCTTTCGGTAATTATCTCGGACCCAATATACTAACTGGGTCCGATAATTATATTGTCCAATATTGCTGGCTTCGGGAATTCCAAAGAAATAAACCCTTAAAATATAAACATTAATATTAAAAAAGTTTGCACTTTTCAAATAGTACGATATGCATTGGAATAGGAATTTATCAAAGTATCACAAGGTAACAAAATATGATGATAAGTTGATAATATGCGTCACTTAAAATTCATCCCGCATAATTATACCCAAATTTTTCAGGATTCCGCAAATTTTGACAGTAAATTATTCATATGAAAAGTCCGAATTTTTGCAATTTCTTAACATTTCTGAATAGGTTTATACCTCCTCTTTAAGCTGATACCAAGTTTACAAAAATCTGATGTGTATGTATTGAGATATTCATGTCGAACCAACAACACCCCCCATGCGTACCGCACACAATTAACCAAATTTTCGAGGATCCCGCAAATTTTGACAGTAAAATATTCATATTGAAATTCCGAGTTTTTGCATTGTTGAAATATCACCGAATAGATGAATACCTCCTCTTTGAACTGATAACAAGTTTATAAAAATCTGATGTGTATATATTGAGATATCTATGTCGGACCAACAAGACCCCCATGCGTACCGCACAAAATTAACCAAATTTTCGAGGATCCTGCAAATTTTGAAAGACATAAAAACATACTAAAATTCCGAATTTTTCCAATTTCTTTACATCATTTGAAAGATAAATAATTCCTCTTTAAACTGTTACCAAGATTATAAAAATGTGATGTAAAGATATTGAGATAACTATGTCGAACCAACATCACCCCCATGAGTCCCGGATGATAAAAGCAGTATTTTCGAGGATCCCGCAAATTTTGAAAGTCATAAAAACATACTAAAATTCCGAATTTTTGCAATTTCTTTACATCATCTGAAAGATAAATACCTCCTCTTTGAACTGATATCAAATTTATAAAAATCTGATGTGTACCTATTGAGATATTCATGTCGAACCAACACCACCCACCATGGATCCCGGATAATTTGATATAGGATCCCACCGAATAGTGTAGGCCTGGGTGATTGTTTCTACAAAATGAAATGAAATACGAAACTAGTTTGTCAGAAATTATAGCATTCAGATACCCTCAGCCAACTCTGTGCAATCAGATTCCTATAGTCACACGATAACTGTGACAAAGGAATGATGCCAACGCAATACCATGTTGAAATGTAGTAAAATTGGCTAGTGGTGATGACGCAATGATAAACGTCACAAAAAGAAGACGTTACAAAAAAACGTGTAATTTTATTTTCAACTGTTGATAGACAAACGTTTTAGGTAACCAGAAATTTTGTTTTTAATTGGGCTATCTATACATGCTACTAATCTAGTCTCTAGCAAGCAGCTTTCTCGTACAAAGAACTACAACCTACATTCATCGGGGCCTGATTCTAATTGGGTAAAATAGCTCTGTTTGACCTTATATATGTGCATGAGGTGAAGGACATTTGTGCAGTAAAAATCTAGCTGCCACATGTTGCACTTCTAAGAAGAAAGTATGGTAGGACTAAATAATTATGTAACAAGTGTCATATATACTTTTGTTTATAAGCGCCCAAACAACGTGGGTTCAACGTTTCTGTTACACTAATGATTTATGCATCTTTAGACTATAATTGAGCCAGTGCATGCGTTGTGATTGTTTTCACATGCGTGTGAAGTCGCTTTTAAAACAATCATTGACAGATACCTAGTGGGCTAGGTGCCTTAAGGATCATTGACACTTGCTATGGGTAAATGCCTATGGTTTTCAGTAAAAATAAAAGTTTGTCAATCGTCCCTTTCTTCACCCTGAAGCTACCCTGACCTGAGTACTTTATGGCTGTGAAATCCGTTTTCAATATTAAATGCTTCAAAGATGTAAAATTTTGGGTAGAACAATCAGTTTTACATTAAGATATATAGGAATCCGAAAACATTTTTTAAAGTATCATTCCCCCCCCCCCCCCCCCCCCCCGTGTGCCAGCAAAAGCTTTTGCATGAATATGTGTTACCATATTTTACACATTGTATTGAAGTGGCTTGCTGGCACAAGGGGGAGAAAGATGTTCAGCAGCCCAAAAACCCAGGGCCTAAGCCCATAAAATGTCTTTTCTACCAAATAAGAAATTAATGACAGTAATGAAGTTCTCTAGAACCAACCTCCTAGATTGCTTTGTATTCTGTGCTAGTTTAATATACAGTACTTAAAGATTAAAAGTAGAATTAGCAAGGTTTTATGCATTTTTTCATAATAAAAATCTCACTGTTATTAAATGACACATTATTTTGCAAACGTCCTGTAATTATCTATTTGCATGCTAGGGAATTGTTCATGTTTTTATTTACGTCTGCTGACTTTCTTCAAAATTAAGTTTTTAAAAATAAACCACCCAGGACCACCATCGGAGTGTCAAACAGTTTGGATCCAGATCAAGACCAACATTCTATTGGTCTTCATCTGGGTTCAAACTGTTTGCAAAAGGCTATTGGCAGACGACAAAATTCTCCACTGGCATGCAAAGAGTTATAACAGGTAAATACTATAGTGTTCAATATATTGTCTCGTATAGGGATATACATGCATCATGTTAATCATAAATATTAGGAACACTTTAAAAGCATTTAAACATGCTATGCCCTTTAAACAAAGCGAAAGTAATATTTAAAGGATCTAGTTAGAATCAGTTTTACTTTCCAATGCTAAATGGGACACTTTCATTTCTTCAAAAATATTTATTTCTTTTGTTGAGCTTTCAGTTTTGTATTATTTACGGTACATATAAACAAAAATGTACAGGTAACTTCTAAATTATCTCCCCAAAATCATTTTATTACAAAACATATTTTGTTTTTAAAACAATTTCATCAATTATCGTGATTCGTTAATACTCTGCATATGATATGTTCAATAGATATCACCATGCCTACCAAATAAATCAAGAACACGTGCAGAAATCACTTTTAAAGCACTTTTTATTTTCATGAAATTTCAGACCCCCTCCCCTTTCTACCCGCCATAACTCTCGAGTGCATAGGGAATTTTGAAAATATTTTGCTAGCTGATTCTTGCCATTAGATCGACCAATTTCGTTGATACTACATGCACCACACTAGAAGCGCAAAAGCAGCGTTCTGGGAATCAGAAAAATAGGCGTATAAGGCCCAAACCGTCAATGATCCTTTTACTATTATCTTGTGTGTGCGAGTAGCGAAGGCTCTGGCGACTGCGTCTGACAATTGGTTGATCAAATATTCAATAAATATCAAAAATTTCATGACCTGGCCCATTTCTTTATATAGCTGCAATTTTGTTATAAAGTGGTACTTCTCTTATTTAAGTTCAAAACAACGTTTGATGGCAAAGTATGGAAGCTTATAACAAGCCAGCACATGAGTATTTGGTCATTATCGCACATGCTTAAAATTGCTCATGAAACATGCATTAACAACTATCTATTGGTGCCAGATGCCTTAATTCTGGCCTGAGCTTTACCTATACATACACCATTTTCAGCGTATACAAGCAGTGAGTGCTCTGGCGATGCTGCGCACAAGCTCATGCGTGCATGTTCACTTGCTGATCAAATATTCAATATATATAAAAATCTAACGAGCTGACCAATTTCCTTACAAAACATCCATTTTCTTACGAATTGTAGTAATAATCATCTTATTTCTGCTCAAAACAACGACTGATTGCAATTGATGGAAGCTTATAATGAGTTAGAGCACGTTTTTGGTACTCATCGCAAACGCGTAAAGTTGCTCATCAAACATGCATGTATAACTATAAAGTGGGGTAAGTTGCCTTAATTTTGGTCTGAGCCTTTTAAAACACCATTCTTTCTGTGGACGAGCAATGAAGGCCCGTTCGATGTTGTGCACATACGCAGGGGCGTCTGAATATTGACTGATCAAATTTTCAAAACTCATGAGCTGGTCTTTCTTAGAAAAGCAGTCATATTCTTATGAAAAGTTGATGTAGTTCTCTTATTTCAGTTGAAATCAAAGGTTGGTGGCACTAAATGGAAGCTGAAAACAAACCAGCGCAGGAATATTTAATGAGCTGGTCAATTTCTTGATAAGGCAGCCATTTTCTTATGAAAAGTAGGTATAGCTCTCTTATTTCTGTTCAAAACATCAGTAGATGGCTTTTGATGGAGGCAGGAGTTTTTTGTACTCATCATGCATGCGTAAAGTTGCCATTAAACATATATGAACAGTTATCAAGTGGAGCTACATGCCTTAATTTTAACCCCTGCCTTTATCTTCATCATTCTTTGTGTGTGCGAGCATTGATGGCTTTGGCGATGCTGTTCACAAGCACAGGCGCGTCTGAGAATTAGCTACTTATTCAAATATTTTATAAGTATCGAAAACCTCATGAACTGGCCCATTTCTTTCCAAAACAGCAATTTTCTGCAAACAGCATTTGCACAGTCTTATTGCTGTAATAGCGACTTGCACACACGATATATGACTGTGATAGTTGGCATACATTAAGTACTGCTAAACCGTTTTAGAGCAACTTGTCCAAGAACACGTTTACACGGTAATTTTGACTACAGCTTTATGACTAAAAAAATGTTCACAGTCGTATTAAGCACAAATGCAACATCAACATAATAAAAATAAAAGCAATGAATAAAAAAGTCAAAAAAAATAGTTTTATTATTTTTTAATTTGTCAGGATTCGAACCTGTCCCATGAAGGATTTCTGTGCTGTGTATGCATTAGACTAGCGCTCTAAACCCCTCAGCTATTTGGGCCTATTAATCTGTAGGTATACAATGCATTCACTACCACAATAGAACCAGTGTTAAGGGACATTACTCATGGATGTTTAACAATATAAATTTAAAGCAGTCAAAAACCCTTCTAAAGAAAAGGAGTTTTAAAATTTGTTCTTGGTCTTATAATCCTATTGAAGAATACATCAATATTATAAAGCAAAAAATCAGAATTACATCAAACAACTTTATATTTACCAAAATTAATTAATAGCTTCTATACATTTAAGTCAAATAAAACCATTTTTGCTAAATTTATGTGCTTTACCTACTCTGTCCAATAATTTCTTGGACAGTGCTTGACGAGACCTAACAAAAAGGGCTTGTCATCAAACGAATTTCTCCGATGGAGAATTCGTAAACAAAGGTCCCTTTTCTTTTTTAATTAGTTTTTCTTTCCTTTTTTTTATTTTCAATTCCTTTTTTTTTCTTTATGCCCATTTTGTTCCTTTTAAGGGGTTCCCTGGGCAGCTGTAGGTCCACTTGACCATACAGTTGAGATGGGGCTTCAGGTTTATTACTATATATGCTTCTGTATGAAGTTATCATTACCCATTTTTAAAACAATTCTCCGTGAGTTATTGTTCACTATATGCGTCCAAAATTGACAAAATAATATGGTTCTGGCAACAATGTTGAAACAACGACATGTAAATGCTGTATGCATTCTAGTGGCATGGTTAAATTGTCCACTGACGTAATGAGTGATGCATGAGACTCACGTTCATGAGAATATCAATAACTGTCTAAACAACGTGCAATCAACATTCCTATTACACTAATGATTTGACGTTATCATACCTTTTTTACAATATTTGAGCCACCTCATGGAATTCCAGTACTTATCGCATATGCATAAAGCTGCTCTATAAATATGCATGGACACCTACCTACTAGTAGGAGTATAGGCCTAATTTTGGCCTGAACCTGTATCTACACTTATTCTATGTGTATACGAGCAATGAAGACTCTTGTGACTTTGTAGTGATGTGTAGACTCAATTGAACTTTTTTCTGCTCATAAATGCGATATGTATAAAAATATATATCTCATGTGCTGACTTATTACACTGGGCTCACGTGTTTCAATTAGTCGATAAGCCACCAGGCAACATATTCAAATTTGGGAGTGGACGATTTTTAGGTTAGTCTTGTACAGGGGTCAAAAATTTATCATTTGCATTTTAAAATCATGAAAAAGAACAAATCTGAACTAAAAGGCTTGTTGGGTGGTTGTTTCTACAAAATGAAGTGAAATACGAAACTAGTTTGTCAGAAATTATAGCATTCAGATATCCTCGTCCAACTCTGTGCAATCAGATTCCTATGTGCACATGATAACTGTGTCATAGAGACGATGCCAAAGCAATACCATGTTGAAATGAAGTAAAATTGGCCAGTGGTGATGACGCAATGATTAACGTCACAAAAAGAAGGCGTTATATAAAATTGTAACTTTTATTTTCAACTGATGATAGACAAACTTTTTAGGTAGCCAGAAATTTTGTTTTTAATTGGGCTATCTATACATGCTACTAATCTAGTCTCTAGCAAGCAGCTTTTTCGTACAAAAAACTACACCCTACATTCACCCGGGGCCTGATTCTAATTGGGTCAAATAGCTCTGTTTGACCTTATATATGTGCATGAGGTGAAGGACATTTGTGCAGTAAAAAATCTAGCTGCCACATAAAAATAAATATGTGCGAAAATTGCTCATTTTAAGTCAATTTCTTGCTTCTGTGACCTTGACCTTAAGCAGGTCACTTATAACATAATATGTTATTTTCGGTACATTATCTTAACAAGATATATATTTCCTCATTTAAAATTCAAATATGTCCCTTCAGCAGATTTTTATGAGATCAGAAATACAGTCACAGATAAATTTGCATTTTGTGATGGTACACTGAGTGTTGCTATGGTAACGCTTCAGGAACCATACTTTCCCTAACATGCATTTTCATATATCAATTAAGGAAACCTAGTTCTATTACTGGAATATCCCGGCAAATTTTGTAACCGACCGCACTCAATATGAAAATGTCCTTTGAAAATGATCAAAAATCACCTTTGTCAAATTTCTGAAACCCCATCCACTTTGAGGAGCATGGATAAAAACCGAGGTTTTCCAAATGTAATTTTGATTATTTATTTCCAACCAGGATGTGTTATATATTCACACATATGGATCATTTGAAGCATTTGGTTTATTCTAAAGTGATGATTTCATTTGGAAATCCATCAATTTTAAGTGATTTTTGTCACTTTTTTAACCAAAAAGTTCATAGGCTGTTTCCACGGCAACGGGCATGCATATGGATGAAAGGAGTGTTGATTGCTTGGGTTTTGGGTCAATATAATCAAGATAGGAAAGTTTCAGCAAAATCGGTGATTATGATTGACACAACTTTTTAAGTGGTTACAGAGAATTGCTCTTAACACATCGATATGTTTTAAGAACTTTTCAACAGTTTCTTTTGAAACTTCCGGAATAGTGAACTCTGTACCATCAGGAAGTTTGTTGTTACAGAATGTTTTAAGCTTTTCAAAATTTGAATTTTTAATAGGTTCTTTCAGATTTGATGCAACGGAGACAAAACAATTGTTGAAAGCATTTGAAATCTTATTATAGTCCTCAATTTCTTGAACATTTATTTTGACTGTTGAAATGGAAACAGGGTTCCCACAAAAATTCAAAAACACAATTCCATAATTTTTCCATGTTATTCCATGATCAACAATGTAATTTCCATGACTTTTTAATGCACGGCCTCCAACCTCCCCTTTTAGCAGCATCTTCACCACGCTGAGCATAAATGTGGAATGCAGCAACAACAGCATGCTTGTAGACCATGCATGCATTAGGAAATAATTACAACTTGAAACCACCAGTAGCCAGAAAACTAGCTGTTGGTCACTTGTCACCAGTAGCCAGAAAACTAGCTGTCGGACAGCTAATTTTCTGGTTACTGTTGGTTTCGTCAAATTATTTCAAAAAATTCCATGATTTTGCCATGATTATTCAGGGTTTTTTCAAATTCCATGATTTTTCCATGCATGGAACTTTTTTTTTAGTGACTTTCCAGGTCTTCCATGATTATCAGAGCTTGTGGGAACCCTGTGGAAACAATTGAATTTTGCTTATTAATGCCTATTTCTTTAAAAAGTTTCCATAAAGTACCTGGGTTGTTATTATTTTCATTGATGATTGCAGGATACTGAGCTTTTTTTAGACTGTTTGATAAGGTTTACTACTTTATTCCGCCAACTTCTATAATGTATATCTTCATTTAGAGACTTATATCTATCTCTGGTCTTTATAGCTTCAATAATGTTGGGTGTTAACCATTTTGGCTGCTGTTTGTGTTTGACTCGTAGAGTTATTAAGGGCAGATGTTTGTCAACTATTTAAATAAACATAGATGACCAGGAATCCAATGTGTCATTAGTATCATAAAAAATCTTGATAATATCCCAATTATCTGGCCTTTAGTTAATAGTGCATAACGAAAACATAATTTTCTTATTTCTCAACCGAAACATATGTTGTGGGTGCTCAAAAGAACCGTCTCTATGAGACAGTTCTTTTGAGCATCCAAAACATGTTAAAAATGATGGTCAACCAAATATTTACAATTGCTCAAAATTTTCGTTCATCTAAACCTGTGATTATTTTGAATTCTGATCACAAGATCATTAAAGTTTCCCTATTAGCAGCATTAAGCCATGCCCCTTGTGGTCTTGTTTCAGACATATCATATTTGTTTTTTCCATAATTTTTGGAGGAGTTGTGTAAATTAGAGTTATTTAACTCTAGTCCTGCTGAGCCCAGATTTTTTGAAAACGGTGTAGATCCTGATCAGATGGCTTCATCAGAAGCCATCAGATTAGGATTTACACTGTTTTCCACTCTGATTAAAAGTACATTTTTACAACTCAAATGATGCAGGGTAATACAATAAAATATTGGGAGGAGCAAATTAGATAAAAATATTCAGTATGACAAGGGCTAACATTTTCATACAGACTTTCAAAACAACAACCAAAGCTACATTTTTTCAGGTTTTATTTTTGAATAGTAAGAATAATGAAAAGATCACAATAAATGAGATTTAAATGATTGAACAGATCTTTCTACATCTAATGTAGGAAAACACAATATTTTTCTGATATAGAATTTACCTTTTCATTCAACCTATTTAACCCATTTAAGTCGAAAGGAATTTCCCACTGTTAACAATGGGACAAGTCCATTTCCGTTCTAAGGGTTTTTGGGTGGTATCTTTCACTTATTTTCAAATTTTAATAGTATAATCAGTAAGCAAACAGTGGAGACCCTGATCAGACGCCGCAAAATGCCGCTTCTGATATGGGTCTGCAGTGTTTGTCTATGTCCCACAAAAAGGACGCAAGGCTTATATAGGTTAAGCCTAGCTATCATTTTGTGGGACATATGCAAACAGTGTGAACCCAGATCAGATGCTGCAAAGTGCGGCATCGGATCAGGGTCCCCACTGTTTGCTTACAGAATGTTCTTTTAAAAATGAAAAATACCACCCAACAACCCTTAAAATGGAAATGAACCGGTCCAATTGATAAGAGTGGGAAATGCCATTCGGCTTAAACATGAAAAATGTGTTTAATACAAAAATCAGAAGGGCAGCTTTTAGATAGAATAATTAAGGGCAATGGCATAACTGAAAGTTCATAAATTTCTAAAATCCTGAACTTAAGAAAATCAAACCTCAAAACTTGAAGTATATGCCTACAAATTTTGATTATCAATTCTCTATGTAAACTGAAAATATTACAATGCAATGACCAAATATTACATGAAATAGAAATGCCAAATATAACATGTAACTTTAAATCAATTCATTTTTTTAGCTTAGAGAAGCATTGCATTGCATTGGTTTAATGCATAAAACCCAGTTAACCTTTGAAGGGCAAAATCTGATTATGTAATATAATTCACTGGCTTATGTAATATAGGTCACAGGCTTAGGTGAGCTGAAAAAAGCTGCGTGTGTTATTCCTGCATTAGATATATTAACCCATTTAAACCAAATCGATTTTCTCATTTCTATCAATTGGACCAGCCCATTTCCAATTTGAGGGGTGTTGGGTGCTATTTTTTCATTTTTCATCCAAATTTGTTTGTTTGTTTGATTTGATACTTTACGTTCCATCAACAATCTTTCAGTTATATAGGAACTGGTCTTCCTGGGTTGTACCAGTACTTAGCTAGGATAAATGTGTCTTGCTAAAGGACCACGATGCAGTGACGCGGGTGAGGCTCAAACCCCCGGCCCTTTGGTCTCGAGTCAAACACTCTACCACTGAGCCACTGTGCTCCCTCAAATTTGTAATGAATTTTCTATAAGCAAAAAGTGAAGACCCTGATCAGATGCCGCGATAGGTGGCATCTGATATGGGTTTGCATTGTTTGCCTATGTCCCACAAAAAGGATGCTAGGCTTATATCGGTTTAAAGATAAATTCCATTTTTATATAGTTTTGTGTTTTGTACAGCAAAAAGAATGTACAGATGTAAATGAATGAGATTTCTATGATAAAAAAGATCTTTCTAAGACTAAATAATGTAGATATCTAAAAGTGGACATTTAAACATTTGAATTAATGATCTCTTGTTCATGTAGGGCCTGGACCAAAACGCTCAATTTCTCTTGACATGTCACTTGAACCCTTTGAAGACTAGAAACCCCTAAACGGGTACTTTTGCGCAAACAGTGAAGACTCAGATGAAATGCCACATAGTGTGGCATTTCATCAGGGTCTGCACTGTTTGATAAGACCAAATCAATCATCAGACAATGAAATACAATACATGTATTTTTGGAAATAATAACCTCTGCCCCCCTCTATATATATAATGGATCATTCTTACTTTATCATATCAGACTTTATGGAAAAGTCCATTGGTTACAAAGGGGTAACAGCATAGTTTGATTTGATTTTTTACATCCCAGTCAACAATTTTTCAGTTATGTTGGGACGGGTCTTCCTGGGTTGAACCAGTTCTAAGCAAGTGTTTATGTGTCTTGCTCAAGGACACAATGCAGTGATGTCGGTGAGGCTTGAACCCACGGCCTTTCAATCTTGGGTCAAGTGCTCTACCACTGAGCCACTGCGCTCCCTCTTGACAGCATAGTGAGGTGAGATTAAATAGAAAAACCTACATGAGTGCTCATCATCATTGAATTTATTAAACAACTGAGGGCTTGAAAGCAAGAAAAAAATTTTATTATATAGCATTTTAACTTTTATGAGCAGTTGAAATTTCATGCTCAGTTAAGTTGAGCATGAAAATAGTTTTATAACCTTTGGTCAAGTCCAGATTGGTCTTGCGATCAGCACCAGATTGGTTCATTTCTCAAGATTGATCTTGCTACTGGTAACCATGTAAGCCAGTACCACCTGTAACATGTGGGTAATGTGGCTCATTTAACCCGGGAGGGTCAACCATCTAGGAGTTTTCTCTAGGCATCTACACAAAAGTTGCAGCTATGCCAGAAACTAGCATGTCACAACCTGGGTGAGGGTAGCTTCACAGCGGGAGTCAACATGCAGACTTTCCGGTGCTGTAGCAGTGGTGCAGTGGAAGAGCACTACTAATAATCCATGGATGCCAACCTTGAAGCACACATCCCAGTCAGAAGGGTACAGGCGGAGGTCTTGGACTGCTGAAAGTGTCTGAGTTGGTGAAAGGAAGGGCATCCTGTCATAAAAGTTTGCTACAAATATACAAACGGCTTCCGTCTTACCCAAAGTAAGATCTGCTCTGTGTGCAGCTAGCCAGTTACCTGGAGAGGGGCCCTCTGATGTGGAAGATGCTCCTATACCTGCATGTTAATCATAACCCAATGATGATGATGATGAACCTTGTGGCCAGAATTGTTTTGAACATGCAGACCAGATGTGTCTCACCATCAATCATAGCTAAATTGGTTGTTACTACCAAATGAATTGATTGTGTAAAGCCTATTGCATGTCCATGTGAGATTAATTAGAAATGAAGCTGTCAATCATATTTCTGTAGTTCATGAGGTTTTGAATGGAGTTTCATTAAAGGTTTGGTTTGAAAGTGTTAATATCAATAAATGAGCAATAATGTAAGATTCTATTTTACATATATCACTAAGAATTACTATAACAGGCCTTTAATTAAGAGTGTTTAACAAAAAAATAATTTTCTTATCTCTCAACCAAAACATATGTTGTGGGTACTCAAAAGAACCATCTCAAAACATATGTTAAAGATGATGGGTAAGAAAATATTTACAATTGTGCGCTAAAAAATGTGTATATCCAATCCTTTGTATAAACTCACATTAATTTTGCATGCAAATGTATTGTACGTGCTACAGAGAAAATACATGTGAAAATTGAACATGATGAGTTCCGAGCATTCCTGCTTACATAAATGGTAACATTTAACACATGCACATAACAAAATCTGAACTTAAAATTGCTGGATTTCAAATGATCAAACAATACTTAAAAATTGATCCCTATGCTTAAAACTAAAGTTAATTTTCTATGATTCAGATAAATTCTTAGCATGCTTGGTAAATTTGCATGTTTTTGTCATCTGCTGATTTTTTTCCCCCACATTATACCATTTTCAAACAAAAAATTCATGAATATCATCAGAGTCTCTAACAATTTGGATCAAGATCAGGGTAGATGCTTTGTTGGGTCTGATCTGTGTCCAAACTGTTTGCAAAGGTTAACCCTTAAAGCGCCAATCATGACTGCAGCGGACAACAAATTTTGCGACATCTTTCCCAATTTTTGACAAAAATAAGGTATGATATTACCTGAGAATCGTCTACCAGCAGACGATTCTCATGAAATATCATGCCTTATTTGTTATTTTTGTAGAGTGGCAAAATTTTTAATTGTCGTCTGCTGCAAATTATAGGTGGCGCTTTAAGGGTTAATTACTATCTGACAAGGCTAGTCTAGGACAGATTTCATTCTTTCCTTGTTAGCAGCGATTTTTGTCATGTACTGATAATCTTTGCAAACAGTTTGGACCCAGATCAAGACTGACAGAATGCTGGTCCTGGTCTGGATCCAAACCATTTGACACTCTGATAGTGTTCCTGAGAGAGGTTTTTTGAAAAAGTTAATTTTGAAAAGGTCAGCAGATGACAATAAAAGCATGAAAATTACCCAGCATGCCAAGAGCTAACTGAAGTGATAGAAGCTCAGTGTTAAAACATATACATATTATGCATAAAATCTAAAAGCAGGTTTTGGCAAAAGATACACGAGGTCATTCATTTTTTCTCTATTTTTAGCATCTATAGGCAGGAAGTTATTGATGGGTTACACAGTGGTATAGCCAGAACCCAAAAAAAGTTACACACATCAAAGGGAGACTACTGGATCAAGCAGTGATTCTCTTCAATTGCATCCCTTTTCCAAATGGTAACTTCTCTTAAAGGAAAGAATTTGCTCCCGACGGAGCGAATTCTTTCCTTTAAGAGCAGTTCCTATGGTATGGAAAATCACTTTTACCATATTAGGTGACCTCCCTTGAATGTTACTATCTTTATTATGCACATGCATAACTACGTAAATGTAAAATTATTATGCACATGCATAACTACGTAAATGACCGGGCTGTGTAGCGCAGTCGGTAACGTGTCTGGCAACAGATGTGAATCTGACTGCAGATCCAGGGGTCGTGAGTTCAATCCCGGCCCGGTCCCATACTTTCGTGGAGATTGATCATGAAATAATTTCTACGGTCATTCTCCTCCCTTCTGCTGAATCATTCAAGAAGGGTTGTTGTCAGTTACAAGCGAAAGTATGTGCACGAAGTACCGGTTAACTGCTTGTTCAAGCTTGCCCAGGAAAAAGTGTGGTTAGGTGAACTGACTGTCCCGCAATGACCATAGCTGTTGACTTGGGACGTAAAGCAACAAAACAAACAAACAAACTACGTAAATGACTAAAACAATACTTTTAAAAGCCTTTATACTATGATGCATTTACACTGTGACATAACTGACTTATAGCAATTTAAAAAATTTATGAACTTTCAGTTATAAAAAATAGCTGAACACAAGATGAATCCATATTAATAATAGAGAATCAAACATGAGTGTTCATTTAATATGAATTCTTATGCACTTGCTATTGCAATGCCACCTCTGATTTGATAACATTAGAAATTTCCAACATTATTTTATCAATTTACTGTTGAAAATAGTTTACATTATACAATTACTGACCATGAGGATTTATCTACCTGAAAAAGTGATATTCACCGAGGCCACAAGGCCGAGGTGAATATCACCCTTAAGGGTTGATAAATCCTTATGTCTATGGAAATTGAGGTCAATAACTGTTTTGTTGATTGAGTTTTCAAATGAGAATGATCATTTTCCACTTTCACTTGTCGTATTGTTGAAGTCATGTTCAACCTAAGGACTTTCTCACAAAGTTTAGCAACTGTTTTTAAAATATTTGAAATGTATATATAAATTCTCTGCAGGTAGACAAAATACATTTAAGGGACATAAATACATTTGACATCAAGTGATACACTACACTTGAGAAAAAATTTGCCCCAAGGCCAGATATGGGATACAGAATAGAAAGGTTTGGGATGTAGGAAGGATACCAAACATAGAAAAAAACTAAGCATGACCTTAGCAATAAACAAGCACTAAATATAGCAACAAAAACTTAAGCAAAATGAACAGCAGAATGATAAAAAAATATATATCTATAAAAAGCATATTAAATCGTAAAATGAGATAGCATTTTTATACAATTATAGTTGGCAATAGCCTACTATAAGCCTACAAACCATCTTCAGCAGACGATTCACATACAATTTCTAACAGCTACAAATAAATGGGCCTGGATATGACAAAAGGTACCTTATAGTTGCTTTAATCAAAATCTAGCAAATGTTAACCCTGCATAGTACTACTTCTCAAGGGCATTTCCTGAAAATTTGATGAAGTTATTTTCAATATTGACGAATGTATGGCGATTAGAAAAGACATATGTAATCCAGTTTTACTGCGATTATAGTGCATAATTATATAGAATGAGAGTATTATCCCTCAAAATGCCATTTGAGCGGCAACATGTGATTTCCAACTATGTGGCATTTTGACAAGTGTAGACTCAGACAAGCATGTGCAACTTCCTTTTAAGCTAAGAAACTCCAAATGAGGTTCGGTCAGTAGCTCAATATTCAAAGAATATTCAAGCGACTAGCAAAGGCTCTGATCAGACTGCGCATATGCCCAGGCTGGTCTGAGCTTTTGCTGGTCGCACATACAACATTGTTGGAAATATCATATCGCGGCTCATTTATGATTTGATGTTTATCAAATCTTTCTTTATATGAAAACTGTGTCTGTACAAAAGACAAAATACATGATTTGTAAAATAGAATATAACTCTCTCTGAGAAACATAATATATACACAAAAATATATGATACACAGAAAATTCAAGCACATGTCACTTTAATACATGTACAACAAAAATTAAGGACATATTTTATCAGACCTAATTGCAGCATAAAATACATGTAAATGATATAGCAATATTTATTATAAATATATACCCGTACAGGGTATTATAAAGGGGTGGGGGTTCGCTAGTCTGATTTTATCTCATTTGGCTTTAATATCTCATGAAAATGAAATAATTTGGTCTTAAATTAACTCAGTTTCACAGAATATTTAAAAGTGGGGGCGGGGACGGGGGTTCAAGTGATCCACCTGAACCTCCTCTGGATCCGCCACTGCCGTAAATCAGAAATTTATATGGGATAAACAACCGCAAAAGTACTTAGATTAAATATCAGTTAGATTACTTGTGGCTGAAGTAAACTTACTATTTTTGGATGGATTAACATGTAATGACTTTAATTTGTAGCAGACAACATTTTGAAATAAAAATAAATCTACTTTGGAGTAAATAAGGCTTGCTATTGGATACATTTTTTCTGCCAGCAGATGATTTAACCCTTAAAGCTCCACCTTTTATTTGCAGCAGACAACAATTTCAAATTTTGCCGCTTTTTTTTTAATAACAAATAAGGCATGACATTTCATGAGAAACGATTCTCATGATATATCATACCTTATTTTTTTCAAAAATTTACAAAGATGCCGAAAAATTTGTTGTCTGCTGCAGTCGTGATTGGCGCATTAAGGGTTAACACAAAATATCAATATAAAGCCTTATTTGTCCAGAAAATGATAACATGTGAAACAAACTCTTTAGGAGGAGAACTTTATAACTATGCACAATAAGTTAAGCAATTTTTTATGCTTTGCATCTTATTTTGCTAACCTAAGTGAATTATCGAGTTAATTTCAATTGCAATGATGAGAATAGGATTTTAGGCAATCGAAACTATGAGTCCTTTTAATTCTTTTAAAAGCCAGTGTGAAAAGGAACAACTGCAGAAGGGGTCAGTAAGCTTAATTCACATCCATTGTAAATAATGGAAAAATGAAAAGCATGTCAAACCATGTAATCATAGCATCCTTTTTGTTGGACATGGGCAAACAGTGCAGACCCAGATCAGATGCCACAAAAGGTGGCGTCTGATCAGGGTCTCCACTGTTTGCTTACAGATGATCTATCTGGGTTCATATTGTTTTCAATATAAGCTACCCACATAAATCAGAAAATAAGCAAGCAGAGGACAATTGTTGTGAACGGCAGAAAAAAGGGTTATACCAAATATTTTTGCACACCAGATCGGAATTTTAGATGTTTTACCCATGTGAGATAAATGTATTTCACATACCCATACCAACAAAATCGAATAGCGGCACGCATGTCGCACATGGATCCGGGACATCATTGTAATGTTAGAATGACATTACCATGTCGCATCTCAGCATATTCAAGATTTCTGGAAGCCTTTTTCATATTTTTCCAATATAAAATGAGGTATTTAGTGGTAAGCAAGAAAACGAATCCATTATTAGTGTGAGGATGGGATAGAAAAAAGCCTCGTGACGCCAATCTCTGATCCTCGTGACGGATTTTTCTATCCCACCCCAACACTCATGATAGATTCTTATATTCTGTCATTTACTGAAATCATAATAAGTGGTTTTAGGGTTAAAGAATCAATTATGTGAAGACTCTAAAAAATATATGATACTTGCTTACTTCACAGTAAAAAAGTTGCGGAGCTCACTGGTACTGCCCCTATGAGACATTTCCAATGAGTATTCTATTAAATGGCTAGAGATGATAAAACACTGTATAATAATTAAACATGAAATATAAACAAAATGTATGCATGTAAAATAGCACTTAATAGCAAAATATACATAATGTGATAAGAGAGCATTCAACTTGATTGCAAAGACATAACCTTTATTTATATTACATAATAGAACTTAACAGCAAAATATACATAATTTGAGAAGAGTTCATTCAACTTGATTGCAAAGACATAATCATTATATATGTTACACAATAGCACTTAACAGCAAAATACACAATATGTGATAAGAGTTTATTCATTTTGATTGAAGAGACATAACCGTTATTTATGTTACACAATAGCACTTAACAGCAAAGTATACATACTGTTGCAGAGACATAACCGTTATATGTTACACAATATTTTTCTGAAATATGATAGATAGACAAAAACAGGAGTAATTTTCTGAATGAAAACTTTGGGCTACAATATTGATAGTGAATGACAAAGGGGATGGGGGGATGCGAGGGGGGATGGGGGGGAAGCTATGCAAGTTTTATTATTATTACTATTATTATTATTTCATTTTATTTATTCTTAATGTCGGTTATGGGAGAGGGGGAAAGGGGTGAAGCTTTGCATCACACATGTTTAACTCATAAATGAATTAAACCTTGCAATACAAAAGTTCTCAAAAACCCCAAATCTGAAATACTTTTTACAAATACATGCTATGAATGCTATCTATTTTTCATGCTACATTTCTGCATAGTTTTCCCATATAAGCCAGTGCATGAGATTTCCAACAATGTGGTATGTGCGACCAGCAAAGCCTCCAATCAGCCTGGGTATATGAGCTTTCTAAAAGTAGGTTGCGATGCTCATCCGAGTCTATACTTGTCAAAATGTCAAATTGTTGGAAATCTCATGCCGCGGCTCATTATTATAGCCAGAGGCTTATTTGCAGCTCTGGCTTATTTGCAGACACTTCCATATGAGCTGTGGCATGAGATTTCAAACAATCTGGTATGTGCGACCATCAAAGCCTCAGATCAGCCTGCGCATACGCTCAGTCTGATCAGAGCCTTTGCTTGTGGCTTGAATATTCTATGACTCTTTGGCTACTGATCAAACATCATTTGGAGTTTCTAAGCTTAAAAGTCGGTTGCACAGGCTCGTATGAGTCTACACTTGTCAAAATGCCACATTGTTGGAAAATCACATGCCACAGCTCATATTATACTCCTTGCATGCTAGTGGAGACTTTTTTGTTTTCAGCTGATAATCTTTGCAAACAGTTTTGATCCAGAATGTTGGGCCTGCTCTGGATCCAAACTGTTTGGCGCTCTGATGGTATTCCTGAAAGAATTTGAAATACAGAAGAAGAAAAAAAAACAGTAGATGACAAAAAAGATACAAAGTTATCCAGTATTTAAAGAGTTGAAGGTTGATTCAATATTTAACAAAATCTTTAAAATATAAAACTATAAAACAGCTAATGTACAATTTAAAGTTTATATAAAATGTTTATGTAACATGATACCCATAGCAACAAATCAGCAAAAACAATGAAAATACTCTCTTAGCCTATCAAAACAATTTCCTGCTTTCAACTGTATTTATCACGATCAGAACTTCCCAAAAATGTTAAAAAATCAGCTGATCAGTTAATAACTCTCACCACTGAGATTCAGTGTAACAAGACTTAACCCTTTGTATGCTGTATGTGACTCTTAACCCTTTCCTTCATGAATATTCATGCTAAGCTCCACCCACTATGAATAATTTATACAGTAAAACCCGTCTTAAGGGGCCACTCAAAAAGAACACCAAAAATTGGGTTTCAAAACCGATTATCGCTTAATGCAGGTCGAAAGTATTGCAGAATGCTCCAAGGGGAGCATTCTGCAATACTTTCGACCTTCATTAAGCTACCATTTGCCATGAAGATCTTTGTTTTGTCTATTTTTGAGTGGTTGCCTAAACAGGTTTTACTGAATTCCATACTTGAAGGTCATTTATAATATCCATACTGAAAGAATCCTTTGTTATATATACAAAATAATGATGCTCTACTATTTACACAGTATATGACATCTTCAATATTTACAAAGCATTTTAATCATATTTATTGCTGGTCTTTGAAACACATGAAACATGTCAACAACAAAAAACACTCTTGATATGGCATCAGTGAATATTTGATTATGTCGGATCTGAGTACTAGGCTTAAATTGGGCAGCTTGACAAAATATAAACCCTATTGACTTTTGCCGTCTACTCTCATCTGCTTATGTACTTGGGTAGCCTATATTGCAAACAATATGGATAAGAACTAGATAAGCTTTTGGCTTCCGTTCTTATCCTTTTATATTGTTTTATTTATGTATGTCATGAAGTTGAAATAAAATATGTATAAACTAAACAATATGGACCCAGAGCAGGAGCAGTCTAATCAGGGTTCACAGTGTTTGCTTCTGATAAATCTAGTTTGAAATGCACATGAATATACGCAGCAGATGTAAGAAGCAATGACATTTTCAGGACAAAAAATATTTGCAGGTTAAAAGTCAACTTGCCCTATTTCTTACCAACTTACACAGTAATCAACACTATCAATATGTATTGAGCACAACTGATAGTCCAGTCTAGTGTCTATATACAGTAAAACTTAAATGGTTTGAATGACTCCCTTTTACTTTGGTTAATTGAACTCATTCTTGAGCTCCTGATATCCATATGAGCCGTGACATGCGATTTCCAACAATGTGGCATTTGACAAGTGTAGACTCAGACGAGCCTGTGCAGCCTCTTTTTAAGCTTAGAAACTCCAAATTCTATTCAGTCAGTAGCTTAACACTCATAGAATATTCAAGCGACTAGCAAAGGCTCTGATCAGACTGCGCGTATGTGCAGGCTGATCTGCGGCTTAGATTGGTCCCACATACCACATTGTTAGAAATCTCATGTCACGCCTCATATGGATTGAGTACAACTGATAGTCCAGTCTGGTGTCTATACAGTAAAACTTAAATGGCTTGAACACCAATGACTCTTTTACCAAGGTAAATTTGAACTCATTCTTGAGCTCCTGATATCCATATGAGCCGTGACATGTGATTTCCAACAATGTGGCATTTTGACAAGTGTAGACTCAGACCAGCCTGTGCGGCCTCTTTTTAAGCTTAGAACTCCAAATGATGTTCTGTCAGTAGCTTAACACTCATAGAATATTCAAGCCACCAGCAAAGGCTCTGATCAGACTGCGCGTATGTGCAGGCTGATCTGAGACTTATTGCTGGTCGCACATACGACATTGTTGGAAATCTCATGTCACGGCTCATATTTATGATGATTTAGGCAGGTATGACTTTTTCCATCCTCAAAAGGTATGTTGTGTGGTGTGTACTCATTAGAATTGCCTCATTGAGGCAATTCTAATGATTACACACAACAAACCATTAGTTAGTGGAATTCCTAATAGTATCATCCTCATTATGTCCCTAGATCTGGGGCTGTAATTAACTCTTAGTGGTTCGACCTACCTGTATCTTGAATTCTAATGCACTTGCTTTTGTAACGCGATGTCTGATTGGATAACGTCAAAAACTTGCGGCAGTCTATCCTGCGATATACTGTCCGAAACAGTTTGATCTCATTTCCTATGTCACATTTCATTAGATGACATGCAGCTTTAAGCGGCATGTAACGCTCTAAATTGAGATAAAACTGCAGAAGTGCATTAGAATGGGGATAACCATATTCAAAATTTTCATTTGGGGAGGTATATCGTTGAATAAACATTCGGAAATCACCTTTTACGGCTCCGCTCGCACGTCGCCGTACAACTAAATTTTCAGACCGTATATCCAACGATATACCTCCCCAAATGAAAATTTTGAATACAGTTATCCCCTAATTTTTACAATATCACATCCACTGCAATTCACCTTTCCGAAAACCATACCTAGTTCAACACTTTGTCTACCAGTGTTGTCTGCTGATAACTTTTTGACACTCTGATGATGGTACCTATTCCTGAAAGAATTTTTTCGAAAAAGATGATTTTGACCAAAATCGGTTGTCAACAAAAAAGCATGGAAAATTACCCAGCATGCTAGTATTTAAACAGGTATGCATCCATCCACTAAACTGTAAGCTAAACCTTGGATTAATTGTGGGAAATTGAACATGTGCTAATTTGTTTGTGGGACTGTGTCACGTGCTATGTTGTCGTTGCATTTGTCAGCTATACACTATCAGATAACTTTTGAGTGACATTCTGTGTGTGGTTCGGAAATGTCAATCTCATTGCCCATGTCTGGTTTGACCAGGCCCTGAGGTTATAAATTTTTTTTCATGATCAACTTACTTGAGAATGATATTTGTACTCTTCAAAAACATCAAAATACAGCTGAAACAATTTTTATGCTTTGAACAGCTATGTCATTTCTCCTGGCCATACATTTTAAAATGCCAACAATTTTTGGCATTTTAAACAAGACAGCAGCAGTCTGAAGGACAGCTAAATCCCCTGCCACAGAATGGCTTACTCAGAGTGGTGAAGTCTTTGGCAGGGAGGCTGACTGATCAGTAGACGACACTAGTAGGCAAAGCGTTAAAGAAGCAACAGAATTTGAGATGATGTCCGATGCGTATCTAGGTGTTGGTTAACTACCATTAAAGTTATGAAACTTCTTTCATTATTTAATTTCTCCTAGCCATTTGCCCCACTTAATGCTTGGGATAATCAGCCAGGTGGGAGCATGTGGGCGCCCACTGATATTAAACTCTGATTCAGTCTAATTGGCCCCTTATAAATGGCAAATTGATTAACTTATATTTGCAGTTGAAGTGGGCAGATGTGATACATAGCCACTAGAGCTAGCAGTTGAAGTGGGTGGATGTGATACATAGCCACTGGAGCTAGCAGTTGAAGTGGGTGGATGTGATACATAGCCACTGGAGCTAGCAGTTGAAGTGGGTGGATGTGATACATAGTCACTAGTGTTAAGTAGTGAAATAAGTGGATGTGGTACATCCTCACTAGAGTTAGCAGATGCCACAGGTGGATGTGATACATAGTCACTAGTGTTAACAGTTGAAGTGGGTGGATGTGATACATAGCCACTAGAATTAGCAGTTGATGTAGGTGGATGTGATACATAGCCACTAGAGTTGGCAGTTGAAGTGGGTGGATGTGATACATAGCCACTAGTGTTAGCAGTTGAAGTAGGTGGATGTGATACATAGCCACTAGAGTTGGCAGTTGAAGTGGGTGGATGTGATACATAGCCACTAGTGTTAGCAGTTGAAGTAGGTGGATGTGATACATAGCCACTAGAATAAGCAGTTGAAGTAGGTGGATGTGATACATAGCCACTAGTGTTAGCAGTTGAAGTAGGTGGATGTGATACATAGCCACTGGAACTAGCAGATGACACAGGTGGTTGTGGTACATAGTTACTAGAGTTAGCAGATGAAACAGGTGGATGTGGTACATAGTCACTACAGATAGCAGATGAAACAGGTGGATGTGGTACATAGTCACTAGAGACAGCAGATGAAACAGGTGGATGTGGTACATAGTCACTAGAGATAGCAGATGAAACAGGTGGATGTGGTACATAGTCACTAGTGTTAGCAGATGAAACAGGTGGATTTGATACATAGTCACTAATGTTAGGAGTCACAGTTGGATGTGTTACATACCCACTTGAGTTAGCAGTTGAAGTAGGTGGAAGTGATGCATAACCACTAGTATTAGCTGGTGACACAAGTGGATGTGGTACATAGTCGTTAGAGTTAGCAGATGAAACAGGTGGATGTGGTACATAGTCACTAGAGTTAGCAGATGACACAGTTGGCTGTGGTACATAGCCACTAGAGTTAGCAGATGAAACAGGTGGATGTGGTACATAGTCACTAGAGTTAGCAGATGACACAGTTGGCTGTGGTACATAGCCACTAGAGTTAGCGGATGACACAGGTGGATGTGGTACATAGCCATTAGAGTTAGCAGATGAAACAGGTGGATGTGATACATAGCAATTAGAGCTAGCAGATGAAACAGGTGGGTGTGATACATAGCCACTAGAGTTAGCAGTTGAAATAGGTGGATGTGATACATAGTCACTAGAGTTAGCAGATGAAACAGGTGGAGGTGGTACATAGTCACTAGGGTTAGCAGATGACACAGTTGGCTGTGGTACATAGCCACTAGAGTTAGCGGATGACACAGGTGGATGTGGTACATAGCCATTAGAGTTAGCAGATGACACAGGTGGATGTGGTACATAGCCACTAGAGTTAGCGGATGACACATTTGGATGTGGTACAAAGCCACTAGAGTTAGCAGATGAAACAGGTGGATGTGGTACATAGTCACTAGAGTTAGCAGATGACACAGTTGGCTGTGGTACATAGTCACCAGAGTTAGCAGATGAAACAGGTGGATGTGATACATAGCCTCTGGTGTTAGCAGTTGAAGTGGGTGGATGGGATACATAATTGCTGGTGTTAGCAGTTGAAGTGGGTGGATGTGATACATAGCTGCCAGTGTTAGCAGTTGAAGTTGGTGGATGGGATACATAACTGCTTATTTTAGCAGTTGAAACAGCCGGATGTGATACATGATTGCTAATCTTAGCAGTTGAAGACGGTGGATGTGGTACATAGTCGCTAGTGTTAGCAGGTGACACAGGTGGATGTGATACATAGTCGCTAGTGTTAGCAGTTGAAGTGGGTGGATGTGATACATAACTGCTGGTGTTAGCAGTTGAAGTGGATGGATGTGAAACATAGTTGTTAATGTTAGCAGTTGAAGACGGTGGATGTGATACATAGCCACTAGTGTTAGCAGGTGAAACAGCTGGATGTGATTCATGGTCGCTTGTGTTAGCAGGGGAAATGGCTGTAACAGCCAGTTTTGGATGACCATCAGGATTGATATTTAAAGTATCTATATTCAGTTTATTTTTGGTATGATTTAATTCTTCACTGATAATTCTGTTATTGGTCACAGTCTCAATTGGTTGATAATCAGTATTGTTAGGAGGACATGTACTCTCATGTTGTACAATACTTTGCATTTTCTCTTTGTCGTGTTCAATATTTTTAACATCTTTTACTACAAGATCACCTGTATGCATATCATGATTTGCATTTGTCACTGTAGCCTTCACATAACTTCCTGAAGAATCGGTCTTGTCCTTTTCATCATCTCTATTACTGAGACTGTCTTCTCCTTTCTTACCAAAATGTGTATTACCTATTGAATGTGCAGGACTTGGAGGCTGTGAAACCCTCATTACAATTGTGTTCTGCAACGGAATAATTTGAGGCATCTGCTTTGAGATGTTTGGCGAAATTTCGCTCTCATTCCCCCAACGAACATAATCAGCTGGTAAAACAGCCTGTAAGAGGTGTCTCTCTGATTCAGCTTTGATTTCTTCTGGTGTCATAGTATGAGCTGAATCAGTATCACTGTCAGGAAACAAAGAATTACCCATAGGTTGTGGGGTGAGCGGATCCTCTGGAATTCCACTGTCATCACTGTTCTGTCTCTCTGCTCTTTCTGGTGTAGACAATGGCTGTAGAAAAACATGAGTAAGATTAGATGCTTTTTAAGGCCTTTAGTAAAGAGTGTGTAACAAAAATTAATTTTCTTATTTCTCATACAAAACATATGTTGTGGGTACTCAAAAGAACCATCTCGATGAGATGATTCTTTTGAGCACCCAAACCACATGTTAAAACTGATGGGTTAGAAAATATTTACAATTTCATGCTGAAAATTGGGTTTATTTTGACTAAACCTGTGTTGTTGTTTTTTCAACAGTAAAATGGTGATATTTTATGGATTTCTTCTAGAAAAATTTTGGGCAAGTTTTTTAAATTTTGGCACTTTTTAATTTGCATAAGGTCACTCTTCAAACATGCCTGCACAGCTACCTGATGAGGCTTAAGACCTAATGTTTTGTCTGATTTTTCATTTTCTTTCATACTTTATGTATGCAAGCAGCTAAGACTCTGGCAAGATTATTTGGGTGCACAGCTTTGCTATTCCCCAATGCAAAAATATTCATCGAAGGAGATGGCAAATCCCCCCATCATGAAGGTACATGATAAGCATTTATGTCACAGGGATTTTCTACAATTCAATAATTCTTGATCTTAATTCTTCTTAAGTTTCCTCATAGATAAAATAGCACTTAGAATAGCGTACAGCCTTTGGTGTTCTTCTCAAGGAAATAAACATCTAAATTCTATCTAATATCATAACTTTTAATAAGTATTTCCTCAATAAAAACTTATCTGTAATATTGTTGAAAGACTAGCTCAGAGGCTTTGCTGTTTGATTTGATTCTTTTTACGTCCCACCAGCAATCTTTCAGTTATACAGGGTGGGTCTTCCTGGGTTGAACCAGTACTAAGCTAGGATAAAAGTGTCTTGCTCAAGGACAACAACGCAGTGACGCCAATCAGGCTCAAACCCGTGGCCCCTCTGTCTCGAGTCAAGCACTCTACCACTGTGCCACTGCGCTCCCATAGCTCAGAGGCAAAGTTTATGATTGACTGCTAGTTAAACATGAACAAGAAAATATAGGCAGATTAAGTCTGACCAGTCAGGTGACCAGCTGATCACTAATGACGTCACCTACTTCAACTTACTATTTAATTTGATATGCAACATGACCATATTCTGAAAAAGTTGATTTTATATTAGCCTTTGTGACCCCTGTGACAGGCCCAATTTTAGCCCCAAGGGTTAAATTTGAACACATTGGTAAAAGTCTACAAGCTTAAGGTGATGCTACATACCAAATATCAAGGCTCTATGCCTTGTGGTTTCAGACAAAAAGCTTTTTCATGTTTTCCCTATATAAGCCTATTTGAACAGAGGGCCCATTTTGGACCCAGGGGTATAACTTAAACAACCTTGATAGAGGTTCACTAGATAATACTACATACCAAATATCAAGGCTTTAGGCCTTGTGGTTTCAGAAAAGAAGATTTTTTCACATTTTACCTATATAAATCTATTTAAAGCATGTGACCCCCGGGGCGGGCCATTTTTGGCCCCAGGTACATAATTTGAACAAACTTCGTAGAGGTTCACTAGATGATGCTATATACCAAATATCAAGGCTCTATGCCTTCTGGTTTCTGACAAGAAGATTTTTAAAGTTTTCATCTCGAAAATCTGTTTTTAGCCTTTGTGACCTAGATATGCAACAGACCAGAACCATTTGAACAATTTTGGTAGAAAGTCACCCAAGGATCATATGTGTGAAATAATTTCAGAATTGGACAAGGGGTTTAGGAGGAGATGGCATTTAAGTCAATTGTTAACAGAGGAAGAATGAAGACCGATCACAAAATCTCACCTTGTCAGGCAGTATTACCCAGCATGCAAAGAGTTAAACTAAATATTCCAACAGATAATGCTGATCAGACAGGTCCTTACATTCAAAAAAGAACAAAGTCAACACATGTATATTTATATTCAAACTTACTGGTATTCTGTCAGGTAATGGGGGGCCTGGTTCTCTTCCTATAATTACACCATTAGCAGGATGCAGGGAACCATCTGACCCAGAATAACCCTGAAATGGAACAGATATTGAATTAAAAACCTTGCTATATTTTATCAAAGAAATAAGAATACCTGGAGTCCTTCCTGTTACAGAGAGCATTCATCTTGTTTTGCTGGGTTGGGATTTAATGTCGCTTGCAACAAATTTTCAGTCATTACATCCCCAGTGTTCAATCTAGAGGTGTGCCAGTACACCCAGGGAGAGTTTGAATCAACCTAGACGCATTATTCAACCATCCCTGGACCCCACCTACACACTGCTGCCCAATTTCCACCTCTGCTATTTTCACCCTTTCTGTTTTCCTTGCCGTTAGTTTAGACCTTTCCACTCTTTTCACGAGTAAGCAAAATTTTGTATTGCTCTAGGGAGAATTGGTTACACTACATTGGCTAGGTCAAGCAGAGTCACTGCTCTGCCATAATACTTGATCGATAACCCATGTGTTGCTTCAGATAAGTGGCAGTGTTTTTAAACAATCAAAGGTGCAGGAACAATCAACATCCAATGTAGAATAAAACCAAATGTACAATGAGACAAAAGCCATCCAAAAAAATCTCTCAAAGTGAGCGCAAAATGGTTAATTTCTATTAGTGACCCCAAGTTTTGACTAAGTGCCCCCTCTCACAAAGCCTGTGGGGCAAAAGGCCCCCTTTTGATTAAAAGCTACAGTGAACACTGCACACCCGCCAGTTATCCTATCCCATTGTTCCTGGGCAAGCTTCATGACTCTTAGCTGTTACAGATTTGCCGCTCAAAATCCATTTCAAAATTCCCTGGCTTTTCACTGACTTTCCCCTGACTTTCGACCATTTTCCAGACCCTTTTGGAAGGCTGATTTAGCCATTTTCATCAATGAACACATGGAAAATAGCGCCTAATGAGCTTTTATAATAAACATTTTTGAGCATTTTGACAGCCTTCACCCCATGACCAATCATTTTTATATGTTGTGTGTAATATAAAACTGTATGCAAACTGATTAGGTTGGTCATGGGGGGGGGGGGGGGAAGCACTTAAAAACCTTTTCTATTTCCTATATGTTGAATAGCAAAAACAGAGTTTTCAACCCTTATTTCAAAATCTGTACTTGTCTAATGAGGAAAGCATTTTTGTGGATAATTTGAGGGCTGAACCTACTATCCTTTCCATGGAACAAGTATCATTTTCTTAGAAAATTTCTCTGTCCATTTTTATGGGCAATTCTTCATTAAGACTGTCCAAGGTCCTTTGCCTACAGGGAAGTTTTTCATGATTTTTGTCATCTACTTATTTTCTTCAAAATCATTTTTTTTTTATTTCTTTCAGGAGCACTATCATTCAGGGTGTCAAAGAGTTTGGATTCAGATCAGGACCAAAGCTCTGTCGGTCCTGATCAGGATCCAAACTATTTGCAAAGGTTATCAGCAGACGATACAAGGTGGTACCTGCCTTATTCTGAAAACCATTTGGTAACTTGCGGTCTTTGATGATATCATCAATTGGTGGTATGTCAATTGGAGGTAATCCACCTACCTTATTCTGAAAACCATTTGGTAACTTGTGGTCTTTTGATGATATCATCAATTGGTGGTATGTCAGTTGGTGGTAATTCACCTACCTTATTCTGCAAACCATTTGGTAACTTGTAGTCTTTGATGATATCATCAATTGGTGGTATGTCAGTTGGAGGTAATTCACCTACCTTATTCTGAAAACTTTTTGGTAACTTGTGGTCTTTGATGATATCATCAATTAGTGGTTTATTTGTTTTGTTTGTTTGATTTGATTCTTTACATCCCATCAACAATCTTTCAGTTATAAAGGGACGAGCATCCTGGTACCTTGTGGTCTTTGAAGATATCATTGATTGGTGGTATGTCAGTTGGAGGTAATACACCTACCTTATTCTGGAAACCATTTGGTAATTTGTGTTCTTTGATGATATCATCAATCTGTGGTATGTCAATTGGCGGTAGTTTCATTGTTGCCTTCATCTTCCTATTGCAGTATCTGTTCATTTAAATGGAGAGCATAATGTCAAAATATGCAAAAGTTTGAAGAAAAAAATTATAATATTTTCTTATCCATCGGTTTAAACATTTGTTTAGGGTGCTCAAAAGAGCCGTCTCATTGAGGTGACTCTTTTGAGTAACCACAATATGTGTTTTGGTTGAGAAATAAAAAAGAAAAAAATTAAGTTCACACTCTTATCTTGAGGCCTGGAAAAGTTCATTATGAGTTGTACATGGGTAGAACGTTCAAAACTTCCAAAATTCTCAAATCTAAAAACTTGCAGTATGCCTACAAAATTAACAATTTCTCATGTCTACTTTAACGATGTCAAATATTTTGGTATGTTTCATGAGTAGGCCTTGCCACATGGTATACACAAGTGAAATATCAAGGCTCCAGGTCTAGAAGTTTAAAAGTTATGGCCAACTATAAAGTTTGCAACTATTTCATTTAAAGTAGACCAACGGTCAAAATGATATTGATACATATCTGAAAAGGTCTTCTCACAAGGTATCGGTTTGTTTGTTTGTTTGTTTTGTTGCTTTACGTCCCAAGTCAACAGCTATGGTCATGGCGAGATGGTCAGTTCACCTAACCACACTTTTCCCTGGGCAAGCTTGAACAAGCAGTTAACCAGTATTTCGTGCACATACTTTCGCTTGTAACTGACAACAACCCTTCTTGAATTATTCAGCGGAAGGGAGGAGAATGACCGTAGAAATTATTTCATGATCAATCTCCAGTAAAGTATGGGACCGGGCCGGCATCAAACTAGGGACCCCTGGATCTGCAGTCAGACTCGCATCTTTGGGTAGACACATTACCGACTGCGCTATGCGGTCTGGTTCAAGGCATTGAAATGTAATATATCAAGTCTCTAGGCTTAGTAGTTCAGAAGGAATGTAGGACATTATGGCCATGGAAGTTTCAGCCACAGACAAAAATGTCAAAGGTGGATGTTTTTGCCAAAACCTTAAATTTGGATGGGTGTTTGTGTGTGTGTGTGCATTGGGGGGAGGGAGGTGTGCATATGTGAGTGCATGCCTTACATAAGGTTTAGTCGTATTTATTTTCTTTACTTTTTACAGTGACTTTAGGATTAAATAGAGGATCTTACATGAGTGCTCATGTTTTATTGAATTTATTAAAGAGATAAAATGCAAGGCTTACAGAGCATTTTATCTCTTTTTCACAACGGGTTTAATAAATTCAATAATGTTAGATTCTATTTATCATATGACATTAAGAATACTTTGAAATCTCATTTCTGCCGTAACAACGTTATAATTTTGTCATAATGTACGCAATGTTGTTATGGAGGTCATAAGGTTTCCCGTTAATCTGTAAACCACCAGTAAGTATTGTGAAAAATCGGACTAAGATTTTACCGTACTTTCGAAAAAACTCTTCTCACAAGGTATACACATGTAAAATATCAAAACTGTGTTGTAGTTCAAAAGTTATGGCCAAAATTTAAGTTTGTTGCATACACACAACAAAAAACTATTTGCTTAACTTATGCTATATAACCTAAACTATAAAATCAGGCCTCAAGGTTATAAAACTGGAGTTCATTCTCAAACTCAAAATAAAGCGCAATGATTGGCTGCTTGCGGACACGTATCCGCAAGCAGCCAATCATTGGGCTTTATTTTGAGTTTGAGAATGAACTCAAGTTTTATAACCTTGATAGACTAGTCGGTGGGGCTTCAAAAATAGGCTAACCTTGAACTAATTGCAACAGAAATGCTTTTAGTTTTATTTGTTATATTAATATGCCTTTGATCACATACTAAAAGTTGCAAGTCCTATCTTGTGGGGAAGTGTTCATATTTTCGACTTAAAATGATCACTTTTATGTTTAAAATGGCCATTGAAGATCATTTTTATTCAACGGGTCACTTCTTCTGCAGTTGTTCTTAGTCCTTTATGCTTTAGTTATAGAATCTGATTTGATTATATGGTAATACACATTATATATATGTTATTAAACACATATGAAAGCATATACAATGAGCCAAAATGTTAAAAATCAGAGGTTGAATTACCCCACCCACCAATATATAAAGATTAGAAACACAATAGTTTTGTTTACATTTCTATTACAATATACTAGTATTATTCTAACATTCATAACAAGCTGATAGCCCATAGTGACTCTCACAATAAATATGCCAGTTGTGGCTGTAATAGTTGTAGTTGTTGTGATTGGACTATGTCGCTTTCAACAGGTTTTTTTCTCAATCATACCATGATGGTCAGTTATCATTGCTCCGTTACCATATACTGTCACGGGTAACTGAAAATCAGTGACAAGGAGAGAATAATCTTTATGAAAGTATTATCCTTATTAAAATTTAAGCTCACATTCCCCCCTATTGCTGTCAGTAAATTTAAAAGTCAGATTATCAATCAGACTCACTACTAGTCAAGGAGCTAAATATTTGAAAATTCGATTGGCACAATGTTCCTACCATAAAAGGTTTGACTTTATTAGTTGAGACTAGCCTTCTACAACACTTCTAGACACGTTGTACAGTCAAATTGTGGTAGCAGTTTTTCAGGAGGATACGTTTTATACATCTACCCCATTTTTTTACTTTTAAAACTAAATTACGACATTTGAATACGAAATGGTATCCAGGTGGTGTCCAGCTGATGCTTACAGTCTTTCGTTACTACAGACAGCTTGCTTTGAGGCCTAAACAAGTATCAAAATAAATTGTTTGCTTCCAGAAACACATCTTTATGTTATTTATGACATTTATGTTACATTTCCAACAACATATTATGAAATCGTTAAAAATGTGTTCAATAGTTTCATTTGATAAGCTTTATAATGAGTATTTAGGTTTTAGATACCACATTCATAAACATCAATTAACTGGCTATTTCAAAACTGCAAGCAGCTTGTTTATATCATAAATACTTTAAGAATTATAAGCTGTTGAATATATGATGATCCCGAATCAAATGTTGAATATAGTAAGAACATTTTCACTTTTAAAATTATCATGTTATGCTATCTATTAACTTTTAAAACCCATATATGAGCATTTGATGGATTAACATGATTAAAAAGCTATACATAACATCGTTTCTGGTGTAAAGTAGCATTTTGTTGCTTGTACAGAAATATGTAACATACATTACAAACTTTGAGACTTGCTATATATACTGCTAAATACCTTATCTTATAGATAATATGGTATTTTATTTCTTTTCAATTTTTTGTGTGTTAAATTTATAACAAGATACCAGTTGGTTCTAAAATAATTATCAGTTATTCTCAAGAAACTATATCTATACACTAAAGTCGATATGTCTATACACATTTACATTTGTGAAATAGTTAACTTTTGAAGGTTTTCTATCTACAAAATATTAATTTGATTTGTCCAAAGTTAAAGATTTTAAAACTCATAACAAATAAAAAGATAGTTCTTTTATAACAGGATAGTTCTTTTATAACAGTAGAAGAATACATTCCCATTTTCTGTCAAATATATCAAAGTAACATATATAACCTTAAAAAATATATCAAAAGAACCTAAGTTTGTCCAAACTGTTAAAGACAGTATACAATTGGGCTGAAAAGCATATATATGTGTGGATGTAGATTTTTGTAATATTTATCTGAAAAAATAACTTAGTTAAAAGAAATCTAATCAGATATTTAAACAAAATATTTTTGTGTACCCATTTTACTGTTGTTCACATTATACAAACATAGTCAGTAACATGATACAGGCTATTTCCTTGTATATCAAGGTCAATTTACATAAAAAAAGCTGCTAAATACTAAATGTTTTAGGGAGGTGGTAGCATACAATTTTCCTTTACTTATGTTCCAGATAGAATCAATCACCTAAGAGTTTTTAGAATGAACTTTGATATATGTTACATTAGATATTATGCATTATATGTGTCTGTAATAAGTTATTTTAAAGAGACTGTCTCAAAAATCAAATTGTATACTGACATCTTTATGCGTATGCAGAGGGTGACAGGTTACTTGTTTTTAGCTTTTAAAATCATTTTAGTTTATTTTCAGCATACCTTTCATTGTTTAATTAATGAAGCTGAATTTCACACATGTTGTGTGGCTCTTCCTCGCGGTGCCATAGGTTTGTCTGCAGTTTGTTATTGTGGTATTTCCTGATCAAACTCACTTACTATTTTAGTACTTCTGATCATTTGCGTTATTAATAACACTTTATAAGGAGATGTTTTATTTAGGAGAAAACATTTCCCTAAAAACGGGGAAAATCAGGTATAATGGTTGGTTTACAAAATAGCAATGGTCCGATGTGATATGATCATATTCAAGGAAACAGGTCGATTGCTATTTACGAAACCAATTGTTTGTTTTGATTCTTTACGTCCCATCAACAATCTTTCAGTTATAAAGGACGGGTCTTCCTGGGTTGAACCAGTACTAAGCTAGGATTAATGTGTCTTGCTCAAGGACACAACGCAGTGACACCGGTGGGGCTCGAACCTGCGGCCCTTCGGTCTCGAGGCAAGCACTCTATTACTGAGCCACTCCTCTCCCTACGAAACCAATTGAAATCTTTAAAACTTTATCAGTTAGAATTGTCAGGCTGAATTATACTTGAGGGCATTCAAGTTGCTAATGTCAAATAGATTTTACAATGATCTTTCATAATGTTAGATGGAAAAGTTAAATGTTTAAAAAACGTGTAGTCATGAGATCTTACTTATATTTAGCAAACTGCTTATATAGCTGATGCTAATTTCCACTATACATAATATGGTATGGCCAAACTATTACAGGAATCTTGTAAATGGAATCCTTGATAGCAAGGCGTTATATGCATATAAAACATTAGAATGAATTGTAAACTCACCAATGTATTGACTTAATGAATAAGTGGGATAAAATAAAATCAACACAGCTTTTTTTTATTGTAATATGTTTCAGAAATGTTTTCCTTCTTCAGAGAGTAAACAAATGCACTACATGTGAGCAGCAAAGGCTCAAATAAGATCTCGTAAATAGGAATTATGTAAAAGTGCCCAAAAATGCTGAGGGTATTGATCAATAGACACGCCCAAAAATATCAACTGTTCTAACAAACATTTGCATTTAGAGGCCCCTTATTTCAGTACAGTCACTGTCACCAATGATAGACTTACATGTAATGTCTAGAAAGTGCACATGAACTTAATGAAAGTGTATATACATATCGTATTTGCCAGTCTTCCTTTTGTTCAATCATATTTCTTTTACTTGAACATTGTATTAAGGTTATTATAAATCTCAGAGGTTGATAAAGCAGCGTTTCTATTGTCATTTATGTTATGTGTGTATGATATACTATATCAAATATCCAATACCATGTCGATATGTTCTTTGACAGTAGTAAAAGTATGAATTTAATTACCTTTAGATGAAAAAAATAATGTTGAACGCGTTTTATGTCATTTATACAAGCTCAAATGAAAATTTGGAGCAGCACAAGAGATTTAGGTTCTTATCCCACATGGAAAATGCATCTTTAATCAACCATACTGATGCAGCGGAGATAGCGTTCTAAAATTTGGCCTGTGTCTTCATTTACACTCTTACTTTGTGTATAGGAGCAGCAAAGGTTCTGTTGTGTCTAACTACACATTTTCACAGGCTCGCCTGCTCCTTCACTGCTCAACACTGGGTTATGAACTACAATTGATATAACAATGTTTCATTTAACTTAAGTTGTAGCCAGTTAAAACATATCTTGTACATATCATTCAATAAAAAAAGAAGGAAACACAAATGTTTCAGAGAGACAAAAAGATATCAGGTAAGCATTTAAGAAACATAATTTGATCATGAAATATAAGTAGTTTCTAAAATGCTGTTTATATATTTTATAAAACACTCTGACTTGAAATGGCGTTTTATGTGATTTAGGTTCAAGTTTCTTCCTTTTTATCAGTAATGCTTTGTTGGGTTTTATTCTTAGTTACTTGTTTTGTCAAATAATACAATATTCATCATTTCTCTCATTACTGGGCACTCCAATGACAGTAATTTACATATATTAGTAGTGTAAACTCATGTAGTGCTGCTATTGCATTTAAATATAGTATTTAATAGAAAGTAATGTATAAATGTAATCACAGGTGACTTAATTAGGTAAATCATATTGCTTATCATTTGCTTTTATTTAAAAGATAATATTGATATGTAATAATAAGGAATAATTTGACATAATAACACTATAGGATTTCCTATTATTTTAGGGTAACGTAGTGAATCTTGCTATTGCTGGGTAACACCTTGACCGCTAAAGAGCTAATATACTTTATTATGTATCTAGTATAATGAGGTCTTAGAAAATTATAGTCTACGAACCTGATTCCTAAGAGGTGTTTTGGCAGCCTATGGTCTAAAGATAGTACTGCATTAAATAGTAATACATTTGAAAGAAAGTAACGTATATAATTGTAATACCATATGGTATCTTGTTAGGTCATTAAGTCCAATCACAAGTTTAACACTGTTAAAATAACACTTATATGTTGTAATAGAAAAGTAAACGGTACTATTATGTTTCTAATCTTAATATAATTGTAATATGATGGGTGGGGTAATTCAACCCCTTATCTTTAACATTGCGGCTCATTTGATATGATATGATTTGTTTTTATCATGCGTAATACTCATATAATCAAATCAAATTCTATTATCAAAGCATAAAAGACTTAAAACAACTGTAGAAAAAGTGTCCAAATGAATAAACAATAATCTTCAATGGCCGCTTTAAGCAGATAAGTGATCATTTTTAAGTCGAAAATATATATGCTTCCCTACAAGACAGGACTTGCAACTTTTAGTATGTTGCTCAAGACAACCCATACAGTCGCAGGATTGCTGAAAAAATTCTGTTGCAATTAGTTCAACCTTATCAGTTCTACTGATTAGACTATGAGGCCAGGACTTTTTATCAAGTTATTTTACTGTACTTACCTCACAATAGCTATGACTCCTGCTATTATCAAAACTACTCCAAAGAAGCTCCCAAAAGCTATACCGACAATCTGACCCGATTTCAAACCTGAAATTAAGAAAACTTTTTGATAGGGATGTAAAGCTCCAGCTCATATGCTTTTAACTCTGTCATGCTGAATATTTTATCTCCAATTTTTATCATGTTAACCTGCAGCATTCCAGTTCATGGTTCATACAGGCAAGTAAGTCTAAGTAAGATTCAAGGACTTTTCAAGGCCTTCTAAAGACTATCCTACAGTTTTCAAGGACTATAAGTTTATAAAAAATCCTAATTTAAGTGTTAAAATTCTACTTCAGAAATGCTAGACTGAAATAATGGAGAAATTAGTACTAGATAACTAGTATTAAATAGTTGTGCCTTTATTTGGTGCAGCATTTGCTGCACCAAATAAAGGCACAACAGTGAAATTCTGATTTAGATCTCTATTAACAGCTTCAATTCCTACAGAAAATAGAAGAATTCAAGGACTTTTCAAGGTCTTTGCTAATTTTCCAGTACTTTTCAAGACATATTTAATTTTCAAGGACTTTTCAAGAAAGCCCTCTAAATTAAATCACTTTTCAAGCCTGTACAAGCCCTGCAGTTTTAAGCAATCAGAGTGGTAAACAGTGTAGATCCTGATCAGATGGCTTCGTCTGAAGCCAGCTGATCTGAATCTACAGTGTTTTCTTTTTTAAAAAAAAATCTGGGTTAGGATAGGGGTTAAGTAACCTTAACTTCAAGGTAAAAAATCAGCTGACTTATGTTCCAATTTGTACACTTGATCTGTTCTGATGCAAAACATCATCCGCTTATGACATACTGATGATAATGCACATCTACTTTTGATACGAAGGATCATTAAATTGCTTTGCATTGATATCCAACCAGTAGTTGTTGCTGAACAATAAGTGTCCATAAAAGAGGATGAACAGACGAAAGGACAAACCAAATACTGTTAAGCTCAGCCAACATTTCTTATAAAATTCTATGGCAGTGTTGGAAATCTGACAAAAAAGAAATAAATTCATTATCCTTAAATCCAGAAAAAAAATATTTAGAGCATTTAAATGAGACAAATCTTTTGAGTACCCATAAAGGCGACAACATATGTTTTGATTAAGAAATTCAAAAAATGATTTTCAATTACACATTCTTATCTCGGTGCCTGATTATCAGAGAGCCTATTCATCAGATTGATATCTGTCATTAAATTTAGTGACACTGGAATAAGTATCTTGAAAGTGGTGAAGTGGGGATTCTTATCTGGGTGCCTGATTAATATAGAGCCTATTCATCAGAATATACCTGTCATTAAATTTAGTGGCCCTGGAATTAGTATCTGGAAAGTAGCAAAGTGGGGATTTAACAGTATGGGAAATGCCTTGTTGATTTTGTCTCCAATAATGCATGGTATGACAAAGGTATCTCTGCAATATTACAGCTAAATATCAATATCTCATAATGGTTATATGCTTAAGAAAGCAAAACTGTAGATCATGATCAGACAGCAGCTTTATAGCAGCAGCAGTCTAATCAGGGACTCTTTTGTTTCGTCGGACCTTTTATATTAATTGGTTCCAATAACAGTAAAACCTGTCTTAAGCGGCCACTCAAAAAGAAGACCAAAAATTGGTTTACAAGACCGATTATTGCTTAATGCAGGTCAAAAGTATTGCAGAATGCTCCAAGAGAGCATTCTGCAATACTTTCAACCTTCATTAAGCTACCATTTGTCTTTAAGTCTTTGTTTTGTCTATTTTTGAGTGGCCACTTAAGACAGGTTCTACTGTACTTCAAGGATGTATTGCAATGGCTACAATCACTACTCACTTCTGTTGAGAGGAGTTCCAAATGCAGGTTCACTGGAAGGTCCCTTCTGGCCATCTGCTGTAACTCCCTGGATCATTACACCATAACTTACATCTTCTTCAAGCCCATGGAGAACCACAGATGTCTGACTTGCAGGAATCATCTCCTCAGTATAGTCACCTGTAATATGTTTATTGGTGGTTCTGAGTGTCCATCTCAAAACCAAACGGGAGCATTCTGCAATACTTTTGACCTGCATTAAGGGATAATTGGTTTTGAAAACCCATTTGTGGTCTTTTTGAGAGTGGCTGTTTTACACAGGTTTTACTGTAGTATACATTTTGGGGAGAAAAGAATATTCACATTATTTTGATCTGTACAGATTTAGGGAGCTGGTCAAATTATTCCAACTCAGGTTAGGAGAAACATTAACCCTTTACTCCATAGGCTATTTTAGATAATGACATCATTTTCTATTTTAGACAACATTGAAAAAAATCAAGAAAAATTTAAGTAAAGTTTTGAATACTTTTGAAAATATTACGGAAAATGGAGCATTTGCTCTAAAAGAGCAAATGCTCCATTTTCTATAATATTTCAATAGGCGTCAAAAGAGTAAAGGGTTAAACAAGAGCTTCCTATGGCCCAAGGTCTCTCATCTGATAAGGACTCTTTACAAAGTCACGGAAAGAACTGCTGTAAATTCAGATTTTTTTGAGAGAAAATTATTTTCCCGGAAAGCGTTAAAAGACATATTTGCTCCAGGAGCATTCTGCAATACTTTTGATCTTCATCTCGGACCCAATAAACACGGACTGGTCACTTACATACAAATAAATGTATACATTAGAAATACGTTGTCGTGGCTCAACGGTGAATGAGCTTTCAAAACTTACATATGTTGAACATTAAATAATCATATCTCCGTTATTTCTCTGCATATCTTTGAATTTTCTTCAAAAAGCAATGGTTCAATATGTTATCATTAAGACTGTATTGTTATATTTATTGAAAGTTTATCCGTCTTTATGAACATCAGCAAGAAACCTAGGTATCCTTTTTAGCTATTTTCGGCACTTTTAGCCGAATAATCGTCAGATATCAACATAAAAAGATGAGAAAACTTCAATTATTTTTATTGTAACTCGTAATATTTCAGCTTTGCATGCCGAGAGTGACCTATTATAATCTCGTGTATGTTCAGAATCAATTTTATTGGCTGTAGTACTTTGAAATAACGCTAAAATAAAGCCTCGACAACATAACTTTGTATTTCCGTCAGTGACCAGTCAGTTTATACTGGGTCCGAGTCTTCATTAAGCTACCAGTTGTCATTAAGTCCTTTGTTTTGTCTATTTTTGAGTGGCCATTTTACACAGGTTTTGCTGTACATAAAAATGCATCATGCAAGGCTTTTTTCCATGAAAACGTTTGATATAGTGCTCATTAGAATTGTCTGATTGAGACTTTGTTTCCATGGTAAATAAATAAGTATCTTGATAACTAACTTTCTTTTCTATAACTACAGTAAGAGTTGCTTTAAGGGGGGCTTACCTGTCCACTCAGTGTCCAGTTGTTATCAATCTTGCCCCAGTTTGTTTGTTATTTATTATATATTTCACAATTGTATGTTGTCATGGCGCTATCTAGAATGTTTTCAGAATCAGTAAGCAAATAGCAATTTTGATTGGCCATGACTTGCTTATATGAAATACAGGATCAGTTTTATCTGTCATGCTCCACATACAAATCGCCATATTCAGAATTAAGTACAGATATAATTGTTCTTATTTTACCCCTAGTTTGTTAGTATGGCGCTCAGTAAGGTGCTTCCAATGAGTACCAACAATAAAAGTTTTCATGAATATGAGAAAATAACAAAACATTAAGAGACTATATATATGAGTCTTTGTCCACTGGGATGTACTCAGATCAGTCTGTGCATATGCTCTATGCCTATGGGTAGCAAAAGGTTCAAAGTTTCTTCTGAAAAACTTAGCCTCCATTGGCATAGCTCCAATTATGCCGTTATGCACGCGCACAATAAAAATAGTAATATTCAAGGGAGATCACTAATGTGGTAAGCGTGATTTTCCATACCATAAGGAACTGCTAGTAAAGGGAAGAATTCGTACCCTCTGGGATCAAATTCTTTCCATTAAGAGAAGTTCCTATTTTGAAAAGGGGTGCAATTGAAGAGAATCTCTGCTTGTTCCAGTAGTCTCCCTTTGATGCGAGTATCTTTTTCAGCCTTCTGGCTACGCCAATGGCCTCTGATCAGATTGTGCTGATACATAGACTGATTTAAATCTTCACTGTATGCACATGCCAACTGTGTACTTTATGATGGACACCGCCTCAATAATATATGAGCCGCGTCGCGACAAAACCTGTATTCGGAGATTCCAACAAAGCGAGACTCAAACCAGTCTCCTCAGCTACAGAGACTATCTAGATAATTGAAATTTCCCCTGTAGCAAGCTTAGATATGCTACTTTCTGAAAAGGGAATAGAATAACAA
Source organism: Loripinus fragilis (assembly GCA_964019695.1). NCBI lineage: Eukaryota > Metazoa > Mollusca > Bivalvia > Lucinida > Lucinidae > Loripinus > Loripinus fragilis. The sequence goes on from OZ026518.1 coordinate 90,397,824, forward strand.
AGGCGCTGATCAGTCTGCGCGGATGTGCAGGCTGGTCTGCTTCTTTGTTGTTCGCCAACCCCCGAAGACAGGTTTTCTCGCGTCAAGGCCCATATATATATGATGCTTATACTTACGAGTACAGTTATCATCTGCCTGGTCCATTACACAGTATATCACCCTGTAAGCCTCGATGTATGGGGAGCCTGATTCACACTCTATTCTGTTCCAGGAAATTGACAGGGCGTTGTCCTCGGATGACCTTGACACTGTTGGTGTATCTGGATTCTTCTCGGGCACTAAAGATACAAGAGGATCAAGCCATGAGAGCAGACAGTGGACCTGACAAGTACGAGTAATTTCCTTGTTCTATGTAACAACAGGAAAGTTAACTTATATAACTGTACATAGTGGATGGAGCCTAGCATGATTATTCATGAAGGGAAAGGTTGGTCATATATATGTTTACTCTTTGCATGTTGGATAATTTTGCATCTTTTTGTCATCTGGCTGCTGATTAGATATTTCTCTTCTTTGTATGCATGATGAAAATAACACCCCATCTAAAAATAGGAAGGATTTTAAAAATTGGGGGAATTCCCACCTGGAATAGACACTGTTTATCAGGCTTGATTTGAATCCAAACTGGTTTTCATTATTTTATTAACAGATGACAAAGTTCGTTACTTGCAGGTAAAGAGTTTTGTAATACTTTAAACTTTTGTTGAGCTACTAAATGTCTTGTTTTTAATCTAAACTATCATCTACTTTCTAACTTTGCGTCTTCTTTTGGCATTCTTTTGGCATCTTTTACATTTTCATTCCAGAGCACCTTCAAATTTTTTATTTGAGGGCCTGTAAAAAGTGTTGGGTAAGACAGGGAGAACAAGCAAGTTGTATTGATATTGATGGAAGTTTATTTATTACACTAACCTGCATTCATTGCATATATACAGCTCTCCCAGGTCAACCCAGTGCTACCAATTTCTGTTTCCATGGAGACAGCGTAAAGATAATCTTCAGGTGAAGGTAGATAAATTGTTGCTGTATAAGTACTTTCTGGGAACTTCTTCCAGCTGATAGAGGAATTCTTCTATAAAACAAAACCCAATCTATGAGGCTTGTATAGGGGGTACCAAATACCCCATATCCCGTGAAGTAAGCAGGCAAGTATCCCTTATAAACTGGCAAATATCCACATTATTAATTTTCCTAAATATTCAATATCCCTGAAATTAACCAAAATATTGAACACAGTATCCCATATCTCTGGAAGTAAAATGGATAGTATCCTATATCCCTGGAAGTAAAATGGCAAATATCCTGTATCCCTAAAACCCCTATACAAGCCTAATATATCAAGAAAGACATACATGTATTATAAACCCTTTACCTAATAGAGACACCTTTTAACGCTTTTGAAAACAGAGCAGACCCAGATCAGGCAGCTCTTGTAAGATCTGCCTGATCAGGGCCTACTCTGTTTGCTTATGTAAACATGATATATCTGACCCAACACTAGTGGACCTGACAAGTAATTTCTTTGTTCTAAGTTCCAACGTGAAAGTTAATTATATAATTATTTATAGTGGGTGGAGCCTAGTATAAATATTCATGAAGGAAAACTTTCAAGACTTTAAAAAAGGGTTCCCAGTCAGCTATGGCAGTCGCCTCCATTTCAATTTAATCCCTTTTCCCACCAGTCACGACTTTTGTTGTGATCTCTCTCATCTGCTTATGTTGGTAGGTAGCCTATATCGAAAAACAATATGGACCCACATGATACTTCACCAAGGTTCAGTGTTTGCTTCCATGAAAAAACCTAGTCTGAAGAAACTTGAATATATGCAGCAGATGCAAAAAGCAAAAACCATTTTCTGTATAAAAATATAGTGGCAGTATAGGCATTAAACCCTTATCCTGGTGAATAAACGAATGTGTTATCCCTTAAAGCACCAATCACATCAAAAGTTGTCAGCTTTTTTGTCTACTGAAATGTTTTAAACTCGATTTTTTACGTTTTTCACATTGATTTTCGGCGATAACTTTTTTATTTTCAATTTTAGAAAACTGTGTTCGTGATGAAAGTTGTAGAGAAAAATTAGCGCCAATTTCTCCAAAAGGTCTGAAGTTAGTGACGCAAACAGATGTTTGAGTACTAGATGAAGATTTTGCAATAAATAGAATTCGGCTAAATTGTCTAAGTCTTTTATTGACAGGTAAATTTCGTAGAGGCGTGACAGAAAGGGTCTGTCTCAAAAGAATTTTCACAAGCGGCGAATCAACCGCTATTAAATGGTTGTGAAGAGCATAATCCTGTCTTTAGCAGACTCTAGTTTATCATGCACATGCAATAATCTAATATGAGCATGATCAAGTGTAGGTAGAGAATCCTGGATATCGCATGGTGTCCCAATTTTCTATTATGCACATGCTCCAAAACAGAACATTTCGAGATGACCCCACTAGCTTAACACACAAGCGAATCGGGCGCAATTTCCATTATATTTGAACAAGCCATCCATCGCTTTAATAAGTAAATTAGGGCGGCGCAATGTAGCTTTTTGACTGACAGTTTTGTCTTAGTTTATTTGCACTTTGCTTACAATGCTCAAATAGTGCATCTATGCGCAGAGTTAACTGCAGTATCTTGGATGTTGGAACCGTTTGGAGAAGTTGGCGCTAATTTTTTTTCTACAACTTTCAGCGCGACCACAGTTTGCTAAAATTACAAACAAAAAAGTTATCGCCGAAAATCAATGTGAAAAACATAATAAATCGAGTTTAGTAGCTTTTTGACCAAAAATCTGGACCCATATCAGACTGCCCCTGTAGGAACAGTCTGATCTGTTTCCAAACTGTTTGCTCCAAAAATATGCACCAGACGACTCAATCAGAAGGCATTTTAGTTGAGTTTTTGTAGGTTATTCTAGGGTCAATATCAGGCCACTTGAGTTGCTGGAAAGCAAATGATTTCTCTCTGCCATTTTATGAATTTCATACCTGACAATTTCCTCTGTCCCTCTTACACCAGAAGGCAGTGAAACCAGTTGCCTGACCGGTCCCTTCAGAAGACCAGTTTAAATAAACATTGTTGTTGCCCGTCTCTATGACTAACTCAGGAATCTTCAGATCTGCAAACAGAAAAATCATGACTTAACACTTAAAGCGCCAAGAAAAAAATAAATCTGAAAATGTCATCTGCTGAGCTCCTCTGCTGCAAATAATTACCTAACATTACTGACGAATTAAGTATTGAAGCAAACAGTGTGAACCCAGAACAGACTGCTCCTATAGGAGCAGTCTGATCTAGGTCCGCACTAATTGCCATAGAGGCATCTTTAACATTTCAGCAGACGAGAATAGCAGACAACTTTTGTTGCGATTGGCGCTTTAAGGGTTAACTGTCTTAGCCCCTTTGTAGACCTTTGGACTTTCCCATAAAAATTGAAACAGCTATGTCAGAATGATCCATTGTATATATTGAGGGTCACAGGTTATAATTTCCAAAGAATATTGTATATCTTTCTCTGAAAATCGATTTTGTCTTAGCTAACAAAGCCGATCCTGATGAAAATGCTGCCTACTTCTTATCCTCCAATTGAAAAAAGTGTGTCTATTCTTTTTTTCCTTCTGTATCCATTGGTACAGGGTATGCAAGATAGAATTCACTCAAATGGGTAAAAACAGCAGAAATCCTGATCTGGTGTGCAAGAATATAAGAATCTATCATGAGTGTGAGGGTAGGATAGAAAAATCAGTCCCAAGGATCGCTGTTTGGCATCACGAGGCTTGTAAAGAGATAATCTAGATGGTATATTCACAGGTTTAGATAAACAAAAAAATTTAAACAGGCAATATCTATATAACCTAATGGAATTAGCTTTGAAAATTGAGTGTTGTTTTTTTTTTTTGTTTGTCTTGTTGCTTTAGGTCCCAAGTCAACAGCTATGGTTATGGCGGGATGGTCAGTTCATCTAACCACACTTTTTCCTGGGCAAGCTTGAACAAGCAGTTAACCAGTATTTCGTGCACATACTTTCGCTTGTAACTGACAACAAACCTTCTTAAATGATTCAGCGGAAGGTAGGAGAATGACCGAAGAAATAATTTCAAGATCAATCTCCACGAAAGTATGGGACCGGGCCGGAATCAAACTCGCGACCCCTGGATCTGCCGTCAGACTGGCTTTCACATACGTTAAACTGTAACAGTACCTACCAGGGTTAGCCTTGGGTATGTACATCTCCGATGCTTGCTGGGAGAGACCAACATTGTTCCTTAGCCAGATCTTGATGTGATAGGCAGTGGCACAGTCCACTTCTACAGTAAATTGCATATGGTCTGCGGGTACCTCAAATTTAGAGTCCACATCAGGGGAGGGATGGAAGGGAGGGTCTATCTCCACAACAACAGCTTTCAGTGGTGCATTCCAATCCCTCTCTGGTATAGGCTACAAAGATAATAATAAAAGGCTTAATGAATGAGCTACAAAGAAACAATATGTCTATTTTTGTGTCAACAGGCAACAATGAAGGCCTGTATCAATGTATTCATTCAAATCCAAATCCCTCTGTGTGATAAAGGCTAAAAGCAAAAATTTTCAATGTAAATTTGTAATTATTTTCTTACCCATCAATTTTAACATATGTTTTGGGTGCTCAGGAGAACCGTCTCAATGAGACGGTTCTTTTGAGTATCCACACCATATGTTTTGGTTGAGAAATAAGAAAAATAACGTTCTGTTACACACTCTTTATAATAACAAAAGGTTTCATGAACCAGCTTCAATTAAACAAAGCAAGGTCTGTATCAATGTGTACATCCATGCTAGCTTAACCCTCTCATTCTGGTGAATTTTTCCAAACATAGTGATACAATAAGTGAGGGATAGTCCATTTTTGTGTTTTAAGGGGTCACAGGTCAAAATTTCTAAATTATTATATATTTTAGTCCCTAAAGATTGTTTATATCTATCCCTCTCTGGTATAGGCTACAATGATAATAATGAAAGACATAATGAATGAACAACAAAGAAACAATATGTCTATTCTAGAGTCAACAGGCAACAATGAAGGCTTGTATCAATGTGTACATTCCAATCCCTCTCTGGTATAGGCTACAATGTTATAATGAAAGACATAATGAATGAACAACAAAGAAACAATATGTCTATTTTAGTGTCAACAGGCAACAATGAAGGCCTGTATCAATGTATTCATTCCAATCCCTCTCTGGTATAGGCTACAATGATAATAATGAAAGACATAATGAATGAACAACAAAGAAACTATATGTCTATTTTAGTGTCAACCGGCAACAATGAAGGCCTGTATCAATGTATTCATTCCAATCCCTCTCTGGTATAGGCTACAATGATAATAATGAAAGACATAATGAATGAACAACAAAGAAACAATATGTCTATTTTAGTGTCAACCGGCAACAATGAAGGCCTGTATCAATGTATTCATTCCAATCCCTCTCTGGTATAGGCTACAATGATAATAATGAAAGACATAATGAATGAACAACAAAGAAACAATATGTCTATTCTAGTGTCAACAGGCAACAATGAAGGCTTGTATCAATGTATTCATTCCAATCCCTCTCTGGTATAGGCTACAATGTTATAATGAAAGACATAATGAATGAACAACAAAGAAACAATATGTCTATTTTAGTGTCAACCGGCAACAATGAAGGCCTGTATCAATGTATTCATTCCAATCCCTCTCTGGTATAGGCTACAATGATAATAATGAAAGACATAATGAATGAACAACAAAGAAACAATATGTCTATTTTAGTGTCAACCGGCAACAATGAAGGCCTGAATCAATGTATTCATTCCAATCCCTCTCTGGTATAGGCTACAATGACAATAATGAAAGACATAATGAATGAACAACAAAGAAACAATATGTCTATTCTAGAGTCAATCGGCAACAATGAAGGCCTGTATCAATGTATTCATTCCAATCCCTCTCTGGTATAGGCTACAATGATAATAATGAAAGACATAATGAATGAACAACAAAGAAACAATATGTCTATTTTAGTGTCAACCGGCAAAATGAAGGCCTGTATCAATGTATTCATTCCAATCCCTCTCTGGTATAGGCTACAATGATAATAATGAAAGACATAATGAATGAACAACAAAGAAACAATATGTCTATTCTAGAGTCAACAGGCAACAATGAAGGCTTGTATCAATGTGTACATTCCAATCCCTCTCTGGTATAGGCTACAATGTTATAATGAAAGACATAATGAATGAACAACAAAGAAACAATATGTCTATTTTAGTGTCAACAGGCAACAATGAAGGCTTGTATCAATGTATTCATTCCAATCCCTCTCTGGTATAGGCTACAATGATAATAATGAAAGACATAATGAATGAACAACAAAGAAACAATATGTCTATTTTAGTGTCAACAGGCAACAATGAAGGCTTGTATCAATGTATTCATTCCAATCCCTCTCTGGTATAGGCTACAATGATAATAATGAAAGACATAATGAATGAACAACAAAAAAACAATATGTCTATTTTAGTGTCAACCGGCAACAATGAAGGCCTGTATTAATGTATTCATTCCAATCCCTCTCTGGTATAGGCTACAATGATAATAATGAAAGACATAATGAATGAACAACAAAGAAACAATATGTCTATTTTAGTGTCAACCGGCAACAATGAAGGCCTGTATCAATGTATTCATTCCAATCCCTCTCTGGTATAGGCTACAATGATAATAATGAAAGACATAATGAATGAACAACAAAGAAACAATATGTCTATTCTAGAGTCAACAGGCAACAATGAAGGCTTGTATCAATGTATTCATTCCAATCCCTCTCTGGTATAGGCTACAATGATAATAATGAAAGACATAATGAATGAACAACAAAGAAACAATATGTCTATTCTAGTGTCAACCGGCAACAATGAAGGCTTGTATCAATGTATTCATTCCAATCCCTCTCTGGTATAGGCTACAATGATAATAATGAAAGACATAATGAATGAACAACAAAGAAACAATATGTCTATTCTAGTGTCAACCGGCAACAATGAAGGCCTGTATTAATGTATTCATTCCAATCCCTCTCTGGTATAGGCTACAATGATAATAATGAAAGACATAATGAATGAACAACAAAAAAACAATATGTCTATTTTAGTGTCAACCGGCAACAATGAAGGCCTGTATTAATGTATTCATTCCAATCCCTCTCTGGTATAGGCTACAATGATAATAATGAAAGACATAATGAATGAACAACAAAGAAACAATATGTCTATTCTAGAGTCAACAGGCAACAATGAAGGCTTGTATCAATGTATTCATTCCAATCCCTCTCTGGTATAGGCTACAATGATAATAATGAAAGACATAATGAATGAACAACAAAGAAACAATATGTCTATTCTAGTGTCAACCGGCAACAATGAAGGCCTGAATCAATGTATTCATTCCAATCCCTCTCTGGTATAGGCTACAATGATAATAATGAAAGACATAATGAATGAACAACAAAGAAACAATATGTCTATTTTAGTGTCAACCGGCAACAATGAAGGCCTGTATCAATGTATTCATTCCAATCCCTCTCTGGTATAGGCTACAATGATAATAATGAAAGACATAATGAATGAACAACAAAGAAACAATATGTCTATTTTAGTGTCAATCGGCAACAATGAATAGAAGGCCTGTATCAATGTATTCATTCCAATCCCTCTCTGGTATAGGCTACAATGATAATAATGAAAGACATAATGAATGAACAACAAAGAAACAATATGTCTATTCTAGTGTCAACCGGCAACAATGAAGGCCTGTATTAATGTATTCATTCCAATCCCTCTCTGGTATAGGCTACAATGATAATAATGAAAGACATAATGAATGAACAACAAAGAAACAATATGTCTATTTTAGTGTCAACCGGCAACAATGAAGGCCTGTATTAATGTATTCATTCCAATCCCTCTCTGGTATAGGCGACAATGATAATAATGAAAGACATAATGAATGAACAACAAAGAAACAATATGTCTATTCTAGTGTCAACCGGCAACAATGAAGGCCTGTATTAATGTATTCATTCCAATCCCTCTCTGGTATAGGCTACAATGATAATAATGAAAGACATAATGAATGAACAACAAAGAATCAATATGTCTATTTTAGTGTCAACCGGCAACAATGAAGGCCTGTATTAATGTATTCATTCCAATCCCTCTCTGGTATAGGCTACAATGATAATAATGAAAGACATAATGAATGAACAACAAAGAAACAATATGTCTATTTTAGTGTCAACAGGCAACAATGAAGGCCTGTATCAATGTATTCATTCCAATCCCTCTCTGGTATAGGCTACAATGATAATAATGAAAGACATAATGAATGAACAACAAAGAAACAATATGTCTATTCTAGAGTCAACCGGCAACAATGAATAGAAGGCCTGTATCAATATGTATATCCAAATCCCTCTCTGTGATAAAGGCTAAAATGATACATAGGTCTAGTTAAGCAAAAAAAATTTTAGCGTAAATTTGTAGTTATTTTCTTACCCATCAATTTTAACATATGTTTTGGGTGCTCAGAAGAACCGTCTCAATGAGACGGTTCTTTTGAGTATCCACAACATATGTTTTGGTTGTGAAATAAGAAAATTATAATTTCGTTGCACACTCTTATCTGGGGGCCTGATGACAATAACAAAAGGTTTCATGAACCAGCTTCAATTAAACAAATCAAGGTCTGTATCAATGTGTACATCCATGCTAGCTTAACCCTTTCATTCTGGTGAATTTTTCCAAACATAGTGATACAATAAGTATGGGATAGTCCATTTTTGTGTTTTAAGGGGTCACAGGTCAAAATTTCTAAATTATTATATATTTAAGTCCCTAAAGATTGTTCATATTTTAGCAAACAGTGCAGACCCTGATGAAATGCCACCTTATGTGGCATTTCATCAGGGTCTTCACTGTTTGCCAAAGTACCTGTTTTTCTGTATCCAGAATGAAATGGGTTAACATTGCATTTTCAACCAAATAAGAACTTCAAAATTCTATACCAGCTTTTAAAATCAATGTAGAACCAGATCAGCTGACTTCACAGGATCCACACTTTTTCATCCACAAATGAGATCCCTTTTTTCATACATGTAAGATTATGTAAAATTTAAGGACCTACAATTTTCAAGGACTACTAAATCACGAAAAATAATGATTTACAGTAAAACCTGTATAAAACTGCCACTCAAAAATAGACAAAACAAAGGTCTTAAAGGCAACTGGTAGGCTGGTAGCTTAATGAAGATCGAAAGTATTGCAGAATGCTCCCTTAGGAGCATTCTGCAATACTTTGGACCTGCAATAAGCAATAATCGGTCTTGAAAACCATTTTATGGTCTTTTTGAGAGTGGCCGTTTTACACAGATTTTACTGTAACTTCAAACTGCAATTGCTTGACTGACCATAATGGAGATCTGATAGAAAATTACTATAAAACTGTAAGTGTGGGCCATAAGGTACAAGATGATGTGGGAATTGACTGAGAATGACTGCCATGAGTGGAAACTCCTGACATCCCCCCCCCCCCCCCCCAAAGAAAGGACCGCCTGAGGCTGTCATGGCGGGACAGTCATTTCACCTAACCACACTTTTTCCTGGGCAAGCTTGAACAAGCAGTTGGCCAGTACTTTCGCTTGTAACTGATAACAACCCTTCTTGAATGATTAAGCGGAAGGGAGGAGAATGACGGTAGAAATTATTTCATGATCAATCTCCACTAAAGTATGGGACTGGGCCGGGATCAAACTCGCGACCCCTGGATCTGCAGTCAGACTCGCATCTGTTGCCAGACACGTTACCGACTGCGCTACGTGGCCCGGTAGAAGGGCCCACTGATGTGGATGATACACCTGCATATTAATCAAAAACCTGATGATGATAATTTTCATGTTGCTGTATTGGCTACCAAAGATGACAAAGTAGATGACATTTGTCTTGAATGACAAGCAAATTAATTAACAAGTATTGAGCTAGAATACTAAGAAATGACAGGCCTCCAGATAAGAATGCGCATTTGAAAATTGTTTTTCATATTTCTCAACGGAAACATATGTTGTAGGTCTGGATGAGATGGTTCTTTAGAGCACCAAAAATTTATGTTTAAATTGATAGGTAAGAAAATAATGAAAATTTTACATTCAAAAATTTTGCATATCTGGACTTAGGCTAGAGATGACCTAAATACCGATAGGAGACACCATGCGAGTTTGTCTTACCTTAAAATATCCAAAAATAGTTCTCCTTTTCTCTGTTTCACACTTGGAAGGGTCCCATCTGTAGCTGCCGTCAGTTACTGCTGGGCTTGAATAAGGTACTGCAAAATATAAGCGCCAGCCAATGAGATTGTGATACTTATTTTGTATGTGTCCAGTCACTCTTTAACTCTTTGCATGCTGGGTAATTTTTCATGCTTTTGTTGTCGTCTGCTGATTTTTTTAAAAATTAGCTTTTTCAAGAAATTCTTTCAGGAACAATATGAGAGTGTCAAACGGTTTGGATCCAGATCAGGACCGACGTGACATCGGTCCTGATCTGGGTTCAAACTGTTTGCGAAGGTTATCAGCAGATGACAAAAGAAGCTACTAGCAAAGAGAGAGATAGACATGTATGTGCAGCTATATAGTGGGGCAAGACGCCTAAGTTTTGGTCTCCATCTTTTCCACTTGGAGCAGTGAAGGCTCTGGTGAGACTGAACAGTTGAGCAGTCTAATCTGTGCCTTCACGACTCTCCAATGTTACACAGCTTATTTAATACTAAACTTGTACGGTAAATGTTCTAAAATTTTTAACACTCGTTGTTTGCCAAAAAGTCCTAGATACTCCGATCAGACTGCTTCTGAAGAAGCAGTCTGATCAGGGTCTTCCCATTTTGCTATTCTGACAAGCATTTAGTGACTGCTAGCCCTAAAAATGTTTTAGGGGTATAATGTTGCATTCACAGGTTTATCAGTCATGTCACAATATACAATTATTGACTTATGTTGAGGTGCACATGGAGTGTTATTGAACAGTAAACGTCATATTGACTGACGTGGAGCGGAGGTCAATATGATTAAGTTTACTGTTCAATAACACTCCATGTCTACAGAAACATAAGTCAACAATTGTTTTATTATAAAATAAATGTTTGTTATGCATTTCCTGTAATTTTATACGTTAAATCCATTGACGTTACGGATGGATTCTGCGAAATTACTTGACTTTTTGACGTCACTTCCCGTAAGCCATGCAATATTACCTTGTGCCGTGTGCTTTGCAACGTCATGTCCGGCAAACCATGCAATATGTAGTTTTATTGACTCGAGTGGATATGCATCTGGGCCAATCAGAAGATGTTTATTTATAGATTATATAATAATGGCAAGTTATCAATATTTCACTATTCTGTGGCAAGCACAAGAGTGGTTAACCAGTACTTCATTTATCATACATTCGCCAGTAACTACTCTACTACTTACTAAGGTAACTGCTTCCACTTCCCTCTAGTATCCACCAATCAGAGGTCTGATTATACTAAAGTTATCCAATCAGGTGCCTCGTTACAATGGCAAGTGCATTAGAATGTTGCTTACCATCTTGTAAGGTAACTGCTTCGGCTTCCCTCTCACACTCAAGTATTCACCAATCAGAGGTCTGATTATACTCAAGTTATCCAATCAGGTGACCCGTTACAATGGCAAGTGCATTAAAATGTTGCTTACCATCTTGTAAGGTAACTGCTTCCACTTCCCTCTCTCACTCAAGTATCCACCAATCAGAGGTCTGATTATACTAAATGTATCCAATCAGGTTACCAGTTACAATGGCAAGTACATTAAAATGTTGCTTACCATCTTGTAAGGTAACTGCTTCAGCTTCCCTCTCTCACTCCAGTATCCACCAATCAGAGGTCTGATTATACTTAAGTTATCCAATCAGGTGCCTCGTTACAATGGCAAGTGCATTAGAATGTTGCTTACCATCTTGTAAGGTAACTGCTTCTGCTTCCCTCTCTCACTCCAGTATCCATCAATCAGAGGTCTGATTATACTAAAGTTATCCAATCAGGTGCCTCGTTACAATGGCAAGTGCATTAGAATGTTGCTTACCATCTTGTAAGGTAACTGCTTCGGCTTCCCTCTCTCACTCCAGTATCCACCAATCAGAGGTCTGATTATACTAAAGTTATCCAATCAGGTGCCTCGTTACAATGGCAAGTGCATTAGAATGTTGCTTACCATCTTGTAAGGTAACTGCTTTGGCTTCCCTCTCTCACTCTAGTATCCACCAATCAGAGGTCTGATTATACTAAAGTTATCCAATCAGGTGCCTCGTTACAATGGCAAGTGCATTAGAATGTTGCTTACCATCTTGTAAGGTAACTGCTTCGGCTTCCCTCTCTCACTCTAGTATCCACCAATCAGAGGTCTGATTATACTAAAGTTATCCAATCAGGTGACTCGTTACAATGGCAAGTGCATTAGAACGTTGCTTATCATCTTGTAAGGTAACTGCTACTGCTTCCCTCTCTCACTTCAGTATCCACCAATCAGAGGTCTGATTATACTAAAGTTATCCAATCAGGTGACTCGTTACAATGGCAAGTGCATTAGAATATTGCTTACCATCTTGTAAGGTAACTGCTACTGCTTCCCTCTCTCACTCCAGTATCCACCAATCAGAGGTCTGATTATACTTAAGTTATCCAATCAGGTGACTCGTTACAATGGCAAGTGCATTAGAAGATTGCTTACAATGGCAAGTGCATTAGAAGATTGCTAACCATCTTGTAAGGTAACTGCTTCCACTTCCCTCTCTCACTAAAGTACCCGCCAATCAGATAGACTTCGAGCTAAAAAAGGTCCTGCTCCCCCCCCCCCTAGGGAATTTTGCAGACATATCCTATCTTGAAGAAAATTTCAAGCCGCATCTTTTAAGAGATGTTTGCACTCTGTGCTCCGGGGCATTAGTCTCTGACAGCCTGTTACATATGTTACTGTAACAAACTAAGGAAAAAATCAAAATGAAAGTTTGAGCTACAGAAAGAAGACATTAAACCATCTAATTATTCAAATTTCTTATGTAGTTTGCAAGCTGGATGCCTAAGCTACATAAAAGCAGCATTTAAAGAAAATTACAGCCTTCAATGGTGTTATATGCGTTACATAGATTAAATTTCCCTTTGAAAGTTGAAATCGTGACTAACATCATTCATTTTACAGACGATTTGTGCATTTTTTCAAGTGTTTTTAATCTTAGTTTACTAAAGTACTCATTTGACTAATAGAAAACACAAAGTTTGCTTTTCTATCTCAAATACATTGTTTTATATGAGCTATTAAACAACCCTACCCCCAATTTTATGTATCCAATTTAGGTATCTATTATTGAAGAGAAATATATGAAAATATTTGACTCTCGTGGATATCTTACATTTTTGGCACTGTCTTGCTAATGCAATAAAGAATCATACATTTGCAAGTTTGACATCAGGATCAGAGCACTTATTAAAGCATGTAACGTATGTTACATGGCATAATGAATGAGCTAGGAAATTTTCTTGGAAGTAAGAGATGATATTTCAGAAAAATACCGTTTTCACATGTTTTCCTATTAATCTCTAGCCTCTGGTGCCTAAGTCTTAGTAATTACAGTCATTGCTGATAACAAGCCCTTGGAATTGTGTTACCTATGTTATATATAACCTTTTTAATCACATATTTCCTAATGCCTATAATATTAAAATATATAGACATTTAGATAGAAAATAATAGTTCTCATTTAAATGACACAATTTAATAAATATTCCTATTAAATAAAATTATTCAAAAACAATCTTTATTCATGTCACCCTCACAATGTCTATCATTGTGTCTGCTTCTATTGCAAAATAATCACCCATTTCATCACAACCAGTAGAATCATGGCATTGTATTAGGATTGCAAACTGAGTACAACCCTGTTCCTCTCCACCCCTTTGTGAATTGTGCAGACATATCCTACCTTAAAGAACAATTCAAGCTGCATCAAATAAGAGATGTTTGCATTCTATTAACTAGGGGGTTAGCCTGTAATGGTATGATACGTATGTTACCATATCAATTCAAGAATAAATGAATTGAAAGTCTGAGAAACAGAAAGAAGACATAAAACTATCTATTTATTTATTTGAATTATTCATGTAGTTTGCATGCTGAATACCTTTGATACATAAGAAAACATTTTTTAACAAATATACAGCTTCCTATGGTGTTATATGTGTTACATTAATTAAGATTACTTTTTAAAATTGGTAATTGTGACAAACATCACTTATAAGCATTTCATGTAATCCTCCTCTTTAGCCATCAAAAGACTTAATTTATTTTCTTTGTATGTGTGGCCAGTGCCAGCGTCAAACAACTTGACTCAGCCAAACTTGAATCCTTTTAGCATTCTTCAAAAGCAGAAACAGCATGTCAGTGTCATGGGATCAAACACCTGATTAAATATGGGTTTAATGACATTTCACGTATATGCATACAATGGAGTATGACTCTGGTATATGTCTCTTCCTGTGAAGTGGCAAGAGCAATCTAGCTGCAGCTGCTTTTGCATCCGTGCTAGTCAAATGATAACTTTGCTCTGATTTTGCAAAATCTATGTCTCTACCGTGTACCTCTAAGAATACTTTAAGATTTCTGACATTGGTCGAACAGAAATTTGATAGGCTGCTTTTTTGCATCATTTGTCATGGAACCTATCCAGTCTTTTGGTGCTCAAGGCCTCAGGTCTTAGATCAATAGTATTTTGCTGCGCCCAAAGAACATTATAAGTTTTCTTTAGTTACAAGGTTGACTCTTGATGGTTTTGGCAGACCGTCTGAAACAATTTCTGTTACACCTTGAAAATTATCTGGTATAGGAGAAAGAATATGAAGTTGGACATTGCCATCAATTATGCTTGCAGTTGGTTGTTTTTTATGTCAGTACATTAAAGCATGTCTTAAAATAATGTAAAACCTATGATTTCTCAGTTTTTGCAGCCATATCATTAGCTGTTACATTCAAAAGAAGGAAAGTGGACTATAGGTAGAATGGGATAACCAGTAGTTCTATATTATGCTCTATGGAAGATTTATACAGAGTAAACAAGTTAATAAGGTGCTTCATTTCATGATCCATTGAAAACACTTGCCTCTGACTGTGTAATCAAAAAGGATGTCAAGACAATGCCCTTGCTCATTTTTTATGCAAGTTATATATGTTACATCCTTTAATAAGCACTCTTATTTAGAAACTTAGTGAATCATTGAATTGAAAGGGTCTAATTTGCGCTCTGTTCATCCTGCATTTCATTGCTTTACCTGCTGTGATACATCTAGTTCGTTTATCTGAAGGGAAAGAGTTACCTCGGTTTCAGCACTTCAGAAGTATGAAGACTTCAAATAAGTTTTTGAATGATTGGGGAAAGATAATAAGTGCAGAGACATTATTAGATGAAAATATGTGGGTTGCATGTATGGAAATGCTACATTTATAAATGTTAACCAGCTAAGATATGATTCTTTATCACAGAAATATCAAGGTACATCAGTCCAGGTTCTCATTGCTCTTAATGGCATAGTTTTCCTCCTTGTAAAGCTTTAGTCTTTCTCCTACTTGCAGAGTATCACTTGAAACACATACTCAAAGAGCCAACTATTAGGAATTCATATCAGTTTCCGAATGTTCCAAGCCATAAATGGGAAAATTGGAAAGTAGATAATGGCTCATCAATTTTGAGTGGACAGGTGGTAAAATTGAATAACAGTAAATGATTGCAATATTGTGTGATGATTCTACTAGTTGCAAGGAGGCGTGTGATAATAATGATTACCACAGAAGCAGACAACGACAAACGTTTAACATGAGTGTTAAATCGATGAGAAATAGTTTGGACCATTTCATTTATTGTATTTTCTTGTAAAAATGTAAAACTATCTTTTCTAATTGTGGCTCTATATTTAGCATTATATGCACAGTATTAGGAAATGTGTCCAAAAGGTCATTGATAACATCTGTAACACCAGTCCATGGGCTTGATAATCAGAAATGAATATAATTTCTAGTGTTTTGGCACCAAAGACGTATAAGTACACATTAAGTGTCCTGATCTTTAACTTAATGACATCTTGTAGATATATGAGCAAGACAGACTAAGAAAATAAAAAACATCCAAACGCTGTAATCGCTTTCATGTGTTTTACTTAAACGGTAATAACAAAATTCGCTTCTCTGTAAAACTGGGAGTTGGGCTTAGTATTAGCTCCTATAAGACAATATATTTAAGTTAGAAAAGCAAACTTGTTTTTTTCCTATTCATCAATTGAGTATATGTTTGTAAAATCTAATAAAACAGTTTGAAACCAAGTCATAGTAGTTGTTTAACTACATGACGATAGCCACAATTATAGCTTTTAAATTATAATTAGGTTCATGTAACACACATAACATCACAGTAAGCCGTATTAATGTTAAACAGCTTCCATATGTAGTAAAGACATCCAGTATAAAGACTATAAGAATGTCAATTTATTATATAATTTTAATGTCTTCTTTTGGTAGCTCAAACATTCAAATTTCTTATTCTCAAATTGATATAGTAACATATGTAACAAGCTGTTACAGGCTAACGCCCCGACTTACAGAGTGCAAACATTTCTTATTAAATGCACCTTGAATGGTTACATAAGATGTAATTTGTCTGCAGGATTCCAAAGGGGATTAGGGTGGAGCAGGCCCTTACTCAGCTTGATGTCAAAATACTGTTTGATGATTTTACTTATCACGCTAACATATGTAACGCTCTCTGATCTTTAAAACTTGATGACAACTAGCAGATCTATAAGTCTTTATCATAGGAGCCAGTTTAAAATCCCTAAACAATGTAAGATGTCCAACAGCTGCGAGTTTTTTCACAATTTTAGCTCAAACTTTCAAACTACATTTCCTTTATTTGATATAGTAACGCATGTAACACGCTGTTTCAGACTAACGCCCCAACACAGAGAGTGCAAACATCCCTTATTCCATGCAGCTTGAGTTGTACTATAAGAAGGAATATGTCTGCAAAATTCCCTCGAGGAAATTAAAACATTTTAGGCATATCTTACGTAAAGACAATGAGCTTGCCCATTTATTACATCACGTAACATATGTTACAGCCTCTGATATTACAAATTTTTCAACAAACTTGCAGATTTATGAGTCTTTTCATATAAGCAAATAAATACCAAACAATGAAACACATTCATCAACTGCAAATATTTTTTAACTATTTTTACTTTAATTTTAATACCATACATTTCACCTTAAAACTGGGTAGGGGTAGGGTTGTTTAATTGCTTATTTCAGAAAAAAAATTTAAGCTAGGGAAACAAACTTAAATTTTTCTGTTAGCCAATGGCATAAGCTAGTCAGACATGGTTAAAAACATTTTGCAAAACACACAGAGAGATTGTGAATGTAAATGATGTTAGCCACACTTGCAAATTTTAATGGGTTATCTGATTTATGTAACGCATATGACACCTAAGGAAGCCGCAATTTTGTTCAAATGGCTGTCAAACGGAGTTAAGATATCCAGTATGCAGACTATATGAATGATTTTTAAAAATAAATATTTTAATGTCTTTAATTTGCAGCCCAAACTTTCAATTTACTTTTTCTTAGTTTCATTAAGTAACGTATGTTACAGGCTCTTACAGACTAACGCCCCGGAGCACAGAGTGCAAACATCTTTTAAAAGACTTGGCTTTCAATTCTCTACAAGATAGGATATGTCTGCAAAATTCCCTGGGGGGGGGGGGGGGGAGCAAACCCATTCTCAGCCATCCGTCTAAGAGGTCTGATTATACTAAAGTTATCCAATCAGGTGACTCGTTACAATGGCAAGTGCATTAGAATGTTGCTTACCATCTTGTAAGGTAACTGCTTCTGCTTCCCTCTCTTCACTCCAGTATCCACCAATCAGAGGTCTGGCTTTACTAACCACTTTGTACTCTGTGTTTGGAGTCAGACCACAGAAATGGTGTTCATAATTTATAGTATTCTTGGTTTCCAAAGTCTCTTTAATGTATACTTGCTGCAATTCAAAATATCACAGGTTTAGATAAACAAAATAAAATAGGGTAAAATTGTAAATATTTTCTTCCTTATCTGCATCTGTGATAAAACATATTATTGTGATGTGATATTGGATGTGTCTCTGTGAGATGCTTCCAATGGGCACCAAAGTAATTATTTTCAGAGAGATACAAGAATATTACAATCCACCATGAGGGTCAAATAAGTATAGAGATATCTCACCCGAGGGGGTCGGAATTTTAATCAGAGACAAGGCTTGCAGAGTCCCTGGTAAAATTCAGACCCCGAGGGTGAGATTTCTCTATCCTACTAGGACAGGCTCATGATGGAGTGTTTTCTCACACTTTTCGAAGCTTTTTAGTCAGAATATAAAATGTCCATAAAGCCTGAAAATTTCAACTTTTTACTAATTGGATTTACATTAATTTGAGCACATGAGTGTTTTTATCAGGTATGACAATGGGTGTACACATAGTTTGCACCTTGTTATTGGCTAGAAAATACTATTGGAGTATTAGTTAAGTTGTAAATGCAAGATATAAAATCCTGTTATGCTCCCTGTGCTGTTAACGTCATGTTACCGATATTGCCGTGTGACGAAAGTGTGGTGACGTCATTAACTTACAATGACTTCAATAAATGAAGTTTAACCTTGCTTGGTGCCTTTGAGTTACTTAGGCGCAATAAATTGGTTATTTGAATACCCTTTTGGGGGGAAAATTGAATATTTCAATCTGCCCATGTAAGAAAGCTGTCATGTGGTCAAGTAAGATAGAAATTTCTTTAATGAGCTGACAGCCTATCTTACATGGGCAAAGGTGGGAGAAAAATTTATTTATTTTTGCTGGATGACACAACATGTATGACGTTTACTCTTTCCTTACTAGCAGCTACTTTTGTCATCAACAAAAAACCTTTGCAGAAAGTTTGGACCCAGATCAGGCCCGACTAAATGTGGGCCTGTTCTGGATCCTAAATGTTTGACACCCTGGTGGCATTCCTGAAAGAATTCTTCAAACAAGAGGGCCAAGAGTTTTCACCTGAGTTTTGTTTAAAGCTTACATATAGGTAGCTGTTGAAAGCTGGCCATGTTCCTGGTGACACCTGGGGTGGGGCCAATTTTGGCCCTAGGGGCATAATTTGAACAAACTTGGTAGAGGTCCACTAGGTCTCGCTACATACCAAATATCAAGGCTCTAGGCCTTATGGTTTCAGACAAAAAGATTTTTCTATGTTTTTCCCAATATAAGCCTATGTAAAACATGTGACCCCCAAAGGGGCGAGGCAATTTTTGGCCCCAGGGGCATTATTTGAACAAACTTGGTAGAGGTCCACTAGGTGATGCTACATTCTAAATATCAAGGCTCAAGGCCTTATGGTTTGAGACAAAAAAGAGTTTTTCATATTTTCCCTACACAAGCCTATGTAAGACATGTGACCCCTGGGACACGGACATTATTGGCCTAAGGGGCATAATTTGAACAAACTTGGTAGAGATCCACTAGGTGATGCTACATATCAAATATCAAGGCTCTAGGCCTTATGGTTTCAGACGAGAAGATTTTTCAATGTTTTTCCCTATATAAGCCTATATAAAACATGTGACCCCCGGGGAGGTGCCATTTTTGGCCCCAGGGGCATAATTTGAACAAACTTGGTAGAGATCCACTAAATGATGCTACATACCAAATATCAAGGCTCTATGCCTTATGGTTTCAGACAAAAAGATTTTTCTAAGCCTATGTAAAACATATGACCCCTGGGACGGGACCATTTTTGACCCCTGGGGTATAATTTGTACAAACTTGGTAGAGGTCCACTAGGTGATGCTACATACCAAATATCAAGGCTCTAGGCCTTAAGGTATCAGACAAGAAATTTTTTTCATGTTTTCCCTATATAAGCCTATGTAAAACATGTGACGCCCGGGGCAGGGCCATTTTGGCCACATGGGGATAATATGAACAAACTTGGTGGAGGTCTACTAGGTGATGCTACATACCAAATATCAAAGCTCTAGGCCTTAAGGTTTCAGACAAGAAGATTTTTCCATGTTTTTTTCTTATATAAGCCTATTTAAAACATGTAACCCCCAGGTCCAGGGCCATTTTTGACCCCAGGGGTATAGTTTGAACAAAATTGGAAGAGGTCCACTAGGTGATGCTACATACCAAATATCAAAGCTCTAGGCCTTGTGGTTTCAGAGAAGATTTTTTAAAGTTTTCATTTTGAAAATCTTTTTTTAGCCTATGTGACCTAGATATGCAATGGACAGGAACCATTTGAACAATTTTTAAAGAGGGCCATATAAGAATCATTCCTACCTAGTTTAGTCAAAATCCTGCTAAGCAGTTTAGGAGGAGATGTCCTTTGAAGCAATTGTTGACGAAGGACATCCAACAATCCTAATAGCTCACCATGAGTCAATGGCTCAGGTGAGCTAAAAGTTGAATTTGAAAAAAAAACAGCAAACGACACCAAAAACACAAGAAATTATCCAGCATGCATAGATTTATGCCATGTGACCCTTACCTTAGTATCATCAGGCCATCTGGAAGTGTACTCAATCAAATACTGTTTTGGGAATGCTGTGCGTGGATTCAACCAGGAGACATTAAGACAGGTACTATTAAGCGGGGACAGAGTTAGGTTCTTAACAGGACCTGGCTTTACTGAAATAGAGAAATAGATTAATTGATTAGGTACTTTGGGAATGTATTCGTGTTTCAACTATTTTCATTTTTTCTTTTGCTTTTACAAAATAAAGTTTCTTTTTGTTACCCCACTATTTGGAAAACGATTGCTTTTTTCAAAATTTTATTGCTTAAATACCCCTAAAAGCAGTTTATCTTTTCCTCTGCTTGCATATACCAAGGATGTAGATAAAAACTCAGACTAAAATGTAGACCTATAGCTCCGCTGGACACCTCAACACTGGGGCTTAAAGGAATTTTTGGCACATATTTAACCAATTCAAAATCAGGCCCTGAGGTTATAAAAAAAAAATCATGCTAAATTCAGCTAAGCATGAAATTTCAACTTCTCCTACAAACTAAAATATTGAAAATTAAGATTTTCCCAAAGCTTAATACACTCAGATGGTGTATTTACCCTGCTTATAAATGTCAAAGTTGTACCACCTCGAGACCTGATCCTAGCCCATTTAGTGTACTCACCAATGATTGAAGCATTAAATGTGAAGATATCCTCCAGAGAGACGCCGCAATCAGAGGTGACAGTAATTTGAACATCTACCATTCTCTCACTAAGAGGTCTCAACAAAGTTATATTACACCATACATCTGATGCCTCACTGACTAATAAATCATTCCAGCTCGCTGAGAGACTAGGTAATCGCCTGCAAAAACAAGCAAACCTTTCAGTATAACCCCCACTACCTTATGTTCCTCTTTAAGTTCGCCCAGAGCCTAAATTGACCAAAAAAAAAAGAAAGAAGATTATGTAAACTTAAAGATAAGCAGTACATGTATTAACCATTATTCAATATGTGCCTTGTTGGCTAAGTTGAAAATGATGTAAAACTTATCCAAATTTTTATTTCATCAATAAACTTTCACATGCATATCTCCAATATGTCTTTAACATACCTGCAAAGTATAAAAAGGATTCACTTAAGGCCTTAGGAGGAGGTGAATTCACAAATTACAGAGAATAAGCTAGGGGGCGACCAGGGCGAAATAGTCGCCCTAGGGGTAGAAAATTCGCCCGAAAATGGGACCCAGGGAGAAGTGGGAGTCTCCCTAAAAAAATTTTTTTTTTTTAAGGGAGACTCATTTTCATTTTGTCACCACACAAACGCAAGCTGTAGTGACAATCTACTAGCACTGCATAGCATTTTCCTTCCATTTAATTGCAAAAGTATGTGTAATGTTTAATTTGCTTCTAAACTGACAGTCACTTCTCCCTACTGTCAGGGCCCAGCCTGAACCCTGAAAGTAAGTACTTAACTATTAGCCATTATTCAATATGTGTAGTGGTAGAGAATTAGCTAAGTTAACATTGCTGAAAAATCATCCACAATTATGTTTTCATCAGTAAACTCCCATATGCAAATATTCAATATGTCTGTGATTTTACTGCAAAGTATCAAAAAGATACACTGAAGAGTGTAAGGAGTTGATATCACAGAGTATGCATCAGCCATTTTTCAATATGTGCAGTGGTCGAGAATTGACTAAGTTAAAAATGCTGTAAATTTATCAAAAAATATTTTTCCTTCATTAAACTTTCACATGCACATCTTCAACATGTCTGTAACATACCTGCAAAGTATTGAAGCATACGATGAAGGCTCTATGAGCTGATTTAACAAAGTACCATACACATGATTAGCCATATAGCAAACACTATACAGTTAGAATTACAAAGTGGTATTTGATTTGGTTGTTGCTTTATGTCCCAGGCAACAGCTATGGTCATCTGGGGACGGTCTGTTCACCTAACGACACTTTTTTCCTAGGCAAGCTTGAACAAGTGGTTAACCAGTACTTAGTGCACATACTTTCGCTTGTAACTGACAACAACCCTTCTTGAATGAATCAGCGGAAGGGAGGAGAATGACTGTAGAATTATTTCATGATTAATCTCCACAAAAGTATGGGACCGGGCCAGGATCGAACTAGCGAGCCCTGGTTTTGCAGTCAGACACGCATTTGTAGTCAGACACATTACCGACTGCGCTACATGGCCCGGTACAAAGTGGTATAACTCTTGCAAAACTGATAATTCAGCCCCCCTTTTTTCCTACCAAACATGCATTGTCTAATGGTTAAGATGTGGCATAATTTGATCAAAATATGGCAAAAGCTACATAAGTTAAACAACAAAAATGGTACCTACCATTTCACTTTCACTGTTGGTAGCTCTGTGTAAATCTGTCCCAGGCTCCATCTACACTGTGCTATGTTTTCCCAATCATGCACAGCACAGAAAAAATTGGTCACATGTACAGGATATTCTAAAATAGAAGGCTCAAATCAAGTATGAAGCCAAAACTAAACATACAGACTAGCAAATGAGAGTTTGATACTTATCCCATAGTTGTGCTCAGATGAGCCTGCACAAAGGCCCAAACTTTCAAGAGTTTTTGGCGTCTAACTTTTTGCCACCCCCACCCCATCAACTGGATAGCTATACACATACATTGTGACTTTACCCCTTTACTCCGTAAGCTTTTTTTTAGATCATGACATTATTTTCTATTTTTGGACAAAATTGAAAAAATCCACAAAAAATTTAAGCTTTAAATACTTTTGAAAATATTATGGAAAATGGAGCTTTTGCTCAATTTTCCATATTTTTTTTTAATATGTTGTATTTAAATAAATCAAAAGGGGTTATTATGGAGTAAAGGGTTAAGCATGTGTGACAGCCACCATTATCTGAATTGTTGTATATATTTTGCTTCCCCTTTCACTTTATGAATGCTGGGTCATTTTTGCCTGGGCCCATTAGGCCCACACAGAAAAGGTTTTCAGCTAAAATTGAAACCCTTGCATAACCCTTGCATATTCCAGAACAATGTCTGCGAAATGCTTACATTAATCATACTCTTAAAGGCACTTATCACTTAGGATAAAACTTGTACCTTACAAACTCCCCAACACCTAATTTGACTCGCTTTGCCACTCAGCTAGAATTTGGAAAGAAATTCAGATCCCGATAATCTAGCATAGCAGAATACTACGTAAACTTACAGCTTCCCCTACAAAACAAACTTATAGTATCTTACAGGTTAGCCATTTTAGCGCAATGGATATTTATAATGGCAAACAAAATGTGTGTAAAGTATAGCGATAAACATGTTTTTGTTCAGGAATCGTGTATTCAACAGATAGCCTAGATGTACATGTGTACACACTGATCGATAACAAGAGAGAATTCGTTGCGTGAAGCTGTTTGAAGCCGCAAAAATCCATGTTCAAATCATGAGATTCACGCGCTTGAACATCATCCGGTTTTTAACTTGACAAAGCCCAAACTAGGCCCTGATTTGTTTGCATGATGTTACATGGGAAAGCGTTGCGGCCTTGACTGATCATTTCACCAATGCTTTTGTTCGTGAAATTGTTGCAAGTTGGTTCACAAATGAAAAGGGAGTCAAATCGGCTAGGCAGTAACTGACATAATTAACAAGCTGATGAGCACAAAACACTTGCAATTCGAATTGCAAGGGTTTCAAGTAATCGTCGTATTGACTTTTCAGATCTAGCTGTCCTATTGATGGAACTACCAAAACATGTCTTCCTAGGGTGTACTGATTTTTTAGCCCAAGAGAGGATAAAATCAGACCCAAACTGTTGTCGTCATCTGATGTCGAAGGGAAAGACAAAAACAGAAAGGGAAATTTTTGCGGCACTAACATTCTGTAACATTTTTTTTCTTCGTTTTCACCGAGCAATAAAATCAAGTCTGGGACAGATGCTGCAACAATTAATCAGTGAAAGCTCAAAGCAGATAGTATACATGAACAGCTTGGTCTGAGTCTGAACTGAGCCTGCATTGTTTTACAAGTTTAGCCAGTCATGATATGTTGGTACTTAGTGCATCGACAAGCAGTGACACCTCAGGAGAGCCTTAGCCGATTATATAACAGGGTTCCCACAGAAATCCAAAATCACAATTCCATGATTTTTCCATGATTTTCCATGATCAACAATGTAATTTCCATGACTATTTAATGCACGGCCTCCAACCTCCCCTTTTAGCAGCATCTTCACCATGCTGAGCATAAACATGGAATGCAGCAACAATAGCATGCTTGTAGACCATGCATGCATTTTGAAATAATTAAAACTTGAAACCACCAGTAGCCAGAAAACTAGCTGTCGGACACACAAGTGTCCGACAGCTAGTTTTCTGGCTACTGGTGGTATCGTCAAATTATTTCACAAAATTCCATGATTTTTCCATGATTATTCAGGTTCTTTCAAATTCCATGACTTTTCCATGCATGGAACATTTTTTAGTGATTTTCCAGGTTTTCCATGATTTCCAGAGCTTGTGGGAACCCTGATTTAAACATACTCGTTTACACCATCTTGAGGCAGACCGTTCAGACCAAATTTCAGACCTCTAACCCCATTAGGCACAGTACATATAGCTTCGCATGTATTTTTAACCTTGACTTTACGCATATGGGATAAGTACCGAAATTTCATGAAATGGCCCAAATTATTTTAATCCGCAAAGAGAACATATTTCTGTCTGAGCATCTGACCACTTTTTATAACATTAGTCTTTTTCTCTCAGCATAATCTAAAACGAAAAACGGCTCTGGACTGAGGGACATGCGTAACTGATTCAACAATCAAACAGTGAGTGCTAAATCAGGCCATGAACATGTTCAATCTGAATCTCCATTGTTTTAGTCTGTAAGTTCCACAATGAGTGTAGTGCAAGTCCATTTCAGTTGGTGCAGCTACGCAGCCTGACTTTAACCTCCGTTTGCTGATATGCTTTTAAGACCAATGAATCACAAGTATTGGGTTTAAAATCGTAATCAAATTCTGATTGTCTTTAGAGTTTCGTTAGACTTATCGTTGTCTTCACAAAACCCAACAAAATATGTATATTGTTTTTGTAGCAGGAACGCATTAAAGAAAACTTGCAAATTAATGATAGTTGCTGAAATGTATCCATATTAGTCAGTACATTTGCATGATATGATCTGGATCTACACATGCATTTAGCTTTTTAATCACTACTTGGAGCATGAAGCTTTTTTTTTACAGCGGCTGGACCAAACCCCTTACAACAGCCACTAGTGAGGCTAAGTTCTATTAATGAGCCATGGCATGAGATTTCCAACAATTTGGTATGTGCCACCAGCAAAGGCTCAGACCAGCCTGCGCATACACGCAGTCTGATCAGAGTCTTTGCTAGTCACTTGAGTATTCTGTGATTATTAAGCTACTAACTGAACTCCATTTGGAGATCCTAAGCTTAAAAGTAGGCTGCAGAGGCTCGCTTGTTCTCTGAGCCTTCATATACTTCCATACTGTTCGTTAGCGAGTAGAAGAAGAAAAACAATTCTGTTTGCTTTACTAGTAGGTTGTAGATGAAAGGTAAAATTTGTATAGGTGTGACAGAAAGGGGTAGTTTCAAAAAATATTCGGAAGCGGTGCATATCCCGTTCTTCAAAGGCTGTGCATAATATAAAACTGCCGTTTACATACTCAGAATTTACCGTGCATATGCAGAATCAACTTAAAGCAGGCTCATTTGTAGGAACAAGGGCTGGGTTATCGCATGAATCACAATTTTTCTCTTATGGGCGTGCTATGAAATGAACGGTTTTGAGATGACCCTACTAGCTAAACGCACGAGCAAATCTGGCGCGATTTCTATTATATTTGAATAAGCCATCCATCGCTTTAATAATTGAATAAGGGCGGTGCAATGTAATTTTTTGACAGACATCTTGGACTTGGTTTATTTGCGCTTTTCTTAAAATGTTCAAAGAGTGCATCTAAGCACAGAGGAACCTGCAGCATCTAAGATGTTAGAACCATTTGGAGAAGTTGGCGGCGATGTGTCGGAATACGTTTCATCACGAACACATTTTTCTAAAATTGAAGATAAAAAAGTTATTGCGAAAAATTAGGGCTAAAAACTTAACAGCTGGAGTTTATTTCTAGATTTTTCATAGAAATGAAGCATAATAATAATACAGGATTTTCTTTATTAACACAGTAGACAAATACTATTCCAAACATTGCAGCCCACGTATTGGATTCCTTTTTTGAAAGAAGCCAACTTGTTCATGCTTTTCTAGTACTGACTATTTTCAAAATTAGACATTTCAAACAGTATTTCAGAAACACTTTGAGAGTTTCAAACAGTTTGGATCCAGATCAGGACCGACATTTTCCGGTCCTAACTATTTGCAAAGGTTATTAGTAGATGGCAAAAGTTCTGGAATGAGTTAGAACAGGCTCTATCATAACACCAGGGCCTCATCATGAGTACCTGCCTTCAAGGTTTGCCAAGGCCATAGGGCCAGTTAAGCAATTTTTTATCGTAAAATTGTGATTATTTTCTTATCCATCAGTTTAAAAATATGTTTTGGGTGCTCAAAAGAACCGTCTCATCGAGACGGTTCTTTTGAGTACCCATAACATATGTTTTGCTTGAGAAATAGGAAAAAATATTTTTCTGGTTCGCACTCTTACCTGGAGGCCTGCCAAGGCTGAAACCAGCCTACTTAGCTACATCAACAAGCTAGTATATTAAATCTTTAAGTGTTACCAGGACTTTAGTTAAGGATGCGTACCAGAAAAATAATTTTCTTATTTCTCAACCAAAGCATATGTTGTGGATACTCAAACAAACCGTCTCATTGAGACGGATCTTTTGAGCACCCAAAACATATGCTAGAAATTATTGGTAAAAAATACCAGAAAAATAATTTTCTTATTTCTCAACAAAAGCATATGTTGTGGGTACTCAAAAGAACCGTCTCAATGAGACGGTTCTTTTGAGCACCCAAAACATATGCTAAAAATTATTGGTAAGAAAAAATTTACAATTTTACGCTGAAAATTTTTGTTTATCTAAACCTATGGTTACAAGTGTCTACTTTTCACAGAGGAAGTAGCAAAGGCACTGATCAGACTGACTGGATGCACAAGCTGGTCGGCGCCTTAACTGTTGCTATGCTACAATATAAGGTTTTCTACCAATGAGGCCCATTTATCTATGGTTTGGAAAAGTTTGTTTGTTTGATTTGATTCTTTACATCCAAGTCAACAATTTTTCAGTCATGTCAGGACGAGTCTTCCTGGGTTAAACCAGTACTAAGCAGCAGATAAAGTGTCTTACTCAAGGGGAGTGCAGTGGCTCAGTGGTAGAGTGCTTGACTCAAGCCCGAAGGACCGCGGGTTCGAGCCTCACCGGCGTCACTGCGTTGTGGTCCTTGAGCAAGACACATTTATCCTAGCTTAGTACTGGTTCAACCCAGGAAGACACGTCCCTATATAACTGAAAGATTGTTGATGGGACGTAAAGAATCAAATCAAAAAGTCTTACCCAAGGACTCGGATGGAGAAGAGATTTCAATCAGCAACCCTTAGATCTCCAGTCTAACCCTTAAAGTGCCTTTTGCAACAAAATTTGTTTGCTTTTCTCGTCTGCTGAAATGTTTAAGAAGCCTCTATGGCAAACAGTGAGGACCCAGATTCTGGGTCCACTCTGTTTGCTTCTATACTTAATTTGTCAGTAACGTTAGGTAATTATTTGCAGCAGACGACTTCAGCAGATGACTTCAGCAGACGACATTTTCAGATGCATTTTTTTCTTGGCGCTTTTAGAGTTAACGCTCTAGCGCTCCATGATTTGGAAATGACTGTTTATTATTTCAACCACTACTAAGCAAATGATAGAGTGTCTTGCTCAAGGAATATGGTATGCAATGATATTGCATGTAAAAGCATGAAGTTTTGGGGATTTGTCTAATGGTATGCAAATACAAAATTCATGTCAATGAATTATATTCACTCTTTTCACAAATTTTCGGCCTTGGGCCTTCTTCAGGATAATTAGTGTATTGAATTCAAAATGGTCTTTTGACAATTGTACTTGCTTCATTTCAAAATGCTTTATGGAGAATTTTATTTGCAAATTTATACAAATGCTTTTGGGAAGATTTTATTTTTATATTTGCCTCTTTGCATGCTGGGTAATTTTTCAAGTTTTTCTGTCGTCTGCTCACTTTTTTTTTCAAAATTAACTTTTTCAAAAAATTCTTTCAGAGTGTCAAGCAGTTTATATCCGTATCAAGATAGATGTTTGTCAGTCCTGATCTGGCAAAGGTTATCAACAGACAAGTTGTCGCTAACAGGCAAAGAGCTTGGGCTTCTTTCTTTCTTTTTTTTTTTTTTTTTTTTTTGCAAGATGAGTGCCTTAATTAAAAACAATTTTCTTATTTCTCAACCATGGTAAAAGTTTTCATTTTTTGCTAGATAAGAGTGCCTATTTTTTAATTTTCTTATTTCTTGAGAACCCACAACCTATGTTTAAATTGATGGGTACCAATTATATTGACAACTTCATCACATGTGTCAAGACATCAATAGACATCAATAGATAGTAGCATGATGATTCAGTGCTGTCAAATCACTCAGTGTGAGTGACTTAAAAGTAGCGACATAGAGTTAACAATGGTAAAAGTTTCATTTGTTGCTCAATGAGATGGTTCTTTTAAGCATCAAATTGTATGTTCAAATGTATGGCTAAGAAAATAAAAGCGCTGCAGCCATGCAACACACCCCGCCATGGGATATTTTCAATGCAGAGAAAATCATTTTATAACTAGACCTTTTCATGCAAAGTTTGAAGAAAATTGGTAAAGAAATTCCAGAGATAGAGAGTGAAAACCCAATTCATAACGTCAATCAAGGGCCATAGCTCTATACTTATTTGTCGAAATTTATCCATCTGCAATACCAAGACACTACTTTTCAATATCAACTCTTTTTTCCAGTTTGAAGAAAATCAGTAAAAAAATGCCAAAGATAGAGAGTGAAAACAAATTTCTAACGTCAATCAAGGGCTATAACTCTGTACTTATTTGTCAAAATTTACCCATCTGCAATCCCAGAACACTCCTTCACAATATTGACTCTCATACCAAGTTTGAAGAAAATCGGTAAAGGAATGCCAAAGATAGAGAGTGAAAAACAATTTCTAATGTCAATCAAGGGCTGTAACTCTGTACTTCTTTGCCAAAATTTACCCATCTGCAATCCCAGGACACTCCTTCCCAAAAGTAACTCTCATAGCAAGTTTTAAGAAAATTGGTTAAAAAATGCTCCCAGCTGAAAGTGAAAATGATGCGCTGACGGACGGATGGACGTACATACAGACGGATGGACACTCGAACGCAATTTTTTTAATGGAGGGTATAACATAATACCCCACACTTTTTAAAGCGGCGGGGTATAAAACATAATACCCCACACTTTTTAAAGTGGCGGGGTATAATAAAGTCAATTTTTTGATGAATTGACCTATATTTGACTTACCATAGACTCTTAATGCTTGGGTCCCAATTATATTTCCAATTTCATCACATGAGTCCAGACAACAATAGACAGAAGCATGATGATCCAGCATTGTCAAATCACTCAGTGTGAGTGACTTACTAGTTGCGTTAACAATGACGGATGTTTCGTTTACTCTCGTGTCATTCTTGCTCGATACTAAGAAGACAATGGAGGATCCAGCCACCTCATTGGTGCAGATAAAAGTTATATTTTCTGAGACACATCTCGCTGGATCATTTGGTAGCAAAGCCTCTTCTTGAGAACCAACTAAAAGAGAATAGAACATAAGCATGGGTGAAAGTTCAAAATTTCCAAAATCCTGAACTTTAGAAATTCAAAACTTTAAAACTTGCAGGATGTTTACAAAAAACAATCATTTCAAGTTTAAATGATGAAATATGTTTAGAGAATCTAAAACTTAAATCAGAGAAGCTATTATTATGTCCTTTATTCAGGATTTTGAGGCTGACTTTCCACAGAAAGTCAGCCTCAAAATCCTGAATTCAGGAATTTGTGAAAACTTTCTCCCATTTAGAACATAAGAGGAGATAAACAAACAAATTTTTAGCCTAAAATTGCAAATATTTTCTTATCCATTAATTCTAACATGTGTTTTGGGTGCTGACTGTTCTTTTGAGTAGCCAAAACATATGTTTTGCATGAGAGATAAGAATTATTTTCAAGTACATGAAGTATAGCACGGGTAAAAGTTCAAAATTTCCAAAATCCTGACCTTTAGAAATTCAAACTTTAAAACTTGCAGGAAGTCTACAAAAATGGATAATTAAAAGTTAAAATGAGTAATTGTGTTTAGATAATCTGAAAACTAATCAAAGAAGCTATTATAATCTCCTTAGGCTGACTTTCTATTGAAAATGTTGACGGACGTCGGACGGACAACGGACGGACGGGTGCCGGAGTCATTGGTATACTCAAAGCTCACATCGGAGCCTTCTGCTTATCAAGTTTTTTACTGTACGAGCATATATAACAATCGCGAGGGTTTTATTTTCGCGAAACTTCGCATATGTGAAGTTTCGTGAAAATTAAACCCTCGCAAAATAGCAAAATCACTCTGTCGTTTACTGATAAAGGTTTTGTTTGTTTGTTTGATTTGATTCTTTACGTCCCATCAACAATCTTTCAGTTATATAGGGATGGGTCTTCCTGGGTTGAACCAGTACTAAGCTAGGATTAATGTTCTTGCTCAAGGACACAACACAGTGACGCCGGTGAGGCTCGAACTCGCGGCCCTTGGGTCTCGAGTCAAGCACTCTACCAATGAGCCACTGTGCTCCCACTGATAAAGGTAAATCATGCCTTAGTCGCGAAGTTTGAACGTCGCAAATATGTCTTTTAATCCTATTTGCGAAAATAAAATCTCGCGAAAATTTCCGAATTTATAGTACTTACATATAAATCCAGCAACCAGAAACTGATGAAGCACAAAAAACACTGCAAAATGGATGTATTTTAGTTTTAAAGCCATTTTGAACAGCATATAGACACACACAAAGAGCGGTTCCAAAATGTCATCTAAATACCATTGCATCTGAAAGTAGAAATCAACAATGACTTTGAAAGAGCTCTGTTATAGCCCATATGGGCCACGTCGCAAGAAAACCTGTCTTCAGGGTTTCCATCAGAGCGAGTTTCAAACCAGTCTCCTCAGCTACAGAGACTGGCTAGAAAATTGAACTTACGTTTGCAGCAAGCTCAGATATGGTGCTTTCCAAAAAGGGAATAAAAAAGGCTCTGATCAGACTGTGCGGATGTGCAGGCTGGTCTGCCCCTTTGTTGTTCTCAAACCTCCCAAGACATGTTTCTCCCCACTAGGCCCACATAGAGAATCTTACATGAGTACTCCTGTTTTATTGAATTTATTAAATGAGTTGGGGAAAAGAGATAAAATGCGAGGCTTGGATCCAAACTGTTTGAGGCTTTTTCGCAACAAGTTTAATAAATTCAATAATACAGAAGCACAAATGTTAGATTCTATTAATCACATGACATCAAAATTACGTAAATATCACATTTTGACATGAAAATGTCAAGATTTCGCAATTTTTATGCAACGTTATAATGGACCTCATTACATTTCGTTGCTAAATCTGTAAACCACTAGTGGTTTTGGTTTATCAATTTTATTGCATGGCGTTATATGGATCACTACCAGACGTGGCGTCATGTGATAATTTTTTTTTAATTGACAAAAATATATGTGATAATTTCGTTATTTCTCGCTGAAAACATTTATTGTGGTGCTTCCAATGAGTAATTTGTGGAAAAAAAATGAGCAGACAACAAAAAATTATGAAAAATTTCCCAGCAAGCAAAGAGTTTAAGATGCTGTCTATGTTGTAGACCTTGACTTAAACTCTTTGTGTGTTGGGAAATTTTTCATAATTTTTTTTTTATATTTTTTTGTCCTCTGCTGACCATAAAAAGACATCCATGGTAATGGCATAAAAATAATATAAATGAGTACACTTAACTGTCCTGCCAGCCAAGAGTGACAGTGGCGTCATGTTTTGTTTTCAAAGTTATCAGGACTTAGAATCGATAGATCACTTGTGTATTGATTCCTATCCGCAGTGATCTATCGATTTGCGTTAGCTCAAGTGGAGTGTTACAGTTAATGTTTTACTTAACAATTGTAAACAAAACACGACGTCACTGTCACTCTTGGCCCGCAGGACAGTAGTGGTATTGACTTTTGATAAGAGTTAGGGCGTGCATTGGAAACGATCACATTGTGAAAACAATAAAGGGTGAAATCTAAGTCAACTACAGGAAACAGTACTTAGCAAATGTAGTAGGACAATGAATCTTTTAACTCTTTACATGCTTGGTAACTTTTCATGCTTATTTTGTCGTCTGCTGATTTTTTTCAAAATTAAAGCTTTCGAAAAAATTCTTTCAGGAATAGGATCAGTTTCAAACAGGATGGATCCAGATCAGGACCGACAAACTGTCGGTCCTGATCTAGGTCCAATCTGTTTGCAAAGGTCATCAACAGGCCACAAAAATTGCTACCAGCAAGGAAAGAGTTAACATCGCTAAACCATAAGTGCATAATCTTACTGTGCTTGTTCTTTTTGTATAAAGAGGTTTTCCACAAATTCAGATCCAACCCAAATTTATAGAAATGTGTCAGGCTTGACCTCATATTCTCTATGAATATAATATTCGACAATGTGAATAAATCCTACTGTACATGTTTGCATTGTATATGAAGAAGTTTTTCCCTTTCAGATCAAACCAAATGTAGAAATGTGTCAGTACAACATGGATGCCCCTCCAGGAGCATAGTTTGAGAGGGGCAATAACTCCTATAATAATTTGTAGATTGTAGCCAAATATTTAACTTGACCTATTTTATGACTAACAAAATGAATCCAATTCACTCCAATCTACTCCGCTTTTCAAGAGATGACCCATGGAAACATTACCTACACATGTGGTATGCCAACCAATTTTCAATGAGGGTGGGGGGTTAAAATTCAAAATCTGTCAATAAACCATCTCAGCAATATCTATACACAGGCTTAGATAATCACAATTTTTCAGCGTAAAATTGTTAATATTTTTATATGTTTTGGGTGCTCAAAAGAACCGTCTATGTGAGACGGTTCTTTTGAGTACCCACAAAATATGTTTTGGTTGAGAAATAAGAAAAATCAATTTTCGTTACACACTCTTAACTAAAGACCTGATCTACTTTGTTCCTAAAAGTGCCATTGCTTGGTCATTTGCACAACCACTATATACATGTAGATATATATATTTTGGCATGAACCTATATATAACAGCAAGGTCAAAAATGCATGGATGTGCATGCTCAGGTGAGTCTTAGCTGGTCCCCTACCAATCAATACCGATAAGCACACACAGAAAATCATGAGCTTGAGCTGCTAATTTTTTGCTGGTGTAAGAGCTACAGGCCCATTTTGAGCCCTTATGAAGCTAAAATCTAAAAGTTACTTTTCACCAGGTGTAAAATTCTCCAGCATTTATATAATATTTACCATTGCTATAGTAACAGGAAATGGCCACCCAAATAGGCGAAAAATAGAGAAATTGGAAAGAC
Organism: Loripinus fragilis; assembly: GCA_964019695.1. Lineage (NCBI taxonomy): Eukaryota > Metazoa > Mollusca > Bivalvia > Lucinida > Lucinidae > Loripinus > Loripinus fragilis. Next base: position 90,432,147 of record OZ026518.1, read on the forward strand.
CATTTTTTAGCTAAATACAAACAACAACAACAAATAATGCATATGTGAGTGTGCTGTAGAATTTCTTATTACATGTATCTGTTAAAATATATTTTTGGTTTTTGCTTGTGCTCTATGTTAATTTCTCTGCCAAAAGTCTCAAATTTGTTCCAAAATGGTCATTTTCCAATTTTCAGCCTATTTCATTGGTCATATTAATTTTGTTAATCATGACTGAGGCAGATGATATAATTTGTGACACCTTTCCTAATTTTGAAAAAATTAAGGTATGATACTTTCAAGCAGATTTTGAACCTTACCTGGCCTTGAGGTTAAAAAACTTCTTCATGCCCAACTCAACTGAGCATGAAAATTATTATGCTAATAAATGTTAAAATGCCAACAATTGATGGCATTTTAATATTTATAAGCATGATAAATACAACATCTGAAAGTTTGAAAGCTATAAAAGTCTTTATTTTTGAGCATTTTAGTTTTTATAAGCAGATGAACTTTCATGCTCAGTTCAGTTGAGCATGAAAAAACTTTTATATAACAACTGTTGGTTTAAACATATTTTATTCAATTTAATTTGTAGATGGTGAAACAATAAGATGAGGATAAGAACAGAAGCATGTAACTTATATAGTTCTTCTTTAAGAGACAACAATTGTTGGCATTTTAATATTTATAAGCAGTATAAATACAACATCTGAAAGTTTGAAAGCTAGAAAAGTTTATTATAAGCATTTTAATTTTTTAATATATAAGGCAGCTGAGCTTTCATGCTTAGTTGAGTTGAGCATGAAAAGGTTTCATGGTAGCAAACCACCAAGAGATTGTTTCTTTTGTCATGGCTCAAATTCCTAGAAATTGTCAATATAAACAAAACTATTAGTTGTAAATTTAGAAACTCTCAATCAAAAACCTTTCAGAGAAAGAAATATTAAATGACAAAACCGCGGAAGTAATAATGCTTTTACGTCATAATTGCATGACTAAATTAATCTAAGTGCTTTAGATGTTATCGGTAGATTATCAGGAAATCAGAATCGATGTTTGTTTGTTTTGATGCTTTACCTCCCAGTCAACAATTTTCAGCCATGTTGGGACAATTTCCTGTCACATAAGTGAATGCACTTGTCAAATGTAACCACTGCCCCGACATAGTTGCCATACTTGGACTTCGCCATACATTTGGGTAATTTGCATCCAAAGGCATTTCAAGGCGGGGTAATTTCTTATTTACCTAAGGGCTTTTGCATTGCATGCTGGGTAATATTTCATGCTTTTTGACATGCTGATTTTTTTCAAGAATACCCCATCCCCTCCCTCCCCCACAAGGCTTTAGAATGACAAGTCACTATGTCACTATCAGGCCCCGAGGTTATAAAACTTTTCTTCATGCTCAACTCAGCTGAGCACGAAATTTCAACTGCTCAAAACAAATAAAATACCAACAAATGAAGAAGATTCTTTCTTTAAGTCTCTCAGATGTTGTATTAATTATGCTTATAAATGTTAAAAGGATAAGTTTTGTGCTAAGCTGAGTTGAGCATGGAAAAAGTCTTATAACCTCAGGGCCTGAGCTCCAATGGCAAACTCAGCAAACAATTACTTCGTGGCTTAATTTTTTTTTTCAGGGCATTCATGAGAACACCTGTTTTAAGGGTTCCAAGTGCAGTGCGAGAAACCTTGTCCAAGGGGTTTCTGACTGTGTCAAACTCAAATCGATGTGCTCAGCTACAGAGACTAGCTACAGAGATTAACATTTAAAATTTGCATGTACCAAATTAATAACAAAACTTTCCAATAAGTGAATAACAATGGTGCTGATCAGACTGAGCAGAAGCGCAAGCTGGCCTGTGCCTTTTCTGCACATATGCAACAAAGTCAGATTTTCTCGTGACGAGGCCCATGCGGAATATAATATCTTATATAAGGTATCTTTTTCTATAAATGCTAAGATCCAAATGTGTCATTTTTGTTAAATGAGCTTCCCCATTGAGCCAGAAAGAACACAATTGAAGACAATGAAAATAAAGCCGAATGTACTTTACATTACAGGCACGCAATCTGAGACATTAGGCCTGACAATAATTATGGGGACATTTTTCATGTAAATCCTGTATTTCAAAATATTTAGATGTTTACAAGTTATACGAGAGAGGTAGGCAGAGTTAACCCTTAAAGCGCCAAGAAAAAAATGCATCTGAAAATGTCATCTGCTGAAGTCGTCTGCTGCAAATAATTGCCTAATATTACTGACAAATTTAGTATAGAAGCAAACAGTGTGGACCCAGAACAGACTGCTCCTATGATCTGGGTCCACACTGCTTGCCATAGAGGCTTCTTAAACATTTCAGCAGATGAGAAAAGCAGATGACTTTTGTTGGGATTAACAGTATGAGTGCCAGAACCAAATCTCAGACAAGAAAACATGTTCAACCTAGAAAGTCTCAGATCAGATTTCTTTCTTCAGCAAAGGACCTCGGACAATCTTAATGAAGGATTGCCCATAAAAATGACCAGAGAAAAGTTTCAAAGAAAATGATATTTTTTCTATGAGAAAGATAGTAGGTTCAATCCTCGACTAATCCACAAAAGCCGTTTTCTCATTGGACAAGTACCTATTGAAAAATATGGGCTGAAAACTCTGTTTTTTGCTATTCAACATATAGAAAATAGAAAAAGTTTTACTGAAGTGCTTTCCCCCCCCCCCCCACCAAACTAATCCTTTTGCATACAGTTGTAGTTTTACATTTCACACATCATATAAAAACGGCATGATTGGTACCCGGGGGGGGGGGGGGGGGGGGGGGGGGGGGGGAACGATGTCAAAATGCTCAAAAACGCTTTATTATAAAACCTTATTAGAAACTTATTTAAAATTTGTAAAGACCTGTAGGTAAATGGCATGTATCAGTGCTTTAGTTATGAGTGCTTACAAAGTAATTAATTGTCTCATTTCTCAACCAAAACATATGTTGTGGGTACTCAAAAGAACCGTCGCAATGAGACGGTTCTTTTAAGCACCAAATTATAGATAAATCTGATGTGTAAGAAAAATATTAACGATTTTACGCTCAACATCTGTGTTTATCTAGACTATGATTTATACAGTATGCAGAGATGATACACCTCAGTGCACAAGTCAACTGGATGAACTTGAAACATTACAGGTAATAGTCAAAAGTCATTGACAGCACACTTCTTTAGATGAAACAATGTAATCTTCTCAACCCGAATTTTATGCAAACGCATCACTTTCGTCTCAATTTTTATGCCGCAAACATAATATTTACATGTATTTAGGTGAATACTCGACGAATCTTTGACTTTCTGTGAAATGAAACTTGGTCACAAAGATTACCCCCGCCCCCTAAACCCTAAATTACTGGCATAGTTATGCAATATTTTCAAAATATTTTTATCTAAATGTAAGGGTTTGATTTAAGCACAAAACTATAGTTGTCAGTTATGCATTATCCTAGCCACAGGCTGTCAAAATTTGGGCAGATTGAATAGGAAACTGTCTGAGGTCCTTATACAAATGAAACTTGTAACAGTAAAGAGCATAGATCACCAACTGGAAGATTCAATTTTAGAAATCCAGCATTTAAAGAGACTTTTTCAAGAGAATAACTTGAATCAATAACTTGTATCAACAAACCAATCCACAAATAATAAAATTAAGTTCCATTACAGGTTATTATCCTTTGTGGAAATCAGTGGAGTTGACTACTGTCAGGGTGTCCACTCTTAGTCTGAAATAAAATGCCCTGACTTTTCACTGACTTTTCCCTGACCAAAATTTATTTTTCCCTGACCATTTTACCGCGCTTTACCACCTCCCTCCATCTGTTGGGCCCGTGATTTCAGCCTTCATGTAACCATGTAAATTGCAATGAAAGTTGACATAAAAAAAAACGAAAAAACAAGAAACAAAATATAAGGTCTCAGGTGAATTTCCAACATAAAAATAACTAGCAAAGAGACAAATATACTATAATAACTGGATCACATAATAGCCATCCAAAAACTGACACACAGCCATCATCTTAAATCTGTTCACTTTTTGAGGGTTTTGAACAAACACTATTTTAAAATTCCCTGATCTTTCCCTGACTTTTAAGGATTTTCTAATTTCCCTGACCATTTTACAGAATTCCCTGACTTTTCCCTGACCTTGAAGAAAAACAAATTTCCCTGACTTTTCCTTGACCAGTGGGCACCTTGACTGTTCGATATGAATTATTGGCAGTGACAAAAATTGAAAATGCTGTCTGCTGCAGAACGTAGGTGGCACTTCAAGGGTTTCATCAACAATTCCAAAACCCCATCAGTTCCACTTCCTCTTTCCTAGAATGGATCCTAGTCAAAGATAAGACAAAAGCAGGCCTTAATTTAACCCTTAAAGCGCCAATCACAACGGCAGCAGATGACAAATTTTGGGACATCTTTCCCAATTTTCGGCAAAAAAGGTATGATATTACATGAGAAATGTCTGCCAGCAGACGATTCTCATGAAATATCATGCCTTATTTGTTATTTTGAAAAAGTGGCAAAATTTGAAATTGTCGTCTGCTGCAAGAGTGTATGTAACAAAAATTTAATTTTCTTATTTCTCAACCAAAACATATGTTGCGGGTACTCAAAAGAACCGTCTTAGTAAGACGGTTCTTTTGAGCACCCAAAACATATGTTAAAAATGATGGGTAAGAAAATATTAACAATTTTAATTAAAAGCTGAAAAGTTGTGTTAAAATCTAAACATGTGCACAGGTTTGTTTTTCAGCAGGATGAGTGCCATGTTTTTTGCATTTTTCTTTGAAAATATTTGAGCCAACCCAAATAAAATAGTGCTTTTGGTATGAGTGCATGCGCTGGGTAGTTTTTTCATGCTTTTTTGTCAATTGCTGCTATTTCTGGAATTTTACTTTTCTAGCACTTGTTTCAAACAGTTTGGATCAAGATAGTAACTTCATCATCAGACTTGACTTCATGTTTGGCCTGATCTGGGTCCAATTTTTCTGTTTGCAAATGTTAAAAGCATTCAACTAGCCAACAAAAAGTTAAAAATATCCAACAGAGGCCGAAAATAATAACTGATAACCAAGTATATATGGGCCTCCTGTCTTCAGGGACTTGAGAACAACAAAGGCGCAGACCAGCCTGCACATCCGCGCAGTCTGATCAGCACCTTTGTTATTCGCTTTTTGGAACATATCATTCCTAGACTTGCTACTAGCGAAATTTCTAGTTCCTAGCTAGTCTCAGTAGCTTAGCAAGCTGGTTTGAATCTCACTTTTTTTGAAACCCCGAAAAAAAGGTTTTCTCGTGTCGAGGCCCATATGATGTCCCTACAAATTTGTTCATGGGAGAGAACTCAAACTAAGTAAACAAAGGACAGCAATCATTTTGAATGTGACACACCATCTTGACGTGATATATAACCCTACCAAATATTATCAAAATATCTAAAAGGAAATAAAAGTTATTGAGTGCTTCAGGTTTTTTGCCTTAACCTTCCCTTATTCAAGGGAGATAAATCAAAACAAAATGAAAAAACACTCTTGCACAAGACAAACGTCTAAACTGAAATATACTTCTACCAAACAAAATTACAATATAATCATTATAGAGGGTACCTTTGAATTTTGTTCAAGGGGGATAACTCTAATATAAAGTAAGGGAGAGTAGCCATTCTTGCACATGCACACCATCTTAAAATCAAAATATCTCATACTCATGGGTATGAAAGTTATGGAGCTTACACGGAGCCGCTGTGGTGTAGTGGATAGGTCACTCACCTTGTACCCAGGAGTCCTGAATTCTATTTCCAGCTCTCCCAGTCTGTCAGATGAGACTTTAAGCAGTGGCCCCGTCTTCTGAGATGCTTTAAAACCAGAACCACTGCCAGTTAAGCATTTGGGTGCTCCTGAAAACCATAAACCCACCTGGCCCAGTATTGGTTACAGCCAAGGAACAGCCACAAAAAACGTTTTCCCCTTTTCAATTTCATTCAAAAAAAAAACTTTTTGTGGCTTTTCCATGGGTAGAAACCAGTACTGGGCCGGGAGGGTTTATGATTTGTGTGTTTATTATATGACGGGAACTCCCGAAGGCTCGACCGAAAGTGGTTTTATGGAGAAGCCGGGAATCGAACCTGCGACCCCTGGTTTACAAGGCATAGCGCTTATCCGCTACACCACGGGGGCTTCATGGGAGATAACTCAAACAGATAGCAAGGAAGAGTATCCACTCTTGCATGTGACACACTGTCTTGATCAGATATACATACACCAAATATTATAAAAATATCTCAAAAGAGATGGAAGCTATGGAGTGCACAAGATTCATTCAAGGGAAACAACTCAAACAAGAAACATGGATATGCGACTGATATGTTTATGTCTACCAAATATTATTAATATATCTTCAAGGGTACATGGTTCCCCCTTTTCAAGTGCATTCAAGGGAAATAACTCAAACAACAAGCAAGGAAGAGTAACCATTCTTGCATGTGATACACTGTCTTGACCTGATATATATACCTACCAAATAATACCAAAATATCTCAAAGGGGATGGAAGCTATGGACAATATTTTCCCATTGGAAATAACTTAGACAAGAAACATGTTAGAGCAACCATTCTTGCATGCAACACTGTCTTTCAAACAGTTTGGATCAAGATTGTAACTTCATCATCAGACTCGACTTCATGTTTGGCCTGATCTGGGTCCAATTTTTCTGTTTGCAAATGTTAAAAGCATTCAACTAGCCAACAAAAAGTTAAAAATATCCAACAGAGGAGATGATCCCTGACCGAAAATAATAACTGATAACCAAGTATATATGGGCCTCCTGTCTTCAGGGACTTGCGAACAACAAAGGCGCAGACCAGCCTGCTCATCCGCGCAGTCTGATCAGCACCTTTGTTATTCGCTTTTTGGAACATATCATTCCTAGACTTGCTACTAGCGAAATTTCTAGTTCCTAGCTAGTCTCAGTAGCTTAGCAAGCTGGTTTAAATCTCACTTTTTTTGAAACCCCGAAAAAAAGGTTTTCTCGCGTCGAGGCCCATATGATGTCCCTACAAATTTGTTCATGGGAGAGAACTCAAACTAAGTAAACAAAGGACAGCAATCATTTTGAATGTGACACACCATCTTGACGTGATATATAACCCTACCAAATATTATCAAAATATCTAAAAGGAAATGAAAGTTTAGTATTGAGTGCTTCAGGTTTTTTGCCTTAACCTTCCCTTATTCAAGGGAGATAAATCAAAACAAAATGAAAAAACACTCTTGCACAAGACAAACGTCTAAACTGAAATATACTTCTACCTAACAAAATTACAATATAATCATTATAGAGGGTACCTTTGAATTTTGTTCAAGGGGGATAACTCTAATATAAAGTAAGGGAGAGTAGCCATTCTTGCACATGCACACCATCTTAAAATCAAAATATCTCATACTCATGGGTATGAAAGTTATGGAGCTTACACGGAGCCGCTGTGGTGTAGTGGATAAGTCACTCACCTTGTACCCAGGAGTCCTGAATTCTATTCCCAGCTCTCCCAGCCTGTCAGATGAGACTTTAAGCAGTGGCCCCGTCTTCTGAGATGCTTTAAAACCAGAACCACTGCCTGTTAAGCATTTGGGTGCTCCTGAAAACCATAAACCCACCTGGCCCAGTATTGGTTACAGCCAAGGAACAGCCACAAAAACGGTTTCCCCCTTTCAATTTCATTCATGGGAGATAACTCAAACAGATAGCAAGGAAGAGTAACCACTCTTGCATGTGACACACTGTCTTGATCAGATATACATACACCAAATATTATAAAAAATATCTCAAAAGAGATGGAAGCTATGGAGTGCACAAGATTCATTCAAGGGAAACAACTCAAACAAGAAACATGGATATGCGACTGATATGTTTATGTCTACCAAATATTATTAATATATCTTCAAGGGTACATGGTTCTCCCTTTTCAAGTGCATTCAAGGGAAATAACTCAAACAGCAAGCAAGGAAGAGTAACCATTCTTGCATGTGACACACTGTCTTGACCTGATATATATACCTACCAAATAATACCAAAATATCTCAAAGGGGATATTGACAATATGGACAATATTTTCCCATTGGAAATAACTCAGACAAGGAACATGTGAGAGCAACCATTCTTGCATGCAACACTGTCTTGACCTGATGATATGTGTCTACCAAATATTATCAAAATATCTCAAAGGGTATAAAAGTTATGGAGTGAACAAGGTTTCCACTTTAAAATTCATTCAAGGGAGATAACTCCAAAAGGATACAAGGGAGAGCAACCGTTCTTGTATGGGACACACTGTCTTGATATATATTAAGGAGATCTAGCGATCTAGCGATAAGGTGTGTATTATCCCTAGTTGGCGTGGGTAATTGATTTTTTTTTATTTCTCAACCAATACATATGTTGTGGGTACTCAAAAGAACCGTCTCAATGAGACGGTTCTATTGAGCACCCAAAACGTGTTCTAACTGATGGATAAGTAGGTGAAAAATCGCTTTTTTACGCCGTAAAATTTTTTTGCTTAACTGGCCCTATGATTTTTGGAAGAACTACTGTCTAACAAACCCAAACCCATTTTAATAGTCTGCCGGGCCGCGTAGCGCAGTCGGTAACGTGTCTGGCTACAGATGTGTGTCTGACTGCAGATCCAGGGGTCGCAAGTTCGATCCCGGTCCGGTCCCATACTTTCGTGGAGATTGATCATGAAATTATTTCTACGGTCATTCTCCTCCCTTCCGCTGATTCATTCAAGAAGGGTTGTTGTCAGTTACAAGCGAAAGTATGTGCACGAATTACTGGTTAACCGCTTGTTCAAGCCTGCCCAGGAAAAAAGTGTGGTTAGGTGAACTGACCGTCCCGCAATGACCATAACTGTTGACTTGGGACGTAAAGCAACAAAACAAACAAACAAACAAATTTTAATAGTCTCATTCGACTAACATTGGAAGAAATAACACTTTTCATTCTGGATAAATCAGGGTCTGCACTATTTGCTAAGATAGAAAAAATCTTCGGGGATAGAAATGCATCATTTTATAGAAATTTTGACCCACAACCTCTAATTTGTTTTGACAATTCCATCATACTTATTGTGTCAATATGTATGGGATAATCCATCAGAATGAAAAGGGATAAACAGGCCTCCAGATAATAGTGCTTACCAGTAAATTATTTTTCCTTTTTCTCAACCAAAACATGTTGTGGGTACTCAAAAGAACCGTCTCGATGAGACAGTTCTTTTGAGCACCCAAAACATATCATGATATGTTTAATTGATGGGTAAGAAAATATTAACAATTTTACGTTAAAAAATTTGCTTAACTGGCCCTATGATAGATAAACTATAACTGTCGCATGCTGGGAGCTTTGAGGTGCTAAATGATGCAAAATGGCACTGGAAAATAAATGTTTCATTCATAAAGAAATACTTTTAAAGTGAAATAATCAACTGTTACATACCAGTAACTACTTGTCCTTCTCAAGTTGAGCAGTGATCCCACTTTAAATCTCTGCAGTCATTTAGCTCAGCCTCCTGAATGTAACAAATATAAAGGCCAAGATAAGTTGTGCCACTCAGTAAAGTACCTTGTGATGTCAGCTACACAGCAGGAAAATTTAAAGTGTGTACCCAAGAAAGACCCAAATCCACCTGCTCAGCTACAGAAACATGCCAAAAGAATTATAAAGGGAAAACACTCATAAAATTGGTCCCAGGTAGCCCTTATTTTTTTACTACAAATGTAAAGGGGTCTATTTTGATGAAACTTATTGAATATAGAGAGTCCATGGTCCTAATCATTTATACCAAATATGCATCAAATCTGATTAGTAGGTACTGAGGTATGGTTCCGGATGGACAAGAGAGTGTGACGGATGGAAGGACGCAGCCAAATCTATATCAGTTTGACTTCGTCGGGGGGACAATACCAGGGGGGGTACTCTGATATTTTCACACATACGTAGGCTTGGTGTCGCGAATTTCCACGATTTTAACGCTTCTGTACATTGGTTTGTATAGGTGAATCAAACACAGCAACTAATAACGTCACGTTATGTACTGTAACGTCGCGAACGTAGAAAAGGTGGTTACTAGGGACAATAATGCAGTGAAAACAGACATATACAAGAGATGTGGAGCAACACAGCTGTAATATGCAGGGTGTTGGTGGAACATTTGATTTACAGACTGGATGCAGTCATCTAGAATACAGTGAACAGTTTTTTAGAACAACGGGACGTTACGAATGTTAGTATTTTAGTTATAAAATTACCGTCAAGTTTATTTTCTGTGGTGAATTAAATCACACTATTTTATCATGAAGATGTTTTATGTTATTTCGCCACATTTGGCGCCGAAACCCAGGAATCCATGATGGGGAACTACAGCAGAACATTGTAATTTCAGTCTAATTTCAAAATCTTTAAACTTTTAAGATGGCATTAAGTTGCTTAGAAAGAAACAGGAGGTTATACAAAGAATTGCTTCAGAAAGACATTGTGCATGGCGAAAAACTGTTGTCAGAAAGTACCAATATTATAGATCTTGATAAATTATCCATTCGACTTAATCAATGTATACGGCTATTAAAAATTAACTCTGATAATTTAGAACTTACAAATGAAAAAATATCTTCGGCTTCCACAAAGGACAATGAAAAAGACATCCTAATGCAAATAGAAAATGACTTCGATGTTCTTAATTCGGCAATTGACGTTATGATGGAACTGGAAGATTGTGAAAAGGAAACTCAGGCCAAGATTAAAGAGTTTAACATATCTGCAAAACTATCAGCTTTATCAAAAGGAATGAATACACTACTTTTAGCAACCGAAGCACAAATGAAAACGGTATGCACAAATCAACTCAGAATCATAGAACCAAGCAGAGAATATCCTGAACAACATTCACAATGGAGGGAGAAATTAAAGGATGCAAAAGAAACTGCCTCACATTTTGTTTACAGTCTTGCAGGTGAGGGTGCTGATGGCAGCATTATTAAAAATACCGACGCAGTAATTGAAATCCAGTTAGAGGTGAGCAATTATTTTCAAAAACGGAGTCATTTTACAAATTACGAGAGAACAATGGATCAGCAGAAAGAGATGCCTGTTCAGACGTATGCTGTAAAACAGAAAGACCCCGTGGCAGAAGAGGTGTCTTCGAAGGAAGCACCAAAGAATCCAAAAGTAAAGAAGCAGAGACGGAAAACAAATTTGAAATACAGACCAAATATTCCAGCTGATTCTAAGAGACAGCTGAAAACTAAGAAGTGGAGAAAGTCTCCCATTCTTGGGAAACAGAGATATAAGACACAGGACTGTCAAAGGAAACAAGGTCTTCTAAAGGGTAAGCAAAGAATGAAAAGAAGAAACCCTAGAAGAAAACGTAAACAACTTGACAAACGTTCAAAGCAAAATGCTTCTGAGGTGAAGAATAGAATTCCAATCCTGGCTAGGGTATGGCTAACAAAGACTCGTAGAAAGCGCTTAGTGTATGGGAAACATGCTTACTCCAAACGTAAAACACATGGCAAGAAGAAAAAAGGAAAAGATGAAGAAACAAAAGGGAAAAGGAAAACGCATGGAACAAAAGAGAGGATAAATAAATATTCAAGGGGGAGGATAAAGTTGAAAGTGTCAGAGCACTGGACAAAAGAGAAATGTCATTCAGCTGGGCAAAGAATTCTGGATGATGATGATGATGATGATGATGATGATGATGATGATCTGAAATCAGTATCGAAAGTTGCATGGTAGATATCTTACAAAACAAGTTACTAATTTTTCTTAATTAATAGACACACATATATTTACCTGTTGGAAGTGTCCCGGATTTCCGCAATTTTAACGCTTCTGTACATTGGTTTGTATAGGTGAATCAAACACAGCAACTAATAACATCACGTTATGTACTGTAACGTCGCGAACGTAGAAACGGTGGTTACTAGGGACAATAATGCAGTGAAAACAGACATATACAAGAGATGCGGAGCAACACAGCTGTAATATGCAGGGTGTTGGTGGAACATTTGATTTACAGACTGGATGCAGTCATCTAGAATACAGTGAACAGTTGTTTAGAACAACGGGACATTACGAATGTTAGTATTTTAGTTATGAAATTACCGCCAAGTTTATTTTCTGTGGTGAATTAAATCACACTATTTTATCATGAAGATGTTTTATGTTATTTCGCCACATTTGGGTCATTTTTTGGGGTTCAAAATTTTGAATTTTATTTTTTGGGGGGTTTTCAGAAAAATGAATATTTTTTGAGGTATGAAGATTTTGTGGATGTTTTTTGGGGTCATCACAAAATTGGACTATATTTAGGGGTCATTTCTATGCACTTTATGGTCTTTTGTTAAGGTCAAGGGCCAGAATGGTGGATATTTTTTCGGGTTGGTAAAATTTCAAAGATTTTTTTGGGGCGCTTGAAATTCCTGATTTTTTTTTTGGGGGGGGGGGGGGGGGGGGGGGGTAAACGGTAGATGCTGAGCCCGAAGCCTATGTATGAAGAAAAAAAATATCCCTTAGGGGATAATTACCCAGCATGCAAAGGACAAATGAGGTTAAGTATAAGATTTTAGGTTAAGGGTTTCTTTTGTTTTGTTTTCAATTATGGCCAGTTCACCCTAGTCCCCTTTATTATGCAGCAAACAACATAATAAAATTATTAGAGAGCAAGAGAGAGAAAATCCATTTCCAGTAACAAATATGTGAAGATTGACTTCTGATGGTACACAAATCACATCAAATATAAATTACTTTCTCGAAAGAAGAACTTATTCTTCAAAATCCCATGCAGCAAAAGTTGTTATTTTAGGGTTAAAGTAAAATAGGGCAACAAGTTAAAAAAAATAGCTCTTTTTTCAATTTGTTTTCTAAAAATGTTGAAGTTGAAAGCTTTTCTATTTGAGTGTCAAGTGGCGATTGTTTTATAAAGTTTTATTATTAAGTGTACGTACTTTTTAAAGAGCTTCTTTAAAACAATTTCCTTGCTTAGTGTCTTCTGCTGAAAACGTTTGCAAACAATTTGGACACAGAAACGGCCCTACAAAATGTCGGGCCTCATCGGGATCCAAACTGTTTGCTTCTCTGATGTGTTATTCCTGAATTGATTTTGGAAAAGTTAATTTTAAACAGACAACAAAAATTCATGAAAATTACCCAGCATGCAAAGAGTTAAGTTGAGAGCCAGGTTTACAATTACATTATAAATTTTATAGATTTCTGTCTCAGATTGGTTGCTTGATAGGACATGCAGTCAACACCAAGAAAACCTAAAACAATAAGATTGATCTACATATGTCCAGATGAGCAATTTTTTTTGCATAAAATTGCAATTATTTTCTTACCCATCCATTAAACATGTGTTTTTGGTACTGAAAAGAACCTTCTCATTCAGACCGTTCTTTTGAGTACCCACAGCATATGTTTTGGTTGAGAAATAAGACCTGGAGGCCTGATAAGACAGAACAAGAGGGCATGATCGGGCCCTGGTTCACTCATCTGAGAATGGCTGTTTATAAAGGCGTAGGAAAACATAGCTCCTCCCAAAGTCCAGCTATGAATATCGAAAGTTCAGCAGTTTCATTAAGATTTTACATGGAAAAGTGACCATTAATTACGTTGACAAAATTAACAGGATGTAGAACCCCAACTTTTATATAAGTCTATGTAAAACATGTGATATCCTGGTTGGCCATTTTTGGCCACCAGGGGCATGATTTGAATGGGATTTGAACAAACTTGGTAGAGGTTCACTAGATGATGCTACATACATGTACATAATATCAAGGCTCTAGGCCTAGTGGTTTCAGACAAGTTTTTCCTATATAAGCCTATGTAAAACATGTGACCCCAGGACAGGGCCACTTTTGGCCCAATAATGGGAAATTAAACACTAAAATCTTCAAAGATAAATGTTCCTTTTCACTTCTAAAATCTACCCAAGGGAGCAAACTCTATTTACTCAACTAATAAAGATAACTACAACTGCAAGTGTTGTCCCCCTTACAACATTTTCCTTTTGTTTGTTAACTTTTCCCTTTATTAACAAAGGAAAAACTGGCCACGCCCCCTGACTGTCATATTTATAACCAATCAAAATAATTTGAACATCTTTGGTACAGGGTCACCCAAGGACTATTTGTACCAAATTATTTTCAAATCTGCAAAGCAGTTCAAGACTTTTGAAGTTTTTGCTTTTGGTTGCCATGGCAACCAGAATTCAGCATGGAATGGAAATCTTTTCTCAACTTTGAAAGGGGACCACCCAAAAATCATCACTGTGTACTTTGGTGAAATTCTACAATGTGGTTTAGGAAGAGATGTTAGAAATAGTTGACTGACGGATGGACGAATGGATGGATGACAGACATCCTATGATCACAAAAGCTCACCTTGAGCTAATGGCTCAGGTGAGCTAAAAAGGGGATTTATTTGATTTCTGCCTTTGTATCAAACATTTTTTCAATCTCCCATATGTTGTTTTCTCCCTTAAATACTCATTTTAGTGTTTAATAAGAAGACCTACAACTAGTGACAGCTTAGTAAATAAAGTCTGAAGTATACCATACAGTCAAACCTCGATTATTCGAAGTGCAAGGGACCGCAGGAATCCTTTCGAATAATCGGTAGTTCGAATGATCGAAAACTGGAGTTTTGGGATATTTTCGGAAAAGTTTGGATACTTTCAGTTTTGCCAGAGTTTGCAGCTTCAACTCGTGTTTCCGTGAAGAAATCGGAGTATCTGTCAAAACATTAAAGAAAATGTGCTCCTTTGGGTTGTGGCCTCATCGTCTCTTATGCTTTGCAGGTCTAAGAACGCAGAAAAGAAAATCAGATCTTTATTGCAATCCCCTATATACATGTAACAACATCGATAACAACAATGAAAATTAAAGGTTAAATGTAAATTGACGAACCATATTTACTGACGAAATATTGTCTCCTTTTTATCGCCCTAATGTCATGAGGTCTCCATCCCAGCTAGCACACACCGTGGGGCCATCAACGGCCCACCAGCGATAGGCCATTGAGATGGCATATCGCTGGCAGGCCGTTGGTGGCCCGACGTTGTGAGCTTTTTGGGCTGGTAACTTTTCTTTTATTTCAGCAAAAACATACGATTTGGGTGGTTTAAAGAACCGTCTCGATGAGAGGGTCCTTTTAAGCATCCAAACCTAGGTTTTAGTTGTTTTCCCTCAATCTTAAAATTGTGTTTTAGGCATTCAAAAGAAGTGTTTCGATGAGACAGTTCTTTTGAGCACCCAAAACACATGTCCATGAAGATCGTCTATTATCGAAATTGTTATTTTTGTTGTAACCTGTCGGTGCGCTTGGTGTGTTCGCTTAATGTAAACAGTGGTCAAGAATAAATCAAAGGATGAGACAATCAAATTAAAATCAAGTTTAGCTCATTTATGCCCCATAATTAGACATTTAAAAAACATCAAACAAAACCATCATTGCAGACGACCTTAATAAAAGACACCATTTACTCACTTAACGGTTCATCGCGTAATAGTGTGAACGTTAATCCGGTGTCAATTACCTGTTGCAACTTTGTTTGCTAAATCACTCAGGTGTGTAAATCGAACTCGACCAAACAAAGAAATCATGATCACCATGCGTGACATTTGGACTTTGAATCTTGAAGGGTAATTAAATAGCAATTTCTTTAATCGGGACCGACGAATCACTTCGAAAAATTGATTTTTTCGGATAATCGAAATTCGAATAATAGGTAGTTTTATTGCAATAGATAATAATGAAAAAAGTCGGGACTGTCCGAAGTCTTCGAATAACCCAGTAGTTTCGGATAATCGACGTCTTCGAATAACCCAGTAGTTTCGGATAATCGACGTTCGGATAACCGAGATTTGACTGTATATTCGATCTATTAAGTGCCCTGGGTGCTAAGAAAAACTGAAAAAGATCTGTCACAGTCACATGACAAATGTCCCAAAGGAATGGGTCTAGCATGCAGTGCATTCGTTGAAAGATATGTTAGGGCCCTGAGACAACAAAATGCCCCCTTTTTTACCCCATATTTGACCTTGGCCTATAGAGATATGAACTTGGATCTTGCACACGGCGTATCGTCTTGCCAAAAAGAAATTTATGCTCAGGCCTTCAAACCAAATTAAAATCCTGTTTGATATGTTTCATATCTATCATCCTCTGCCTGCATGAAAAATTTAGGTAAAAAATATTGACAACTGACTTGGTTATTGTGAAATTTAAATATTTGACCTTTGACCCTGCCTAAGGGGTCAGGGCAACATTTTGACACAATAGCTTTGGAGAAAATAGGAAGTTTATTACACAAAAAAGCCAATATAGTTTTTTACATTATAATTGCATATTCTAAGTCAAATGTTAATTAGCCAATTTTGACGAAACTTGTAGGATATCGACTGTCCATGGTTATTATCATTTATACCAAGAATGCATCAAATCTGGTACTGAGATATGGTTCTGGACGGACATACAGATGGGTGGACAGAATGGACAGACAACGCCAAAAACTATATCCCCCAACTTTGTAGTGGGATAATGATAGTTTCCGTTCCTGTTACTTAGTATAAATTGGGTGTTGTTTTTTTATCTTCCATGAATCTTACTTGAATTGAAGTAAAGGAAAGTTGAACCCTTACAGGCGGTTCATCATCCATGTCAATCTCTAACTCTCAATGAGAGTTTTGCGTTCCAGTTGTTCATATTTCACATTTATATATTGTCATACTCATTTTTTGTTATCATTCGGAACATTTCACATCTTGAAAAAGTCAAATCAATAAATGAGTGCATGCATGTATACGTCTTACCTGTTGGACTAGGGCAGCAAGTGCCAGTGGCCTGTTGGACTAGGGCAGCAAATGCCAGTGGAAAGCAATTACTTGGATATCAGGCTTAGCTAGTCACAACCAAAGTGGAAATAATTTGCGTAAATAAATTAACAATTATTCAACACCAACACGAATTTTTACATTTAATTATTATTTAATATCCAACGTTTCGCCATATTGGCTTCATCAGGAATAATAATAAACAAGTAAATGACGTGACGCACCACAAAAACGTTAGGACGTAACGTATAACGTGCGGCATAGCGCCAAGACAGATACGTAACCTAGAAATTAGTGGGGGAAATTAAGTACAATGAAAACAGAACTAGGGTCCATCAATACGGCGGTATTGACGAGCCCAGTAGCGCTGAACTCTACGACTGCTAAATGCTATTAAAGGTATACAACAGCATGTAGTCCGCTGATTATTAAAAACGCATATAAATATAGCAAACAGTTTAGAACCAGATCAGACTGTTCCTCTAGGATCAGTCTGATCAGGGTCCGCACTGCCCAAAAAACACGCTTAAATTGATTAATGAAAACAGCCGACAACTACAGCCGCCCGCATATAAGAAAATAAACAGTGTAGATCCTGATCAGACTGCTCCTCTAGGATCAGTCCGAACAGGGTCCAAACTACTTAAAACACGCAGAAAAAGTATACCGTGAGCATAAGCATACAACCGATGACTACAGCCGAGCGACATTTCATATAACAAACAGTGTAGAGCCGGATCAGACTGCTCCACTAGGACCAGTCTGATTAGGGTCTACACTGTCCAATAAACACATAGAAAAAACTTCATGCTGTGAGCATGTATATAAGTCGATGACTACAGCCGACGACAAGGGCAGATGCATATTTTTCGGAGCAGGCGAAGGGTTAAAAATAGTAGCTTGGCAAAAGTTTGATTTACAAAAGCGGTCACTATTGGATCGTATATGATACAACAATTCCTATAAAATGCATATACACAAAAAAGTAATAATAGGAACAAACAATAGTTGCCAAACTACTACTAAACATCGTACAATAATTTGGAATTCATGCCTTTAGGGTGCAAGGTATCAAGTTTATGTATCCAATAAGTTTCCTTGCACAAACGAGTCATCTCATCCTTAACAACATCAATTGGAAGAAAACTGAAATCTGCAATAGAATGTGGATATGAATTGAAATGTAAAGCAACATTTGAAGCATAGCCTTGACTATCGAAATTGTTGATATCAAATCTATGACTGTTCATACGTTTAGAAACTTGTTGATTAGTTTGACCGACGTATTGCATATTACAGCGTTTACATTCAATAAGATATATAACATTCTGGGACGTACAATCTGTTGAAAATCGAAGATTGAACGAGTTCTGGGTACGGCTGCTTGTAAAAACATCACTTTTAACAATATTTTTACAATGTGAGCATCTTCGTCGGTTGCATGACTGTGAAAAATGACTCAATGTATCATTAAACGAAGAATGTACTAAAAAGTCACGCAAATTCCTCGGACGCTTAAAAGCCAAAATAGGCTTATAAGCATGTACATTTTTAACGCTGTCCTTCTGTGAGAGTTGCAACAAATCCCAGTATTTATTTATTATTAGACCTATCTTAGGTAAAGAGGGATTATATTCAACCACAAACGGAATAATGTTTTTGTCACGATTATTTTCTGACGACTGGAGAGCTTGATCTTGTGACAATGAAGATACTTTATCAAGTGCATGATCAACAATACTAGCAGGATAATTTCTCTCAAGGAAAAAATCACGTAAATAAATGAATAAAACAAGTGGCTATTAGTTTAGTAAAACTAAACAGACTTATACAGTTTATTCCCCAATAGAGAACCATCTCCAATAAAGAATGACTTGTGTAAACTTTCCAATATATTTCTACCACTTGATGAAGCAAAGCCAAGCCTTTTGTGTTTCTAGAAAGGGATGCAGAACATAATTAGTTTCTTCTGAATTCATTTAAACTGACACTAAAGTTGGCTAAAATTTGTTGTAGTATATAGTCAGTAAACCAATTTTAATCGTTCAGTTGAAAGGAAACAAGTTAGTTCCAAAACTATGTCAAAGACATACCCTATGATTTCAGAATACCATATAACAAGAAATATCTTTAAAAAAGATATTCGGCGGCTCTCAAATACTTACAATTTAAACGCAACCAAATTCGCTGGTTTTAGACGAAATTTCCTTCCATCCCTGGAATCAAAAACCAGCGAAGTTGTGGTCTCTTTTGTTTGGTTTTGTGCACAGCTAACTCTATACATCTGAATCCATTTTTTTTTCAATTTAGGCATTCACCAGCAAGGGTTTGGGAACAATGTTTTAAGTCCTAAGTTTTTAAGAAAACGGGTGGGGGGGGGGGGTTGACAATAAATTTATGTAAAATTAAACGTTCACTGAAACAAACCGAACACCAGAAAAGAACATAGCCAGGATCGAGGAATAAATACATGTAGGATTCAAAACTGATCGACACCCAGTAAGCACGTACAATCGCGCCATTATCGGCCCGCCACTGAAACGCCATCCGAATGACGTTTTGCTGGCAGGCCGATAGTGGCCCGAGTTTGGATGCTGGCTGACTCATGCGCTGATCCAGGAATTTTTGCCAGGGGCGTCCAGGCCCGACTGCCAGAAAACAGCTCTGACGTTTTTTCTTTCTTTTTTGTCCTCATTTTTTACTGTTTTACAGTGGCTTATTAATGGTTTAATTCAAAGAAAACTATAATTTTACAAGGTTTCGGGGGTGGGGAAGGGTGTCCAACATTTTCCAGGAGGGCCCAACCTTTTCCAGGGGGGTCAAACTTTTTCAAGGGGGGGGGGGGATCCAAATACTTATTATAGAAACCCATAGAACTTGTGATTTTCCAGGAGGGGGTGCGAACCCTCTATCCCCCTCCCCTCTGGATTCGCGCATGTGACCATTTAACTACTCGTAATTGATAGAAAAGACTTTACCGATAGTTACACTGTTCTTGTAAGAAAATGCATATGCCGGCTAGGGCAAGCCCAATCGCCTGAACCCAAAGGTTACGTGCAAATTCGCGGTTATTTTTTTATACGCCATTGTAATGGAACAAATTAAATACACTAGTTTTTTTTTTTTTTTTGTTTTTTTAGAAATAAATGGTTTATATTCACGATTTTGGGACAATGACGCATACCCCTGGAATTGGAAATTTTAGCGCGAAAACGCCTAAAACTGCGATTTTTTAGTGTTGGTAGCTATATTTGTCAAATCATAAATTACATAATATTTATCTGAATTTAGATGTACTGTTAACTTGCATGATGTATTATATGAGACTGCGCAATGTTGAATATTACCAGGGCTACCACTCATATTTTTGAGGGTACATGACATGTATCCTCTAGGGCAAAATGTAGAGGGCACAATTTTTTAGAGGGTACATGGACCCACGGAAATTCCGACAGCTAAGCATTTTGAAAGAGCAGAGTAGGCCTAGATTTCCTATTAACTGCTAAAAAATGATTCTGCAAACCCACCCTAAACAAATTTGAGCGGAGCTCCCCTTTACACAATTTGCATTAAAATGACTAAGTAAACACACTGAAAAAACAGTTGGCAGGGGTTCCCTTATACATCATGACTTTCCGTTCACCAGCCAACATAAATTGATTGTTGTACTTGCAGGGGAAATTACCTGTTAATGCAAAGAAGTAAACCACGGCTGATATGCCGATCGTTAGAGGGCACAACACCATTGTGCCCTGATAATGCAACGACAGGATTTACATCGCAGTAGCACGACAGAGATGCCAATAGTAGAAATGTGACAGGGGAACAAATAAACAAACAATTTTAATCACAATTTACTCGACAAAACGATGTTTTTTTTCTTCGAAATTTTTTCCGACTTGAAATTTGGATTTTTCATCCGAACATTGGAGAAAAGAAACGTTTAGACATTGGGAATATAACCGTAAAACGGCCAAAAATAAGCCCTGCAAATAGACTATTGTCGAAATATAAGAAACAGACTATAATCATGTCGAGAATGGAACTTGGAAAAGTTACACATATTTTATTTAGATCGCGTGACATTACTGTAAAGTCCTTTCGGATCTAGTGGGTTAATTATTTTAAAATGCACTTCTTTGCTGTGTGCAAGGCGTGTAAACAATGATAATACAGCAATTTACAAATGCTATACATCGGGGGTTGACCTATATTCGAGATTAGGTCGTTAATACATTCAGTGCACAGACTGGTCCTCTTCCATTTACATGTAGGTTTTTAAGTTTTGTTGAATGTTGAAATAGATTGTATGGACATTCTGAGTATTAACCAATGAGAGCATCTTTTTCCAATTGGTGTGTTGAATATTACAATTTAAGAATACTTCTGATTGGTGAATAATTTACCTAAAATGTAGGTCTAAAGCGATAATAGAACGGCGGCCTTTTGGCCGCCGTAAAAAATGACTTCCAGCTGCTTGGAAATTTAACAGACGGCAGCATAATCTTGCACTGTACAGTTACCAGTAAAGAATCACTCATTTTTAGATGTGTCCTCTGATGACCTAAACTGAGTTGGTGGTGACAGAGAATGAAAGCATGCATCCTAACATAGAGTTTACTTATCAAATAAATGTTTGCTACTACCTGAAAGCAAATGAAGCAGATTATACTGAACCTTGAACAATAATATACTTCTGGTGTCAGAACTTATAAATATTAACAAATATTGTAGCTTATAATGAGCACTTATAAAAAAGGTATGTGCATTAAGAGGCTATCATAGCCTGTCAACTCCCATAGCCTGGGAGAGGCCCGCCACAGCTAGCATCTGACACCCTTAGACCCTTGTACGTTAAAAAAAACTCCCAAAAAACTAGTGGGGTTTAATGTGAGTTTCCGAACCATACACTGGACACGAGTGTCATGCCAGAGTAACAGTCGGAGTCTGTTTTTACCTTGTGGAAAGAAGCCGGAGTGCCCAGAGAAAAGAACCACTGCGAGCTTGCTAGGAACAGACAACCCGAAACAAGCTGCTTTGAAGCTGGAAGGGTACACTGCATCATCAGCTCAACTAAATTTACACAGGAGCCTCAGCGTATGCATCATAGAACAACACTGTTCTCAGCAAGAACCCCAAATGTCGCACGTGCACAGACTATTCTGTAAATCAAAAGCTTTAAGTTTTTATTATCAAACTTACATGGATTGTAAGGGTAGCGAACTTACATGGATTGTAAGGGTAGCGGGTCAACTCGGCCTGAAGTCAAGTAGGCCTGCGAGTCAAGTCGGCCTTGGGTCAAACCAGCCTGGGTCAACTCGGCCTGGTGTAGATTCTATTGTAACCTTTGAAAAATAAATGTTTGGTCACTTATTAATGAAAACATATTCTCTAATTGACAAACACAAGCTCTTGGTGGGTTTAATTAAAGATGAACATTCTACATGATTAAAGGTAATGACTGCCTTTAATCTAATGTAAGTTGTCACACTTTTTGTCATGCTCGAGTTCCCATATCTTGCAAACAATGCACTTAATGTTATCTGAACATTTAATTAGTAAAATCAGTGTTTGCAATTAAAAGTCTGATCAAAGCAATTAACATGAATTTTGAAAAAAGTATGATTAGCGCGATCAGGGACACTCTATATCAACCTCGGACTCAGTATGTTTATCTGTATCTGTATCTGTATATGCAATCCTGGTATATACACTCCGGGCGAGAGAGAGCAAATTTAGTCCCGTTTAAGGAGAGCTGACTTGAAGCTCTCTACTGAGTCTGCATGCACAATGCTGTCAGGCAGATGGTAGTGGTGGGACATCGGTTGGAAATCATAATCATTCATAGGTTGGAATCGGTTGCTGCTGTCGATGCGATTTTCTGATTATAAACGGTTCCTAATGAGTTTGCTTTTGTATGCATGCTTCACTGTTAATCCTTGAAAAATCCATGTATCCGTGATAATCATGAATTAAAAATGGCTGCTTTTTTATTATGGCACTCCCAGTGCCTTCCATATAATTATTTTGTAGCGTAGTGTCTTAATATGTAGTTTGGCAACTTTCTTAAGTTTTATCAAAGTATCTTTTTGTTTGGAAATGCTGACAATAATTTTATAGTCTCAATGGTATTCTAAAGACTCATTTCACAGGCCTTTCTCAAAAAATGTTAACAGCTTTCCAATTATTAACTGTAATTTATTTCTGTTTAGAAACTAAATGTGTCGAGACACATACAAGAAAAGAAACATCAACAAACAGTGCTTGTCCCTGATAGAAAAAATTATGTCTCACATGTATCAAAGCTACATGAGAAAGATTTTTACAGTTGAACTCAGAAACAACCTAGATGTCATTCTATGACTAAAGAATATGAGAAATAAGTTTAAATCTTAGCTGAGCTTAACCCATAATATTTTAACCGATCATCAATTATGACAAAACATAATCGATCATCGCATCAGTTAGTTAATCGATTATTGCCGATTATCGGTACATCACTAGCAGATGGTTCCACTTAATAACAGCTTCTATGAAGAATGAATGTCTAAACTGATCTGTTCTAAAATTGTCCACAATAAAGCACCTCGAATTATTTGTCACATTTTTTTCAACAATATTTGAACACTGGTTGTCACTAAACTGTTTGGCCTTAATCCTGCGTTTTTCTCGTTCTGGTTTTAAATAATCCTCTGAGTTGATGGCCGGCACCATACCCCCTGCTGTTTTGAACAAAAATACAAGTTTGTTAAATTCACGCCGTTGTTGTAGACTAGGTAATTCTAGGCCTCTGAGCATATTTGTTACACAGCCATCTTCACGCGATCTGTAGTCCTTTTTTATGAATCTTGCTGCTTGGCGTTGAATTTTTTCAATACAGTTTATGTCTTTTTGGAGATAGGGGTCCCAAATAGATGATCCATATTCAAGCGTTGACCGTACCAAAGATATATAAGCTAATTTCCTACATTCTTCCGGACAATTCTTTAAATTACGTAGAAATCCCAATGTAGAATTTGATTTTTTAAGTATGTTTTGTATATGGGTACTCCACTGAAGATCTTCTGATAATGAGATACCAAGATAAGGGTTGGTGAAAACCTGTTGTAGAATAGTATTGTCCAGTTGGTAAAGATTGGATCCGAGAAATCAACTGACATCGGCTGATAAAGAGTTAGAAACGATGTCGTTAAACGGGTCCCCAACTAAAATTGCCCATTTGCCGAACGATAGGAGGCTAAGGTAGTGATTTTCCTTTCTAATATAGAGTATAGAAAATGGAATAAGCGGCACATAAAATTATGTTTCTTAGTATCAGACATCCTTCCTCCAACTTTTGTTGAATAAACTCTTTTTTTATTAAACACATTCCCACCAGGCAGAGTTGACCCAGGCCGACTTGACTCAGGCCGACTTGACCCAAGGCCGAGTTGACCCGCATTCATTGTAAGAGGTATGATGGATGCATTTCAGAGCTCTCACTAGGATTTTGAAAGCAGGAGTCCCAGAGCCCTCTTTGCCAAAAAGTTGGAGTCCCAGAATACAAAAGAATATAGCTTGCTTCAAAAAATAGGAGTCCTAGCACCAAAATTGGGAGTTCAGAACTGCAAATTGTCAGTTAGTGAGAGCTCTGCATTTCATATGTATTGGTTCAAACCAGTTGGCATTTACAAACACAATTTGTCAAGAATAGAATCCATTGGCAACTCAACTGTACTTGTTTGTTGTTTACATCTTTTTCAGCCATTTTGGGGTCAAATTGGGATTGGAAAGTGCACTGTAATCAGCATTTCTTGATTTGACAGCGAGTGGACTGTTCAAATTTCGTGATAAAACTGTGGTAAAATAACTTAGTAACACACAAAATACTTACAGAGAAATTTAATGGAGTATAAGCGCGTCATTGTCCAAGATTCGTGTCACAACTTTGGGAAATACTTCCTGCTCTCCTTATTCCAAGAAATCGTTTCTACCGAGCTGGGTGCCAAAAACAACCAGAGTTGAAACGCATCGTACCACCTATAACACAATCTACTAAAGAGCAAGCCAATAAATAAATTTTGAGCGAATTTCAGGTTTTCGGTTGCTATCTAGGAAAAGTTTTGAATGAAAATAATAATAAATTCTCTAAACCATGTGCAATTTTACCAAATTTTACCGAAATGGGTATTTGCCGTAAATTATAAGAACATTCCGACTTGATATTTGGTTCCCGTTCCTACTTTCGGTTTTCCAAAAGTTATTTTTAGAATGTTATTGTTTTGGGTGGATAATAAGTATGAGCTTTTTCGAAAAGTTTGTCTTTTAAAAAGCTTACATTTTGCAAGAGAAGATATCAGGTTATACAACCCGTCTTGGCTTTTGACAACTTCTTTTAGAGTTTGCCTATGTAAACAAAAATGTTTGCATTGGATGTTGTCATATTTCGAAGCCAATATATTTTCTGTGGGGGTCTGGATGTGCTGTTTGGACTGATTTTTTTATGATGTCGATGTCTACAAGTGAATGTTGGTGAGTATACACATTGAAGTTGAAGTTGAAAGATCTTAATTTTTAACGATTTTGAGGGCTTAGAATTACATTTTAAGTCATCAATTCTGAAATACACTACTTTTTGAGAAAATGAATACTGATTAAAGGCCTAAAATTTTATTAATTATTTAATTAATTAATTATTTGATTAGCTTCTTTGCACCCCCATCCAGGTCATTTGAAATTATCATTATTAAATGAAAACTGGCCATGTCTTTTCAAGCTATTTTGAAGATAATTATGGTTGATCAGTGGAGCAGCCTCTAGAGATGGGTAATCTCATGAGTCCCCAT
This sequence comes from Loripinus fragilis, assembly GCA_964019695.1. Lineage (NCBI taxonomy): Eukaryota > Metazoa > Mollusca > Bivalvia > Lucinida > Lucinidae > Loripinus > Loripinus fragilis. The sequence continues at coordinate 90,457,883 of OZ026518.1, forward strand.
TATGGAGTGTGTATCAATTAAACCTTAAAGCACTGATCACAAGAAAAGTTGTCTGCCTTGTCATTTACTTAATTGTTTTAGAAGCTTCTTCAACAGTGTTGTCCAAGATCAGACAGCTCCTCTACGTCCACAATGTACCTGAGTAACCTCTATACTTTCATTTATCTAAGTCAATAATGGTAGCAAATATATGATCAATACACAGCAGACGACTTAAACAGACAACATTTTCAGACACATTTTTTGCTTTAAGGGTTAAGACATACACATCATCATACCCCACACACTGAATATATTGTAGGTACCAGACAGTGATGCCTTAAGGTAGTACCTCATTTATCTAATATGTTCAAAATAGCTTAAAACTCATATTAGGAAATAAAAATAACATGACCTTTGATTTTAAAAGAGTTGAAAAACTGGATTTCTCATATTTTAAACAACTGAACAAGAAAAATAACAACATTTTGCTGAGAATACACTACTTGCTATTGCAAATGAATTACAACAAAAATCAGCGAAAAAATTTGCATAAGCTAAAACCTCATTTTTCTAAAATTAAGGGCAAAAAATGTTTATAATAAATATGTCAAATAATGTAACTACAGTAAAAACTAGAAATTGTCTTTATGAAACACTATGCCCTCAACCATTAGCTTGTCCACCATCCTGTTCGCCAGGTAATCTATTCACCATCCTCCTTCAGCTGACCAAATCTGAGGATACTAGCTTAAATAGTTTTCGAGATATCTTTATTGGAAGTTTTTGATGTCCAAATTTGCAAAGGGCATTAATTCAAAAAAATGAAAAGGCGATAACTGAATAAAGAGAAATATATATTTTTTTTAATTTTCACCAGGTAATCTGCTCATTACCCTCTATCAGCTGTCCACTTTTGGAGCTCCTAGCTGTAACGGTTTTTGAGATATCAAGTTTTCTGTCAAAATTTGCAAAGGGCAATTACTAAAAAAAAATGATTATTTTTTTAATTTTCACCAAGCAGTCTACTTATTATCCTCTATAAGCTGACCAAGTTTGAAGCTCCTAGCTGTAACGGTGAGATCTCAAGTTTTCTATGTCCAAATTTGCAAAGGACAATAACTAAAAAAAAGTCATTTTTTTTTTATTTTCACCAGGAAAGGTAATCTACTCATTATCCTCTATAAGCTGACCAAGTTTGAAGCTCCTAGCTGTTATAGTTTTTGAAATATCCTGATTACAAAATTTCATTATGATCCTTTAAAAGGGGCATAACTCCACAAGGGGAGATAATCCAGATTAAAAACAAAATACGGTCAGTTAATTTTTGCTTCTGAGTCCATCTATGAAATTTCAAAACCCTATCTTAAACTTGTAACGGACAGACGGACGCACAAGCCCAAAGCAATATGCCCCTTCAACTTTTTCAAATTATTTTGAAGGGAATTTTTTAATAGAAACTTATAAATATTCCTCTACAGTATTGGATTATCTCCCCTATTCACTGATTTCTAAGGTCCATGGGCATAGACAATCATAGAAATGAGTTAGTTAACAAAGCAGAAATATTTGTTTGAGTTGATGCTTTACGTCCTGGACCAAACAAAATCAGTCATGTTGGGATTTTTTTCTGTGCTAGTCAGTACTGAGCAGTAAGGATAAAGTGTCTTGCACAAGAATGCAAAAAGAACCTTGTAGGCCAGAATTTTTTTTTATAAGTTTAATTTACAAACCCTCCTACTGTAATATTTCGGAAAGTAGAGAAAAAATAAAGTTTAATTTCTAAAATCCTTTTTTTTATTTTATCCACCGACTCTATATATTATTTGTTTCATAAACAAATAATATATTTTTGAATTTTTGAGAGTGACACTGTTAAAAGTGATTGTCCTGTCCAGATTTTTAGAAAAATAATGAAATATTTAATGATTTAATGCAGACTGTTGGTTTACCTTACTAGTTTTACTGTTTCTTCTGGAGATATTAAAAAAAAAAGCTCTGAGAAAGAAAAAAAAGCTCTGAAAATAACCAGTCAACTGGCCATTTTAAAAGTTTTTTTTTTCTTTTTTTTTCCGTCACCCTGACCCTAAATCTGAAAAAAAAATCCCGTAAATCAACTAATAAAAAAAATCTGGCCTAAGGCTCCAACAATGGTCTTCTCAAGTCAAGCACTCTACCACTGAGCCAAATAGCAAAGCAGGCTGATACGCAAGTTTAGATTCTTACCTATAGGCGATTAGTGAATGCTCAGACGAGCATGCATATGTGCAAATCATACTAGAGCATTCACAGCTCACATATGCAAAGTAAATGTGTAGATAAAGGCTAAGACAAAAATAACACATAAAGTCCCACTGGATAGCTGCATGTGCATGTTTTCGAAGTAAGTTTATGTGTAATTGATAGTTTTTGTTTGTTTGATTTGATTCTTTACGTCCCATCAACAATCTTTCAGTTAAACAGGGAAGTGTCTTCCTGGGTTGAACCAGTACTAAGCTAGGATAAATGTGTCTTGCTCAAGGACCACAACGCAGTGATGCGGGTGACGCTCGAACCCGCAACCCCTTGGTCTCGAGTCAAGCACTCTACCACTGCGCTCCCTGTGTTATTGATAGTTCAGGGTTCATACAGGCAAGATTGTGTAAAATTCAAGGACTTTTCAATGACTTCTAAAAGACTTTCCTACTGTTTTCAAGGACTGAAAACTTAAGAAAACTACTGATTTACACGTTAAAATTCTACTTCTGAAATGGTAGAGTCAATAAAGATATTAGTTAAAGATAAATAGTCTAAAATTGTGGTGTCATTATTTGTTGCAGCATATGCTGCACCAAATAAAGGTACCACAATCTAATACTGATTTAGGTCTCCAAAAACACTGTTAAATCTTCCTGTAGATGTTAAAATTCAAGGACTTTTCAAGGCCTTTGAGTGTTTTTCAAGTACATTCCAAGGACTTTTCAAGACAGTCCTGTATATTCAAGTACTTTTCAAGCTTGTGCGAACCCTGTAGTACCATAATCTAACAAGCCTGCCAATATGGTAAAATATGCGGAAAGTTTGTGTTAAACATTTCAGTCTAAAATAGAAATTTGGTAGCTCAAACTCGATTGACTCGCACATCTTAGCTAAGCCGAACTGGAACCATCTTCTCAGTCCTGGCAACTTCCCTATTGTAGTTCATATAATGGTACAATCATCAGTCCAACTGGGATGTGTCAAACTCTCATCAGAGTTCTATATCTGTCTAAAATTGCCTCCGACTCAAATTTGAAAAAAAGTCTATTGCATGTCCACTGATGCATCTTCTGGAGAGTTTGTCCAAAGATTCTGTTTGCTGAGAGCTCATCATATGTTCTCTATTGTTATTTGTTGATAAACGCTTAAATAAAACCTCTTCATAAATTTATTGCCCTCATATTAGCTTAGTTTAAAAACAGAAAACAAAGACAGATACAGTAAAACACACCCTATACAAAGTGAAAACAGATGGGATAGCAGATGCATTGACCAACCTGTTCATATGTGCAGGCTCTTCGAGCTCTCAAGCTCTTTATTTTCCGCAAATACATTATGCAAATTATAAGCTTATTATTCATACTGAACAGTGCATTGGTTTAAATCGAAATGATCCAAAATAAGTGACAGTTTTCATATGCAACAGCTACGTACCGCATTGTAGACATTAAGTTCACATGACTATGATGTCTAGGTAAAGCTTGAACCCAGCAATAGATGGAATTGGTCCCGAAGGCCAAAACTTAACTAATGTCGTGGAGCAAAATTGATAAATGAGGATTTTTTTGAAAGCCAATTCTTGTATGTTTAAAGGCAAAATTTTAAAATACATGTTACTTACTTAGAATCCAAAGCCCAGTAGATCCACAATACTAGCTGTAGATTACTAGAATATTAGGCACAGAACTGCAACGCTAATAGATTCTTCAATCTCAATAGGTTGTAGACTCATCAGGATTTGCACTGGTTGCACACTATTGTCCCACTTGCGTAAAATCACATGGAACTTCTCTCTCAATTTCTTCTGTTTCTTCATACAACCAACCCATAAACTACTCAGTATGCACTTAATATATTGTGTTTTAGTTTGCAACTTTTGCCGACTTTTTAAATATAAAATTTGTTTGGATAGCATGCTTATATATATACACAGAATGTATGACCTAATGCATTGTGGAGAGTGCATTACGCTATTTTCTGCTGCTTACATTATCTTGAAATCTCAACTGAAATATGAGAGATGCCTGGAAAACTGCAATTTTGCAGTTTTCCGAGCATCACTCATATGTCAGACATGGATTCCATATGCTGTTAGCCATTTACAAAAGCCAATTACCCAAAACACATGTTTAAACTGATGGGTAAGGAAATAATTACTATTTTCTGCTAAAAAAAACAATATTGTTATCTGGACCTATGAGCGATGTCGATGGGTTAAGTGCACATCAAGCATAAAATAATTTTTAAGACCCTACTTAATGTTACCTGGAACTGGATAAAGGGCCATCATCACGATTTTACACTAAAAAAAATTTGTTATCTGGACCTATGAACGGTGTCTCGATGGATATGTGCGCATCAAGTATAAAATAAATTTTCAGACACTACTTACCGTTACGTGGAGGAGAATAAAGGACCATCAACATTTGCTTTGATGGATGGGATATTGTGAATCTGTCAAAGTTTGATCTTGAATTATGCTGCATCCTGCCAAAAGACAAATACAGTATTTCTGGATGGGCATCATTTCTCCTTTGGTCCTTGTCTGCTACCATATTTACCTTAACCCATTTAAGGCGAATGAGATTTCCCACTCTTATCAACTGGACCAGTCCATTTCCATTCTAAGAGTTGTTGGGTGGTAGTTTTGATTTTTATTCAAATTTTAATAGAACATTCTCAGTAAGCAAACCAGAGGGAGACCCTGATCAGACATCTGATCTGGGTCTGCACTGTTTGCCTATGTCCCACAATTTGGATGCTAAACTAATATGGATTAAAATTTGGACAGATAGACAAAATAAATAGTGGAAACCATGAAGGAGCATTCAGAGATTTTGTTTGTTTGATTTGATTCTTTGCATCCCATCAACAATCTTTCAGTTATGTAGGGACGGGTCTTCCTGGGTTTAACCAGTACTAAGCTAGGATAAATGTTCTTGCTCAAGGACACAACGCAATGACGCCTGTGAGGCTCGAGCCCACAGCCCCTTGGTCTCAAGGTTGGCATAAAACCCGGGTTTTATCATAAAGCCCAACCCGGAGAAACTTTAACCAAAACTTAGTCGTAAGGCGAGTACAAGCAAACATACAAACGGAAAGATGAAAACTATATACCCCTTGGCATAAATGCAGCGGGTATAAAAAGATTTTTCTTGCTTTAAAACTCTCAGATGTAGTATTTATCTTGCTCATAATGTTAAAATGCAAACATTTATCAGCAGGATAAATTTCATGCTCAGTTGAGTTGAACATGAAAAAGTTTTATAACCTTGGGCCTTGTTTCTGAATATTTAGGGTAAATACAGTTGTAATAAGTGGTCTGATTTTCTACCACAATGGTAAGAGGATAAAGTGTCTTGCTCAAGGGCGCAACAAAGTGCCTCGAGAAAGTCTCAAACCAACAGTCCCTCGATCTCAAGTCTGAAACTCTACCTCTGAGAAGTATTGAGTGATGTGAATTTATTAGATAAAACATGCAAATCATAGACTCAACATATATTAAGCTATAAGCATATATATACTAGGCCAAAAAAGAAACGCCGCATATAAAACATACATTGTATATGGGGGATATTTCACCAATCTCTCGCAAACGATTTGTCACAGTTTGAGTGCTGATTTTTGGATTATGAGTTCCTATGGTTGTCCTGGTTATCATAATCACCGGGCGAAATTCATTCAGCAGTTTAAACCTACGTTTTTATCGATCTTGACGTCGCGTCATTAGGCGATGACGTCATGAATGCGCACGGTCTGACATTGTTTCAATTTATCAGAAATGTTTCCTAAGACATTCAACCATCCTTGCATGGCATCGAAAGTGTTGGGCTATCACCGATGGTGTTACGTTAGCTTGTAAGATTTTTATAGCCTTTTTTGCGTTCAACATGTGGACGTTTTGGCATCGTAAATTAGCAATGTGTAACTTTTAATTTTAAAGTTTTAAAATGTTTTCAAGCAAATTGGATTTTAGACTAGTGATTTCAGTAGTTATTACATGTGTAAAGCTAAATAAAATGAATGAGCACGTGAAAAACTTGAAAATAAAAAGACAGCCAGTACACTAGTTTGGGTTGAAGGAGCTCAATAAAACAATGGGAATAATGTGTGGCAGGAATAATAGCGAAACATAGCTAGCAGATGAAATTTTGTAACTCTCATTTAATGCACAATATTTTTAATATTTATACGTGGCGTTTCTTTTTTGGCCTAGTATATGCTCAAAGCCATCCATATTCAACAAGGTTCAACAAGGTTCATAAGTTTGTGTAAAATTCAAGGACTTTTCAAGGACTTTAAAAGACTTTTCTACGGTTTTCAAGGACTGAAAACTTATAAAAAATACTGATTTACCTGTTAAAATTATACTTAGGAAATGCTAGAGTCCATTACTAAAGATAGTAGTCTTAGAAAAAAATGGGGTGCCGTTATTTGGTGCAGCATATGCTGCACCAAATAAAGGTACCACAATTTTATACTGATTTAGGTCTCCAAAGACAGTGTTGAATCCTCCAGGACCTATAAATGGTAATATTCAAGGATTTTTCAAGGCCTTTGTGTGTTTTTCAATTACTATTCAAGGCAAATTTTATTTTCAAGGACTTTTCAAGACAGTCCTGTATATTTAAGTACTTTTCAAGCCTGTGCGAACCCTGTTCAAAGATCTGTAACTTTAATTTCATCAAAACTAAATCAACCATATGACTTTATTTATTAAGGGCTTCATATCTTTAAAACCATACACTTTGTTTTAATCTTTTTTAAGGTCAGAGTTTTTATGAACAGATTTATAGGAAAATTTGAAATTTAATTTTATCAGCTGAGCTCATCATAGTTGTAAATAATGATCAAAAGCTATAGTCCTTCAAATACAGTACATGTAAACTCTCACTATTAAAATAAACAAATCCAAGACAGGTATATTAACCCTAAATGCCTGGAGGGTAGAGACACAAATAAAATCACAAGTAGCAATTCTCATTTTTTAAAGGATCTAAAATCTTAGGGTAGGCTCTCCCATTAACTCTTTGCCTATTGGGTAAGTTTTCATGCTTTTTTGTTGTCTGCTGATTTTTTTTTTCAATCAACTTTTTCGAAAAATTCTTTCGGATTACCATCAGTGTCAAAAAGTTTGGATCCAGATCAGGCCCGACATTTTGTAGGGCCTGATCTGGGTCCAAAGTGTTTGCCAAAGTTTTCAGTAGACAACACTAGGAGGCAAAGACTTAAACAAGAAATTAAAAAAAAAAGTTTGGGCTTATACATTCGTTTTTTTGAAAACATGTATGTTTTTAAAGTAAAATAAAGACAGAACAAAATTAAGTATATTATTTTAATCCTGCAAAGTTATAAGAAACAGATAATTATCTAACGACAGAAAAGAGTGATAACAAGGGCTGTCCTAAAATACAGACCTGTGGAAATACGATGAGCAGTCGCAATCAGGGTTGCAATATTTTTTTTTATTTTCAAAATAAATAAGGCATGACAATTCACATGTAATAGCAAGACTTATTTGATACCTAAATGAAACAAATATGTGACCAGCCATGAGATTTTGGGCCCAAATGCGGTACCTGGTCGAAATTGAGATATTGATATTTTCTGATACCTATATATCCCTGGAGTATACATGTGAAATTTCAGTTCGATATCTTAAGCGGTTTCTGAGAAATAGGCAATAGTTCATAGGTCCCTACGTCAAGAAATTATATATAAAGTTTTGCGACGTCAACGTTAATGATCTGGTGGATTAATTTGCGAGTTTATTTCAGGATGTTTGAAACGAATTGATTATTCTTTTGGGAAAGTTAAATTTCACTTCAGAAATTCTCGATTAGAACATTTTGGGATCATTACCGTGAGCGGATAAATCGTCAACATTATTTCTTTAAAAATATAAATGTATTAGATTAAGCATTTTTCCAGGGTTCGAAAATTTTGAAACTAAATTCAGATAATATTGCTACAGTATGAAATGTTTGAATGCGGTCTTTTTCATGATGATTATGGGTTTTTATGCAAATCAGAATGCTGATCATTAGCTCGTTTAAAAATGGCGATCAGATATGATCATGCGCGGATCCAGGAATTTTTGTTGGGGAGGGGGGGGGGGGGGCGTTAGGTCCATCCGGCATAAAAAAGCTCTGACAATGTTTTTTTTATTATTTTTTTTATTTTTTAGTCCTCAACTTATTTTACAGAATTCCAGTGGTTACTTTCAAAGAAAACTATCATTTTCCAAGGTTCCAGTGGGGGTGGACCATTTTCCTGGGGTCCAACTTTTTCCGGATGGGGGGGGGGGGGGGGGGGGGGTCCAATTACTTGTTCCTTATAGAAACCCATATAACTTGTGATTTTCCGGGGTCCGGACCCCCTGCCTCCCCCACCCCCTCTGAATCCGCCCATGTGATTCCGCGCATCGTGGTTTAATCTATTTACTCGTGTTTCTCTTTTCTTTTTCAATATAACCTTCACTAATTCATTTGTAGAAAGACACAGCAGCAGTGCTGCCAGTAGTAGTAGTTATAAAATTTACACTCTCAGTGGTGTGATGCGGTAGTCAAGAGCTGATCCCGGAATTCATTTCGTAAAAGTCGGGCACCGATTGGTAGTTAAGCCTGTCTCTTCTGTTCAAAAACGGTGTAAGATCTCACGGTCTACATTTGCGCAAATGCGGGCCAATATTTACGTCGATTGTGCATACCTTCCACTGAAATAGAGTTTTGAATTTTAAAGGCAGTCAAAATTGAAACGGCAAGACATCTATTATAATCGGTTATATATACATGTACAATGTATTTTCAAAATAGAAGTAATACATGTAACATGCTGCGCAGCTTAAAACAAAGGCAGAGAAAAGAGTAGACGAGCTCACACAAAATATAACCAAGTTCGATATCAAAACGTGACGAAATTATGTCCTCCTTTCGCTAGATGCATCGGATCAAAGAGATTCAAGACCAATGGATACCCATTTCTCAAAGAAAATGTTTGCAGTGGGTACTCATTAGAAGCCGCTCTTTCTAATGTGAATGACAGCTTTACCTTTAGCAGATTAATGAAACTACCCAAAACATATTGCCCGGCACGCGATGAGTACCCACAACTTACGTTTTTTAATATATACAGAAACGCGGTTTCAACAATGTGTAAGCTTATTTTGAACATCTACATAATAATATAACTCCGACACCATTCAAATGCTGTTAGAATCATATGCTAAAATTTCAAATTACAGTCGCGGAAGTTGTGAACAGTGTAGACTATGAATCTGCATCTTATAGTTCGAGGTACTTTAAAATCTACGGGCCGGGAATACATGTGTAACTATACCTACCCGAATAGCTTTGGTTGCATTTTTGTACGTGTATGGGTATCAGCTATAACCATAAATAACTACAATCAGCTTGCGCCCATGTACACACCGAAGACACAGATCAGATCGAAATGTATCCAACTCTAAACTTCGGAATTATTGAAGTAGATCAGAAAAGGCGCAGATAAAAATGGGATGTGCCTGGCTTAAACGCTACAGAACATGGTTTTACACAACTTATAAGATTTTGGTACTTGGCGCGTATGCATTATAAATTCATTATATGCATACATGCTTCAACCACCACGACCTCTAAGGAATGCCCATCGATTCATTCAATACATTTACCCGTAACAGTCACGCATCAAAGCGTTTTGTGGATATATAGCTAACTAGTTGAGCTAGAAGTGTAGTGTTTGGCTTGAGCCTTGGTCTACATGTACTTCCATACTTTGTAGATTATAGCAGAACAGGCTCTGGCTGCGCTTTAGAACAGGCTTATCTGAGTCTTTGCTGTTGGCAAATGCGATAAGTGATAAGCTGGCACAATTTTCAAGTGGCTCTAGCACACGGTAAACATGACACGCATGGAACAAAACGGATAGCCCGAAAGTCGAGTCTGAATATACGGAGTTATATGTAATAAGAAAGAATTTCTATATTTAGTGCAAAAATGCGCTCGTGGCAAAAGCTTGTGACTTGATCTTACAGCATACGCACATCGCCGATTATGCCACGCTGATACAATACACTTGTGACATATGCATGTAGCATAAACGGTCAGACTTGTAGCCCTATTAGCACACACGGAGCAGTCAGCACACCAGACTAGTAACCCAAATATTGATATTTGTGTTCATACATATTCGTCACTTCGTGCCGTCGCAGTTAAAACAGTGCATTTCCCGAATTTTTGTGAAAATTACCGTGGCAATGTTAATAGGTGCATTTTTTAAGACAAATTTAAGGGGATGGAAGTCAAATATGAAATAGCAATATACAATAAAATATTAAAATGAATTGTAATTTTGGTTCTCAAGTAGGTCCCGTTTAAAGTGAACATACATTTTAAAATTTCACGATTCCCATTGACGCTAAAGTTAACGTCGCCAAATATACCATTTAAATTTGTCGTCGTACAACAATACGAAAACAATAGACACCAAGAAGCTACAATAAAATTGTATATTGCGTAAATCAATTTGCGTTCATTTGGTACTTTATTCACGGTTGAAGCTTCTATTGTTTTGCGACAATAATTTTGCCAAAAAATCTGGAAATACATTGATTTAAACGGCGACGCTGTAAGACAGCGAATAATTATGTCCTGTGACTGTATCTCAAAGTATTACGCTTATTGCATACGCTGAAACAAGCATCGTATGTCACATCACCTATAAGTAGGATGGAACTTTCCACTTGTAGTGTGTCGTCTCAACACAACAGGCAACAAAACCGCTCACGTGCTGTACGAAAAGGTACTGAAACGGACACACATTTTGCGCATACAATTTGCGTTCGAAATGGAATTGATTCCGTTGTTTTATAAAATGCACTATAATTTCAGGCCTGGTCTTGGTCTGCAGTGTGTGATTGTGGTATTTCCTGGTCATACTCATTTGTTTTTTTTCTGGTCTTTAACATGCACAGTAGAAAAAGAATAAAAATGCACTACGGCCGATACAGAAAGTGTCGGAGAGACGGTGTATTTTTGTTTTTTTAATACATGTTTTACTGTAATTTCTCCAACCCCATGATTTAAAAAGTCGTATGTACATGTATAAATATTCTAATCCATATTTTAATATATCTTTGCGAAGAAATCGTAAAATGTTTGCGCCTCTGTTTAAACGTCGTTAACAAATGAAGCTAAACGACGTACAAATTGCGCAACAAAGTGCAGTTGCATAAATTACGTCACTTTTGCAGCGCGTTTTCCCGACGTCACGTTTTACCGCATTTGGGCACAAAATGTCATGGCGCGTCACATATGTTTCACTATGTTGTCTGCTGCTAATTCTAGGTTAAATCTTTGTTAGCTGGGTAATTTTGCATGCTTTTTTGTTGTGGTCTGCTGACTTTCTCAAAATTAATGGTTTAAAAACATATTTTGGGAATACTATCAGAGTATCAAACAGTTTGGATCCAGATCAGGACCAACATGATCTGGGTCTAAACTGCTTGCTAAGGTTATCAGCAGATGACAAAAGTCACCGCTATCAAGGAAAGAGTTAAAATAGTCTGATCTGAATCCATATTGCTGTTAATATAGGCTACCTAAGAACATAAGCATACCAGAGGTCGAGCAGACGTAAAAGTTGTGACTGGCGGGCTAAGATTTAAGTTATTCTATCAAGTGGATTTGGCTATAAATGTCTTGTACACAAGAGAAAATTATATCAAAGGGCAGAAATCTACTTGTTGTCTTCATGCCAAGGCCCGCACAAGTGATTATGGTACAGTAAAACCTGTGTAAAACGGCCACTCTCAAAAAGACCGAAAATGGGTTTTAAGACCTATAATTGCTTAATGCAGGTCAAAAGTATTACAGAATGCTTGTTTGTTTGATTTGATTCTTTACGTCCCATCAACAATCTTTCAGTTAAACAGGGACGGGTCTTCCTGGGTTGAATCAGTACTAAGCTAGGATAAATGTGTCTTGCTCAAGGACCACAACGCAGTGATGCCGGTGAGGCTCAAACCTGTGACCCTTCGGTCTCGAGGCAAGCAATCAACCACTGAGCCACTGCTTCAAGAGAGCATTCTGCAATACTTTTGACCTTCATTAAGCTACCGTTTGTCATTAAGATCTTTGTTTTGTCTTTTTTCGAGTGGCCATTTTACACAGGTTTTACTGTACTTAATATGTGACATGTGTATGGATCCTTCTGGTGCTGGAAACTCGTAAATTGGTAAGCGAACAGGGAAGAACAAGATGAAATGACACAGAACAATAGATGTGTAAAATGTCTTACAAACACAGTACTTGATTGTCTTCAACAGGAATGATAACTTTGATTTGATTCTTTACGTCCCATCAACAATCTTTCAGTTAAACAGGGACAGGTCTTCCTGGGTTGAACCAGTACTCTGTCTTGCTCAAGGACACAACAAACTGACGCTTGTGAGGCTCGAACCTGAAACCCCTTGGTCTTGAGTCAAGCACTCTACCACTGAGCCACTGCGCTACCTTCAACAGTAAAGATAAAACAAATGCATCAAATAGCACTTTTCTATAATTTTCCTCATGTCTCTAGTTCTGAATATAACTGCTGTCCACACTTTTTAAAAATCAATTCAATTGCTAAGGTTATATTGCAGGATCCAGGATTTCTGGAAAGGGGGTTCATACCTATAAAGGTGTAGGGGATTCCCTTTGCTGATTTTACCCAGTTAACAATCTTTCAGTTACCTCGGGACAGGTCTTCCTGAGTTGATCCAGAACTAAGCTAGGATTAGTGTGTCTTGCTAAAAGGACACAACGCAGTGATGCCAGATGAGGCTCGAACCTGCTCAAGGACACAAGGCAATGACACTGATGAGACTCGAACCCGCGGAACTTGGGTCTCGAGTCCAGCACTCTACCACTGCGCTCCCTTGAACCCCCTCTGATACTGATGCCATGGTATCAAATTGCATAGGTACAAATTAATTTTATCAAAATGTTTGCTGGTTTGATACTCAAGTATTTTAGGATAACAGTAAGACAGGTAAAATTGCATCATTTTTACAATTCTTCAAATATTTTAACTCTTTCCTTGCTTGCGGCGACTTTTGTCATCTGCTGATTACCTTTGTAATACAGTTTGGGCCCAGATCAGGACTGACATTCTACACTCACCTGGATCCAAACAGCTTGACATTCTGATAGTGTTCCTGAATATTTTTTTTGAAAGTTAATTTTGAAAAGTCAGCTGATGACATTAAAAGCATGAAAAATTACCCAAAATGAAAAGAGTTAAAATTACAGCATTTTACCCTAAAATTTTCGATATGAGATATGCATTAGTAGTGTAAACCTGGACCAGACTGCTCCTTCAGGTCAGGAGCAGTCAAGTGTTTACAACCAACGGCCAAATGTAAATGACCCAAGCAAATTTGAGTGTACATTTGTATTTCTTTACTTACCTATCAGCTTTCAACAAATGTTTTGGGTGCTCAAGAGAACTGTCTTTTGAGTACCCACATCATACATTTGGTTGAGAAATACGATAAATATTTTCGAATATGCACTCTTATCAGGAAGCCTGCTAGTCTATATAGCTTTTAACACAAATATTCATAAATTAACTGTGAGTTGAGTGCAACCCCATCAAAAAGTAATGTATGACTTCCTTGGTTCATCAACATTGATTAATATATGACTCCTATAAAAGACCTCCACTATATATGCTTGCACTGGTTGTGACAAATCATGATGTCAAACAGTGATGACTTCAGGACTTTAAGTCAGTGCTGACAGACAGCTAAAAATAGATTGTCCTAAATCTAGCCCAGGTGACATGACTTTTTCACTGCCACCTGACAGCTAAAAATAGACATTGAAACACTGACTGGTTTCTTATGTCTATTTCACAGGTAAAATCTTTGTTCATTTTATGAGAACAGCATTTAACCCATTTATGCCAAATGGAATTTCCCACCGTTATCAACTGGAACAGTCCATTTCTGTTTTAAGGGATGTTAGGTGGTATTTTTCATTTTTATTCAAATTTTAAACAAAATTATGCAAGCAAACAGTGGAGACCCTGATCTGGCGCCGCATTCTGTGGCGTCTGATCTAGGTCTGCACTGTTTGCCTATGTCCCACAAAAAGGGCGCTAGGCATATATGGGTTAAAAATGCAATTATTTTGCTATCTCATAAGAGTTCTAGAAATTTGGGATGTAGATTGTTGAAATAATCTTCCTAGTGAAAGTGCACTAGGAACAGCTGACTTGAGTAAATTTATAAATATGAAAATACTTTAATTAAAACTAGGAAAAGAGAGACAGTGTCATATAACAAAACAATTGGCATATTCTTTTTCGGACTAGTCAACCCTCGAAAGTGATGTTCACCTCGGTTTCGCCTCAGTGAACATCACTGTTCTTGGGTCAACAAGTCCTGATGTCAACCTCAAAAGAATGCATCAATTGTATGATGTATGTCTTCATTGGTGCATCAACATTGCTTCACAAACATGTAATTTATCCACATATTTCAACAGATGATTCATCTGTTTTGGTATATGTAAGAGCGTGAAAGATATATTAATAAAAGCACCGCAAGTACTGCGTAATACCCCGCCACTGCTGGGGGCACCAAAAGTTATTTTGTGAGATATATAATGCCTAAATAGCAACAGAACTGAGATAGACAGTGATATGACGTCCTTAGTCACAATATGTAACCTTTGATGGTCAACATATCTGTGAAGTTTCATTCAGATACTCCATATAGTAAATGAACTACAGGTCAAAAACCATTTTTCAGATCAATCAAGGGCGGATAACTCATGAACTGGAAAGGTAAGGGTGACGGTCCTTACTAAAAATATGTAACCTTTGATGTTCAACATATCTGTGAAGTTTCATTCAGATATTCCATATAGTAAATGAACTACAGGTCAAAAACCATTTTTCAGATCAATCAAGGGTAGATAACTCATGAACTGGAAAGGTAAGAGTGAAGATCCTTAGTCACAATATGTAACCTTTGATGATCAACATATCTGTGAAGTTTCATTCAGATATTCCATATAGTAAATGAACTACAGGTCAAAAACCATTTTTCAGATCAATCAAGGGCAGATAACTCATGAACTGGAAAGGTAAGAGTGATGGTTCTTTGTCACAGTATGTAACCTTTGATGTGAAACATATCTGTAAAGTTTCATTTAAATATTCCACATAGTAAAGGAACTACGGGTAAAAAACATTTTTTAATTCAATCAAGGGCGGATAACTCACAAACGGGAAAGGTAAGAGTGACGGTTCTTAGTCACAATATGTTACCTTTGATGTGAAACATATCTGTGAAGTTATATTCAGATATTCCACATAGTAAAGGAACAATAGGTCAAAAACCTTTTTTCAGACCTATCAAGGGCGGATAACTCACAAACTGGGAAGGTCAGAGTGACGGTCCTTAGTCACAATATGTGACCTTTAATGTGCAACATATCTGTGAAGTTTCATTCAGATATCATGAATAGCAAAGGAATAACAGGCCAGAAACCATTTTTCCAATACGAAAAAGGGCAGTAACTCCGTTAAAAATGGACGGATTTTGCCCATTAACAATCCCATACCACTCATCGCCGATAACAATATGTATGCAAAATTTGAAAAAATTCCGTGAATAAATACTCAAGTTATCGATCGGAAATGGTGCGGACGGACGGACGGACAGACGGACAGACACCGAAGGGTATAACATAATACCTCGCCACACTTTAGTGGCGGGGTATAAAAATGAAAAGATAATTGATGATGTCATAAGAGTGTGTAAGAATAAATAACATGCATTATTATAACTAAGTTTTCAATGTTAAACGATTATCATGGCTATCTGTCAAATTTCACATCTGAAATGTTGAACTAAACATCAACCTAGGGCTCCAACAGATGTTAAGCTTTGTATATGGGAAACCCCTAAACAGGTACTTTGGCAAACAGTGAAGACTCAGATGAAATGCAGCATAATGCTGCATTTCATCAGGGTCTGCATTGTTTGCTAAGATTAAAACAACCTTCAGAGACAGGAATACATCATAATTTCGAAAAATCTACCTGTGACCCTTTTAAGTACACAATGGGTAGTCCCATACTTATTGTATCAATAATAATGGGAAAATCCATCAGTATACAAAGGGTTAAACATCCCAAACATATGATTGAATCTAAATAAAAATTTAACAAGCTCTTCTGTTCATCTAAAGTGTATAGTATCAATCTGGTTGGATAATTTCATCAAAGAAGAAAGGGTGAAACGAAAGAAATTGCTAGTCATCCTGTTGTAACTACGTCATCATCTAGTCTGGAGGTAATCAAGAATCGGACGGAAACAGTTTGCGTAGCAACACAGATTTATCCTGCAACTCGGGACTACTATCCCTGGCCATTGTCTCTAGAGACTGACACAATTTGGTAGAAACTTCATTGGAAAGGGTAGATAACTTCTCATAATCTGTAACAGAAGATATTGGTTATAGATTGATATGTCTCTGGCATTTTTAACCTAATACAGTTAAACCTGTCCTAAACGGCCACTCAAAAATAGACAAAACAAAGGTCTTGATGACAAATGGTAGCTTAATGAAGATCAAAGTATTGCAAAATGCTCTCTTGGAGCATTCTGTAATACTTTTGACCTGCATTAAGTGATAGTTGGTCTTGAAAATTAATTTTTGGTATTTTTTTGAGTGGCCGCTTAAGACAGGGTTCACTGTAGTCTGATTCTATTTATAATTAGTACAGTATTATTTTCAACCAGCCAAATTATCTGATTTTATCTATAATTAGTACAACATACTCCATTTATTACTAGAAATCTGTATATTAGCCATCAAATTACTGGGACAGCAAGGTGGAAGGGCACTGCCATGGTCAGCCAAGTTCCCTGGCAGATACAGGCAAGTATGAGTAAAATTCAAGGACTTTTCAAGGACTTCTTAAAGACTTGCCTACTGTTTTCAAGGACTGAAAACTTATGAAAAATACTGATTTACATGTTAAAAGTCTACTTCGAAAATGCCTGACTGCATTTCTTAAGATAATAGTTTTAGAAAATTAGTATAAAGTTGTGGTGCCTTTATTTGGTGCAGCATATGCTGCACCAAATAAAGGCACACAAGTTTATAATGATTAGGGTCTCCAAAGAAAGTGTTAAATCCTTCTGTAAATGGTAAAATTCAAGGACTTTTCAAGGCCTTTGAGTGTTTTTCAAGTACTTTTCAAGGCAAATTTAATTTTCAAGGATTTTTTAAGACAGTCCTGTATATTCAAGTACTTTTCAAGCCTGTGCGAACCCTGCCTGATATTTCACCAATTGAGCACATTTGAGATGTCTTGGGTCCCCTGGTGCACAACAGAACCCAGCATTGCAAAAATTTGCAACTGCTTTGTCAGGCTTTACAAGAGGAATAGCGAAGGACATCAAGGGAGACAATCGGTTGCATAATGGGTAGCATGCCCAGAAAGTGTCGAGCATGCATCAATGGACCCGTTATTGATCCTCTTTGCATATAAACATTCCTCATGCCATTGAAGTTTTGCTTCTTTTTACTTGAATTTGGGGGTTCCGTCAGATTTTGTCCCTAGTATATAAGCTCACCTTGTGAACCTTCAGTTCAGGTGTCAGAGCTAACAATATATTCCCTTATTTTGGGGACATACAAATGTCCCTTCATTGGGAGGACATAAAAACAGAAGATTCCCATCCCTGTAAATGGTATATACAGTAAAACCTGTCTAAACAGCCACTTTCAAAAAGATAAAAAATTGGTTTTCAAGACAAATTATCTCTTAATGCAGGTCAAAAGT
Source organism: Loripinus fragilis (assembly GCA_964019695.1). NCBI lineage: Eukaryota > Metazoa > Mollusca > Bivalvia > Lucinida > Lucinidae > Loripinus > Loripinus fragilis. Next base: position 90,475,946 of record OZ026518.1, read on the forward strand.
ATTGCAGAATGCTCCAAAGGGAGCATTATGCAATACTTTCGACCTGAATTAAGCTACTGTTTGTCATTAAGATCTTTGTTTTGTCTATTTTTGAGTGGCCACTTAAGACAGGTTTAACTGTAGATATTTTAAAAATCTAACCTACCTTTAAGTTTAGAGAGAATAAGATCTACAACAGCTAGGGCTTCAGAGCGTATCACAGTAAACTTAAGGTTGCCTAAAATACAAAATAAACCCATTATGTTCTGTTAATTCGGAATTTTTTTTGAGAATTTTATTTTCGTGAATAGCGCTAAAAGACATATTTGCAACGTTAAGAATTCGCCTCTAGGGCATGATGTACGAACTAGTAAAAATTACAAGTCGGAAAAATGACAAAGGTACAAACTAATACATGACATTTTGGCCTGACCACCGTGGAAATATTTATGGTGTAGGAACTATTCGAGCGTACGAACTAATGCAAGATTTACCGTATATTAAATACACTATAGTATGGGCTATTTTTAGAATCATGACATCATTTTCTATTTTTTGACAACATTGAAAAAAGCCAAATCATAAGAAAACCTATTAAAGTTGTAAACAACGAACAAACATGCAGACTAGCCTTCACACCTATTAGCCAGGGTCTGATATTCACTTCATAACCCTATGTATACGGGAAGGATTAATATATTAGCTAACCTTGCTTAAATTTTTTAAGTTTGTTTGTTTGCTTTATATCCCAGTCAAAAAAAATTTCAGTCATGTCAGGATGTTTTCCTGTCTTCCTCAGTTGAACCAGAACTAAGAAGAGGATAAAGTGTCATACTCAAGAAGTCCTAGACACAAAACAGTGCCTCCAGGTGAGCCTTGAACCAGTAACCCTTCAATCTCAAGTCTTACAATCTACTACAGAGCCACTGTGCTCCTAACATTTTTCAAGTCTTACTAGTCTGTGTAGCTTAGCAGTTTTCAAGTGATTAGCCCAAATGAGGATATGTTAATCATTAATTACTTACCACGGCCCCCAGATAAGAATGCGTAACTGAAAATCATTTTTCTTATTTCTCAACCAAAACCTATGTTGTGGGTACTCAAAAGAACCGTCTCAATGACACGGGTCTTTTGAGCATCCAAAACACATGTTAAAGCTTATGGATAAGAAAATAATCACATTTTTACGCTTAACTTAACTGGTCCTATGCTTACCTAAACATGGGGATAAAGAGGAAAGTATGTTTTCTAATATAGCCATAGTGGAAGCTTCCCTTGCAGTAAATGTTTCCACACTGTTCAGGTTATGCCATCTGCAAAAAAGATGAGGTATAAACAGTCTTAGCCCTTTGAAGACCAGAAACCCCAAAACAGGTACTGTGGCAAATGCGGCATTTTATCAGGGTCTGCACTGTTTGCCAAGACAAAATCAATCTTCAGGGAAAGAAATACAATATTTAATTTGGAAATTGGAACCTGCGACCCCTAAATATACACAATGGATCATTCTGATTTAAATGTATGTAGCTTTGTGGAAAATTACATTGGTCTTAAAAAGGTTATTATTTGGTACATTATTTCGTGTCCCAATTTCAACCTGAAGTTTTTTGTAAAAACTAAATACGGTAAAACCCCGATTTTTCGAACTGCGATTATTCAAAATACTCCCTTATTCGAATTAAATTTCCGGCACATTGAATTCAGCATGCCTATACAAGCATATGTTTTAGGTGCGTAAAAGAAACGTCTCCCTGAGACGATTCTTTTACACACCTTAAACATATGTTTAATAGAAGAAAAAAAAACTGATAATAATCATTTTAGGGGTTATATATTTTTATGTCTACCACTCTATAATTCGAACTACTGATAATTCAAAATTAAACCGCTAGTCCCAAGGACTTCGAATTTACGAGATTTGACTGTATCATATTTGTCATCTGCTATTGTGATTTGCTCAATGTTTTATTTTTTACTCTGATGGGCAGTTTGTTCAGAAAATGGGAACTGTTTTTGCTTGTTATGGTGTGATGCTTATGTCCCAGTCAACTATTTTTCAGCCATGTTGGGACATTTCCTAGGTTAAACCAGTATTAAGCAGTTGATAAAGTGTCTTGCTCAAGAAAATAGCACAAAGCCTCTCTTGAGGCTTGAACCAGGGACCTCTCAACCCTAAACTCAGACACTTTACCAAAGAGCCACTACACTCCTCAGTTTGTCCAATTTGACTATAGGAGTCATTGCCAACAGTCGAGCCCCGACATGAGATTCCGAACAATGTGGAATTTTGACAAATGTAAACTCGGACGAGCCTGTACAGCCTCCTTATAAGCTTAGAAACTTCAAATGATGTTCAGTAAGTAGCTTAACACTCATAGAATATTCAAGCAACTAGCAAAGGCTCTGATCAGACTGCACGTATGCGCAAGCTGATCTGAGCCTTTGCTTGACTCACTTACCACACTGTTGGAAATCTCATGCCGGGGCTCATTTCTGTGAATGTTTTTTTGATGTTGCTTGATTTTTTTTAAATTTTCATCTCTGGCATCAAGTTTATTCACTTAAATGAATCATTTGAGCTATTTTAAGGAAACATACTGAGTTTGTCTGAAATCTTTTTAAATTGGGCCAATAACCAGGAAAGTCGTTTTCTAATATTAGCTCTGGAGACCAGTATGTTTACTCAGCTAATGCATGCAGTACATGAGGGTAAAATTTGCTAACAAAACATTGGCTATGCATATTAAATTACTATAAATTTGATGTCCTGGTTAAGTATTAGAAATTTGATTGCATCCAAGCATAATGATAGATAACTTTTAAACAGCATGTTTTATTTTGTGACTTTTAATTTTATCAATAAAGCGTCATCTTAAATTTGCAGATGACATTTTCAAATTTTGTTGCTATTCCTAGAGAACTTAATCTTGTTGCGAAAAAGCGATAAAATGCTCAACAAGCCTCACATTTGATATCTTTTCCTCAACTTGTTTAATAAATTCAATAATACATGAGCACTCATGTTAGATCTTCTATGTCTGCTGCAGTCTTGATTATCGTTGTAATGGTTACATGTAATTTAGAGAGAGTACATACCTTTTTAAGTATTTTTGAATGGTTTTAAGAATAGCTTCTTGAATCTTCCACGTATTTCCCTGTATAGACTCACACAGCAGACAACCTATCTTTTTATAATACTCGTCTGAAAACAACAATAAATGGGTGTAGTTAGTTTCCTCCCTTGATCATGCTACTGCAACAAGGTCTAAATATTTTGGTAGACTTGCTTGTTTTTGTTTGTTTGATCTTTACGTCCCATCAACAATCTTTCCGTTATAAAAAGATGAGTCTTCCTCGGTTGAACCAGTACTAAGCTAGGATTAATGTTCTTGCTCAAGGACACAAGGCAGTGACGCCGGTGAGGCTCGAACCCGCGGCCCTTCTGTCTTGAGTCAAGCACTGATCCAATGAGCCACTGCGCTCCCAGACTAGCTTGTGTCCCTCCATTTAATATCAGGCCTCCAGTTAAGAGTGTGTAATTAAAAATTATTTTTCTTACTTCTCAACCAAAACATATGTTGTGGCTGCTCAAAAGAACCGTCTCGATGAAACGGTTCTTTTGAGCACCCAAAACTTATGTTTAAATTAATATGTAAGAAAATAATCACAATTTTACGCTTAAAAAATTTTGCTTAAAGGAGACGACAACCCTGATGATAACTATATGAAAGATCTTAATAAACCATGAATTTTGATACCAGTTTCGTCTAAATCGGTTGAAAAATGTGGAAGTTATGGGCGTTTGAATATTTGCAAATGGACTGCAATGGAAGGGGCCATATTGTAGGCTTAGTGACGTCACTCAGCCTAATTAAATATGCTGAATCAAAATAAAAGACAAACCAATGGATTATTTGCATTAATCTTAAATGAAACATTTTCCTTGTGTATAAAGCTACATATCTGCTGAAACACAGATGATGTGATAGTAGTGATAACTAAAAATTAAGTAGTTGAAAAATTCTGAAAAATTATTAAATATTCAAAATGGCGGCTAAATGTTGACGATATTGAATTGTTTTAAATGCCCATAACTTGCCCATTATTCAACCAATTTTGATGATACTTGTATCAAAATTCATGGTTCATAGAGCTCTTTCTGATAAAACATACTTATCATTAGGGTTGCTGTCCCCTTTAACTGAACATATTGTAGGTCACCAAAACAGCATTAAAAACAAGCTATCTTGCTTTTAATTCTTTCTTCAGTTCTAAATTATAAGGCCTATTGGTAGTTACACAAATAAGTTTTAGAATGTATACAGAGATGCCAGCCTTAAATGTTGCTCTTCAGAAATATGAAAGTCATTTTTCAGGAATCTGGGGACATTTTCCGGAATGCCGCATATTTCGCCATAAATATTGTAAACAATATTACAAAATAAACTCACACAAGTTTCTTGTAAGACGAGCTTCAATATTGGGCTATACAGTACCATCTTCCTCCCTCCCATATGTATAGCTGAGAGCTTTACAACAACTTCAAGCATAATATTCTCAGACCTTCAATTGGCTTCAAAATTGGTCAAAGATTTGTATGATCTGATGAACTTCTGCATCCAAAGAACGTTTTTTGCTGGGGGGGGGGGGGGGGGGGGGGGGGATGGGGGGGAATCCATTTTGGATTTGTAAGACAGACAGGTTCTCAGACTCACAACTTTTTATCCACTCAAGTATCATTTTTCCAATAAATAACGCACAAATCAGTCTGCATTTTATTTCACTACCGGTGATAAGGTATAATTGGTGTTGAGGTAGGAGTAACTCCCTTTATTTTATCTGGTATTGTTTTAAAATCGTTATTTGCAGGAACACTGACATCCAAAATCGTAATGCATAAAGCGGCCTTGAAAATCGTTAGGATTCTGCAAAAATGGGAATGGTTGGCATCTCTGTGTTTACGGTGAAGTGCACCATCTAATGTCTTTTTTCAGTGTGCATCAGGGTTATCTCCCTTACAATGATGGAGTTTAATTTTATAAATTGTCAACAATAATTATGAAAAAAATATGTTTTCTTTGTGTGCTTTAGATTTTAATGCTGTTAAACATCTGAATTCTTATTTATAGGGAAAACAACATTGTAGTTTATGATGTCATAGTGTAAATAGGTATTAGGACCAATATAGAATAATGAGTGCCTTATAAGATGGTGGGTAGGGTATTGGGATATCAAATCACGGAAATTATAATATTGAAATGTACTGAGTTATAAAGGTATGATCGCTTATATCACAGTTACTGATCGGGGATCCCAAGTGCTGCATTATCAGGATGCTCCAGGTGTGTTTGTTTGAGCTCAGAACTTATTTCTCTCTTATGACAACAATATTTACCTTGTGTATTGGTAGTATTAGGCCAGGCCTGTCCTAGAACAGTAATATAACAGACTAGTTGTGTTTGTTTACCTTGTGTATTGGTAGTATTAGGCCAGGCCTGTCCTAGAACAGTAATTAAACAGACTAGCTGTGTTTGTTTCACCTCAGAACTTATTTCTCTCTTATGACAACAATATTTACCTTGTGTATTGGTAGTATTAGGCCAGGCCTGTCCTAGAACAGTAATATAACAGACTAGCTGTGTTTGTTTTAGCTCAGAACTTATTTCTCTCTTATGACAACAATATTTACCTTGTGTATTGGTAGTATTAGGCCAGGCCTGTCCTAGAACAGTAATATAACAGACTAGCTGTGTTTGTTTTAGCTTAGAACTTATTTCTCTCTTATGACAACAATATTTACCTTGTGTTTTGGTAGTATTAGGCCAGGCCTGTCCTAGAACAGTAATATAACAGACTAGTTGTGTTTGTTTACCTTGTGTATTGGTAGTATTAGGCCTGGCCTGTCCTAGAACAGTAATATAACAGACTAGTTGTGTTTGTTTACCTTGTGTATTGGTAGTATTAGGCCTGGCCTGTCCTAGAACAGTAATATAACAGACTAGTTGTGTTTGTTTACCCTGTGTATTGGTAGTATTATGTCAGGCCTGTCCTAGAACAGTAATATAACTAGTTGTGTTTGTTTACCTTGTGTATTGGTAGTATTAGGCCTGGCCTGTCCTAGAACAGTAATATAACAGACTAGTTGTGTTTGTTTACCTTGTGTATTGGTAGTGTTAGGCCAGGCCTGTCCTAGAACAGTAATTAAACAGACTAAGCTGTGTTTGTTTCACCTCAGAACTTATTTCTCTCTTATGACAACAATATTTACTTTGTGTATTGGTAGAAATTAGGCCAGGCCTGTCCTAGAACAGTAATTAAACAGACTAGCTGTGTTTGTTTTAGCTCAGACCTTATTTCTCTCTTATGACAACAATATTTACCTTGTGTATTGGTAGTATTAGGTCAGGCCTGTCCTAGAACAGTGATATAACAGACTAGTTGTGTTTGTTTTAGCTCAGAACTTATTTCTCTCTTATGACAACAATATTTACCTTGTGTATTGGTAGTATTAGGCCAGGCCTGTCCTAGAACAGTAATAAAACAGACTAGTTGTGTTTGTTTACCCTGTGTATTGGTAGTTTTAGGCCAGGCCTGTCCTAGAACAGTAATATAAAAGACTAGTTGTGTTTGTTTACCCTGTGTATTGGTAGTATTGGGCCAGGCCTGTCCTAGAACAGTAATATAACAGACTAGTTGTGTTTGTTTACCCTGTGTATTGGTAGTATTAGGCCAGGCCTGTCATAGAACAGTAATATAACAGACTAGTTGTGTTTGTGTACCCTGTGTATTGGTAGTATTAGGCCAGGCCTGTCCTCGAACATTGATATAACAGACTAGTTGTGTTTGTTTACCTTGTGTATTGGTAGTATTAGGCCAGGCCTGTCCTAGAACAGTGATATAACAGACTAGTTGTGTTTGTTTACCCTGTGTATTGGTAGTATTAGGCCAGGCCTGCCCTAGAACAACAGTGATATAACAGACTAGTTGTGTTTGTTTTAGCTCAGAACTTATTTCTCTCTTATGACAACAATATTTACCTTGTGTATTGGTAGTATTAGGCCAGGCCTGTCGTAGAACAGTAATATAACAGACTAGTTGTGTTTGTTTACCCTGTGTATTGGTAGTATTAGGCCAGGCCTGTCCTAGAACAGTAATATAACAGACTAGTTGTGTTTGTTTACCTTGTGTATTGGTAATATTAGGCCTGGCCTGTCCTAGAACAGTAATATAACAGACTAGTTGTGTTTGATTACCTTGTGTATTGGTAGTATTAGGCCAGGCCTGTCCTAGAACAGTAATATAACAGACTAGTTGTGTTTGTTTCTCCTCAGAACTTATTTCTCTCTTATGACAACAATATTTACCTTGTGTATTGGTAGTGTTAGGCCATGCCTGTCCTAGAACAGTAATATAACAGACTAGTTGTGTTTGTTTACCTTGTGTATTGGTAGTGTTAGGCCAGGCCTGCCCTAGAACAGTAATATAACAGACTAGTTGTGTTTGTTTACCTTGTGTATTGGTAGTATTAGGCCAGGCCTGTCCTAGAATAGTAATATAACAGACTAGTTGTGTTTGTTTACCTTGTGTATTGGTAGTATTAGACCAGGCTTGTCCTAGAACAGTAATATAACAGACTAGTTGTGTTTGTTTCACCTCAGAACTTATTTCTCTCTTATGACAACAATATTTACCTTGTGTATTGGTAGTATTAGGCCAGGCCTGTTCTAGAACAGTAATATAACCGACTAGTTGTGTTTGTCTACCTTGTGTACAGGTAGTATTAGGCCAGGCCTGTCCTAGAACAGTAATATAACAGACTAGTTGTGTTTGTTTCACCTCAGAACTTATTTCTCTCTTGTGACAACAATATTTACCTTGTGTATTGGTAGTATTAGGCCAGGCCTGTCCTAGAACAGTAATATAACAGACTAGTTATCCCCACGCTTTTTTAAAAAAGCGAAGGGGATATTGTAATCGCCTCCGTCTGTCTGTCCGTCTGTCCGTTCGTCTGTCCCTTATGCTATCTCCTCCAAAACCATTGGACAAAATTCAACCATATTTGGTGTGTGAGTTACTGACATGAATGGGGCGTGCAACATCAAACTTTTTTTTGGCCCCACCCCCTGGGGCCCTCGGGAGGGATCAAATGGTCAAATATCATTTAATTTCAATTACAAAGTCAATTTCAAAGATTTTTATACCAAACTTTGTGTATGTTCTCATAAATGAAAGATACAAAACATGTCAGACGGGATTTTTATTCTGTCCCCTGGGTCATGCCCCAGGGGTGGGACTTTGGGGCGCTGGGGGTGCCCAGGGGGGTCAAAAAACATTTTTTTTCAAACATGGTCATGTGGCATATCAAATCGCAGGAATGACGGGCAGAACAGAATGCAAGTAAAATTTTCATCCTAAGGTCAAACTGGTGACCTTGGGGTGAGGTCAAAGGTCAAATATCATTAAACTGCGGTTACCATGTCAATTTCAAAGATTTTTATACTAATTTTTGTGTGTGTTCACACAAATGAAAGATACAAAACATATCAGATGGGATTTTTATTCTGTCGCCTGGGTCATGCCCCAGGGCAGGGACTTTGGGGCACTGGGGGTACCCAGGGAGTCAAACAATTTTTTTTTCAAACAGGGTGATGTAGCTTATCAAATCGACGGGGATGACGAGCAGAACAAAATGCAAGTAACATTTTCATCCTAGGGTCAAACTGGTGACCTTGGGGAAAGGTCAAAAGGTCAAATATCAATAACATGTCAATTTCAAAGATTTTTATACCAAACTTTGTATGTGTTCTCACAAATAAAAGATAGAAAACATATTGAACAGAATTTTCATTCTGTTGCCAAGGTCATGCGCGGAGTGGGACTTCTGGGTGCTGGGGGAGTCAAAAACTTTAGCGTGGGGATTTGCGATGGCGCCCCATCAACTGCGCGCTCTAGTTGTGTTTGTTTTAGCTCAGAACTTATTTCTATCTTATGACAACAATATTTCCATGTGTATTGGTAGTATTAGGCCAGGCGTGTCCTAGAATTGTAATACAACAGATGAGTTGTGTTTGTTTACCTTGTGTATTGGTAGTATTAGGCCAGGCCTGTCCTAGAACAGTAATATAACAGACTAGTTGTGTTTATTTTAGCTCAGAAATTATTTCTCTCTTATGACAACAATATTAACCTTGTGTATTGGTAGTATTAGGCAAGGCCTGTCCTAGAACAGTAATATAACAGACTAGTTATGTTTGTTAACCTTGTGTTTTGGTAGTATTAGGCCAGGCCTGTCCTAGAACAGTAATATAACAGACTAGTTATGTTTGTTTACCTTGTGTATTTGTAGTGTTAGGCCAGGCCTGTCCTAGAACAGTAATATAACAGACTAGTTGTGTTTGTTTCACCTCAGAACTTATTTCTCTCTTATGACAACAATATTTACCTTGTGTATTGGTAATGTTAGGCCAGGCCTGTTCTAGAACAGTAATATAACCGACTAGTTGTGTTTGATTACCTTGTGTATTGGTAGTGTTAGGCCAGGCCTGTTCTAGAACAGTAATATAACAGACTAGTTGTGTTTGTTTCACCTCAGAACTTATTTCTCTCTTATGACAACAATATTTACCTTGTGTATTGGTAGAGTTAGGCCAAGCCTGTCCTAGACCAGTAATATAACAGACTAGTTGTGTTTGTTTACCTTGTGTACAGGTAGTATTAGGCCAGGCCTGTCCTAGAACAGTAATATAACAGACTAGTTGTGTTTGTTTCACCTCAGAACTTATTTCTCTCTTATGACAGCAATATTTACCTTGTGTATTGGTAGTATTAGGCAAGGCCTGTCCTAGAACAGTAATATAACAGACTAGTTGTGTTTGTTTACCTTGTAAATTGGTAGTGTTAGGCCAGGCCTGTCCTAGAACAGTAATATAACAGACTAATTGTGTTTGTTTACCTTGTGTATTGGTAGTATTAGGCCAGGCCTGTCCTAGAACAGTGATATAACAGACGAGTTGTGTTTGTTTACCTTGTGTATTGGTAGTATTAGGCCAGGCCTGTCCTAGAACAGTGATATAACAGACCAGTTGTGTTTGTTCACCTCAGAACTTATTTCTCTCTTATGACAACAATATTTCCTTGTGTATTGGTAGTGTTAGGCAAAACCTGTCCTAGAATTGTAATATAACAGACTAGTTGTGTTTGTTTACCTTGTGTATTGGTAGTATTAGGCCAGGCCTGTCCTAGAACAGTAATATAACAGACTAGTTGTGTTTGTTTATCTTGTGTATTGGTAGTGTTAGACCTGGCCTGTCCTAGAACAGTAATATAACAGGCTAGTTGTGTTTGTTTACCTTGTGTATTGGTAGTATTAGGCCAGGCCTGTCCTAGAACAGTAATATAACCGACTAGTTGTGTTTGTTTCACCTCAGAACTTATTTCTCTCTTATGACAACAATATTTACCTTGTGTATTGGTAGTATTAGGCCAGGCCTGTCCTAGAACAGTAATATAACAGACTAGTTGTGTTTGTTTACCTTGTGTATTGGTAGTATTAGGCCAGGCCTGTCCTAGAACAGTAATATAACCGACTAGTTGTGTTTGTTTACCCTGTGTATTGGTAGTATTAGGCCAGGCCTGTCCTAGAACAGTAATATAACTGACTAGTTGTGTTTGTTTATCTTGTGTATTGGTAGTGTTAGACCAGGCCTGTCCAAGAACAGTAATATAACAGGCTAGTTGTGTTTGTTTACCTTGTGTATTGGTAGTATTAGGCCAGGCCAGTCCTAGAACAGTAATATAACTGACTAGTTGTGTTTGTTTATCTTGTGTATTGGTAGTGTTAGACCAGGCCTGTCCTAGAACAGTTATATAACAGGCTAGTTGTGTTTGTTTACCTTGTGTATTGGTAGTATTAGGCCAGGCCTGTCCTAGAACAGTAATATAACTGACTAGTTGTGTTTGTTTACCTTGTGTATTGGTAGTATTAGGCCAGGCCTGTCCTAGAACAGTAATATAACCGACTAGTTGTGTTTGTTTCACCTCAGAACTTTTTTCTCTCTTATGACAACAATATTTACCTTGTGTATTGGTAGTATTAGGCCAGGCCTGTCCTAGAATTGTAATATAACAGACTAGTTGTGTTTGTTCACCTCAGAACTTATTTCTCTCTTATGACAACAATATTTACCTTGTGTATTTGTAGTGTTAGGCCAGGCCTGTCCTAGAACAGTAATATAACAGACTAGTTGTGTTTGTTTACCTTGTGTATTGGTAGTATTAGGCCAGGCCTGTCCTAGAACAGTAATATAACTGACTAGTTGTGTTTATTTACCTAGTGTATTGGAAGTATTAGGCCAGGCTTGTCCTAGAACAGTAAATAACCGACTAGTTGTGTTTGTTTCACCTAAGAACTTATTTCTCTCTTATGACAACAATATTTACCTTGTGTATTGGTAGTGTTAGGCCAGGCCTGTTCTAGAACAGTAATATAACAGACTAGTTGTGTTTGTTTACCTCAGAACTTATTTCTCTCTTATGACAACAATATTTACCTTGTGTATTGGTAGTGTTAGGCCAGGCCTGTCCTAGAACAGTAATATAACCGACTAGTTGTGTTTGTTTACCTTGTGTATTGGTAGTGTTAGGCCAGGCCTGTCCTAGAACAGTAATATAACAGACTAGTTGTGTTTGTTTCACCTCAGAACTTATTTCTCTCTTATGGCAACAATATTTACCTTGTGTATTGGTAGTATTAGGCCAGGCCTGTCCTAGAACAGTAATATAACAGACTAGTTGTGTTTGTTTACCTTGTGTATTGGTAGTATTAGGCCAGGCTTGTCCTAGAACAGTAATATAACAGACTAGTTGTGTTTGTTTACCTTGTGTATTGGTAGTGTTAGACCCGGCTTGTCCTAGAACAGTAATATAACAGACTAGTTTTGTTTGTTTACCTTGTGTATTGGTAGTGTTAGACCAGGCCTGTCCTAGAGCAGTAATATAACAGACTAGTTGTGTTTGTTAACCTTGTGTATTGGTAGTATTAGGCCAGGCTTGTCCTAGAACAGTAATATAACAGACTAGTTGTGTTTGTTTACCTTGTGTATTGGTAGTATTAGGCCAGGCCTGTCCTAGAACAGTAATTAAACAGACTAGTTGTGTTTGTTTCACAACAGAACTTATTTCTCTCTTATGACAACAATATTTACCTTGTGTATTGGTAGTGTTAGGCCAGGCCTGTCCTAGAACAGTAATATAACAGACTAGTTGTGTTTGTTTATCTTGTGTATTGGTAGTGTTAGGCCAGGCCTGTCCTAGAACAGTAATATAACAGACTTGTTGTGTTTGTTTACCTTGTGTATTGGTAGTATTAGGCCAGGCCTGTCCTAGAACAGAAATATAACAGACTAGTTGTGTTTGTTTCACCTCAGAACTTATTTCTCTCTTATGACAACAATATTTACCTTGTGTATTGGTAGTATTAGGCCAGGCCTGTCCTAGAACAGTAATATAACAGACTAGTTGTGTTTGTTTACCTTGTGTATTGGTAGTGTTAGGCCAGGCCTGTCCTAGAACAGTAATATAACAGACTAGTTGTGTTTGTTTACCTTGTGTATTGGTAGTGTTAGACCAGGCCTGTCCTAGAACAGTAATATAACAGACTAGTTGTGTTTGATTACCTTGTGTATTGGTAGTATTAGGCCAGGCTTGTCCTAGAACAGTAATATAACAGACTAGTTGTGTTTGTTTTACCTCAGAACTTATTTCTCTCTTATGACAACAATATTTACCTTGTGTATTGGTAGTGTTAGGCCAGGCCTGTTCTATAACAGTAATATAACAGACTAGTTGTGTTTGTTTACCTTGTGTATTGGTAGTATTAGGCCAGGCCTGTCCTAGAACAGTAATATAACAGACTAGTTGTGTTTGTTTACCCTGTGTATTGGTAGTGTTAGACCAGGCCTGTCCTAGAGCAGTAATATAACAGACTAGTTGTGTTTGATTACCTTGTGTATTGGTAGTGTTAGGCCAGGCCTGTCCTAGAACAGTAATATAACTGACTAGTTGTGTTTGTTTACCTTGTGTATTGGTAGTATTAGGCCAGGCTTGTCCTAGAACAGTAATATAACAGACTAGATGTGTTTGTTTACCCTGTGTATTGGTAGTATTAGGCCAGGCTTGTCCTAGAACAGTAATATAACCGACTAGTTGTGTTTGTTTACCTTGTGTATTGGTAGTGTTAGGCCAGGCCTGTCCTAGAACAGTAATATAACCGACCGACTAATTGTGTTTGTTTACCTTGTGTATTGGTAGTATTAGGCCAGGCTTGTCCTAGAACAGTAATATAACCGACAAGTTGTGTTTGTTTACCTTGTGTATTGGTAGTATTAGGCCAGGCCTGTCCTAGAACAGTAATATAACAGACTAGCTGTGTTTGTTTCACCTCAGAACTTATTTCTCTCTTATGACAACAATATTTACCTTGTGTATTGGTAGTATTAGGCCAGGCCTGTTCTAGAACAGTAATATAACCTACTAGTTGTGTTTGTTTACCTTGTGTATTGGTAGTATTAGGCCAGGCCTGTTCTAGAACAGTAATATAACAGACTAGTTGTGTTTGTTTCACCTTAGAACTTATTTCTCTCTTATGACAACAATATTTACCTTGTGTATTGGTAGTGTTAGGCCAGGCTTGTCCTAGAACAGTAATATAACATACTAGTTGTGTTTGTTTACCCTGTGTTTTGGTAGTGTTAGACCAGGCCTGTCCTAGAACAGTAATATAACAGACTAGTTGTGTTTGATTACCTTGTGTATTGGTAGTGTTAGGCCAGGCTTGTCCTAGAACAGTAATATAACAGACTAGTTGTGTTTGTTTACCCTGTGTATTGGTAGTATTAGACCAGGCCTGTCCTAGAACAGTAATATAACAGACTAGTTGTGTTTGTTTACCCTGTGTATTGGTAGTATTAGGCCAGGCCTGTCCTATAACAGTAATATAACAGGCTAGTTGTGTTTGTTTACCTTGTGTATTGGTAGTGTTAGGCCAGGCCTGTCCTAGAACAGTAATATATCAGACTAGTTGTGTTTGTTTCACTTCAGAACTTATTTCTCTCTTATGACAACAATATTTACCTTGTGTATTGGTAGTATTAGGCCAGGCCTGTTCTAGAACAATAATATAACAGACTAGTTGTGTGTGATTACCTTGTGTATTGGTAGTATTAGGCCAGGCTTGTCCTAGAACAGTAATATAACAGACTAGTTATGTTTGTATCACCTCAGAACTTATTTCATTCTAATGACAACAATATCTACCTTGTGTATTGGTAGTATTAGACCAGGCCTGTCCTAAAACAGTAATACAACAGACTTGTTGTGTTTGTTTACCTTGTGTATTGGTAGTATTAGGCCAGGCTTGTCCTAGAACAGTAATATAAAAGACTAGTTGTGTTTGTTTATCTTGTGTATTGGTAGTATTAGGCCAGGCTTGTCCTAGAACAGTAATATAACAGACTAGTTGTGTTTGTTTTAGCTCAGAACTTATTTCTTTCTTATAACAACAATATTTACCTTGTGTATTGGTAGTATTAGGCCAAACCTGTCCTAGAATTGTAATATAACAGACGAGTTGTGTTTGTTTACCTTGTGTATTGGTAGTATTAGGCCAGGCCTGTCCTAGAACAGTAATATAACAGGCTAGTTGTGTTTGTTTACCTTGTGTATTGGTAGTATTAGGCCAGGCTTGTCCTAGAACAGTAATATAACAGACTAGTTGTGTTTGTTTCACCTCAGAACTTATTTCTTCTTCTTCTTCCCCATCAACTTCCATTTTTTCTTCCTATTTCAACAAATAAATCAGGCAAGGGTGAAAACTCACTATTTTCAAAATTCTGAATGTTAAAAATTCAAATCTTAAAATTTGTAGTATGTCTACAAAATTGGCATCTTAACAATTTAAAGTTCAACTCATCAAATCGTCTTTATGCTAGAAATGTGTCTATGGGACAGGGTTGCCCCCGCTTTTGCCAAATTCGTATAAATAGGGAATTGTCATTAACAAAGGGAAATAACTCCTGAAGGCATGATGCGATAAGGGCCATTCTGAAACTTGAACACATTATGGTACTTAATAATGTGAACAAGGTTCATAGAATTATAATCAAAACTATTCATGTTAGAGAGCGGACATCGTTTAAAACAGTGAATTTTCATAAACAAAGGGCCATAACTGCTGAAAGCATGGTGCGATATGGACCATTTTCGAACTTGAAGAAGACATCACCATACTTAACATTGTGACCAAGTTTCATAAAATTCTGATAAAAAATATTCGACTTTGAGAGCGGAAATCGTTTACAATGGTGAATTTTCAGAAACAAAGGGCTATAACTACAGAAAGCATGGTGCGATATGAGCCATTATCGAACTTGAAGAAGACACCATGGTACTAAGCAATGTGACCAAGTTTCATAAAATTCTGCTAAAACTATTCGAGCTAGAGAGCGAACACCGTACAAAACGGTCAATTTTTATAAACAAAGGGCCATCACTACTGAAAATCTGGTGCGATATGGACCATTATTGAACTTGAAGAAGACATTATGGTACTAAACAATGTGACAAAGTTTCATAAAATTCTGATAAAAAAATATTCGAGTTAGAGAGCGGACATCGTTTAAAACGGTGAATTATACCACAAACATAGGATTCCATAGGGTATTGCATGAAAAATTCTCTTCCAAGGGAAATTGTTTTTCATATTTACTCAGCGGTTGAGCGTCAGAGTGTTTGGTAGGCGTGAATATGGTACATGATTAACTATTGGTATGCTGAGTAATTTTTCATGTTTGTTTTTAGTCAACTGATGACTTTCAAGATTAACTTTTTCAAAAAACTGTTTCAGGAACACCATTAGAGTGTCAAACTATTTGCAAAGCTTATCAGCGTATGAAAAAAGATAATAACGTTACTGCAAAGCAACATCTGTGACAGTTACACTTTCTACTGTAATGTTGTTTTTTTTAAAGTCTAAAAGCCTATTTAAAACAGTCATATGATCCTTCAAATGTTGTGGGTACTCCGAAATGCCCATGATATTCAAGACCATAATTTACATGTTCCCCTAGGGGCAGTGCAGGGTTCATACAGGCAAGTACAAGTAAAATTCAAGGACTTTTCAAGGACTTCTAAAAGCCCCTCCAACAGTTTTCAAGGACTTAAAGTTCATGAAAAATACTGATCGAAGTGCTAAAATTCTTCTTCAGAAATGCTAGACTGAGATAATAGAGACATTAGTACTGGAAAGTTAGTATAAAAGTGTTGTGTCTATATTTGGTGCAGCATACAGCCCTACAGAAAATAGTAGAAGTCGAGGCTTTGAATGATTTTCCAGTACCGTACTTTTCAAGGCAGGATTAATTTTCAAGGACTTTTCAAGAAAGCCCTCTAAATTCAAGTACTTTTCAAGCCTGTGCGAACCCAGGCAGTGTATTGTTCTAAGAAAAGACACAATGTGCATTGATAAGAGTATGTATGGTAATCAGAGGTAATACGGTACATGATTAACTCTTTGCATGCTGGGTAATTATTTCTGCTTTTGTTGTCATCGGCTGACTTTGAACTTTTATAAAAAATATCTTCCAGGAACAATTTCAGAGTTGTCAAATGGTTTGGTCTGTTGGTCCTAATCATCAGACGTTAAAATTCACCCCTAGCAACGAAAAAGTTCTTTAGTTTGTACCTTAATTAAGACTATCAGAGTGTCAAACAGTGTGGATCCTGAAATCAGGTCCAAACTGTTTGCATAGGTTATCAGCAGATGACAAAAGTCATCATTAGCAGAGAAAGAATGAAGTATGTACTGTCTTTAGTCTGTACCTTTATCAATATAGGTGAAAGAATGGAGAAAACATCGGTAAACTTGTCTATACTAAACTTCTCTAGAACTTCTCCGAGACATTTCAGAGCCTCCAGTTTATAGGCTATTTTCTCTTTCCTACTCTCTCATAGCAAGGCATCCACAACCTGAAAGTAAGAGCAAGATTCACAAAATTTGTAATAAGTAAACTTGGCCAAGTCAACCATGATTTTGCAAAATGTGGTTCTTAAAATATCTATTTGCATGTTGGAAGAAGAAACAAACACTTTAACTCTGTCTACGGGGAAATTTTGCAAAGGCTTTTTCTTGTCTACTGATTTTTTTCAAAATCATCTTTTTTGAAAAATTCTTTCAGGAATATCATCAAAGAGCCAAACAGTTTGGATCCAGAACAGGCCTGACATGATCTGGGTCCAAACTGTTTGCAAAGGATATTAGCAGACTAGTAGGTATAGAGTTAAATTAAGACTGACAAAGAGCCTTACCTACACACTTTGCTGAATGCTGGGTAATTTTTCATTCTTTTTTTGTCATCTGATGACTTTAAAAAAAAAAAAATTCAAACGATTCTTTCAGGAGCACTATAAGAGTGTCAAACAGTTTGGATCCAGATAAGGATGGATGTTCTGTCGGTCCTGATCTGAGTCCAAATTGTTGCAGACGACAGGAGGAAGAGTTTAGTAAACCCTGTTCAAGACAGGCTTTATTTTGTGAGATGAACATTAAAATGAACTCTTAGAAAATAATTGTGATGGATTTTAAATAAATTTACCTTTGGAATAAAGTTCTCCGACTCATCTGTAGCTCCATTGAGACTATCACTGAAAAGAAACAAAATCCTTACCATGATAACCGATTTTATCATAAATATTGTTACCCCACAACTCCCCACTCTATGATCTTAACCCTTATCACATATTCGGGACGCTATTTGCCGTGATAACCCAAAATCTGCATACGTGATAAGCTCTTTTCTGCAAAATGTTTATCAGCCTGTCGTGATGATTACCGGAAGTCATGCATTTTGATTGAAGAGAGGTTATCATGCCTGGCATGAGACATTGATCATTAGATGACGTCAGATGTAAACAAGTGGCCTTAATTTTTGAAGGTCAAATGCATTAATACAGTGAATTGGAATATGTGATAAACGGATCATCTCACAAGGTTTTGGTTTTCGCCCTCAGTATCAACCCTCAACAATTATCAGCCCAAGAGTGGGTTGATACTTTGGGGGATAACCGAAACGCCATGAGATAATCTCTAATTATCACTTACTTGGGACGCCATTTGCTGCCATAACCCAAAGTCTAAATATGGAACAAGCTCTTTCCCGCCTGCCCTGATGATAACCAGAAGTCATGCAATTTGGACGGAGAGAGGTTATCATGTCCCGCATGAGACGTCGGTCATTAGATGATGTCAGATGTAAACAAGTGGCGTGACGTAACACAAAGTTGGTGTCAATCCTATGTTTTCCTTACATTTTTGTACGCCAAATGTGTTGAAATAGTGAATTGTAATATGTGATAAACAGATTATCTCACAGGGTTTTGGTTATCACCCTCAGTATCAACCCTTGACCATTATCAGCCCTCGAGCTAAAGCTCTAGGGCTGATAATAGGGTCTCGGGTTGATACTTCAGGCGATAACCAAAGCGCTGTGAAGTGATCTCTAATTATCCCACCAATATTTTTTCGTCCTGAAAATGTCTTCTGCCTTTTACATCAGTAGCATATATTCAAGTGCAATACATAGTAGATTTTATCATGGAAGCAAACACTATAAATCCCGATTCAACAATTTTTCAGTCATGTCAAGAGGATTTCTTAAGTTGAATCAGTACCAAGCAGTATGGAAAAGAACAAAACACAGTGCTTTTAGTGAGGCTTGAACCAGCCACCCTTGATTTCAAGTCTACCACTGAGCCCCTCTAGACTGTTTTTGCTTCTAGCAGGGTGTGACAGGAGTTCATATTTTTGCTCATCCATCTGTAAATTTGTCTGTCAACAATTTACAGTAAAGTATTTTCTCGGCAGCAGTGATCACTGTGAGTGTTAAACCTTGCCTAGTTATTGCCCTTAGCATACAGTAAACCCCGTGTAAAATGGCCACTCTTAAAAAGACCCAAAATTGGTTTTTAAGACCAATTATTGCATTCTGCAATACTTTTGACCTTCATTAAGCTACCATTTGTCATAAAGATTTTTGTTTTGTCTGTTTTTGAGTGGCCGTTTTGCACAGGTTTTACTGTGTTCTTCAACAGTGCACTGTAAACCAGTGCCTTGCATTTTCACACTTTTGGCAATTAGTGATGATATCTTTTGTGCACTTTTTACGATTTCAATTGTGCTCTATTTTCGCTACCCAATCATGAACATTAATGAAACGATGACTTGTACAGGTGACCGTGCCTGTGCAATGAAATCAGTAACATTTTCTATGATGATACTTTTAGATGTTGTGCAAAGTTCTTTCTTCAAATGAACAATATACATGGATTATGCAATGTACATTATGTTCCTTTAGTGTTCATGTTGTTACCTGGAAAGTCAGAGAGCATTTACCAGCATGTGGAGTACCATAAGCTCTTTAGACTTTATGTGAAAGAGCTGTAATTTAACCCTTGAATCTACCACCGTTCACATAGACTTTGAAGTAGCTATGCATACAGTGCTTAAGAATGCTCAATGCACCTTTAAAAACGAGTTACAACTAGCTGTAACAACTTTCAACTACCTTAACAACCCCTAATTAATTTTTAGTGTGTGAAAAAATTGTGCAAATGAACGAATCAAAGCATGCAAAGGTATACCGAAGTGCGCAAATGAAAAGGGCTGCTGTAACCTGCTGACTTTTACCTACATTTTACGCTCCAGTTACTTTAACACTGGGCAGGTGTGACATTGCCTTATTAAAATGAGGGTTTAGAATTCTGAATAAGTTATTAGGGTGAATACTCTTCATTGAATGGATTTTCATGGCAGAATTTTGTTGTTAGTGTAAGTGTTCTAACATTTTGTGTAACTGTTATTAAAGTTATGAATAATATTTTCTTTTGAAATAGATAGGGCAACAACCAAATTACTCCTCGCATGGGGGGGGGGGGGGGGGGGGGGGGTTAAGGATATCTGATTTTTTACCCTGGGATAGAAAATCTTATCTTACCCATGCTATCTTACCCAGGATGTCAAGTAACGTCATCATGTGAAATTGCATCTTAGCGTATTCAGGGACTTCTGGAAGCTCATATTGAAATAAATAAATAAAAACAGTGGTGAGCAAGAAAAAGAATCCATTATTTGTGTGAGGGTAGGATAGAAAAATCAGTCCCTCAGGATTACCCTTTGTCACCACGCGGCAAGCCTTGTGATGCCAAACGGTGATTTTCGGGACGGATTTTTCTGTCCTACCCTCACACTCATGATAGATTCTTATAAGACTCACCTAAATGTGAACATAAGCTTACCTGCAGGAAGTACACACAACCTGGATGGCATGTAACAGAGCTTCCTGAAAGAGAGAAAACACCACAATAGTATTATGTCACAATATGTGTTGTCTGCTGCTGTCTTGATTGCTGTTTTAAGTGTCAGTTTTGACAGAAATGAGAGATGTCACTTATGCACATTATGCATATAGAGGATCTTACATCCGGGGCCGATCTAAAATTTCTTGATATGGGGTTCAAATTTACAAAGGGGGTTTGATTTTTTAATTTTACCTGATTTATTGATTTTTCCAGATTTTTCTGAAAATTCTCCATGAAAATGAAAGAATTTTGTCTCAAAGGGGGATTCACTTGAACCCCCTCTGGATCCGCCACTGTACATGAGTGATCATTTCATATGAAATTTATTAAACGAGCCTTTGGCGAGTTTAATGAATTTCATATGAAATGGTCACGAGTGTAAGATTCTGTTTATCATATGGCCTTTTAAATGTGATTTTATTGCAATCAAAGTTTGTTTGCTTTAATGAAAATTTGTATTGTTGTCACAGACGTCTTGTTCTCGCCTAAAGTGTTATGTAATGTATTGTCATAACATTATTTATGACATGACCTTATCCGCTGAAAAAAAGTAACGTCATATGATAAACACACTTATTGAAATAGAAATGAGTTTCACAAGCTCACACAAACACTTTTCTGCCACATTTATCAGTAGTCATATTGACAGTGACTGACATGGTGACTTAGGCTCCGTCTTGTCAACCTAAAAATTATTACCATAATACTATTGACATACCTTTCCTGCCCAAGTTCTGCCTTGAAGCCCAACCAGGAGAGCCTTCACCAGGTTACCCAAGTGTGGTGGAACCAGATTTGAGCCCAGTTTGTCAGCTACTGTCGTCATGGCAGCGGCAGCCTGAGCCTTGGTTGTCCAGGACTGGGATTGTAAAGTCTCTTCTAGCAGTTGAACTATCTCTCCGAGGTATAACCTGATACCAGCCTCTGTGCCTGAAATCAATATAACTGAGCCTTGGCATGTGACTTCCAACAATGTGGCATTTTGACAAGTGTAGACTCAGACGAGCCTGGACAGTCTCCTGTTAGGCTTAGAAACTCCAAGTTGTGTTCGCTCAGTAGCTTAACACTCATAGAATATTCAAGAGACTAGCAAAGGCTCTGATCAGACTGCGTGTATGTGCAGGCTGGTCTGAGGCTTTGCTGGTTGCACATACCACATTGTTGGAAATCCCATGTCAGGGCTCATATTTGAGTCAGCTCATGAGATTTTTGTGCTCACAGCTCCAGGTATGATGGGTACATTCATTTTTAACGCTTTGTCTACTGGGTACTTTTGCATGCTTTTTTTTCAAAATCAACTTTTTTGAAAATTTCTTTCAGGAATGCCATCAGATTGTCTAACAGCTTGGTTTAAACAATATTTTATTCAGATAATTTGCATGTAGACAAATTTATACAATGTTAATATATTCAGGATCTGACAGTAAGCTTTAAGCTTGTATGTAAGCCATTTCCTGAAACAGTTTGGATGCAGACCAGGCCAGACATTTTGTCAGGCCTGATCTGGGTGAAAACTGTCAGTAAAGGTTATCAGCAGACAACCCTAGTAGGCAAAGAGCTAATCATCAATGTGTCTTTGATAATTTCTTCAAATCCTAAAATTGACCACTTGTTAGGGTCACGATTCTAACAATTGGTCAAACCTTGGCTTGCTGAGTTAATGAAAATTTTGGATTTCCAGATACGCAGCTTATCTGCAGCCCTTGTACTTATCCCATATACACAAAGCCACTCTTTAAATATTCAGGCCCAGCTTGCCAGTGGTGCTAAAGGTCTATATTTTAGTCTTTGTTTATTTGATTGATTCTTTACATCCAAGTCAACCAGTTTTCAGTCATTCCTGGGTTGAGAGGATAAAGTGTCTTGATCAACACAGTGCCTCCCGTGAGGCTAGAACCCGCAACCCCTCAATCTCAAGTCAAGCACTCTACCACTGAGCCACCATGCTCCTCTACAAGCAACAAAGGGTCTGGCAACTGCACTTTTGCACATGTTCTGCGGTATTTCATCTGGTTCTTCAGTGTATTCCAATGTACCCTTTATTGAGTTTCAAGTATAAACATGATTAATTATCCCTTACAGCACTTTGTTTAGTAATATCTTTCTTAACGCTTTACCTCTTGCCTTTTAACACTTTTGCAAACATAGCAGACCCAGATCGGGAAGCTCTTGTAAGAGCTGCCTGATCAGGGTCTACTGTGTTTGCTTATGGAAATATATTTGGATATGCATGGGTGAAAGTTCAAATTTCCAAAATCCTGAACTTAAAAATTAAAGTCTTAAAACTTGTAGTATGCCTACAAAACATTAAGGATTTCAAGCTTAAATGGTCAATTGTCTTTAAATAATCTGAAAATAAGTCAGACAAGCTATTATAATCTGCCTAACTCAGCATTTTGAGGCTGACTTTCTATGGAAAGTCAACCTCAAAATCCTGAATTCAGGAATAATCCTGAAAACTTTCACCCATGGATATGATCCTACACTAGTGGACCTGACAAGTAATATCTTTGTAGTTTGTTCTATGTACAAACGTAAAAGTTTATTAACATAATTATTCATACAGGAGGGAGCTTAGCATGAATATTCATGAAGGAAAGGCTTAATTTCAGGGGGGAAAGGCTTGACATTGAAGAGACGAGATTCAGAAATGTCATCTGTTGTAAATTTTAGCTCTTTAACCCCATTTTAGTATACTTAAAACCTGTGAACAGGTACTTGGTAAAAAGAATGTGGCATTTCATCAGAGTTTGCTAAGTTATAAAGCAAACACCAGGGCTCCTTATACTATTTAATGGACCATTCCAATATTTGGGCCTCGACGAGAGAAAACCTGTCTCCTGGGTCTAGGAACAACAAAGGCACAAACCAGCATGCGCGTACCTGCAGACTATTCAGCGCCTTTAATATTCGCTTTTTGGAAAGTGTCGTATCTTAACTTGCTACAGATGAAATTTCAATTTTCTAGCTAGTCCCTTTAGCTGATGAGACTGGTTTGAGTCTTGCTTTGTTGGAAACCCGGTAGACAGGTTTTGTCTCGATGTGGCCCATATCATTCTTGATGGTAATCTGTGAATTTCTGATCAAGGATATATCCTTTTAAGCCAAGCATGCAACAAATGGCATTGGCGTAGCTCCCATTATGCAGCCTACGCATGTACGTAATAAAAATAGTAATATTCAAGAAGGTCATCTAATGTGGTAAAAATGATTTTCCATACTCTAAGGAACTGCTCATAAAGGGAAGAATTTGCTCCCTCTGGGAGCAAATTCTTTCCTTTAAGAGAAGTTCCTATTTTGAAAAGAGGGACAATTGAAGAGAATCGCTGCTTAATCCAGTAGTCTCCCTTTGATGGGCATAACTTTTTTCAGCTTTTTGGCTACGCCATTGAATGATTTATTTCTCATTATGTTGCAAAGTAATAAACTGAGAAGTTCAAATATTACCCATGGGTGAACGTTCAAAATTTCCAAAATCCTGAATTTTAGAAATTTAAATTTTAAAACTTGCAGGATGCCTACAGAAATGAATAATTTCACATTTAAGTGGTTACTTGTGTTTAGATCATCTGAAAACTAATCAGAGAAGCTATCTAAATCTGCCTAATTCAGCATTTTGAGGCTGACTTTTTTCTATGGAGAGTCAGCCTCAAAATCCTGAATTCAGGATTAATCCTGAAAACTTTCACCCATGTATTACCTGGAGTGATTTCCAACCAGACCTCCTCCCATATAGACAACTCATCTCGAACTTTGCTTTTCTCTGTAAATAAAAAACACAATTCAATCAACACTAGTAGTGAGTTACAAAAACACCTTTTTCTTACCATGTTAAGTGCAGATATATAATGTTTTGAAAGCAGTTTAGATCATGATCAGCTGGCTTCTCTCAGAAGCCAGCTGATCAGGATCTACACTGTTTTCCATTCAGCTAATTTTTTTTTTGTTACTTTTATTTGATTCTTTATGTCCCAGTCAACAATCTTTCAGTTATGTTGGGACGGGTCTTCCTGGGTTGAACCAGTACTAAGTAAGGATTAATGTGTCTTGCTCAAGGACACAACACAGTGATCCCGGTGAGGCTCAAACCCAAGGCCCTTTGGTCTCAAGTCAAGTACTCTACCACTGAGCCACTGCGCTCCCTCAGCTTGTAAATACATGTTAATAACTGGAGTCCAGCTGGAGTCCTGCAAGTTAAATGGATAAATAATTGGGAGGAGTTTAGTACATAAAAATATCAAGCATGATAAGTGCATGGGTGAAAGTTAAAAATTTCCAAAATCCTGAACTTTCGAAACTCCAATCTTAAAACTTGCAGTATGCCCACTAAATATTCACAATTTCAAGTTTAAATGCTCAATTGTCTTTAGACAGACTGAAAATAAATCAGAGAAGCTATTGTTATCTCCCTAATTCAGAATTTTGACGCGGACTTTCTGTGGAAAGTCAGCCTCAAAATCCTGAATTCAGGAATGATCCTGAAAACTTTCACCCATATAAGTGTTAACACATGAAAGCCACAAAACTGATAAAGTATAGCTGATAAAATTTCAAGACCCCGACCAGGAATCGAACCCCTGTTGTAATGGTACAAGACCAATACCCTGCCAGTTGAACCAAAGAGTCAACTACCTGACACAGGAATAAACCTGAATGCTATGCAAAATTTACCAAGATTGGTAACCAACTAAGGAGTGATTGTCGGAGACATTATATCAAAGGCCCATTTTAAGCTTTAGAATACTTTCTATATAGTAAGTATCCCTAAAATTTGAGAAAGATGGCACAAATTTAATCTATGATTAATTAGCATTTCTGTTATATACCAGCCAAAAGTTCTAACTGGCCACCTGCATATTATTTATTTTCTTCAAAACGTAAAAGGACATAACTACTCTTTTTGCATCTCAGAATACCTAGACAGTTAAGTTATTGACAAAATGTCCAACAGTACATGCAGGATACCATTTGAATAGAGGTACCCCCATTTTCAAAATTCGCATTTTGGCACAATTTGTGAGTCAGGACTTATTGAAACAACTTACTTTCACATACAAAAAGTTTTCATTTCAAAAGTCAAACTCATAGTAAACACTAAAGAGTTGAAATAAATACTCTTCCTGCATGATACTTGTTGCTTTCGGCAATAGTGTCAAAAATTACCCCACCATCCAATGCATATTCCTCTGATTTTTTAAATTGAGGGTAAGTGTGTTAGACAAAGCCTCCTGGACACAATTTAATGAATTTTTCTTAGCCGTTTTCTGGTATCGTTTACTGATAGGCTGGCCTATTTGGGAATACAAATGAAATAGATATGGTGATTATAACTTTTCCGAAAATTGATAAAAACACGTGTCCGGCTAGAACTTTTGACTAGTATATATACCTTCTTTTTTCTCATGCATAGCTAGAAATGCTAGTGGCATGGCGAGGGTAGCGTGTCTTCTGAGGATGTCAGGACTCTGTTGACTGATAGCGTGAAGTGTTAAACCACATCCATGGTGAGCAGCTTCCTCTGCAAATAAAGAACAATGTTTAACTCTTAAAAGCGCCACCTATAACTTGCAGCAGACGACAATTTCAAATTTTGCTGCTTTTTCAAAAATAACAAATAAGGCATGATATTTCATGAGAATCGCCTTCTGGCAGACGATTCTCATGAAATATCAAACTTTATTTTTTTCAAAAATTGGAAAAGATGTTGCAAAATTTGTTGTCTGCTGCAGTTGTGATTGGCGCTTTAACAATGTTTAACCCTTTCAGTCCAATGGAATTTTCCTTAAAGCTACAGTCCATTGTATATATTGAGGTATACAGGTTATAATTTTAGCCATGACATATGATTTCCAACAATGTGGTATTTTGACAAGTGAAGACTCAGACGAGCCTGCGAAGCCCCCTTTTAAGTCAAGAAACTCCAAATGCTGTTCGGTCAGCAGCTTAACAGTCATAGAATATTCTAGTGACTAGCAAAGACTCTGATCAGACTGCGCGTATGTGCAGGCTGGTCTGAGGCTTTGCTAGTCGCACATACCACATTGTTTGAAATCTCATATCACGGCTCAAATCTACATTACAATACAGTCAGGATAGTCTTAACTTTTTGACACTCTTATAGTATTCCTGAAATAATTTTTCGAAAAAGATGATTTTTCAAAAAATCAGCCGAAAACAAAACTCATGAAAAATTACCCAGCATGCAAAAAGTTAAATCTATTAACTTGATATGTTGTGGGAGATTGAACATGTGCAATTTTGTTTGTAGGACTATGTCACATGCTAAGTCATCGTTGCATTGGTCAGTTATTCTATCATGTGACTTTTGAGTGACATTCTGGGTGTGGTTTGGAAATGTCTATAAGGACTTGTCCATGTTTACTTTAGGTAAACCAGATAACTGTGCATGGTGAAACCCATAAACGGCCAATAAAATATGCAGCAGACAACATTTATCAAATCAGTTGCTGCTTTAGAGACAAAATAAAGCTTGATATTTTATGCTGCCTTGTTATTTCACTCCCAGACGTGACGTCATATGATAAAGCTGCTAGCATGAGGGCTATGGTATTTGTACTGAAATATTTGGTAACATGTGGTCTTGTAAAAGGTGTTCTTACACGACAGATAAGAATATCTGAGATTTTAGTTTAGAATAGAAAACCTTATCTTAACCTCATCAAGCCTCGTAATGCCAAACGGTAATCCTCCAGACAGATTATTCTATCCAACCCTCACACTCATGATAATTTCTTATAACTTTTGTATACAGGCAGTCTTTGTAAACAAATAATTGGTTCAAACATATTTATTCAACTTTGTTTGTACATACATACAGTGTAACCTGTCTTAAGCGGCCACTCAAAAAGAAGACCAAAATTGTTTTTTCAAGACCAATTATTGCTTAATGCAGGTCAAAAGTATTGCAGAATGCTCCAAGAGAGCATTCTGCAATACTTTCGACCTTCATTAAGCTACCATTTGTCTTTAAGACCTTTGTTTTGTCTATTTTTGAGTGGTCGCTTAAGACAGGTTTTACTGTATACAATATAAACGAATAAGGCGAGGATTGACACTCACCATCCTTCTCCAAATACCAGGACTTCATTCTGACAATTAACTTTTCAACACTGCTGTCTTTGGCTACCTGAAAATCCAGAAATAAATAGACTATATTATAATTGATCTGACAAATCAAAACTGTTTTAGCGGTGACAATAGATACATGCCTACACCATCCAAAATCATTTGTCCAGCAGATCAAGAGATATGGTGCACACAAGCAAGTTTTGGATTTAAAAAAAAATTGAGATTATTTTGCAGTATATGTACAACAGTGACTTTTAAAAAAAATAAGTAAAGTTCCCCAAATTCTGGCCTAATCAACTCCCCATCATGGCCCACTCCAGGCAAAGAGCAACGTGCATTAAGGGGCTAATTTGACCCCCTCTGGAGCCCAAAACTGAAAGTTGCTTTTCACCAATTTCTGCTGATTGGTTTATTAGAAGAATAACCCAAGTGTAAAATTCTGGCATTTATTCAACGTTTACCATTGCTATGGTAACAAAAATGGCCAAAAAATAGGCTTAAAATAGAGAAATTGCCATTTTGGATTTGGAAGACTGATTTTTTAAGAATTGGATATCAGCACAGATAAATACCCAAAAAACCTTTTAATATGTTGTGTGCTGTGGTAATTCTCATCATCTGTTAAAACATCTGTTTGGTATTTGCTTGTGCTCTATGTTAATTTCTCTGTCAAATGTCCCAAATTCGCTCAAAAAAGGCCATTTTCCTATCTTCAGCCTATTTTAGCGACCATTTTTGTTACCATAGCAACATTAAAAGTCAAATCAATTCCAGAATTTTATACTAATAAACTAGTGAAAATCAATTTTTAAGCCTCAAAGGGGGGCCAAAATAGCCCCTTAATGCACGTAGCTCTTTGGTTAAATCTGTTGCATGTGTTTTTTTGTTGAGATATTGAGTAAAAGTCACACCAATTAGATTGGGCTAATGTTCCCACCCAAAGCCAGCACATGGGGTTTTGGTACCTATGGAGTAGGCGACCAGGCAAATCTTAGGAGAGATCTATTCAATCTCAACACTGCTGTTGATCCTCGCATACACTTAGTTTGGAAGTAGATGAAGGCTAAGGCTAAAAATAAGACTTCTAGCCCCACTGGATAGCTGTGCATGCACAATTGAACAATGACTATACACATATTATTAGACTTTTCGCTTACTGTAAAGGCGGCACCTAATGAATGCGTAATTAGGACTGGTCAACCTTAGACATAGGTAAAAGCTGAAAATGAGGCGTGGTTTTATTCAAAAGTAACTTTATCATCTTGTGCCGTCAGCTCAGTATAGACACAAAACACATTATTTAGTCCTTAAAACGCCAGCAAAATAACTGCATCTGAAAATGTCTATTTAACATAAGCATAGAGGCAAACATTGTGAACCCAAATCAGACTGCTCCTACAGAAGCAGTCTGATCTGGGTCAAAACTGTTTGTCTATGAGGCTTCAAATATTTTAGTGGACGACATACAAAGATACATTTTGAGATTATGCCCTTTAAGGGTTAATAAATGTGAGTTCAGTGTGAATACGGTTAGGATTTTCATAAAATGCACGCACGTTTGCATGGCCCAAACAACTTATTTATTCTTCACCAAATTATAAATAGAACCTGATTTCCCTTGTTTGTAGATGAAATAGCCGAACCACGCCCAGATATGAATATTAAAGTTGCCGCCTTTTCAGTAAGTGAAAAGTCTATTAATACACATATTTGCGTAAGACTGAGAGGGGGATGGGTGGACAAGCCAAAAGCAATATAGCTCTTCAACTTTTTTCAAAATTTGGGGCATTAACAGTAGCACCTACTGCTATCTGATTTCTGATAACCTACCCTGACTAGATGTCCGAGAGCTGAGGCATAGGCTTTTCTTACAGCAGAGTTTCTATCAGCAATACCATGTAGAAATGCCGCCATCAGTTTACCTGGAAAAAAACATAAGGCCAGAATTTTTTTTATTAGTTGATTTACAAACCCTCCTACTGTAATTTTCCGGAAAGTAGCAAAAAAAAATAAAAAAAATTCTAAAATTATTTTTTAAATTTTATACACCGACTCTAAATATTATTTGTTTCATTGAAAAAAAATAATATGTATTTTGAGGCTCTGTCTGTGTATTTTTGAGAGTGACAGTGTTAAAAGTGATTGTCATGTCCAGATTTTTAGGAATATAATGAAATATTTAAAAGGTTTACTACAGACTTTTGGTTACCCTTACTAGTTTTACTGTTTTACTGGAGATATCAAAAAAAAAAATAAACCTCTGAAAATGACCAGTTAATTGGTCATTTTCAGAGTGTTTTTTTTTGTCCCCTGACCCTAAATCTTTTTTTCCCCGTAAATCAACTAATAAAAAATTCTGGCCTAAACAACATGGGCGGATCCAGAAAAGGCTATAGGTTTCTTTAGACATTCTGGTATGGACACCCCTCGAGTAGCAATTGGACCCATCGGGTCCAATAGCTTCTAGAGGGAGGTCCGTACTGCCCTCTGAAATATGTTGATGTTAAAAAGAAAAAGTTCCCCACTGACAGAATTGCCTGAATCCCCGCATGAATAAGCCAGAGATTTTGGTACTTGTCCCATTGTTGAACAACTTTAATCCTAATATCTTCCAACTGGAATTAAGGAAAATAATGCAATCAGAGTGCCGAATAGTTTGGATCCAGCTTAGACCCAACATTTTGTCGGGCCTGCTCTTTTGTTTGTTTGTTTGTTTGATTTGATTCTTTACATCCCATCAACAATCTTTCAGTTAAACAGGGACGGGTCTTCCTGGGTTGAACCAGTACTAAGCTAGGATAAATGTGTCTTGCTCAAGGACCACAATGCAGTGACACCAGTGGGGGCTCAAATCCGCGACCCCTAGGTCTCGAGTCAAGCTCTATACCACTGAGCCACTGCGGTCCCTACGGGCTTGCTCTGGGACCAAACTGTTTGCAAAGGTTATGAGCAGATGACCCCAGTAGGCAAAAAGTTATTCGCTCCTTTTAGCTCAAACTTCTGATAACTAAAATAGTAAACTTTGGTCCCACAAACATTGTGTTAATGAGGGTAAACTAGTTTCCTTACCTGCATGAGAGTTGAGATCTTTGGGACACTGATGAACAAGGGATATCACAAAATTGGAACAAGCAGCCTGGAAACAAATCATAATAACTAACCCTTTATATACTTAATTGACTCCTTCTGCTTTGAAACAATAAACTTGGGATAGTCCATTGTACATATCTAGGGGTGTCAGGTTATAATTTAAAAAAAAATATTTATGCTTTTGTCTGAAGATCTATTTCACCTTTACAAACAGTGTAGACCCTGATGAAATGCAGCATTGTGCTGCATTTCATCTGGGTCATCACTGTTTGCAAAAGTACTTGTTCAGGGGTTTCCTGAATACAAATGGTTAACCATTACCATCCTGGATATTTTTATCTAAAACACTCCTCTCCATTTTTATACAATTAAATTGCAGAATTCAATTAGCATGTACTTACAGCACTGTGGTCATATCACTATGGCAATTTGGGTTTCGTCACTTATTCCGGTGTAAAGGTAACTTTCTCATCATGTTCAATTTCTTCATTTAATCACATAAATGCCACAAAATGCTTGGGTTCCAATTAATTTTCGTTTATCAAAATC
This sequence comes from Loripinus fragilis, assembly GCA_964019695.1. Classification (NCBI taxonomy): domain Eukaryota; kingdom Metazoa; phylum Mollusca; class Bivalvia; order Lucinida; family Lucinidae; genus Loripinus; species Loripinus fragilis. The sequence goes on from OZ026518.1 coordinate 90,507,062, forward strand.
ACATTGTATCTTTTAGCTTTAAAATCATATGAAAGCTTTAATGCTTGATGTCTAGGCATGAAATAACTAATTAGGGTTTTGTCATCGTTGATAATTAATCAATGACAAAACTGTATAATTATGACTAAACTGTAATTGACAATTTTTTAATATAACTGTAAAAAAACCACTTTAAAAATCTGATTTTATCTCCGTTTTGGCAAGATAACACAGAGGTTGTTAACTAGAGGATGCAATCTCGAAGCAAGCATATTCGAAAGCTCTCATTTTTGTCAGCCTTTATTTGAAGGTAATTTTACTATAACACCGGAATGGGTGATGAACCCCAAATTGCAGTGTAGTACTATGATCATAGTGTACAGGCTGAGCGAAAAACAGTGTAAATCTTGATCAGTTGGCTTCTAAAGCCAGCAGGTGTGAATCTACACTGTGTTTAAAACAGGGTGTTTCCAGGTTTAACATACTCAGTGTTAAAACTGTGCATTAACCCTTTCAGGGAGCGCAGTCGCTCAGTGGTAGAGTGCTTGACTCAAGACCGAAGGGCCATGGGTTCGAGCCCCACCGGCGTCACGCGTTGTGGTCCTTGAGCAAGACACATTTATCCTAGCTTAGTACTGGTTCAACCCAGGAAGACCTGTCCCTATATAACTGAAAGATTGTTGATGGGACATAAAGAATCAATCAAACAAACAAACATTAACCCTTTGTAATCGGGGAAACCCCTAAACGGGTACTTTGGCAAACAGTGAAAACCCAGTTGAAATGCAGCATAATGCTGCATTTCATAAGGTTCTACACTGTTTGTACAGGTAAAGAAGATCTTCTGACAAAAGAATGCAATACTTTTTGAAAATTATAACCCGACACCCCTAGATATGCACAATTGACTATCCAAAGTTTATTTTATCAAACCAGAAGAATCCATTAGTATACAAAGGGTTAAAAGAAAACAGGCATGTCAGTGTAAGAATGGCTATCTATCTAGCAGTTCAGGAGATACAGTGCATACAAGCAAGTTTTTGCTTAATCTTTTGTAGACTGGAAACTCCTAAACGGATACTTTTGCAAACAGTGAAGACACACTCACACAGGGTAAACCCTATAATACTGTTTGGTGGGCATAAAAAATTGTTCAGGGAGGAAACAAGGCTTGATCTGCCTACAGAATGTTCACTAGAATTATCAAGCCTTTTTATGCCCTGATAATGGGATAAGATCTCAAAAATAGTGAGTATGATCAGGAAATACCACAATCACTAACTGCAGACAAACCCATGGCACCGGGAGGAAGAGCCACACAACAATCACGAGACACCAGGAAGACAAACTAAGCAAAGCAACCAGCTCTCTCTTCCCCATCAAGATGATTGCAAAACTAGAATGACAATAAAGTAACACACAACAAAACATAGAACAATTACAGACTCCCACAATGGGAGTAAAAATAAACAGCAAGTCAACAACAAAAGAACCACCCCCTTAGAACGGACAGCAGCCCAAGCTACCGGGCTTAAATGCATTTTACTGTTACCAAATCTTTGCCCTAGATTCTGCTGTTGTTGAAGTACAAGAAATGTTCAGCTCGCATGGAAGCCTTCTAACTATTGCAATGTTTCATCATGGAGAAACACTCTAATCAAGTTAACACACTATGATTTAACAAAGAAAAGGGCTCACACCTCACAGATAGTCAGAGCTAAAGAAAACCTCAAGCTGAGCCATGGTGGGCCCTCAAGTTTGATGACAGTCACAACTGGTACTTTGAGGAGGTGGAAGTTTGATAGAATTCTATAATCACCTTGGTTCCCACTCCTATGCCGCTCTTAATCAGTTCTGTAAGGCGGGGAACCAGCTCAGTAAGAACTTCGTCGTCTATATATTGCACACACTGAAAATATAAAATACAGAAGAGTTATCAACAGTACTTTCGAAAATGCATAAATATCATTCTCACACACCTGATAGAAAATGCCATTTTTTTTTAAAACCATTTACCTCATAGACGCCTTTCCATAAGCAAACAGAACAGACCCAGATCAGGCAGCTCTTATAAGAGCTGCCTGATCGGAGTCTACTCTGTTTGCTTATGAAAATGTGATATATCTGATCCTACACTAGTTGACCTGACAAATAATTTCTTTGTTCTATGTACCAGCATGGAAGTTTATTTATACTTAAACGCAAAAGTTTCGCAACTCTTACTAAAATGCTATTTCCTTCTTTTTTAGCCAAATATTTTACTCCATGATATTGTGATTAACAAGTCCAATGATTTGCTGTTCAAACAACATGAAAACCAGACCAATGAGACTTACGATTGCCGATCTTCAATAAGAAATGTAAGGCAACCCAAATTTGAAAAGTCACAGAGTTACAATACCTTACATTTTATCGAGTCACAGCGTTACACCACCTTACATTTTATTCGGAAAAGGTGTTTAACCGTTATCTGTTTTCAAAAGCAGAAGGGCAGACAAATCAAAGCAGGTTATTTTATGCATTTGGTAACGTTCATTACGTCAACGTAAAGCCATTAATATTTGACGTTATGACCGTTTGAGCACAACTGAATATCAATAATCCAGTTTTTTAATGTCACAAGTGAAAGCCTTCAACACATTGCATAGAAGACAGAAGAGTCGCGCGACATAACGGAATAAAATGAACAATTTTGATAAGTTGATTGATGTTAACAAAGAAACGCAGCGACTTTGAGCGTTGATAAATGCTAATTGTTAAACCTTAAAATGTTTTCCGTCAGATACGACATCTGGCTATCACATTGCAACATTTATTTACAAATCAAGATAACAATCTTTATGCTAGACGTAAATTGTTGAAAAACACTGACGTCATTATAACCTCAGAATGAAGAGTATGATCAAAACCAATTAATGGTAAATCATGCCACATTGTGCAGGAGCATAAAATATGATTATATGAATATTCTAACTTGGACAATACTGAAGAAAACACAGATATTAAACGGTTGCGAAACTTTTGCATTTAAGTTTATATAATTACATGTATTCATAGTGTGAGGAGCTTAGCATGAATATTCATAAGAGAAAGGGTTAACCAAGGATATGAACTCTAATCTTACCCAGGAGGTCATTTAACCCAGGTGGAAGTGGGAAATCAAGTGACATCATCATGCTATGTCAGGCCCCCAAATAAGAGTGCGTAATTGAAAATTATTTTTCTTATTTCTCAACCAAAACATATGTTGTGGGTACTCAAAAGAACCGTCTCATTGAGACGGTTCTTTTGAGCACCCAAAACACATGTTTAGACTGATGGATAAGAAAATAATCGCAATTTAATGTAAATTTTCTTTGCTTAACTGGCCCTGTGTTATGTCACATCTTGGCATATTCAGGAAATTCAGCGACCTGTTTTTTTTTTGTTATTTTTAGATAAATGAGGAATTTAATGGTGAGCAAGAAAAAGAATCCATTATTTTGTGAGGATGGGATAGAAAAATCAGTCACTTGGGATCACCATTTATTTTGTAATCAGTCAGCAAGCTGCAAGATAACAATGGGTGATCTCCAGGAAGGATTTTTCTATCCCAAACTTACACTCTTGACATTCCTATAATCTGACATCCGGCCAACATGAGGCTTTTGTGATATTAACCCTTGAAGCCTAGTAAGAAACATATAAACTGGAAAAGAAATCTGAAGATTATACAAAAACACAGGGGCGGATCCAGGATTTCTGGAAAGGGGGTTCATATGTATGAAGGGGGGGGGGTCGTTTGCTGGTTTTACCTATTTTTTCTTAAATACCCAATGAAAATGAAATAATTTGGTCTCATTGATACCAAACTATTTCATTTTCATAGGTTATCTAAAAACGAGGGGCAGAGAGGGGGGGCCCTGAACCCCCTCTGGATCTGCCACTAAAACAGTATACACATCTTCAGAGCATGACAAGAACATTTGCAAAGTTTCAAAAGGACCAGTAAAACGCTGTGAGAGGAACTGACCTGACAAGGTACCCACTGTAAAATGTTATTGTATTAAGAAATGTTGGAATCACAGAGACAAATTCAATATAACCCCCTTTTATCAAATGCTGGGATATAAGCAACCACCAATCAACAATAGGTGTGGAACAAGATTCGGCTGCCAATTGTCGACAATACTTAAAACCACAACATCCCAGATGAACTCAACCTGCCTGAATTTAAGATAAACATACGTTTTTACAAATGAAACTGAATTCTGAGTGACTGCATGGGTGAAAGTTCAAAATTTCCAAAATCCTGAAATTTCTTAAAACATGCAGTATGCCCACTAAATATCCACAATTTTGAGATTAAATAGTAAATTGTCCTTAGACAGACTGAAAATAAATCAGAGAAGTTAATATAATCTCCTTAATTCAGCATTTTGAGGATGACATCCTGAATTCAGGAATAATCCTGAAATTTCTCACATGTGACTGGGGGAAGGACAGATTTCCTGTAAAATTAGTACAATGGCAGAGAATATCTCATGTATGCTCTTTGGTGATATGATGGTAGACCTAGATATGATTGGCTAGTACCTGCAGCTTAGTAAGTAGATTTGTTTGTTTGATTTGATTCTTTACGTTCCATCAACAATCTTTCAGTTATGTTGGGATGGGTCTTCCTGGGTTGAACCAGTACTAAGCTAGGATTAATGTATCTTGCTCAAGGGCACAACACAGTGATGTCAGTGTAAAAGTAGGTAGAATGATTGACTCTAAAAGTTTAAACTTTTTCGTGTTCAACTCAGCTGAACATGAAATTTATCATGCTCATTATTATCAAAATGCATGAGCATAATTAATGCAACATCTGAGAATTTTAAAGCAAGACAAATCTTAAATTTTCAGCATTTTAGTTTTTATGAGGAGTTGAAATTTTATGCTAAGTTGAATTGAGCATGAAAAAAGTTTTATAACTTTGGGCCCTGGTTTCTCTGTGACAGATAAACTAAAGAATAAAAGAGTAAGTTCTAAAAATACTCACAAAATTGACAGTTTCCATCATTGGCGACATCTTTGAGGCAGCAATTCTTGCACTGTCAAGCTACAATAAGAAATGATTTTTTTTTACAATATTTAAAGGGGCATAACTCAGAAACTAAGAAAGGGGGAACAATCATTTTTGTCAAAATATCTCTAATGGTTATCAAGTTATAGAGTGGACACAATTTTGTGACGGACAGATGGACGGACAGAAGGATGCAAGGGGAAAAACAATATGTCTCCCGACCCTTCCAGGGGGGAGACATAATTATAAAACAGAACAGCAAATTACTATGTGACTTATAAAGATATAGTCTAATGCCAAAGTACAATTTCAACTTCCTGCCTTAACCAGAAGTATGTCAGGGTAAATCTTTAATGAACATCCCCCGTATTTTGGATCATTTGGAGTTTCTAAGCTTAAAAAGAGGCTGCACAGGCTCGTCTGAGTCTGCACTTGTCAAAATGCCACATTGTTGAAAATCTCATGTCGCGGCTCATTTTGCATCTTTTTATGATTGTAGCTTCTATAGCTGTGCAGCAATAATTTTTGCAAAAAAATCTGGAAATACACTGATTTAAACTGAGACATCACTAAGTGGCGAATAATTATGTCCCATGACTGTACATTCAGTTATCAGGATAGTCAAACTTTTAGATGGGTCAGAGCGTGACCTGAAAACTAAGGTAGCACTCACCCTATTTTGGATTTCAACATTACTGCTGACTTGTAGATTAAGGTAGCACTCACCCTATTTTGGATTTCAACATTACTGCTGACTTGTAGATTAAGGTAGCACTCACCCTATTTTGGAATTCAACATTACTGCTGACTTGTAGATTAAGGCAGCACTCACCCTATTTTACATTTCAACATTACTGCTGAATTGTAGATTAAGGTAGCACTCACCCTATTTTGGATTTCAACATTACTGCTGACTTGTAGATTAAGGCAGCACTCACCTTACTTTGGATTTCAACATTACTGCTGACTTGTAGATTAAGGTAGCACTCACCCTATTTTGGATTTCAACATTACTGCTGACTTGTAGATTAAGGTAGCACTCACCCTATTTTACATTTCAACATTACTGCTGACTTGTAGATTAAGGTAGCACTCACCCTATTTTGGATTTCAACATTACTGCTGACTTGTAGACTCATGTAGTTCATCACTTGTGGTTCCAATCCACTGATGGCTTCCAGCAAGGCTGTTACCAGAATGGGAATGTGTGGCTTCAACAGGGCACCAGCATTTTTGCTGATCTTTAAAATTGTTGATAAACTGAAATTATTTGATAAAATGTCTTTACATGCAATAAATAGTACAGAAATTGTTCTTAAATTGCTGTTTGGGGTTTAGTGTCAATTACGACAGTTTTTCAGTTATATTAGTATGGTCATTTATATCATTCACTGTTCCTGGGCAGGCATAGTTCTTATTTTACATTCTTTCATCAGTAACTGACAACTTCTCTACTTGAATCAGGGATGATTTTCTGTCCTCCTGGGTTAAACCAGTACTAAGCAGAGGATATCTCAAGGAAAAAAATATTCAATAGGAAAGAATACCACCCTATTTTGGATAGGAAAGTATATCACCCTATTTTGGATAGGTAAGCATATCACCCTATTTTGGATAGGTAAGTATATCACCCTATTTTGGATAGGTAAGTATATCACCCTATTTTCGATAGGAAAGTATAGCACCCTATTTTGGGTAGGTAAGTATATCGACCTATTTTCGATAGGAAAGTATAGCACCCTATTTTGGATAGGTAAGCATATCACCCTATTTTGGATAGGTAAGTATATCACCCTTTTTTGGGTAGGTAAGTATATCACCCTATTTTGGATAGGTAAGTATATCACCCTATTTTCGATAGGAAAGTATAGCACCCTATTTTGGGTAGGTAAGTATATCACCCTATTTTCGATAGGAAAGTATAGCACCCTATTTTGGATAGGTAAGCATATCACCCTATTTTGGATAGGTAAGCATATCACCCTATTTTGGATAGGTAAGTATATCACCCTTTTTTGGGTAGGTAAGTATATCACCCTATTTTGGATAGGTAAGTATATCACCCTATTTGGGATAGGTAAGTATATCACCCTATTTTGGATAGGAAAGTATATCACCCTATTTTGGATAGGTGAGTATATCACCCTATTTTGGATAGGTTAGTATATCACCCTATCTTGGATAGGTAAGAATATCACCCTATCTTGGATAGGTAAGTATATCACCCTATTTTGGATAGGAAAGTATATCACCCTTTTTTGGATAGGAAAGTATATCACCCTATTTTGGATGGGTAAGTATATCACCCTATTTTGGATAGGTAAGTATATCACCCTATTTTGGATAGGCAAGTATATCACCCTATTTTGGATAGGGAAGTATATCACCCTATTTTGGATAGGTAAGTATATCACCCTATTTTGGATAGGAAAGTATATCACCCTATTTTGGATAGGAAAGTATATCACCCTATTTTCGACAGGAAAGTATATCACCCTATTTTCGATAGGAAAGTATAGCACCCTATTTTGGATAGGAAAGTATATCACCCTATTTTGGATAGGAAAGTATATCACCCTATTTTGGATAGGTAAGTATATCACCCTATTTTGGATAGGTAAGTATATCACCCTATTTTGGATAGGCAAGTATATCACCCTATTTTGGATAGGTAAGTATATCACCCTATTTTGGATAGGAAAGTATATCACCCTATTTTCGACAGGAAAGTATATCACCCTATTTTCGATAGGAAAGTATAGCACCCTATTTTGGATAGGAAAGTATAACACCCTATTTAGGATAGGAAAGTACTTATCCTATTTTGGATAGGAAAATATATCACCCTATTTTCGACAGGAAAGTATATCACCCTATTTTCGATAGGAAAGTATATCACCCTATTTTGGATAGGAAAGTATATCACCCTATTTAGGATAGGAAAGTATATCACCCAATTTTAGATAGGAAAGTACATCATCCTATTTTGGATAGGAAAATATATCACCCTATTTTCAATAGGTAAGTATATCACCCTATTTTGGATAGGTAAGTATATCACCCTATTTTGGATAGGAATGTATATCACCCTATTTTCGACAGGAAAATATATCACCCTATTTTCGATAGGAAAGTATAGCACCCTATTTTGGATAGGAAAGTATATCACCCTATTTAGGATAGGAAAGTACATCATCCTATTTTTGGATAGGAAAATATATCACCCTATTTTTGACAGGAAAGTATATCACCCTATTTTCGATAGGAAAGTATAGCACCCTATTTTGGATAGGAAAGTATATCACCCTATTTAGGATAGGAAAGTATATCACCCAATTTTAGATAGGAAAGTACATCATCCTATTTTGGATAGGAAAATATATCACCCTATTTTCAATAAGTAAGTATATCACCCTATTTTGGATAGGTAAGTATATCACCCTATTTTGGATAGGAAAGTATATCACCCTATTTTCGACAGGAAAGTATATCACCCTATTTTCGATAGGAAAGTATAGCACCCTATTTTGGATAGGAAAGTATATCACCCTATTTAGGATAGGAAAGTACATCATCCTATTTTGGATAGGAAAATATATCACCCTATTTTCGACAGGAAAGTATATCACCCTATTTTCGATAGGAATGTATAGCACCCTATTTTGGATAGGAAAGTATATCACCCTATTTAGGATAGGAAAGTATATCACCCAATTTTAGATAGGAAAGTACATCATCCTATTTTGGATAGGAAAATATATCACCCTATTTTCGAAAGGTAAGTATATCACCCTATTTTGGATAGGTAAGTATATCACCCTATTTTGGATAGGAAAGTATATCACCCTATTTTCGACAGGAAAGTATATCACCCTATTTTCGATAGGAAAGTATAGCACCCTATTTTGGATAGGAAAGTATATCACCCTATTTAGGATAGGAAAGTATATCACCCTATTTAGGATAGGAAAGTATATCACCCAATTTTAGATAGGAAAGTACATCATCCTATTTTGGATAGGAAAATATATCACCCTATTTTCACCCCATCTGGGGCACAAGTCACTACCCTTATAGCAATCTACTAAAGATCATCAGCCTGATTCACTAACAGCTGCGCTAAGCGGCACCCCAATCATCCTAAAATTTTGAACACTAATCTCTAAAAATGTTAATAAGGTCTATGCAATAGTGAAGATACAGATCAGACTGCTCCTTTCTCATATCTTTTAAAAGATGTTGTGAGTACATAAAAGAACCGTCTCAAAGAGACGGTCCTCCTTTGTACTCACAACATCTTATGATAGGTTAACACTATGGTCTGAATACATTATATGATATCCTAAATTTACTTCAGCTAATGGAGTTACTTTCAGCTTTCACAGTTAGACCAGCCCATGACATTTTGATCCTTATCACACATGCTCAAAAGCGGACTTTGAATACCTACTTTGACTTATCTAGCTGGGCTAAATGTCTACATTTTGGTTAGAGCCTTCATCTACATTCCATACTTTGTGTTTGCAAGAACCTGTGCTGGCTTTCCTGAGTTTTCCTTGCTTGTCAATGCAAAAGTACCACAATCTCATGTACTGGCTCAATTAGTTATTGAGAATCAAAATAAGACCTGTCTAAATGTCATCTGTATTAGGCAGTCACTTGACTTCAGAGACCATTATTTCATCTCCAAACTAGATGATTATTTACAAGGACGGGCTATACAAGAAGTTTTAGGCACTGATTTTGGAGCTTGCTTAATGCAGGTTTCACTGAAGCTTAAAACTTCATGATGACGTTGCACTTTTCGACAAGTATGACAAGCAGGTCTCCTGATAAGAGTGGGTATGGAAAACTGTTTTCTTTATTTCTCATCCAAAACATATGTTGTGGGTACTCAAAAGAACCGTCTCAGAGAGACGGTTCTTTTGAGCGCCCAAAACACATGTTTTAATTGATAGGTAAGGAAATAATTACAATTTTACCCTCATAAAATTTCCTTATCTGGATCTATGGCAAGGCTTCGCCCTCAGGTACCAGTCCAGACTTTATAGTATGCCATAAAAAGTATTAAGACTGGCCCCAAGTTTATAAACATTTTTTCATGCTCAACTCAACAAAGCACAAAATTTCAACTACTCATAACAACGAAAATATCGACAAATAAAGAAGTTTCTTGCTTTAAGTTTGCTTGTTTGATTTGATTCTTTACGTCCCATCAACAATCTTTCAGTAGGGATGGGTCTTGCTGGATTGAACTAGTACTAAGCTAGGATACTTGCTTTAAGTCTCTCAGATGTTGTATTTATCATGCTAATAAATGTTAAAATGCCAACAATTGTAGGCATTTTAACATTTATGAGCAGGATAAATTTCATGCTCAGTTGAGTTGAGTATGAAAAAAGTTTTATAACCTTGGGGCCACAGGACTGGTCCCTGTGTTTAGACTTACCCAATTGCTCTGACTTCTGATACAGAACTCTGAAGCCCTGATTTTAGGAGACAGGGTAGAACTAGACTGGTGGCTCTCTGTCCTATGCTGCCATAGTTCACATCACAGATCTTTATTGAAGCCTGAAAATATATAAAGGTAAAACAGATTTAAACAAGTTTGAGACTTATTTCTGTATCCCTTTCAAATGTAATGTATTGTGTATATGATTTGTTTGTATCTTGATGTACTTATATTTGAATAAAATACTGTTTACACTTAGGTAAAACGCAAGATTATTTTTTCAACTTGAATTTAAATTAACCCTTATAATGCCACTACTTTTTTATCCTGAAAATGTTGTCTGCTTTTTACGTCTGCTGCATATATTCAAGTGCACTTCAGACTAGATTTTTTTCATGGAAGCAAACAATATGAACCCTGATCAGTGTCGATATTGTTTGCAATATAGGCTACCTAAGAACATAAGCAGACAAGAGAAGCAGACGGCATAAGTTGTGACTGCTGGACAAAGGGTTGATGAATGAAAAGTAAGAATAACATTGTAACCTGCTAAATATGGCTTCTGTCTATTTTAGAATCTTTCCTATATTGGTAACACATTAAGTGCCAAATCTCCATACTGAATTATACTTAAATTGTGAGTGTACTCTGTAAATTGACCCCAAAATTCATCGTTGGATCATAGGTAAAAATTCACAAGTGCAACACAAAACTCACAATATTGTAAACATAAAGTGAACTAGTGATTCACCCGTTTTTGTTCCCTAGACCTATTCCCCTATGAAATAGTCTATAGTCTATCTCTGCCTGTGGTTGCAACCCAGACCACATGGGTGAAAATTCAAAATTTCAAAAATCCTGAACTTTTTAAAATCAAATCTTAAAACTTGCAGCATGCCTACAAATATCAACAATTTCAAGTTTAAATGGTCAATCATCTTTAGATAAACTGAAAATAAATCAAATAGGCTATTAGAATCTGCTTAAATCAGGGTTTTGACTTTCTATAGAAAGTCAGCCTCAAAATCCTGAATTCAGGAATAATCCTGAAAACTTTCACCCATGAGACCACAAGAGAAGTTCACTGCCCGGATTTTGAGTTTGCCTTCTAGAATGTCTCCATAAACTTCAAGTAATAGTTTTATTGTTGTGTTTGTATTTAACTTCTCACCAACAGCTGAGGTCATATGGAGAAGGGGCCACGGCTTAAAGTCTCATCTGACAGACTGGTGAAGCCGGGAATCGAACCTGCAACCCATGGTTTACAAGGCAAGCGGTCAAGTAATAGTTTTAAATGAATCAGCCAGACAAGATATCATGATGGTAAATTCAAGATTCGCTACTCATCAGATGCTGATCAGTTATCATCTCCTTATATATGAGCCGCGCCATGGGAAAATGTGTCTTCGGGGTAAATTTGGCCATTTTGAGATTCTGTGATTTTCATACAGGTCATTATATGAAGAGTAAACTCGTTTTTGTTTGATCAAAATATTCAAATTATTAGAAAAGATATTGGAATTTGAACTTTGGACGGCTTGACGTTGATTTAAGAACTAACGTTGCGTGACGTCACGATGAGTCATTCACAACGTTGCGAAGTTTTTACGCCTTTAGACATTCGACCATCGCTGTTGCTAACATGAAACTGGGTAGCGACGTAGCTTATCCCTACTGTTGTTGGTAAAACAAAATAATTGAATTTAATCGTAAGTCAAACGTGCTTCATTTCTTGCGTATTCTTCAAGACATATAAATGATTCCTTGAGGTGCCATGCCATGTCAGCCTTCGTTTGAAAATGTGCACTAAATGGACGTAGCCGTCGACTGGTGCGATATTTTCCTACACCAATATTTTGCCAGCACAAATATGGGTCATCACGGACACATCTCCGTATAAAATTGGGCACAAATATGCACATTGACTTTTGAAATTCGGAAAAATCTGGCCGCGACATTATATGTTCAACTGCCCGTGAAAACTAAAATGTTAACTTGAACGTAAATGTTTTCTTGTTTACATGGAGAAACTCTCCGATTTTAAATATACTGTTTAAAAACCAACATTTCTTTACATTTATGAACAGCATAAATTCCATACTCAATTAAAGTAAAGCACCAAAAGATGTTTTAACTTCGGGACCTGGAGCAGGTTTTGATACTTTGTATACTATGTACGCCCTCTCGGGCATTTGGCAGGGCCTGTCCTTCGCATTGTAACAGCAGAATCGGGGGAGCGCAGTGGCTCAGTGGTAAAAAGCTTGACTCGAGACGGAGGGGCCACGGGTTCGAGCTTCACCAGCGTCACTGTGTTGTGTCCTTGAGCAAGACACATTAATCCTAGCTTAGTACTGGTTCAACCCAGGACGACCCGTCCCCACATAACTGACAGATTGTTGATGGGACGTAAAGAATCAAGCAAACAAACAGAAGAATCGGCATGGTAATTGTTCTGTGGAAAAGGTAGATTAAGATTAAATTAAATAGGTTGCGACTTAAAAAACAGATGGCATTTTCTTCTCTAAGTCAGCTCACTGGAAATGCCGCGAATGACGATTTAGATGAGTGCATAAACATGAAGTCATAAAGAAAAAAAAGGTACATGTATTGACCAACGGAGTATGACACTACATATCGAGGATTTTCGCAATGATTTCTCATTTGTTCAACCGATGCTCAAAATGTTGCACTAGTAGAAAATCAGGTACAGGTACGTTGCTATTTGATGGCATGTATGATGAAGGCAAAACCGTCTGTTTCTACAAAATGACATGTTCTGAAGTTACACATGCCCTACTAGTAGGGTCAGTTAGCCACATCTGTTAATATATACTGAGGAGGAGCACTGACGTTTTCAAAATAAAAAAAAGGAAACAGATCAGGAATCGATACAATCAAGTACCACATCTGACCCAAAATATTACAAGCGAACGAGCGTATTTTCTTAGTTTTAGGGCAATCTTTTTTCTACCATCGCGTTAAAGTTCAACCACAACGCAGCAGCGAATATTCTAGTCCGACATGATGCAAAAATGTTGACTTGGTAATTAAAAATTCAACACAAAACTGGATCTAAAAATAAAATCACAAAAATGCGTTCTTGCGAGTTTGTATTGCAACCTTGATGACTAGGTTAAATAAAGATTCGGTGATGGGTATATTCTTTTATTCACTGTTGTTGTTGTTGTTTAGGCTAAACCCATTTATGCCCAATGGAATTTCACAATACTGCCAAAAGGACGGATCCATTTCTGATTCAGGGGTTGTTGGGTAGTAATTTACAATTTCGCTCAATGCGCTAAGCAAACAATGCGGCGTCTGATCTGATTCTACACTGTTTGCCCATGTCACACAAAAAAGGGCGCTAGGCTAATATAAATTGGTTAACATAATTTCAAAACATTATCAGTCGGCATATCACGGCGACCAGTTCATAATGTAAGCATATTTCGCCAGTAACTGACAACTGCCCTACATGAACCGGGACAATAATTGAGGATAATAATCTTGATGAAATGATTGACCAGACAGTGGCTCGAGCTCACAATCTTAGCCTACAGAAGCAGGATTGCTTATTTGCCTCACTGTACCCGACTTTGCTATCCGGAGCGAAATGCCTCGTCATTCCTTAATCGTATGATACTTCTCACTGAAAAGAAAAGGATTTCAGTCTATACCGAACAACAAAATCATATTCAAACTTTCTCACCAAAAAATAAATCAAGACATAAAGAAATCTGGTTGCTATGGCAGTGCGGGTACTCATTCCTATTCCTTTCGATTTTGTAGTTTTATGTCGGCGTAGTGCGCCCTTGCCTCTTGCATGTACATATATATTGAGTGTGCACATTACCCCCAGTTTTATGCACCCACGTAGGATTTAAGAAAGGGATTCTGGCTGTATGAAAAGTTGGGCATTTGAATACATGTAGTTTGAATTGTGTAATTCTAAATCAGGCCCAGTCGCGCAGGTCTTGACTTGACAACTCCGTATGTACACTGCCTTCGCTGCATCTCCAGATAATAAGTTGAGAATGGAGGTAGGTTAAGTTTGTTAAAGTTCGCCGCTCTTAAATTGTCGAACTGTACGCTGATTTTGAAAACAAAGTAACATTACCCTGCGTTTCATTCCGCATCTCCGTCTTTGTTGACAATACACATGCACGTGGGTTATAGGTGTTACTGGGAAAGAGGACTTCAGCTTCTAGTGGGAACCTTTGGGTAAAATGTTACTGCCTCTCCAATATTATTTAGTTCCATTAAGCTGAAAGCTCTTGGAGTGGGAGTAGTAATACTACTCTTCCACACTCAAAGAAATTACAATTAATTTTATCAGTGATGACGCCGTTTCAAACACTGCTCTTCAAGATTTTTTTTTTTTTTTTTTTTTTGTATAAACTACCATGACAAAATTAATGGATGCAATCTTACAAAACTTACAGGTACAATGTATGAAGAGCAAATAGAAAAAAAACAATAATCAATAAACATGAAAATAATTACACTTCAAAAGTAGAAAAAGTTTAATAGCTAATGATTTTTTTATCACGATTCTCCAGTTAACGTCACCGAAAATGACATTTTTAATTTGTCTGCGTGTTTAAATGACTGCCATAAGAATTCAACAGACACAAGGAAACTACAATAAAAATGTTTATTGCGTATATCAATTTGCTTTCATTTGGTGTTTTTTTTTTTCATCATGCAGCTTCAATAGTTTTGCGACAACTATTTTTGCAAGAAATCTGGTAATACATTGATTTAAACGGCGACGTAACAAGGTGGCAAATAATAACTATTGTTTCTCGTGTGAAACTTAATCGTGTATTATACTTAGAACTTTTTTTATATATGAGAGCTACCTCGTGAGAATTTAGTTTTATTTCACGCACGGTCACTCAGCGAAGACTCAAACAAGTCTGCGCATCTAGCAGTCTCGTTGGAGCCTTTGCTTAATCGTAAATGCGAATTTGTGTACCGGAAACTGCTTTCGTTCAGAATCGCCGTCCAAATACGAAAGGTTCAGACACACTGGTTGGTCGATTAAGGAAAGCTGGGATGTATCCGGCGTTTATTTATTTTTATTTTTTTTTTTTAGTTTTATTTTATTTAATATTTTTTTTTTTTTTGTTAGAGAGTCTTTTGAGTGCAAAGATGTTGAGGATTGAGGGTCAATTAGCGTTTACGAAGCCGCATCTTTTTGGACATTTATTTTTCACCAGGAACTCGTGCTGGACCAGGCCATGGCTAATTTACAACAGAATACAATCGTCCTAAAATTCCTTGAATTTAATCGCATTTTTTTTTTCTAAAAATGACTTGTCTAAGTTGTCGTAATAGTTGATGACGCTCTCTTTAATTACGCGCGGCGCGAAATAATTACGTCAGACTTTACGACGTCATATCTCATGATGTAATTAATCTCCCGAAGACACATTATCGCATGGCGCGGCTCATATATGAGTATATCAAGGTTCATACAGGCAATTTTGTGTAAAATTCAAGGACTTCTAAAGACTTTCCTACTGTTTTAAAGGACTGAAAAATTATAAAAAATACTGATTTACACATTAAAATTCTATTTTTGAAATGCTAGACTGCATTACTAAAGATATAAATTGTAGAAAATTAGTATAAAATTGAGATGCCTTTAGTTGGAACCACAACTTTATACTGATTTAGGTCTTCAAAGACAGTATTAAATCCTCCAGTAAATGGTAAAATTCAAGGACTTTTCAAGACCGTTGAGTGTTTTTTAAGTTCTTTTCAATGCAAATTTAATTTTCAAGGACTTTTCAAGTCAGTCCTGTATATTCAAGTACTTTTCAAGCCTGTGCGAGCCCTGCAGCCCCTCAGGATAGATAGAAACATGTCCAGTGTATACAGGTCCCCAGATAAGAGTGCGTAACTGAAAATTATTTTTCTTATTTCTCAACCAAAACATATGTTGTGGGTACTCAAAAGAACCGTCTCAATGAGACGGTTCTTTTGGGCACCCAAAACACAAGTTTAAACTGATGGACTAGAAAAAAAATTGCAATTTTACGCTAAAAAGTTTTGCTTAACTGGACCTATGGTGTACATACAGGGCAGTCCGTTTATAACACTATGTTTGGGGTCCATAGGAATGGACTGTGTTATATAAGAGACATTTTTACAAAGGAATTATACAAAAGAACTATAATTCTTTTGTAAAATTCCATGGTAAAATTTTGTTGGAGCCCCATATGACCGTGTTATATACATATCTGTTTTATATTGAGGTGTGCTATAAAGGGATTGTACTTTCTATAACTTCCATTTAGCCTTTCTTGGTACAAGAGGGATGAAGCATGCCATAAAACATTGGATACATACCCGACTAAGTGTCTTGCATGCCAAATCAGCAGCATTTCTGACACTCTCCTTGATATCATCTCTGACTCTTAGACAAATCTCCCAGAGTTCCGGCAGACTCTCGACCACATCGTCCAAGGCTCTCCCTCGTAACAAGTCATTCACCGCCAGGCAACTGAAAGTGGATCACCAGATTACTCTAAATATTACAAGTACAGTTAAACCTGTCTTAAGCGGCCACTCAAAAATAGACAAAACAAAGCTCTTAATGGCAGATGGTAGCTTAATGGGGGTCAAAGTATTGCAGAATGCTCCCCTTGGAGCATTCTGCAATACTTTTGACCTGCATTAAGCGATAATTGGTCTTGAAAACCAATTTTTGGTCTTCTTTTTGAGTGGCTGCTTAAGACAGGTTTTACTGTATGATGAAGTGTCAATGTACTTATGGATTTTATCAGTTACCATTCATATTAACTGCAGCGTTGCATGTTGCCTGATAAACGTTGTCTATCTCACGGCACGTGCCTTTATCAAGTCATGATGATGTTGCACTTTCGAATGACATTGCCAATGGCGCTGAATCAACACAAAAATCAATCATTACGTCATATTCGCTAGTTTGAAGAGTGAATCAACTTCGTGAGCTGATAAATAGAATACCAGGTTCGTGTCTTTTGATATCAAGTTTAACAGGCTCGGCTTCAAGAACGCATGTTGAATCCCTCGGCAAGCCTCGCGATGTCAACAAGTGCTCTCAAAGCCTTCCCTGGTAAACTTGATATCAAAAGACACTCACCTAGTATTCTCTATATCTCGGCAAGCCTCGGGATGTCAACAAGCGTTCTCAAAGCCTTGCCTGGTAAACTTGATATCAAAAGACATTCACCTAGTATTCTCTATTTCTTATATATATTGATACTACATATGAGCCTAGATTTGAGAAAATCTGCCTTCATGGTTTACAACACAATAAGGCTCAATCCAGCCCCCTCAGCCAAAGAAACCTGATAGAATCTTGCATGCAGGAATATTAGCTATGGTTTCTTCCTTAAAGCTGCATAGACTGTAACTTTTGATCTTTTCATTTTAGAAATAATGTTTCTATTTTTCAAAAACAAAGTAAAAATACTAAAATTCAGGTATACATTTTACCTTTTTTGTAATAATTAACAAATTATCAGTATCAAAACAACAGCATTTATGTTAAAATTAACTGTCTATAATTATTGGAGGGACGCAAATAATTACCAACACACCTGTTTTTATAAGATAATTCACTTTTCCATGCAGTTTTCAGCTATAGTGAAGAGATTTATTGTGAAAACATAACTTAATTCTACTTTTACAAATGATTTAAAAAGAAAATAAAAAATTTCAAAAAATGTTCATAGTTGCAGACTTAGTCTCTTTAATAGTGAATAAGAAAGGTGTATTGCTGATCAGACTGCATGGATGTGCATGCTGGGATGTACCTTGGTTGTTCACATACAACTATATCAGGTTTTCCTCCTGGCCCATTTATCTTAAGAGCTCAGGTAGGAATTTTCTAATAATGTGTTTCTGTCTCTAAAGACTTTTATCTTTGCAATTGGTGTAGACCTTGATTAAATGCTGCATTCTGTGGTTTTCACTGTCAAACTACCCATTTATAGCTTTCAGGCACTAGGGAGCACAGTGGCTCTGTGGTAGAATGCTTGACTCGAGACTGAGAGGCCACGGGTTCGAGCCTCACCGGCGTCACTGTGTTGTGTCCATGAGCAAGACATATTTATCCTTGCTTAGTACTGGTTTAACCAAGGAAGACCCGTCCTGACATAACTGAATAATTGTTGACTGGGACGTAAAGAATCAAATCAAACAAACAAAAGCTTTCAGGTACAAAAAGGGTTTAAATTGTTTGTATAGTATCTGAACATAAGGACAAAGGCAGACAGAGAGATGGGTGGACAGACAGTATACCTTGATTCTCTGACCCTCCATTGAACATTGGTAAGGTTGCTCAGCAGATCAGCCAGTATCTCCTTCATATACTTGTCTACCTAAAATATAACAGTACAAGAAATTAATAGGGTAAAGTCAGGAAACTTTGGACATCAGTTAAATTAGGACAACGACATTGTTTGTCACATACTTTAATTATTGGAATAATAAATAAATTAACTAAGCAAACAGTGAAAATCCTGATGAGACGGCTCATAAGGAGCCATCTCATCAGGATTTCCAATGTTTGCAAATGCATGTCCAAAGGAGTATGTGCATTAAGGGGCTAAAATGGCCCCCTTTGGAGCAAAAAAACTGAAATTTGCTTTTCACAAATTTCTTTGGATTCGTTTATTAGAAGAATGGCTGAAGTGTAATATTTCGGCATTTATTTAAATTTTACCGTTGCTATGGTAACAAAAATGGCCGACAAAATCGGCATAAAATAGAGAAATTGCCATTTTTGACCAAATTTAAGGCTTTTTTTGACTGAATTCTCAAAAATTAGCTAAATACCAAAAAAATCCTTTTCATATGTTGTGTGCCATGTTAATTCTCATCATCTGTTAAAATATCTTTTTGGTATTTGCTTGTGCTCTATGTTAATTGCTCAGTCAAACGTCTCAAATTTGCTCCAAAATTGTCAATTTCCTATTTTCAGCCTGTTTTGGCGGCCATTTTTGTTACCATAGCAACGGTAAAAGTCAAACCAATATCAGACTTATACACTTGGGTCATTGTCCTAATAAACCAATAAGAAGAATTTGGTGAAAAGCGAATTTCATTTTTTGGCCTCCTAGGGGGGCCAAAATAGCCTCTTAATGCACATAGCTCTTTATCTGATGTCCTAATATACCTGACTTTACCCTAGTTGAACTGCCTATTGACAATACCAACAAAATCATTTTTAGTATTAATATCCCCAACAGAAATTATTGCTTCTATTATGGCTCTTAAAACAGCAAGTTTATTGAAATTTAAAAAATCAGGGGACTATGAGTCACTAAGTAAAAATGAAAATGATGTCAGTGCCGTTTTAACTCTTTCCTTGATAGCCGCGACTTTTGTTGTCTGCTGATAACCTTTGTTAACAGTTAAATCCAGGGTCAGGACCGACCAAATGTCCAAAAAGGTTTGACATTCTGATACTGTTTCTGAAATAATTTTTGGAAAAAGATGATTTTGAAAAAAAAGCCAGTGGACATCAACGAAAGCATGAAAAATTACCCAGCATGCAATGTCCAAAAAGGTTGGACATTCTGATACTGTTTCTGAACGAATTTTTTGAAAAATTTAATTTTGAAAAAAAAAGAAGTCAGCAAACGACAACGAACACATGAAAAAATATAGCAAGAAGTGAGCAAAGCTCACATACCCCCGGCGGTAGCCATCAGAGGTTGTAACACTTTCAGAGAAAAGACAAAATTGTCAAAGATTTCATAATCCTAAATCAAGTAGTTTCTGAGAAAACTTTGATGAAAAATGTCCATATGTGTTATATAAGAGTGACAGAAGGAAAAATTGAAAATTTGAAAAAAGAAGGCAAAATGAGGATTAGCACCTTAGTTTTCATTTACACAATACACTTCTCCTACCTGAAAGTACACAAATAATTTCATAATCCTAAGTAAAGAAGTTGCTGAGAAAACTCTGACAAAAACGTCCATATGTGTTATATAGGAGTGACAGAAGGAAAAATTGAAAAAGAAGCCAAAATGAGCTTTAGAATCTTTATTTTCATTTACACAATACACTTAGCCTACTTGAAGGTGTACACTAAATTTGAAAACACTGGCTCCAATAGGAGCCGAGAGATCTGTGACAGAAATTTTCATTGGAGAGAAAGAAAAATGAATAAATAAAGGGACTGATAAGCAATATGTGGCTGTTCTTTTGTTACACAATACAACTAATCACTATCAAGCTTTGTACCAAATTTCAGAATCCTAACTCAAGTAGTTGCTGAGAAATCTTTGACAGAAAAAATGTCTATATGCATTATATAAGAGTGAAAGAAGGAAAAAATGAAAATTTGAAAAAGAAGGCAAAATGAGGATTAGCATCTTAATTTCCATTTACACAATACACTTTGCCTTCCAGATGGTGTACACAAAATTTGAAAACAATGACTCCAATAGGAGCTGAGAAATCTGTGACAGAAATTTCCATTGGAGAGAAAGAAAAATGAACAAATAAAGAGACTGATAAGCAATATGTGGCTGTTCTTTTGTTACACAATACAACTCATCACTATCAAGCTTTGTACCAAATTTCAGAATCCTAACCCAAGTAGTTGCTGAGAAATCTTTGACGAAAACTTTTTCCATTGGAGAGAAAGAAAAATGAACAAATAAAGGGACTGATAAGCAATATGTGGCTGTTCTTTTGTTACACAATACAACTCATCACTATCAAGCCTTGTACCAAATTTCAGAATCCTAACCCAAGTAGTTGCTGAGAAATCTTTGATGAAAAAAAAAGTTTACAGACAAACAAACAGACAGACAGACAGACAGACAGACAGACAAACATAATTACAGAAAAGGCAAAAACTATATACCCCCCTATATACTTCGTACCGGGGGTATAATTACCCAGCAAGCAAAGAGTTAAGGGTTAAAATGAAATAAAGATATACTTACTGTATTTTTATTGTCTTGGACTAAGGCATTCCAAATGCTACTCATTGCTTGTTGTATTTTTGGATTAGGGTCAAACTGATACCGAAACAGCCTGGGTACAATTTGGGGCAGATAAGGGGCCAACTGTTCTCCAGCCTGAGCTGCTATAGTACTGAAACCAAATGCTGCTCCCTGAAAATTTAAAGTAAAAAAATTAGTCCAAATAATTACCCTACTCTTATTTTATCATTATTTATTCAAATATATCAGTGCTAGCCAGTTTTAGCAATTATGTTCATACATCTTTGTAATATGCTGAATTTGAAATATGAGCCTCGGCGCGAGAAAACCTGTCTTCGGAGTTTAAGAACAACAAAGGCGCAGACCAGCCTGCACATTGGCACAGTCTGATCAGCGCCTTTGTTTTTCACTTTTTGGAAAGTATCATATCTAAGCTTGCTACAAGCGAACTTTCTATTTTCTAGCTATTCTCTGTAGCTGAGGAGACTGGTTTGAGTCTCCAGTTGTCGGAAACCCCAAATCCAGGTTTTGTCGGGACCAGGCCCATATGATATCTTCCAGTTAATGATCTGGGCTGATCCATCCTATTTATCTATAAATAAGCTGATGAAGAAAGATAACAAATACAGTGTAGTCCCTTTGTAGTAAACCTTAGTATTGCATAAAAAGCTGTGTCACCACTATAATCAGCCATGTTTTAACTGACAAAACCCTATGTATTAATCAAGCAATTCATGTGCTGTTGATGCATGGCTTTTATACTTTACATATACACATTCTAGGATGTAGCAAAAATTGACGTCATCAAGAGTAATGTGCATAGAAATAAACGTTATTTAGTGATGTTCGAATGACGTTAGTCGATGCTCTGAAACAGGTGTTTTTAAAACCTAGGAATCTTTCATGCATTTGTGTGCCATTATAGTAATAGAAAAATGAACTTTTCGAAGCGTTTTTCCAAAGTTTTTAAGTGACAAAATGACTTTATGCAATAATAATGCTGGACCCCTCGGGGTCGTTAAAACCCTCACCTTTCAGGCTCGGGTTTCAACACCACCCTCGGGGTCCAGCAGATGATAATGCATAGAAAAACTTGTTTGATCCCTATAATACAACTCAGATTTAGATACAAAGCATTCATACTGTGGCTCCCAATTTTTTTAACCATGGGATTTAACCCATAAAGTGCAACCTATAATATGCAGCAGACAACAATTTCAAATTTTGCTTCTTTCTTTAAAATATCATACCTTACTTTTTTCATAAATTAGGAGAGATGTCGCAAAATTTGTCGGCTGCTGCAGTCATGATTGGTGCTTTAGGGGTTAACAAAGGAAAATGACCATGAAAATTAAATGGTCCTTTTCCTATAATTTCTTTGTAAAATTCCCATTATAAACATGGTTCATTAATAACAGGGAACATTTTAAAACATAGTCCATATGAATGGACTCAAAACATAGCATTATAAAGAAACTGCACTGTAATTCTTGGTTTGCCAGCTCTTCAGAAATCAAATCTCTGGGTATTTTGTTTGCACATGCTTTTCCTATCTGTGTAATATGGTTTTGACATTCAATGCAGCCTGTAAAAAATCATGTCAATTAAGATAATACATTTCCAATCCATTTGGCCAATCAAGACAGAAAATGCAAGTTAACAGCCATTTAGCATTATGTCCCTTGCCCCGCTTATTATGTCTCTTGCCCCACTTTAGAAATGATCCAAATAGTCAATTCTTCCCCAAGCCAATTTTTTGTATTTTTTATGGAAAATAAGATATCAAAAAGCATTTTTAGTGATACTTCATAACGGTAACAGAATAAACTTGATGCTTCCTAAAGATCAATAAATGGCGAACTGCTATCTGAATGTTGATTATACAGATTTTACCACTTATACTGTTGCCGCTAATCATGGGTCCAAATGACTGCATTAGAGTGATGTTTCAGTGAAGTAACTCAGATAAATTTTTTTTGTTTATATTGAATATTACTGTCTATTATTAAAAGTCACTGGAAGTTACTATTATTTTTATTTATTTAATAGTTTACGTCCCAGACAACAATTCAGTCATGTCGGGATGAGTCTTCCTGGGTTGAACTAGTACTAAACAGCAGATAAAGTGTCTTGCTCAAGGACACAACACAGTGACTCTGCCAGCCGTGACTCTCAAACTGGCAACCCTTGGATCCCGAGTTGAAATCTCTACCAACTGAAACAATGCGCTCCACTACTGTATATAGTTAAAAGTTATTGCCTATAACTAAAACAATTCATGTACCAGGGTTCATACAGGCAAGATTGTGTAAAATTCAAGGACTTTTCAGGGACTTCTCAAAGACTTTCCTACTGTTTTCAAGGACTGAAAACTTAAAAAAATACTGATTTACACATTAGAATTCTACTTCTGAAATGCTAGAGTCCATTACTAAAGATATTAGTTTAAGATAATTAGTATAAAATTGTGGTGCCTTTATTTGTGCAGCATATGCTGCACCAAATAAAGGCACCACAATTTTATACTGATTTAGGTCTCCAAAAATACTGTTGAATCCTCCTGTAAATGGTAAAAATAAAGAACTTTTCAAGGCCTTTGAGTGTTTTTCAAGGCAAATTATATTTTCAAGGACTTTTCAAGGCAGTCCTGTATATTCAAGTACTTTTCAAGCCTGTACGAACCCTGTGTTTATGTACCTTTCTTGAGTTCCACATTGCATTGTGATTGGCCAAGTGCATGAACTTATAGATGAGATCTGGCTGGTTCAGCTCACTGGCTATAGAGCACAGTTCCTTGTAGGTGGAAAGACTGCTCCTGAGTGGAGAGATATAAATATGTGAGACATGAACTTATAGATGAGATCTGGCTGGTTCAGCTCACTGGCTATAGAGCACAGTTCCTTGTAGGTGGACAGACTGCTCCTGAGTGGAGAGATATAAATATGTGAGACATGAACTTATAGATGAGATCTGGCTGTTGGGGCCCTACTTTCACTTTCGTTTGGCCGCCATTTTGTTTTAGAAAATCCATGTCCTAACAGAAATTCTCCTAGGTCTACACAACAGACAACAATAAAAAATAGTTTTACCATATACTTTTCATATCCAATCATGTGGCTATTGACTATCTTGAATAAAACACGAAATGCCCCATACAGAGTGAGAAATAGTGACATGAAAAATTTACACTGAAATTAGGATGTCCTGCCATATATCGTGTTTTGAAAAAACAGTGTAGATACAGATCAGCTGGCTACTAAGTAGTTGATAATGATCCACGCTGCTTTCTAGAGTAGAAAGCAGTAAAAACATACTAATAACTGAAATTGTGCAAATTAATTGGATAAAATTTGGAAAGTAGTGTAATACATAGATAAGAGTTAATATTTGAGTATTGTTTACTCCCAATTTTATAGATTTTATTTCTAAGGTTCATATGTTGCAAAAAAAAATGTATCCTCGCAATACATATAATTGTATCATTGCAACCCTAATACTTACCCCTCCGGAGTTTTTCCAAGAGACCCCTCCTCAAAAACCTGAGTGTCTCCAGTCACTTCCTGCGTCGTTTTTCTCTTTCCTGTCATCAAGGTACCTACTAGTTCGGACACCAATAAATCCTTCTGTTCAGTGGAGCAGATCTCATACACCATAGCAAGACCCTTGGAGGCAATATCCTGAGTTATTTCTGCAAACAAAAGTTAACACTAGGTCTGCCAGTCATGACTTTTGCTGTATGCTCCTCTCCAGGGTTCATACAGGCAAGTTTGAGTAAAATTCAAGGACTTTCAAAGGACTTCTAAAAGACTCTTCTACAGTTTTCAAGGACTAAAGATTTATGAAAACTACTGATTTAAGTGTTAGAATTCTACTTCAGAAATGCTAGGCTGAGATAATGGAGAAATTAGTACTTGAAAATTAGTATAAAATTGTTGTGCCTTTATTTGGATAAAGGCAGAGCAATTTTATACTGATTTAGTTCTCTATCAACAGTGTGAAGTCCTACATAAAATAGTAGAATTCAAGGACTTTTAAAGGCCTTTGGGTGATTTTCCAGTACTTTTCAAGGCAGATTTATTTTTTCAAGTACTTTTCAAGAAAGCCCTCTAAATTCAAGTACTTTTCAATCCTGTGCGAACCCTTATCTGCATATGTTCTTGGGTAGCCTGTATTGCAAACAATATCGACTCAGATCAGACTGTCCCCTTGATTGGGGTTCATATTGTTTGCTTCCATGAAAAAATCTGAAGTGCATTTGAATATATATGCAGCAGACATAAAAAGCAGACAACATTTTAGGACAACAAAAATAGTGGCTGGATAACTGTTAATTTTTTATCTGACTTTTTCACCACCATAGTGGAGTAAAGACTTTGTTTTTTGTTTGATTTGATTCTTTACGTCCCATCAACAATCTTTCAGTTAAATAGGGACGGGTCTTCCTGGGTTGAACCAGTACTAAGCTAGGATAAATGTGTCTTGCTCAAGGACCACCAAGCAGTGACGCCGGTGAGGCTCAAACCCATGGCCCTTCGGTCTCAAGTCAAGCACTCTACCACTGAGCCACTGTGCTCCCTACCAGGCACTCTTACCTTACGTATCTACATAATGTAGATTTCGCATAGCTTCTAGAATATAACCAATCTCTGACAACTGTGTCAGAGAGTCGACCCTTTGGCTCAGTGGTTAGAACAATGGTCTTGTACTGGGGCGGCCGGGGATTGATTCTCAACCAGGAAGCGGGAATATTTTCAGCTATGCTTTACTTTGTTACGGCTATCATGTCGTAAGATGGGGACTCTCGTTCGAGATTGGACCAGGGATGAAGCGAGTACAAAGAAAAAGTACTCAAGTAAGTACTGAGTACTGACTGTTTTGAAAGTACTCGAGTAAGTACTGAGTATACATTTTGTAAATGTACTTAAGTAAGTACTGAGTACTTTAGAAAAGTACTCATGAGTACATCTGAGTACTATAAAGTATGCAAAGAAAATTTAAGATAAAAGCCAAATTTAATAACTAAACAGGTTGCAGCTATTTTATAATATTAACATGCACACGCATGAGGGTCTGGATGGGGGGAGGGGGGGGGGGTCTGGTATTCTCTATTCATTAAAAATTTAGCCCATTATTCATCTCATTCAAATTTTGGGTTATTTATTAAAATAAGACCAATTATTCATTAAAAGTAAGAAAGGTGGCAAAGAAATCTGATTATTCAATATTCATTAATTTTTTCTTCAATTCATTAAAAATAGGATTATTCATTATTTTTTAGGCCCTCATTATTCACTATTCATTATTTTTTGGCTCATTATTCACTATTCATTATAAAAAGGGTCATTATTCACTAATCATTATACCCCATCCAGACCCTCATGCATAGTAGCAACATCTTAGATTCAATAGATAAAACCTGATAAAAGTTATTAACCATTTAAGCACTACGTAAACAAAGACTGATTCTGCAAACTCAGCAGATCCAGATGTGATGGCTCATTCTGCAGTGTTTGTATTCTAGATTTTGATTTTGGTGCTTTATAC
Organism: Loripinus fragilis; assembly: GCA_964019695.1. Taxonomy (NCBI): domain Eukaryota; kingdom Metazoa; phylum Mollusca; class Bivalvia; order Lucinida; family Lucinidae; genus Loripinus; species Loripinus fragilis. The sequence continues at coordinate 90,534,042 of OZ026518.1, forward strand.
GATGAGCTTCAGAACTGTTCTGTTCTGTTTTAAGGATTATATTATTCAAGTAACAGTTAAATAACATGCATGTTTGGGGGGAAAATTCATAAATAATTGGACACCAAAAATTAAGTGATCAGCATGTTTCATCAATGCATACATGTACATATCAGAATGCAGATCAAATGTCAAACAGTATAGACCATTATCATACCAGTGATTTATTTGGGATTTTGGGAAGCTACCTTTTCCTTCAAATTTGGGAAAATATATCATAAAAATTGGGAAAATAAGTACCAAAATACATGGAATTGGGAAAATAAAGGCCATTTTTGGATTGGGAATGACTCCCATATAAGGCGGTAAAAATGGCCAAATAAAATCACTGCATACTGCTCCTGATCTGGGTGTGCACTGTTTGCTCAGGTATATATCTGTATCTGTCCCAATATTTGGGGTAAATACAGTGTATAATCTTGCAGCAAGTGTGACAAATACAACAATATACTAATTCAAGTACATTGTAGTTATCCAAAATAGTGTTGCTCCTGGGCCAATTATATGCATCATTAGGCATTTCATCAAGTCCATTGTTAATGAAGAAGTTAATGTGGCCACACTTACTTAAAAAAGCTTGATAAGTAAAATACACTTCTTCTTAATATTAGGATATGGCTAATAATAAACAAGTGTTTCTCAGACCACTATTAGGCAGGCAGGTTTTTTATTTATATTTTTTATTTCCAAAAAAAACAGATGAGGCCACTTTTTTTTTTGGGATCAAAACATAATGGGGCACCTTTTTATGTTCGTTTTAAGCATAAAATGCCAATATTTTGATTTTGGCATCTGAAAAAAATAGATGAGGCCACTTTTTTTCAGGTCTGAAAAAAGACAGATGAGGGGCATTTAAAACAGATGAGGGATGGCCTGAGAAACAACTTTTTTTCCTATCTGATTGAAATTTAAAAAAAGTACTCAGTAGTACTCGTAATGTACTCATGAGTACAGGCTTTTTGTAACAGTACTTAAGTAAGTACGAGTACATGTACTCACGAATTTTGCTAAGTACAGAGTACAGCTAAGTACTGAAAAAAAAAGTACTCAAGTAAGTACGAGTACAAGTATGAGTATGAGTACTCCATCCCTGGATTGGACATTTGTTTGCCTTAAAAAAGGCTTCCAGTCATCATAAATGATGACTTTGAAGAGGGGAGTGTTACAGGCCAGGCACTCTCGCCTTACATATCTACATAAGGTAGATTTCGCATAGCTTCTAAAATATAACCAAACTCTGACAACTGCGTCAGTGTTTCGACTCTTTGACTAAGTGGTTAGAGCATTGGTCTTGTACCGGGGCGGCCGAGGATCGATTCTCAGCCAGGGCGTGGGAATATTTTCAGCTATGCTTTACTTTGTTATGGCTATCATGTCGTAAGAACAGTCCAAACTACTTGTATGCAATTTAAAAATATCATATGTGTGTAAGCAAAAAATATGCAGCAGACAAAATTTTCCGATTTTTTGGCTCCGTTGTGAAAGGATTAATTTGTTATATTACAGGGATATTTTCTAACACAAATTTGGGGTCATATTATAGAGGCACTTCCAGTTAACCTACAACTAAACATGTCTTTTCAATAAAGGATAGTTTTTCACCATAAACTTTTTTCAGAAACTCCTCTGACATGAGCTTTTATGTTTCAGTGAAATGAGCATGTAGAAATGAAGTTTTCACGTAGTTGGCTGGATACAATTATAGACTGCCAATTTTATGTTATTGGCAACCTATCTTGAGATGTTTCATTGGAATGAAAAGCTAAATTGGTACTTGCAAGGTTGTAATATTTACACTTTAAATTTATCTTTTCATTTAAACTTTTAATTCAAATCATTTATGAGGCAATTTTTCATGATATTTTAAGGGTTGATCTCTGTGAATTCTAGTCACCATCTGATTCCGAAAAAAGTCTCATGAAAGCTCCCTGCAGCAGACAACAAATTTTGTGATACATGTCCTTGATTTTTGGGGGAAAATAAAGCCTAATATTTCATGTGAATTATGTGGCAGCAAAAGATTCACGTAATATTAAGCCTTAATTGGTACATATATGCAACAAAATTTTAAAATGTTGCCAGCTCCATATCTTTGGTGACCTTATTAAGGAGCACAGTGGCCTAGTTGGTAGAGCATTAGACTGGAGATTGAAGGGTTTGCTAGTTCAAGACTCACAAGAGTCACTGTGTTGTGTCTTTGTGCACAAGGATTTACAGCTGCTTGGTACTGGTTCAACCTAGGATGACAAGTAATTGTCCCAAAATGACTGAAAAATTGTTGACTGGGACATAAAGCATCAACACAAACAAATAAGAGTTATTCTCTGTGAATTCTAGTTACCATCGGATTCGGAGAGTAGTCTCATGAAAGCCCCCTGTAGTTGTACCAACTGACTCTGTAAAGCCTCGTGTGAACTACACTTCTTAACCAATGCTAATAGCCATATACTAGAGGCCTGCAAAATACAAGCAAACATACATCACACAGCCTTAGGAAAAAGGTGTATTTAACTGTTTGAATCCTGGGTAATTTATCAAGTTTTTTGTCGTCTGATGACTTTTAGTAAGATTAACTTTTTAAAAATATCTTTCATGAACACTATCAGAGTGTCAAACAGTTTGGATCCAGATCAGGACCAACATTCTGTCGGTCCTGATCTGGGTCCAACCTGTTTGCAAAGGTATCACCAGATAAGAAAAGTAGAATTGCTATTTTTTCTTTATCTTTGAACTTATCCAAGAAATTTATAAGTAATGCAGACAATGTAATTTGGAATTGGAAGAAACCAGGCATGAGTTAGTTATAGTGTCTACAAGTGCAAGCAGACATGGAACAGCCATTTTGTTGGCCATCTTGGCAAGTGTACATCAGATGAAAACCCATTTTACAAGTTTAAAATGGGTTTTCTTTCCAAGATGTCCAACAAAATGGCAGTTGCCTGTCTGCTTGCCCTTGTATACACTATAACTGAGAGAATGATAAAAGTAAAACATTATAAAATTCCAAAGCAATCTGGTGACAAATGGCTAAGCTATATAATAATGTTCACAAGTGCAAATGGACACGTGGCGGCCATTTTGATGCCCACTTTGGTTAGTATTCATGGGAAAAATTCTATATTCTAAGGAAGAAATCGGGTGACAAATGACTGAGTTATAGTATCCACAAAAGAGAACAGATTCAAAAGATAGGGCGTGGACAAGGCTGAATATTATAGTCTTTTGTAGGATGGTGACCTTAAAAACTAGGTCAAGGTCACTTATATCTAATCAACTCCATATTGTGTCCCAATAATAATTGTTACATAAAGTTTGGCTGAATTCCATAATTTGGTTGGAAGATTTTGTGTACAAGCTCTTATGGACAAAAATTGATGTCTAAAGCTTTGATGTGACCTTGAAAACTGGCTGAGGTCACCAAATTTAATCACTTCCACCCCTCCCACCAACTATGTGTCTATGCAAGTAGGTTTTTGGTTGGTGGGGCAAGGGGGAGGGACATAAAAACACTCATTATTGACAAAGGGTCAACTCATTATGATGATGGATCCAAACACATTGTTAACCACCAAACACAAAATTAACCACCTAACACATAGTTAACCACCAAATACAAACTTATGCACCCAAGGCTCAGTTGATCCTGCAAATCAGTGCATTCGCACCAGAGCCTTCAAAGTTTGCAAATATGAAATGGAGGTAGACAAGTTTCAGAAACCTTTTGAGATATCTTGCCTCCCCCCCCCCCCCCCCCCCCCTAGATACCTGTGCATGTTCATTTACAGAATGACAAGACCAAAGATGTAAAGCATCAGCTCATGGTATGCATCATGTCTCCAATATAGGTCAAGATAATCAAAGATTTTCAGCGCAAAATTGTCAATATTTTCTTATCCATCAGTTCTAACATTTATTTTGGGTGCTCAAGAGAACCGTCTTATTGAGACGGTTCTCTTGAGTACCCACAACATATGTTTTGGTTGTGAAATAAGAAAATGATTTTCAATTACGCACTCTTATCTAGAGGCGTGTCCAAGTTTGGTAATTACCTGTCGTATATGAGGATTGACATTAGGAACATATTGATCTAGGACCGTCTTCAAGTACCAGGCTACCTCATCCGCAGCACTCGATATCCTACCCTGTAACATAGAGTAAAACGTACGTCAAAAAAAACAAACATTTTGAGCGTAAAATTGTGAATATTTTCTTATCCATCACTTTTTACATTTGTTTCGGTTTCTCAAAAGAACCGACTCATTTAGATGGCTCTTTTAAGTACCAAATAACTATATTGAACTTGACCTTATGGCTATTTTTATTTCATTTAAAAAGAAGGTGTAAGACATAAAGTCATACAGGGTTCATACATTTATATGCAAGTGTCTGTCTAATTTAATGACTTTACAAGGACTTCTAAAAGACTCTCCTACAATTTTCAAGGACTACATGTTATGAAAAAGATTTACATGTTAAAACTGACTGCCCAAAACAACATTTATGATTGCCAAAAACAATCATCAAGTGCAAATGGAAACAGATTTTATTTAAAAAAGGTTGTTTTGTTTTGCCACCAACTTAAATTTTCTCATTGCAAATTGTCTTATTGAAGTGAAGATGCATGTGAAGTATAATCAGAATCAGAACACGGGTACAGTAGAAATGCACAGGTTTAGATAAACAAAAATTTTCAGCGTAAAAATGTAATTTTTTTTTTACCCATCTGTTTTAACATATGTTTTGGGTGCTCAAAAGAACCGTCTCATTGAGACGGTTCTTTTGAGTATCCACAACATATGTTTTGGTTGAGAAATAAGAAAATTAAATTTTCGTTACGCACTCTTAACTAAAGTCCTGGCAATGGATCAGAAATTAGTTTTGCGTGCTTCACTCTGAATGTTGTCTCATTTAGGTGTGTTGAATATTTTCAGAATCTGACAGTGGAGCAGACAACAGATCAGGCCTGATGTTTGGTAGGACCTGATCTGGGTCTAAATTTAACTGTTTGCTAATTATATCAGAGGATACACTGGCGAGTAAGATTTAAGGGGCGAATTACGTTTCAGCAAAAATCATACCGTCACAGGTATGAAATGAGCGGAGAACTATACAGTCAAAAAAGCAGATGGATAAATCATTCAAATGAGCGAACTTTCTAGGTAATGACCTTTAAATAAGTATTCACTCAGTTGTATTAGTATACCTGTAATGGCCAATATTGCTCAGTTTAATAGGTGATTGGGAGCGCATTACAGTGGCGGATCCAGACGGGGTTCAGGGGGTTCTCCGCTATTAAATATCCTATGAAAATGAAATAATTTTGTCTCACTGAGACCAAATTATTTCATTTTCATGGGATATTTTGAGATATTTAAGATAAATGAGATAAAATCAGTAAAGCGAACCCACACTTTTATACATATCAACCCCCTTGCCATGAATCCCTGATCTGCCCCTGTATCTGGATGTTTACCTGGAAAATTCACTCATTTGAATGATTTAAACATCCGCTCTTTTGCCTTATGGTTCTCCACTCTTTCGTAAAAATAAATCTGCTCTTTCGTATTATGGATCCACTCAAATGTAAATCTCCCGATTTAAGCATAACCTACCTCACTGGAGTTATGTAAACAGTCTTAAACTTACCTTAAATTCTTCCTCAGTCTCAGTCCACAGGTTTCTGGCAGCAGGAGCGGTCGGACCCTGAGCGGCAAACACCAGGGCCTCACCGATGGTGAAATGTAGATCTATTTGTTTTGTCTGAAGTAGAGAAGCAAATCACAGTAATGCTAACTACATTGTAACTGTAACAAGACAGCCCTAGAGCTTTGGGTTGCTCTTTTGAGAACGACTTGTTTACTAGGTCAGGGAAAAGCATTATCCTGATCAACTTTCAGCGCCAATCACGACTGCAGCAGACAACAAATTTTGCGACATCTCTCTTGATTTTCGAAAAAAAAATAAGGTATGATATTTCATGAGAATCCTCTGCCAGCAGACAATTCTCATGAAATATCATGCCTTATTTGTTATTATTGAAAAAGCGGCAAAATTTGCAATTGTTGTCTGCTGCAAATTATAGGTGGCGTTTTAAGGGTTAATCTTGGGTGGACCAGCAGATTCAATAAGACTTTAAATGGACAAGTTAAAGTAATGTTGAGGAATATAAAAGGATGTAGAACTGGATGGGAATTATAAATTAAACCAAAAGGGAATCAAATCTGATAAATGGCTTATAGGATACAGATCCTGGGCAGGCATCTTTTTCAAATGATTAAATTTACTTAAGCAATCTTGGTAGTGTCACTCACAGACGATTTGTGCCAAATAATTTCCAAAGCGGCCCAGCTATTATTGACAAGATGGAGTTTTAAAGTTATCCCTGGTGGCCATGTTTTTCACGCATCAGACTAGTCTGGGCAATACTGGTAGAGGGTCATCCAAGGATATGGATGTTTGAAGTGGCTGTATTTGACTGAATTATTACTCAATGCTGTGGACTTTTAACCCATTTTTGCTGAATAGAGCCTTACTTTGATATTGTTTATTGTGTTGGGATGGTCTCATACTCTATTAAAGGGGCAAACTTCCCAATCATTATGGTCATTGAATACTGTGTTAACAAATAATGTAGAGCTAGATGAGATTCATATTTTGTTGCAGTAACATCTTTGGGCTAACATCGCTAGTCTCGTCATAAATGAGTTAAAAGATAGTGGGTTAAAGGATAGATATGAAACACTGTGCAGCACCTTAAACTACAGTAAAGCCTCCCCTTGGAGCATTCTGCAATACTTTTGACCTGCATTAAGCAATAAGCGGTCTTAAAAACCAATTGTTTATCTTTTTAGTGGCCGCTAAAGACAAGTTTTACTGTATATGCATATTCATAAGGGAGTTGCTCTTCTTTATCCTGTATATTTTTGTGGAATTTCTTCTTAAGTCAATCAGGTAATCAACTCATCATCCTCTATTAGCTGACCAAACTTCTTCTTGGTTTACAACCAGGAAGGATCAATCCAACTGCTGGGACTAGCTTGCTCAGCTGGTAGAGCATTAAACTGGAGATCAAAGGGTTGTTAATTCGAGACTGACGGCAAGACACTTTATCTGTTGCTTTGTACTGGTTCAACCCAGGAAGAACTTTCCTGACATGACTGTAAAATTGTTGACTGGAATGTTAACAATCAAAACAACCAAACAGGGACTAAGTAGAATATTGAAAATTTGCATGTAGCAACAAGCCTTTAGTTGAGAGTGCATAACATTATAATTTTCTTATTTCTCTACCAAAACATATGTTGTGGGTACTCAAAAGAACCATCTCAATGAGACAGTTCTTTTGAGCACCCAAAACATATGCTAAAAATTATGGGTAAGAAAATATTAACAATTTTACGCTGGAAATTTTTTGCTTATCTGAACATGTGTAACAATTTAAGCTGTTATTCTTTATAGAGGGCTAATAACAAAGGTGCTAATAAGACATGCAACAAAATTACATTTTCTCTTCATGCAGCCCACAAAGGTTAGGAGATATTGTGCTGTCCAAATAAGCTTGATGGACTGAATAATAAACATACCTCCACTCAAACATACAAGCAAAAATAATATGCCTTATTAGTGTCAAGCAGTTGCGGACAATAAGTGGGCCTCGATGCGAGAAAACCTGTCTTCAGGGCTTTGCGAACAACAAAGGCACAGACCAGAACAGCCTGATCAGTTCCTTTGTTATTCGCTTTTTGGAAAGCACCATATCTAAGCGTACTACAAGCCAAATCTTAATTTTCCAGCCAGTCTCTGTAGCTGATGGGACTGGTTTGAGTCTCGCTTTGTCAGAAACCCCGAAGACAGGTTTTCTCACGACAATGCCCAAGTTTAAGCACTCACCTGTACAGAGCTAAGAAGTCCCTCTATAGCAACCTTTCTGTGAGGAAATTTTTCTTCACCAACACACAGTTGTCCCAAACACAGCGCTGCTCTTTCTTTACTCTGGTGTTAATACAAAATTTGTTAGGACAAACACAAAATAACTACAGAAGATGTGCTCAAATTAAAAACACTTTTTTCTTATGCTAACCCTTAAAACGCCAATCAGGACTGCAGCAGACGACAAATTATTCAACATCTTTCCAAATTTTCGAAAAAAAATAAGGCATGATATTCATGAGAATCGTCTGCCAGCAGATGATTTTCATGAAATATCATGCCTTATTTGTTTAATTTAAAAAAGCAGCACAATTTGAAATTGTCGTCTGCTGCAAATTATAGGTGGCGCTTTATGGGTTAAGACATACACAAAATAACTACAGTAGATTGGCTCAAATTTCAAACACTTTTTTCTTATGCTAATCCCACCATAAGGTTGTATTTTGGTCTTCTATTCACAAAATGCAAGTCAAAATAACAAACCAGTGAAGACCCAGATCAGACTGCTCCTAAAGTTCAGTCTTACCTGTACTGTTTATCAAAGGGCAAATTGAGGGCTTTCCACACAAAAATGGTTAAGCGGATGACTATCTTGCTTTTTGCAAATAAGAATTTATGGAGTCTCTCAAAATAAGTAATATGACTGCTTTCTATTAAATATGAAGTTATGAGCTTGAACCAGATTGCTAAGCTAATGAAATTCTGGTTAGTTTAAGACTAGTTTGTTCGCACAAAGATCAAGGTTCCCACAGAAATTCAAAAACACAATTCCATGATTTTTCCATGATTTTCCATGATCAATGATGTAATTTCCATGACTTTTTAATAATGGCCTCCAACCTCCTCTTTTAGCGACAAAATGCAAAATGCAGCAACAGTAAAGTATTTAAATAAGCATGCTTGTAGGACATGCATGCATTTTGAAATAATTAAAACTTGAAACCACCAGTAGCCAGAAAACTAGCTGTTTTGTGTGTCTGACAGCTAGTTTTCTGGCTACCTGTGGTTTCTTCTAATTATTCCACCAAATTCCATGATTTTCCATGATTATTCAGGTTTTTTCAAAATCTATGATTTTTCCATGCATGGATTTTTTCTCGCGTGATTTTCCAGGTTTTCAATGATTTCCAGAGCTTGTGTGAGCCCTGAAAGAAGCTGGATTTTCTTTTGAAGTGACTTACATACCTTTGAATTCTCCTTCCCAGATCTGACAATGGCGAGAAGATTGTTGACAACCGAGAGTTTCGTTATTTCTCCATCCCCGCCATCACCCTCTCCGTCTGGCAGTGGCAATGCCCCGTTACGTCCTATCTCACCTATCGCAGTACATGCACCCGATGACAGCAATGGACTCTTTTCATCAGTAACTTTCACTAGACTGGCTAAAATGGAAAATTGTAAAGACAACCTTTAGAATATTTTGGTTCAATTTTATAGGAGAAGTAGAATCTGGGAATATTTTGTTTGCATATGCTTTAACTGCCCGAGTAATTTGGAACTGATACTTAAAGAGTTGATTAGAAAATGGAATCTTCCAGTTGAATCATTATTGGATTTGTAAGGAGATTTATTACATGCCTTCTACATTTTACATAGTAAAATTGCCGTTAGCACTCGGTAATATTTTCAATTGGACTGAATCCATAATGGCACAGTCACATGATGATGCCAAAATCCATATTGGGGCCTCATTATGGATTTTTGGCACTGCCTCATAGTGATGACGTATAGGAATTGTGCACTTTTTCGATTAGAACTAGCCTAGAGGCTAATCGTTTCAACATGGCTGAGTAGATTAAGAATCGTTAGGAGACCCTGTTTTCCAATGTATTTTACCCTCGTTTCGGGCCTTGAAATAGCGAAATGCCAGAAGAATAAAGAATGGGACATCAGAACAAGAAACAGTTCTAGGCTTTTCGCCAGTTTCGGTTAAACAAACAAAATGACTAGCCCTGAGGTTGATATTGTGTCAAGCTGATCGGATCTATGAGCAATTGGGGATCGCTAAGTTCCTGTTAGCTCTTCAAATCTAACACTTTTCGGGGAAAAGGTTGACTTTCCATGAAATACCACGTATCTAGATATGCATAAATGGTAATCTTAAGGCTGTCTTTGATTGTTTTATTGACAAAAGTCTGTTGAAATGTCTCGTCGTCAATGACAATGTAAACAATGTTAAGCTATCTTATGAAGTCATTTTCTATGTCACGCTATTTGTTGCTGCAATTTTCATCTCGCCAGTTTTTTCGGACTGACTGGCGCTACTGGTTAAAAAGGCAAAAGCGTTTTCGCGGATGTAATAAAAAGGTTGATATGGCGGAGGTGTGCTTCGGCCATATAATAACCTGTATATATTTTTCAAATAAAGGATCATACATGAGTGCTCATGTTTTATTGAATTTATCAAACGAGTTAAGAAAAAAAGAGATAAAATGCAAGGCTTGTCGAGCTTTTTATCACTTTTTTGCAACAAGTTTAATAAATTCAATAATACGAGAACACGACTGTTAGATTCTATTTATCATATGACTTAAGATTACTTTGAAATCTCATTTCTGCCATAAAAATGTTATAATTTTGTCATTATGTTTGCAACAATATTATGGATGTCATAACGTTTCCTGAGAATCTGTCAACCACTAGTGGTTTATCAATTTTATTGCATGGCTTTATATCACTCCCAGTTTTCAGAAATTTAAGATAATTCTGAATAAAGTCAAAGAATTTTGTTTTTGTATTTGTACATTCACTTTTCTTTGATGATAGTGATTGGATAGTGCAGCAAGGTCTGATCACGTTTTTGATTGAGTCATTGGCTGGTCAAGCATGAATTTTAATCGAGCATTTAATGAGTCATCGAGAGAATTGTAATTTTGCAGCATAATCTTTCAGTTTTCAATTCATTTACAAAACTTACAACTTCAGTCATTCCTTGAGTGGATTCAACAGTATATGGAAGTTTATGCCGAGAGTGCACCAAATCAAACGCTGATAGTTTAGCAAGCAAAGTGAAAAATAACATACAAGTAAAATCGCATGTAATTCTTAACAATTCAATACAACTCCTTACCAACACTCAATATGATAGCATATTGAACACTTGCACCAATGTATTTCAAACGGGATCAATATCTAAATATTTTGTTTTTGTTTGTTTGATTTGATTCTTTACGTCCACTCAACAATCTTTCAGTTATGTGGGACGGGTCTTCCTGGGTTGAACCAGTACTAAGCTAAGATAAATGTGTCTTGCTCAAGGACAACAACGCAGTGACGCCGGTGAGGCTCGAACCCGCGGCCCTTCGGTCTCGAGTCAAGCACTCTACCACTGAGCCACTGCGCTCCCAATATCTAAATATATAATCATCCAAGTTATCAATGAATAGTTTGCTGAAGTAAAAGAAACAGCCCCTGATCAGACTGCTTCTCTAGAAACAGTTTGATCTGGGACTTTCTGTTTACACAAGCTTTTATGTTTGAGTAATTTGATATTGTCACTTAAAGACTTTATTAGCAAACTGAATCTTCCATTTGAATCATCCTAGTTATCAATAAATAGTTTGCTGAAGAAAAGAAATGTGCCTGATCAGACTGCTTCTCTAGGAGCAAGCTAATCTGGGACTTTTTATTTGCACAAGCTTTTCCCATCTTGAGTAATTTGGTATTGGAAGTTAAAGAGTTGATTATTGTTTGTTTGGTTTGTAGTTTAACGTCCTAGTCAACAGCTATGGTCGTGTCAAAATGGTCAGTTTAGCTTACCACACTTTTCAAGGGCAAGCTTAGACTAAGTGGTTAACCAGTAGTCTGTGCAAATACTTTTGCTTGTAATTGACAACAGCCCTTCTTGAATCAGCGGAAAGAGGAAAAAGACCATAAAAATATTTCATGATCAATCTCCAAGAAACTATGAAGCCAGGCTGGGATCAAACTCACAACCCCTGAATAAGCAATCAGACTCGCTACCGATTGCGCTAGGGGCCCGGCAAAAAACCAAAAAAGATTAAGAATATCTCCATATGAATTTTCACACAATGAAATACCACACAAAGAACAGAATAAATGGTAAGTAAAGAAGCAATGCCACATTCCTTCCAAAATTATTCAGACCAAAGGTTGGAATTTTCAAGAAAGCCTTCCATTTTCAAGAACTTTTCAAATGAGTCACTTTTCTAAAAATCCTTCCATTTTCTAGTACTTTTCAAGAAAGGTCCCTCCATTATCAAGGATTTTTTAAGAAAGCCCTCCATATTCAAGCACTTTTTTCAAGCATGTGTGAACGATGTTTTGCATAGTTGAGGCAATTGGAAGTTTTGGTACTGAAGTAACACTTCAGACTGATTTAATTTCTTACCAATAGCTTTAACTGCCACTTCAATTCTCTTCTCAATTTTCTGCCAGAGTGCGCTCCCTTGAATGCTCTCCTGGGATTTTCTCTTCTGCAGAAGCAGGCCCACCAGATAACCAAGAGCAAATAGTGCTCCATTCTGTGTTTCTAAGCTCTACAACAAAGAAGGATATTTGTTGAACTTTCATCCCCCACCAAAGAGCTAACTTAGTGAAATTGGTAAATTACACATTACATATTCCGCTTTTTACCCTCATCTTCAGAGGTCAAAATTATGTGTACACCCATTGTTTGAGAGACAACATGAGAAATTTGAAAAAGAAGAAATCTAGAATGAAATCTCAATATTTGATCTTTTAATCCAATGCATATAAGAAAATGTTTGCTTACATATTGTTTTACTGTTCATTTCTTTCAATTTGATATATGCATGTGAGAAAGTTGAAAATTTAAAAAAAAATCAAAAACTTTAGAAATTCAAATTTTAATACTTACAGTATGCCAACAAAATATAAACAATTTCAAGCTTAATTGTTCAATTGTTTTCAAATAATCTGATAAACCAAAGAAGCTATTAAAAACTGCCTTATTCAGGAAAATCTGAAAACTTTCACTCATGTGTGACATGACCACTTTAAAAATTGCTTCACTCCCTCAATTTGATATACAGCGTGACCAGTTTCCAAAGCGAACTTTTTAAAACCACGTCCTACCCCAAGAGTCAGTGGCTTGAGTATTGGCAAATATTTCTTGCATATTGTTCCACTCTTCATTTCCTTGAAATAAAGCATTATCATTTCTAATGTCTAGTTTTGGTCGCAGCCCATCCACCGTAGTCTACCCAGGGATGTGCTCCGGGAATCTAAAGCTAAAATCTTGTTATGTATGGTTCATATCGTTTGTTTCTCTGTCTTGATGCATTACCTTTTGAATTAAAAAAGCTGAAAAATTAGTTATAACATATAAATATTTGACTTTTGAACCCACTCCAGGGTCAAGGTGGTGTAAAATATATGACACTGTTGTACTACTGTAGATGTTGTAATTTTGAACATTAGTTGTCACCCAAAAAGTCCTTGACAAACAGCACAGATACAGATCGGACTGCTTCTTCAGAAGCAGTATGATCAGGGTTTACGCTATTTGCTATTCTGACAAGTACTTTTGTGAATTCTAGCCCTGTAAACCGGTATTTTGTTTGAGAACAGAAAGAGAAACATGTTTGGCATTTTAGAACATTTACCGTAATCTACAGGTAATACCTTATCTGACAAAGCACTGTAGAAGTCATCCAGAGCCTCCCTGATTCTTTCATCATGTGACTGGTTACACACTATAACACCATATAAGTTAGCAGCAAGGTCTCTCATATCATCTTTCATAGAATATACCAAGGTCTGAAATATGAAATCATACAAGCTGGTATCCAGTTAAAGGTACAACTTATGCCTACAGCAAAGACTCAGATCAGCTGGTGTATCCACTCAGTCCAGTCAGAGTCTTCGCTGTCGGTGTGAAGAATCATTGGGACCGTGGCTACACAACTTGTACCTTTTGATGGACACCGGCTCATATTCAGTTATCACATGAGCCATGACATGTGATTACCAACAATCTGGCATTTTGACAAGTGCAGACTCGGACGAGCCTGTACAGCCTCCTTTTAAGCTTAGCAACTCCAAATGATGTTCAGTCAGTAGCTGAACACTCTTAGAATATTCAAGCGACTAGCAAAAGCTCTGATCAGACTGCGCATATGGGAAGGATACACGCAGGCTGATCTGAGGCTTTGCTGATTGCACATACCACATTGTTGGAAATCTCATGCACTGGCTCAGTCATACTCTGTATTTCAATTTCCCACAAAAATGGTTATCTGCCTGACTGTGGTGTGTATCCTGCCATTTGGTTTTTTTCTCAATAGTGACATGTTTTCGCTCATTTGGTTATCAGCCTTGGTGTGATATATTTCTCTCAATTTATTGATCAACCCTGGTGTAATACCCCCCCAACACACTGTTTTGATTATCAACCCTCATGTGATTTGTTTCTCATCATTTCATTATCAGCCCTAGTACAATATAATTCCCACAATATGTTTTTCAACCTTAGTGTGATATGATTCCAACCATTTGGATAGCAGTTCATCAGTCTTATTTCTCCTCCACTGGTTATTAATAGATTCCCACCAGTTTGTTGTCAGGCTTAGTGTACTTTCCTTCTTATGGTTATGGAACCTAATTTGATATGTCTCCCATCCAGTGCCTTTCAGCGCTACTGTGTGTGATATGTTTCCACAGGTTTAGATAAACAAAATTTTTGAGCGTAAAATTGTGAATATTTTATTACCAATAAGTTTTAACATGTTTTGGGTGCTCAAAAGAGCCTTCTCATTGATACGGTTCTTTTGAGTACACACAACATATGTTTTGGTTGAGAAATTAGAAAATTAGTTTTTCGTTACACACTCTTAACTAAAGTCCTGTGTTTCCCACCATTTGGTCATTAGCCAGGGTTTTACAGGACGCAATATCCTGCGCCTTATACACATAAATCATTAGGTAGGACCCCTCAATTTACCTTACCTGCGTCCGCTGGGACGCAGACTTGTTTGTTGTGCCTTTCATTAAAATCCCAAACTCCAAAGTTATTTCGTAAAGATTCGGTTTTTCCCATATTTACAGCCTATCTATAAATAAATAGGACAGGTGCTGTCGTTTAACCAATAATATCGAGAGGTGTGTCAAAACAGTCCAATCAAATTTGCGTTGCTATGGCGCTTTGAAATCTCATCATGTCTCGCCCCCGCTCTGATTTATCGATCAACATAGTTGCTTGTCAACTATTGGGGTTTCTTATGGTCAAGCGTGTAAATGACTAGAAAAAAACGGCTGCTTAAATGTTGAAACAGAGAGATGTGTGAAACTTTTTTGGCAAAAGAAATGCAGACACGGACCAAGAACCATCCTCTAGCGGCTGTTCAGAGTCAGATCAGTCCGAATCTTCTAAAAAAAACAGCCCCCAAAAGAGATCGAAAATTCCTATCTAGCTGGCTAGGCCGCTATACAAAAATGACCTAAATTATCTGTTTAACTTTTCAACTTTTGTTTTGTTTTGGATAGTGCCATTGGAGGTCACAGGTGTTGGACCAGGGAGTTAGAAGAATTAATAAAACAAGTCTAGTCATTTCCTTTTAATCTTGTGTATCTACTTTTAACAATTAACAATACAAAACCAATTATATTTACATATAAAAAGATGGGACCCCCATTTTCAATGATGGGACCCCCATCATAATCAAAGTTATGTCCCAGGGACCCCCAAATATTCAACTTGGTGTAAAACCCTGATTAGCCAACCAGTGACACAGGGGCTAGTCCAGCTTTATAATATTCCATGTAAGATAATATACTGAAACAGACTAAAAAATAAAAACTTTTTAATATTTCATGGCAGAATGTAAATACTGGACTGGCCCCTGTGAGTAGCCATATGTTTATCCTCCATTTTGGCCTCGACGCTAGAAAACCTGTCTTCGGAGGATTGAGAACAACAAAGGCGCAGACCAGCCTGCACATCTGCACAGACTGATCAGCACCTTTGTTATTTGCTTATAATATCTAGACTTGCTATGAGCGAAATTTTAATTCTCTAGCTAGTCTCTGTACCTGAGGAGACTGGTTTGAAACTCAGAAACCCCGAAGACATGTTTTCTCACAACGAGACCCATTTGATATTAGCCGTATTATTACAATATTAGGTAGTATAAAGCACCCCTTGTATGTTTAAGTTGATGGTTTACGTCCGAGTCAAAAAAGATTCAGTCATGTCTGGATATTTCCTGTTTTGAACTAAAGTGACACAATGACACAACACCACATCCCAAGTGGAATTCTAGCCCACAACCTCTTTATAACAAGTAAGGCACTCTGCCAAGTGGGCAATAGTTGACACGGCCACCAATCCATCTCCTTCATCGCATGAAATCAATACTGTGTTATGAAGAAGAGGGACCTATTTCCTATGAGTGAGATGGACCTTTAATTCAGCCAAACCGTCATTTTTTATAATTGATACAAAATTTTAGAAATCCGAAAATGCTATTTGATGGCCTTGATGTCTACCTTTGAAATACCTTAAATAGGGTGTCCTGGCACATAAACTGATTCTAGAATCTGTGTTGAAGCTGAAAAATGTCATTTTTCTTCATTACAAACCATTTTAAACTGTCAAGCAGAATATCCTCTCTAAACGGATATCAATGTTGGAAAGTTCAATGAGCGTCTCATCGAATAGCTTTGTCCCATTTCTAAATTTTGCTTTCAAAATTACGATATAGAAAGTTGAATCCAACTGGTATATGCGATGAAAGAGATGGATTGGGGGCTGTGAGTTGATGTTGATTGGACTATGTAAAATATATTACCTTAAGCCAACTGAGATGCTCAACAAATTCGGGAACCAGCTGTGTTGGTGCTATGGCAACAACTTCTAATAAACAATACATGGCTGGGGAACCTGTCAAAAGAATAAAGAAAATGAAAGTAAGACAGAAGAATGATTGGATCCTTACAGTCTATAAATAAATAAGTTTTCAATCACTTCATCTGAACTTACACTTTTTAACTGCCAGCCAAAAACAAATGGAACCGTCGTCTGTTGACATTGTCTGCTGTAATTTTTCACTTTGATGACATTTTAATTTAAAAATCCTTGCTTTCTTTAAACAGTTTGGACTCAGATCAGACTGCTCCAAAGGGAGCAGTCTGATCTGGGTCCACACTGGTTGCTATAAAGGCTTCCAAAACACAGCAGCAGACGACTCTACAGTGGAGGTGCTATCAAAACAACTTCAAACAGGATGTTATCAAGTTTTTTATCAAAGCAGGATATACTAGCCCATTTTTTCTTGTAGCTCAAATACTGATAGCTCAAAGAACCTGCTTAACTCTGAATGCTGGTCAATTTTTCATTATTTTGAAGTATGCTGACTTTTTTCAAAATTAACCTTTTCAAAAAATTCTTTCATGTTTACCATCAGAGTGTCAAGCAGTTTGGATCTAGATCAGGCCCGACATTTTGTCGAGCCTAATCTGGATCAAAACTGTTTGCAAAGGTTATCAGCCTAATACACTATAGCAGACTAAGAGTTTCAGAGTAAGAGTTTAGTTGTAGAAAACTTTGAAGGTAGATCACATGGTGTATCTCTAAAATATTTTCTTTTTTTCCTATCAAAGGATAGTGTTTGAAACTCAAGAACTCAAATCCAGAGAGATCAAACTACCTGTTTAGATCTTACACGAGTGCTCATGTATTATTGAATTTATTAAATAAGTTGATGAAAACAGATACAAGAGGGCCCTTCTATAAAGTTTGGCAAAAATCAAATGCTCAAGTATTTACAGAGTTGCACTGACATCCAGGTGGACAGAAGAACAGACAGCAGTTAATCTTAATATTGTTTCTGGATTTTGCGGTAGGGGACATCATTTTGGCTAGACTTAGGCCACACCAAATAATTTTTTTTAGATTCACATCCAAATTTTGAAAAAAAATTGGGGCAAGTGGGAGGTTTTATTATCTTTATATTTTTTTTTATTATTCTGACTGCTTTAAAGAACAGAACGGTATTGAAAGAAACTTTTAATTCCTTCAAATTAAATTGTCAAATTGAGTAAATAAAAACCAGGTAAAAATGCTGGCCAGAAAAATTGCACCAAAAATTTTCAGCCTTTTCAAATATGTTTTCTCTTATAAGCAAATATAAAAAAATAGGGGTGGAAGGTGTTTCTGAAAACCTTCCACCCCATTTTTTTTATTTGCTTACATTTCATAGGGGCGGGTGGGGATGAGAATCTAAGTATTTATTTGGTATTGCCTTAAGCAATATATATGGGCTGGCACAAAAGATTTTGGTACTTAATGCATAAGTGTTAATGCCTCTAGTGAACGTCCATGCTGTTGTAGCAAGCTAGGCTAGAGGTCTAAATTTTTGCTCTGAGCTTACATCTACATTGCTATTTTGTGTATGCAGGCAGTGAAGGCTATGGTAAATCTGTGCATATGCACAGATTTGCCATAGTCTTCACTGCTCACCGATGTGATAAGCACTGAAATCTTGTGTGCTAGCTCATACGTAAAGCTAGGGTCATGATGTCACAACAAGTATAATACCTCCAATGGCCTTGAGTAGTTGTCGTATAAGGCTGACATATATCTGTACTGGGCCATTCTCTGACCTATCATCTTGGAGTAGACCCTGAACATACTTTGATATCACTGGAGCCTGCTCACGCATTGTTATCAATGTCTCCATGTCAGGCTTCAGTCCTGCACTGTGAGCCAGACACGTCCGTAGAAACAGTAAAATCTGTAGAAAAATAAATAAACAAGCATAAGCTTCAATAAGACGAAATTGCCCTTCACAGATATTCAAATAGCCTTATGTAAATATAAGAAAACTTTTTTGAAGTAAAATTGTGATTATCCAAAAACAATCTTGATAAAGGTTCAACATAGGATCTGTTGTGCCAAATTATTTCCAAATTCTGCATGGCATTCAAATTTTTTAACAACCAAGGATAATTCCTGTGAAGTTTGGTGAAATTCCACCAAGTAGTTTAGGAGCTGTTGTTTTAAGTATGTTGGAGATCACAAGAACTCAAAAGCTCTCCTTGAGCCAATGGCTTAGATAAGCTTAAAATGCTGATCTTTTATTAAAAACTCTATCTGAAGTTCTAGCGAATATAAGAATTTATCAGAGTGAGGTGTGAGGGTTGGAAAGAAAAATCTGTCCCAGAGGATCACGGATTGGCATTATGATGCTTGCTGAGTGATGACAAATGGTTATCCAGAGGGACAGATTTTTCTTTCTAGTGTTAGCATTTAAGCCCTAATAATATCTAAATACGGAACAAAAATCGTTGGTATGCAAAAAAGACAAGTAGCTTGCAACCATGGAAAAGATCAAAGATCAAAAGTTGTCGACTTTCAACACAGTTAAACCAGCTCAATAGTGAAGACATTTAAAATCCTTGAATATTGACAATGCTTCAAAATCACAAAGAGACTGCTATATATAGTATTTAGTTGTGGTTTTCCGAGAACTATTGTTCATAGCAACAGTTGAAATCAGAATTAGGCTCAGCTATAAATAATGATTTACGGTTTTCCCAAAAGCAATTTGCTGGGTAAAAATGGCATTTGCCACGAGGAATCACACTAGAAACATTTAAATAACTTAATAATAAAGTGTATTCTAAAGCTAATTAATACTATCACAATTCGATATTTTATCCATTCAAAAATGCATTCACAGACAGGTTCAGCTATTTTCAACAGACACAGGTTTAGAGTGTCAAGTAGACTTTTTAAAAGCGAAAAAGTTTAATAGTCAAAGACTCTATCACTGCTAAATCTGCTTCTTTCTTACTTGTTTTAATTGATCGTAAATCACTTAGTGTAAACTGAAAATGTTTGAGATTAAAGTTAATTGATAGTTTTAGCTAACTTCTTTGTGTTTAACATTGCAAAGAAATATATATATATTGGTTGGGAAACTTTCAGGGACTCAGTAAAATTTCGATTAGCTCAACATCTCAACTTTTGTTGATGCCCTGGGTACCAGGGACCCAATAGAAATCAAGCCTAAATCTAACACTGTTATCCCATCCTCACACAAATAATAGTTTCTTTTTCTTGCGCATCATTATATACCGCATTTTCATATTTAAAAAAAGGCTTCAAAAAAGTTCCTGAATACACTCAGATGCGACATAACATGATGATGCCACTTTAACATAACAATGACATCACTTGTCTATCGATGTGCAGCTGTTTGATTTATATCTCTCTAGGGGTTGGTATGGGGATATGCGAGATAGAATTTTCTCATATGGGTAAGTGGAAACCACAATCTGGTGTGCAAGAAAGAACTTACCTCACCAAAGGCCACAGGATTAAAGGGGAGTGTGTTATTGCCAACTACATATCTGTTTGATGTTTTCACTCTAATATCAGCCTGAAAAACAAATTGAAATCAATATTTATTGGGGGTATTTGGGGAGGGTGTTACACCGATAACACTTTAGTCATTTCAAGCTTATAACACAGAACACTTTACTTTTGATCTGCATTAAGCGATAATCCGTCTTGAAAACCCAATTTTTTTGTCTTTTAAAGTGGCCGCTTAAGACAGGTTTTTCTGTATACCCATTTCACTAACACTTTCAATACCAATTTTAGATCAGGCCAATTTTTTATCATCGCCATCATCTAACGTCTGTCTGACTCTCCTTCTGTATAACAACTATGATATACTAACATTTGTATCTATTTTTCATTGACTGATTTGATTCTTTATGTCCCAATCAACAATTTTTCCGTTATGTCGAGAGGGGTCTTCCTGGGTTGAACCAGTACTAAGCAAGGATAAATGTGTCTTGCTCAAGGACACAACGCAGTGACGCTTGAACCCGCGGCCCCTCGATCTCGAGTCAAGCAATCTACCACTGAGCCACTGTGTTCCCTATTTGTATCTATTTGGACAATGAGCTCACCTTTTCTTTAATATATTTAATCATATCTGTAAACTTCGGCAATACAATTTCTGAGTCTGACACTTCTGGTTTGGGGAAGACTCTGTCATCTTTCACTTGTGGGCGTAGACCTTTGGTAGCTTCTATGTGAATATCTTCTTTCCTATATAGAAATTTAATTGAAGATAATTAAAGATTTTCACACAGAGTTTGGGTTATCCCCTCAGTATCAACACATGACAATTATCAGCCCGAAAGCTTTAGCTCTAGCTCTGATAATAAGAGATTATCTCATGGCGTTTTGGTTATCCCACCGAAGTATCATCCCGAGACCCCATTATCAGCCCGAGGGCTGATAATGATCGAGGGTTGATTCTGAGGGTGATAACCAAAACCCCATGTTATAATCTGTTTATCACATATTCCATTTCACTACTTCAACGCGTTTGACGTAAAAAAAAAAGTAAGTAATATAGAGGAATAGCGTAAGTTTTACGTCACGCCACTTGTTTACATCTGACGTCATCAAATGATCAACGTTACGTGCCGGGCATGATAACCTCTCTCCGTTCAAAATACATGACTTCCGGTTATCCTCACGGCAGGCTGATAACCAGTTGGCGGCAAAAAGAGCTTATCCCATATGCAGACTTTGGGTTATCACGGCAAAATGTGTCTTAAATATGTGATAATGGTAGACAGTTGATACTGAGGGCCATAACCAAAACCCTGAGTTATAATATGTTTATCACATATAATATTACACACTGTTTGCGTTAGACATACAAAAATGCAAGTAAAACAGAAGACTTCAATGCAAACTTTGCGTGACGTCATATCATGCCACTTGTTTACATCTTATTTAATTTAATGAACCTCATGCATGGGCATAACTTCTCTCCATTCAAAATACATGACCGGCAGGCAGATAACCAGTTGGCACGAAAGAGCATATGCATAGACCACATTATTGAGTCGCGACATGAGATTTAAAACAATGTGGTTTGTGCGACCAACAGAGCCTCAGATCAGCCTGCACATAAGTGCAGTCTGATCAGAGCCTTTGCTGGTCGCTTGAATATTCTATGAGTGTTAAGCTACTGACTGACCATCATTTGGAGTTTCTAAGCTTAAAAGGGGGCTACACAGGCTAGTCTGAGTCTACACTTGTCAAAATGCCACATTATTGGAAATCACATGTCGCAGCTCATATGCAGCTGCTAGCTTAACATTGCAGATGTTAGCCTAACATCATGTTATTCTAGTTTGGTGATACAATTACCTTCCAGTGATGCCAGCAAGTGATTTTGAACTTGGACCCAATATCTTGGTTCTTTGACAACCTTTCTTAAGAATAAAAGGATATTTTAATCTGCCCATGCAAGAAAGCTAGGATAGAAATTTCTTCCATGAGTTGTTAGCCTATCATATATATGTGAAAAAGGGAGAAAAGCATTTCTACCCTGGGATATCTTATTCTTCTTACACACCAGATACAGACATCTGAGATTTTACCCTGGGATAGAAATTCTTATCTTTCCTATATTATCTTACCCAGGCTGTCACTAGAGGACTGTTCATTGGTTGTAATGGAACTCGCGCACATGGTCGTCAAGTGACGTCATCATGTGATAATGCACATCAGCGTATTGAAGCTTATTTCGTTTTTGTTTGTTTGATTTGATTCTTTACGTCCCATCAACAATCTTTCAGTTAAACAGGGACAAGTCTTCCTGGGTTAAACCAGTACTAAGCTAGGATAAATGTGTCTTGCTCAAGGACCACAATGCAGTGACGCCGGTGAGGCTCAAACCCGCGGCCCCTCAGTCTAGAGTCAAGCACTCTACCACTGATCCACTGCGCTCTCCTTGAAGCTTATTTTAAAATAAACTAATGGCGAGAAAGAAAAAATCCATTATTTGTGTGAGTACAGGGGGATATTAAAATCCGTTCCTCTGGATCAACATTTGTCACCACTCAGCAAGCCTCATGATGCCAAATGGTGATCCTCAGGAAGGATTGTTCTATCCCACCATCACACTGATGGATTCTTATAATCTGTACCAGAAATAATTTTTTCTCAGGATAAGAATTCATCCTTACAATGCCCAAATCATGACTGCAGCAGACGACAAATATCTACTAAAATTTGAAGAAAAAAAATGTCATCTGCTGCAAAATTTATTTAGCACTTTAACTCTTTCCTTGCCAGGTGGGACTTTTGTCATCTGCTAATAATTTTTGCAAACAGTTTAGACCAAGATCAGGACCGACAAAATGTTGGTCCTGATCTGGATCCAAACTGTTTGACATTCAGATAGTGTTCCTGAAAGAGGTTTTTGAAAAAGTTAATATTGAAAAAAGACAGCAGACGACAACATATGCATGAAAAATTACCCAGCATGCTAAGAGTTAAGGCTATCCTTTCAATGAACACTTACACATCACCACATGCAAGAAGAAGAATGTATCTAGATGGAACATGGTCTTGTGGGAATATACGGCAGGCATACTGTACTGCCATCATCCGTGCCTGTGGTTCTTCCTGAGAGAAAAGAATGCATGGTGTAAGCAATTCTTTGTAACAAAATTTAGAAGAAATGTTATGGTTTTGTTTTTGTTTGATTTGATTCTTTACGTCCCATCAACAATCTTTCAGTTAAACAGGGACGGGTCTTCCTGGGTTGAACCAGTACTAAGCTAGGATAAATGTGTCTTGCTCAAGGACCACAACGCAGTGATGCCGGTGAGGCTCGAACCCGCGGCCTCTCGGTCTCGAGTCAAGCACTCTACCACTGAGCCACTGCGCTCCCTGAAATGTTATGGTGGCCATCTTAGTTACCATACATTGGATATATTCAAACCTGTCATAGATATTGATAGAAGAAGTACATAACTCAAATTTGGAAGAAAACATGTAATAAGTGATTTACCTATTGTGATTGGTATCAGCCATTTTGGCAGCCATCTTTGTAACTATAAACTGGACAAAGCACATATTGGAACTTGTTCAAAATATTGATAAAACTAGTGCATAAACAAAATTTGGATGAAAATAGTTGATAATGGCTGAGTGATTGTGGCCACAAGGAAAAAAGTGTCATTACATTAGCCATTTGGGTAACCATCTTGGTAATCTTATATTGGACAAAACCCAAACTTAAACTTGTCTATAATACAAAGAAAAATCTACAGGGCGAAACAAGCCAATATTTTCCATAAGTGAGGAAATAAGAATATGTACAGTGTGTTCCCTTTATATCACATCTCATCATAACACAGATTTGGATGTAGCATGGTCCTGTTGTTGCTCCGAAATTTTTAAATCCTGAAATTTTACAAATTGTTTGTTTGTTTGATTTGATTCTTTACATCCCATCAACAATCTTTCAGTTATAAAGGGATGGGTCTTCCTGGGTTGAACCAGTACTAAGCTAGGATTAATGTTCTTGCTCAAAGACACGACACAGTGACCCCTGTGAGGCTCGAACCCGCGGCCCCTCGGCCTCAAGTCAAGCACTCTACCCCTGAGCCACAGCGCTCCCCAGATTTGGATGTAACACGGTCCTGTTGTTGCTCACAAATGTTTAAATCCTGTAATTTTACAAAGGAATTATAGGAAAATGACCATAAAATGGTCATTTTCCTATCATTCCTTCGTAAAATTGTCCAGGCTTTATAACATGGATTGCTCATAATGCGGTCCATTCCTGTGGGCTTAAAATATAGGGTAATAAAGGGAGGTGCAGTAGTTACCTTATCAATATTTTCCATAAGTGAGGCTTCCATGAGCTTCAAGTTTTCTTCATCAAGGTCTTTGAATGCGTTAGACATTAGGGAGAGGGCTTCCTGAACTGCCAGGCGGGTATCGGAGTCAACCTAAGAAAGAGAACAAAAGGTTAGATCATACCACTCCAACAACAGTGCAGACTCCAACAGCACAAACTCATCTCAATAGCAACATCAATGATTCATTTTATCTTTGCATGTTCTTTTGTTGCAGACCTCACGATAAGATTGTGTACAGTAAAACCTGTGTAAAATGGCCACTCTCAAAAAGACCAAAAATTGTTTTTCAAGACTAATTATCCCTTAATGCAGGTCAAAAGTATTGCAGAATCTGCAATACTTTCGACCTTCATTAAACTACCATTTGTCATTAAGATCTTTGTTTCGTCTATTTTTGAGTGGCCGTTTTAGACAGGTTTTATTGTAATTATTTTCTTATTTCTTTTGAGCACCCAAAATATATATTACAACTTGTGGATACAATTTTTTTTAACATTTTTACGCTATTTTTTTATCTAGCCATTTTACTTTACATGTTCATGTTGAGTTATAAATATTGAATGCAGCCAAGAAATGTATATACAAATATTTTTAATCAAACATTGATAATTTGTCATATTTAAATTTACTTAGAAATGCTAATACCACGAAAACTGGTATAACCGGCACTGTTTCTTATATCTTGATAAAAACATATGTTGCAGGTGCTCACAACAAACATTTTAATGGAAAGGTCAGAAAAATATCACCATTTTTTTCAACTGAAAAGCATATACAGTTAGTTAGTTTCTTACTTCTCAACAAAAAAATCCATTGTGGGTACTCATGAAAATTGTCTCATTGAGATACACCCAATGAAAACCACAAATTTTTTTTCAGAAACAACTAAGAAAGACAATGTCATTTTTTTTCAGCTGAAAAAATAATTATATCTAGAATGTTAGTTTCCCTTTTTCTTTACAAAAATATATGATGTTAACTTAGTTCTCATTGGAAGTGTCTCATTGAGATTGCATCATCGTCTAATCTAGATTGTTAGTTTCTTATCAATTTTGTGGGTACTCATTGGATGGGTCTAATCAAGATGCTTCCAATGAGTACCACAATAAATATTCTAACAGGAAGGTAAAACAAATACTGCATTTAAAAAAAAAATTTAAGGGCATCTTATTAAAGGATATGCGATGAATCCTTTGTTATATTTGAAGCTCTTTAACCCTTAAAGCGCCAAGAAAAAAATGCATCTGAAATTGTCGTCTGCTGAATTGTCTGCTGCAAATAATTGTCTAGCATTACTGACAAATTAAGTATAGAAGCAGACAGCATCGACCCAGAACAGACTGCTCCTATAGGAGCAGTCTGATCTGGGTGCACACTGTTTGCCATTGAGGCTTCTTAGAACATTTCAGCAGACAAGAAAAGCAGACGACTTTTGTTGCGATTGGCGCATTAAGGGTTTACATTTATTTGCAGATTACATTACCCTGCACAAATCATGGAAGAACAAGAGAACAAAAGCCAAATTGGTGTTGACCGACTGTGGACATCTGTTCACACACTTCCCAACAGCAACATACGCCAGACTGAGAATCTTAGAATCCTGCAAGAAGTTGTAAAAGGGTTAAATTCATCTGAATATAAGAATCTATCATGAGTGTGAGGGTAGCATAGAAAAATCCATTCAGAGGATTGCCGTTTGGCATCATGAGGCTTGCAGAGTGATGACAAAGGGTGGTCCAGAGGGACGGAATTTTCTATCCTACCCTCACAAGAATAATGGATTCTTACTTGTTCACCACTGTTTTTATTTATTTAATTATTTTAAAATAAGCTTACAGAAGTCCCTGAATACACTAAGATGCAATTTCGCAGGATGAAGTTACTTGACGTCCTGGGTAAGATAGCATGGGTTAGATAAGATTTTCTATCCCAGGGTAAAATCTCAGATATCATTATATCATGTGTGCAAGAAAATGCCATCTGATTAAGTTTGCTAAACTTATTTGATTAATGAAAATTTAGTGGCAAACAGTGTGGATCCATATTAGACTGCTTCCATAGGAGCAGTCTGATCTGTGTCTACACTTTTTGTCCAAAAGGCTTCTAAAACATTACAGCAGATGACAAAAGCAGACGGCTTTTGTTGTGATTGGTGCTTTTAGGGTTAAAAGGGAAAGACTCACACAAGGCTGTTCAGCTACAGAGACTAGCTAGACTCTAAAAACTGGATATAGCAAGGATTTGTAAAAACTAACCATTTGCCTGCTACGAAACATTGCATCTGAAAATGTCATCTGCTGAAGTCGTCTGATGCATGTAAATGCTTATGTCAAGGATTAATTTTGGCAAACAAGCAAACAGTGTGGACTCGGATCAGCCTGCTCCTAGAGGAGCAGTCTGATCTGGGTCCACACTGTTTGCTATAGAGACACTTAAAAAGGACCAGCAGATGACATACAGCAGATGGCATTAAGCCATGATTAGCAGCTTAAGAGCTCAAATAAGATTGTTTGCTTGCTATTTCCTACCTAGCCAGCGGCTAGACCGCCTACTCCAAAACATCAACAAGATTTTTTCTTTTACTTTTCATGTCCACCTATTTTGCCCAGTAGGCAGAAATAAAAAGTAAACAGATCCTTATGCCGAGGCTATAAATTACTGCCTAATGCACTCCCTACGGTAATGCCACGTCTGATTGGATAATGTTAGAAAGTTGCGACAGTTCGACATCATTAATTATGTCATATTTCGTTTGATGACATGCAGCAGTATGCCGCTTGCAATGCTCCTATTTGAGACGAAACAATACTTTGGCTGCAAGCAAGGCATTCAGTGTACCCAGGGTACAAAAATATTTCAATATTGCACTTGTCATGCAGGACAGGTGACTTACAATTTTCACTCGTCCTGCAAACACATGCACTTGTCCGTTAAAAGCATATGCAATAAAGAACATACAGGAGTAATGTGTAATATAACTTCCTCAAGTAATTCTTTCCAAAGCACTTGTCCTGTAGGACAAGTGCTTGGGAAGAATTATTCTTCCTTTCTAGATTTCACTGGAAATTACGAGGGGACGAGTGGAATTTTTGTCCCCTGATACCCCCCCCCCCCCCCAACAGCTAAAATTACAAAAGGCATTACTCTTTAAATACTGACTTTTTAGCCCCTTTTCCTTACCAAAGTTTCATTGCATTGTCTAACAGTTTAAGTGTGGTGTAAATTTGATTGAAATTGGACAAAAGTTATGTAAGTTATTCAACAAAAACCTTGAAATGTTGAAGGAAGGGCTGAAAGACAGACAAGCTGAAAACAGTATTCACCCCTAAAGCTACATTTTACTGGGGGTATGACAAAGATTTTTATGGTAAACAAGCAGAGAAGTGCATTAGAATGGGGATAACCATATACGAAATGTTTATTTGGAGACTAGTTAGAATAGTGAAATTCAGTATGTATCAAGTTTAGCTTTAACACTTTACAGATAGCGAATAACAAAGGCCCTTATAAGACTGCATGGATGCAATGGTTGGTCTGTGTTTTTGTTGTTCCCATGCATCAAAATTTGGGTTTCTCACGATATCCCGACATAGTGTAGATTTTATTTTCTTGTCCTTTGGGATCATGTGTTTCATTGTGGAACTTTGAAACTATTAGAGGGTCACTGATGAAGCCTAAATGGCAGAAACTAGCTAGTCTGGCCCAGGAAATATGCACACTCTAATTTCAGTTCTTTGGTGCAGTCTTTGCTTCCAAAGGATACCCTTTAACGAACATATTAAATAGGGAAAAAAGATTCTCTTGAGAAAATGAAAAAAAAATCTTACCTCTTTCCCTGCCTTCAAAATTTCTACCATATTATTCTGTAGTACTGGACAGATTTGTTTGAACTTAGCCTCATCACAGCTGCAAAAAAAAATGAAAATAAATTAAATAAAACGTGCATGCTTTTTGTCGACTGCTGATTTTTTCAAAAATTCTTTCAGGAATTCCATAAGATTGTCAAACAGTTTGGATCCATATCAGGCCGGACAAATGTTGTTTGTTTAATTTGATTCTTTACGTCCCAGTAAACAGTTTTTCAGTTATGTCGGGACGAGTCTTCCTGGGTTGATGACCAGTACTAAATTAGGATAAACGTGTCTTGCTCAAGGACCACAACATAGTGATGCCGGTGAGACTCGAACCCCCGGCCCCTCGGTCTCGAGTCAAGCACTCTACCACTGAGACACTGCGCTCCCACTTTTTGGTATTTAAAAATTGTAAGTAACTATGATCAGGAAATACTACAATCACAAAGTTTTTTATGAGCAGTTGAAATTTCGTGATCAGTTGAGTTGAGCATGAAAAAAAGTTTTTTAACCTCGGGTCCAGATGAGCAAGCAGATGACAAATGTCCTGAATGGTGGGAAAATGGTTAATTTATTCATTAGGGAAACCATTCTTGCAAGACCTGACAATACCTCATCTAGATCTCTTGCATTTTGCCCTTTGCATTATGGGTAGCTACTGACATTAGGTTAGTCTCGTTCAATTCTCGCACTCCTGTAGTGCCATAAATTATTGTTAAAAATAGCAAAAAGTCAAATTTTTGACAGTTTACCATTTCTCTTTTAGTAAATATTTTCTGGATGTAAAGCCCTGAGTCATGCTAGCAGTGATTGCATAATATGTTTTTAATAAAAATGGCGGTTCAATCCCAGTGTGCACCGAGCGAAAGGCAACAGGTTAGTAAGTGCTAGAGTGCTTCCTGTCTGCGACAAGCAGGGAAACTTACTTCAGGGTAAGATGGTGTATAAACTGTATGGCCATCACTTTTAGTTTAAAGTTGGTATTGAGACTATGTAGACTGTTTAAGATCACCTGAAATGTAACATATACACAGACTATAAATAGCCCATAAAGCACCACCTGTAATTTGCAGCAGACGTCAAAATCCAATTTTACTGCTTTTCCAAAAATAACAAATAAGGCATGATATTTCATGAGAATTGTCTGCTGGCAGACAATTCTCATGAA
Source organism: Loripinus fragilis (assembly GCA_964019695.1). Lineage (NCBI taxonomy): Eukaryota > Metazoa > Mollusca > Bivalvia > Lucinida > Lucinidae > Loripinus > Loripinus fragilis. The sequence continues at coordinate 90,563,700 of OZ026518.1, forward strand.
GTATCATACCTTATTTTTTCTGAAATTTAAGAGAAATGTTGCAAAATTTGTCGTCTGCTGCAGTCGTGATTGGCGTTTTAAGGGTTAAAGTTCATATTCTATCAAACCCCCAGCTGAGAGGGCATATTTGAAAATTATTTTTCTTATTTCTCAACCAAAACATATGTTGTGGGTACTCAAAAGAACTGTCTCAATGAGTGCACCCAAAAACCATGTTTAAACTAATGGATAAGAAAAATGTCGCAAGTTTACGCTAAAAAATTTTGCTTATCTGAACCTATGATTTATACACATATTTCAGCACTTTTGATTGGTTTAGAGTGGAACTCTATTGAACTTTATTCCAAAGCTGAAATTCAGGTGTTTGGCTTTAACAATGGTTGATGAAAAACATTAGGCTTCTTGGAGACATTGAAATAGCTTATGTTTTTCATTATCCAGTGTAAGCTAAACATTTGTATTTTAATTCTTACATTTTATATCCCCATTCAAATTTATTGAATTATCTTCTTCATAATCCTGCAAGTTATCCTTATAAAATGAATTCATTTATTTGGAACAGCCAGGGAGTAGTCAATACAAGGTGATATGTGAATCACATCACTCAATCTTTGATAAACAAAGAAAGTTATTATAGGACGTTGACATTACCCTCAATCAAGAGGTCCTGTCTAGATCACATGACAATTAGATGTATTGCATCAAGAAATGCAAGCAACTACTGTCCTGCAAGCCAATAGTGACAGTGATGATATTTTGTTTAAAAAGTTATTAGGGACTTAAAATCGATAGATCACTTGTTTATTAATCCTATCAGCAGGAGGAGTGACCTCTCGATTTGCGTTGGGTCAAGGAGTGTACAAGTTAATGTTTTACTTAACAATTGTAAACAAAGTATTTCGTCACTGTCACTTTTGGTTAGCAAGACAGTAGAACTGCTGGTTTCATCTAAGGCAACTACAATGAGAATGTAAATATACTTAGATTTATAAGTATACACAAGCTTTTTTTCGAGTTGTGGATGCTACATCAACATCAGATTTCCAGCAGGTCAAGTGCAGCTCAAGGAAAAGGGTAAGTGCTATTCTAATGCACTTGCTTTAATTGTAATGCGACGTCTGATTGGATACCGTCAAAAATTTGTGACAGTATATCCTGTGATATCATTCCGTCAAAAATAGTTTGACGTCATTAATCACATCACATTTAGCTGGATGATGTGTGGCTTGCAATGCTCCAATTTGAGAGACGAGACTGCAGAAGTGCATTAGAATGGCGATAACCATAATCAAAATTTCCGTTCGGGGTGGGGGAGTTTACATAAACTAGATTTCTAACAGTATATCTGATAATATATCTACCCAAATGCATTGGCCTTCTTTTTGAGTTGCCATTATGTGTCAGAATTCTATTACAGTGCAGTCGCTTTACACCACTATATTTCGGGTCCATTCTTGACCTTGACCTTTTTAAGTGAATCAAGTTATGAAGGATCAATTTTACAAGGAAATTTGCCAATCATTCCTTTGTAAAATTCTTTGTTAAAAACATTTGGGAGCCACAACATGATCATGTCATATCCAAATCGATGTTATAAACAGTTTTGTTATAAAGGGTAGGGCTTCAGATTTTTTTCAAGATTTGTGGGCCGAAGTGACCCATGGAGCAAAAAATGGTGTGTCATTGTCTGAAATGAGGGGCCCAAGCATATGAAACTAACCACACTTGACATTTGGGTAGTATACTTTACCTACACACTGACACAGACACTTGTATGCATATATGTATATTGACTGCTGATTATACAGTAAAACCTGTCTTAAGCTGCCACTCAAAAAAGAAGACCAATTATCGCTTAATGCAGGTCAAAAGTATTGCAGAATGCTCCAAGGGGGGCATTTTGCAATCCTTTTGACCTTCATTAAGCTATCATTTGTCATTAAGATCTCTATTTTGTCTTTTTCGAGTGGCTGCATATGACAGGTTTTATTGTATTGACAACCTACATGTATTTTCTGTTTTGTGAAGTTTGTAGACTTGCTGTAAGATGAATATTTTTATTAAAGTGAGATTTTTTTCAATTTAAAAAGGATGGGTCCACTTGGCCCACTGCCTTGGAAAGTGATGGGCCATATTTTGAAATCATGGGACAATGACCCAGGCCCACCATAAATCTGAAGGCCGGTAAAGGGACTGCACTCTACTTACCAATACGTTGTAAGGAACAGCATTTCCTGATTCTCTCGCCTTCAGGAAGTATGGAAATATCTTTAATCTGATTCTGGTGCAAGCTTCCTTTCTCTTTGCCTCTGGCTTTGTCACAGCCTGAAAATACACCACTAGGTCAGCATGGTGCCTCCAAAATGTAGACACAGTGAAGCCCTTACAGTCCCCAAGGACCAGGGTTGTGTTTTGGCACAAGTTATTAACACATTTAAGCTGAATGATATTTCTCACTTTTATCAATTGGACCAGTCCAATCTCCCTTTGGAGGGCCGATGGATGGTATTTTTCATTTTAATTTGAATCTTAACAGAACAGTCTGTATGTAAACAGTGGAGACCCTGATCAAATTTGGTTAAATTCTACCCATTGGTTCTTAAGATATTGAGAAGCAACAAAATTTTGGCGTAAAACAAGGGCCATTACTCTGGTGCAAATTTCCAAAAAATGACGTGTAACAATCACAAGCTAGGTCTTGTCAATATGAATACGAGCCGCGCCATGGGAAAATGTGTCTTCGGGGTAAATTTGGCCATTTTGAGATTATGTGATTTTTAGACAGGTCATCATATGACGAGTGAGCTCGTTTTTGTTTGATCAAAATATTCAAATTATTAGAAAAGATATTGGAATTTGAACTTTGGATGGCTTGACGTTGATTTTAGAACTAACGTTGCGTGACGTCACGATGAGTCATTCACAACGTTGCGAAGTTTTTACGCCTTTAGACATCCGACCATCGCTGTTACTTACATGAAACTGGGTAGCGACGTAGCTTACCCCTACTGATGCTGGTAAAACAAAATAATTGAATTTAATCGTAAGTCAAACGTACTTCATTTCTTGCGAATTCTTCAATTTTGATATATAAATGATTCCCTGAGGCGCCATGCCATGTCAGCCTTCGTTTGAAAATGTGCACTAAATGTACGTAGCCGTCGACTGGTGCAATATTTTCCTGCACCAATATTTTGCCAGCACAAATATGGATCATCACGGACACATATCCGTATAAAATCGGGCACAAATTTGCACATTGACTTTTAAGATTCGGAAAAACCTGGCCGCGACATTATACGTTCAACTGCCCATGAAAACTAAAATGTTAACTTGAACGTAAATGTTTTTTGTTTACATGGAGAAACTCTCCGATTTTAAATAAACTGTTTAAATGCCAACATTTCTTTACATTTATGAACAGTATAAATTCCATGCTCAGTTGAGTTGAGCACTAAAAGATGTTATAACTTCGGGACCTGGAGCAGGTTTTGATACTTTGTTTACTTCGACGCCCTCTCGGGCATTTGGCAGACCTGTCTTTCGCGCTGTAACAGCAGAATCGGGGGAGCGCAGTGGCTCAGTGGTAGAGAGCTTGACTCGAAACGGAGGGGCCACGGGTTCGAGCTTCACCAGCGTCACTGCGTTGTGTGCTTGAGCAAGGCACATTAATCTTAGCTTAGTACTGGTTTAACCCAGGACGACCCGTCCAAACATAACTGACAGATTGTTGATAGGACGTAAAGAATCAAGCAAACATACAGCAGAATCGGCATGGTAATTGTTCTGTGTAAAAGGTAGATCAAAATTAAATTAAATAGGTTGCCACTTAAAACAGATGGTATTTTCTTCTCAAAGTTCTAAGTGGTTGCCTTTCAGCTCACTGGAAATGTCGCGAATGACGATTTAGATGAGTACATAAACATGGAGTAATGAAGGAAAAAATAAAGGTATTGGCCAACGGAGTGTGACACTACATATCGAGGATTTTCGCAATGATCTCTCATTTGTTCAACCGATGCTCAAAATGTTGCACTAGTAGAACCCCTAGTACGTTGTTATTTGATGGCCTGTATGATGTAGGCAAAACTGTCTAACTGTTTCTACAAAATGATATGTCCTGCAGTTACACGTGCCCTATAGGGTCAGTTAGCCACATCTGTTATTATATACTGAGGAGGAGCACTGGCATTTCAAAATAAAAAAAGGGTACAGATCAGATAATCGATACAATCAAGTACCACACCTGACTTAAATATTGCAAGCGTTCGCGAGCGTATTTCCTTAGTTTTAGGGTAATCTTTTTTTCTATCATCGCGTTAAAGCCCGACCCCAATGCAGCAGAGAATATTCTAGTCCGACATGATGCAAAAACGTTACCTTGGTTATTAAAAATTCAACACAAAACTGGAACTGTAAAAAAAAATCACAAAAATGCGTTCTTGCAAAGTTGTATTGCAACCTTGATAACTAGTTTAAATAAAGATTCGGCGATTGGTATATTCTTTTATTCACTGTTGTTGTTGTTGTTGTTGTTGTTTAGGCTAAACCCTTATATGCCCAATGGAATTTCACAATACTGACAAAAGGACGGATCCATTTCTGATTCAAGGGTTGTTGGGTAGTAATTTACAATTTCGCTCAATGCGCTAAGCATACAGTGCGGCATCTGATCTGGTTCTACACTGTTTGCCCATAGCACACAAAGAGGGCGCTAGGCTAATATAAATTGGTCAACATATTTTCAAAACATTATCAGTCAGCATATCACGGCGACCAGTTCATAGTGTATGCATATTTCGCCAGTAACTGACAACTACCCTACTTGAATCGGGGCAATGATCTTGATAAAATGTTCAACCAGACAGTGGCTCGAGCTCACAATCTCAGCCTACAGAAGCAGGATTGCTTATTGCCTCACTGTACCCGACTTTGCTATCCGGAGCGAAATGCCTCATCATTCCTTAATCGTATGTGCAGAATATACTTCTCACTGAAAAAAAGGATTTCAGTCTACCAACAAAATCATATTCAAACTTTCTCACCAAAAAAAATCAAGACATAAAGAAATCTGGTTGCTATGGCAGTGCGGGTACTCATTTATTCCTTTTGATTTTGTCGTTTTATGTCAGCGTAGTGCGCCCTTGCCTCTTGCATACATGTATATAGAGTGTGCACATTACCCCCAGTTTTATGCAGCCACGTAGGCTTTAAAAAGGGATGCTGGTTGTATAAAAAATGGGGCATTTGAATACATGTAGTTTGAATTGTGTAATTCTAAATGTTTTTCTCATTCTTTCTTATTTTGTATTTCCACTTGATTCAAGGATATATGAGATTACCCCAAATAGCCACATATATTTTAACCTTTAGTACGTCAGCCAAGACTTTTGTCATCTGCCCATGTTCTCGAGTGGTCTATATTACAAACAATATGGACTTAGATCGGAATGCTCCCGAGGTAGCACTCTGATCAGGGTTTGTATTGTTTGTTTCCATGAAAAAATCTGGTCTGGGGAGTGCTTGAGTGTATGCAGCAGACATATTTTGGAGTGAAAATAGTGGTGGAATAAGGGTTGATGGGTGGAATCGCCATTAATTCTCACATAGCTTTGAATCTGCAATACAAAACTCATTTAAATATCTGTTGTGTGGTTGAGCAAAATATAACTGTTGTTTGGTTAAGCAAAGCAAATCCTCAGAAAGTATGCACATCTCAGTTCATGTTGATACAGGAGAACACCAGTTGGAAAATATTTCAAACCAATTTTAGAATAGTTTTATGCTTCACCACCTTCAGACACTTTGTAAATAATGATATGTTCTGTTCTGTACAACTGTATATATATGTATTTATTAGAGGGCCTCATGGAAGATTAGTTTGTAACTAAATGTGTTACCCTCTTTAAATAAAGTCTATTATTATTATTATTATTATTAAATCAGGCCCAATCACGCAGATCTTGACTTGACAATTCCCTATGTATACTGCCTTCGCTGCATCTCCAGATACTAAGTTGAGAAAGGAGGTAGGCTAAGTTTGTTAAAGTTCGCCGCTCTTAAATTGTTGAACTGTACGCTGATTTTGAAAACAAAGTAACATTACCCTGCGTTTCATTCCGCATCTCAGTCTTTGTTGACAATACACATGCGCGTGGGTTATAGGTGTTGCTGGGAAAGAGGACTTTAACTCCCAGTGGAAACCTTTGGGGAAAATGTTACTGCCTCTCCAATTATTTAGCTCCATAAAGCCGCAGTGAAATTTCTTGGAGTGGGGGAGATTTACTCTACTCTCCCCCACTCAAAGAAGTTACAATTAATTTTATCAGTGATGTCGCCGTTTCAAACAGTGCTCTTCAAGATTTTTTTTTTTGTGGGGAGGGGGGTTATAAACTACCATGACAAAATTAATGGATGCAATTTTACCAAACTTACAGGTATGACGAGCAAATAGAGAAAAACAATATTCAATAAACATGAAAATAATTACACTTCAAAAGTAAAAAAAAAAACGTTTTATAGTTAATGATATTTTATCACGATTCTCATTGACGCAACGTTAACGTCACCGAAAAAATTACATTTTTTAATTTGCCTGTGTGTTTAAATGACTGCCATAAGAAATCAACAGATACAAAGAAACTACAATAAAATGTTTATTGCGTATATCAATTTGCTTTCATTTTGGTGTTGTTGTTTTTTTTATCATTGTAGCTTCAATAGTTGTGCGGCAACTATTTCTGCAAGAAATCTGGAAATTCACTGATTTAAACGGCGGCGTAACAAGGTGGCAAATAATAACTATTGTTTCTCGTGTGAAACTTAATCGTGTATTATGAATGAGAGCTACATGTACCTCGTGAGATTTTAGTTTATTTCACGCACGGTCATTCAGCGAAGGCTCAAACAAGTCTGCGCATCTAGCGGTCTCGTTGGAGCCTTTGCCCACTCGTAAATGAGGCTTTGTGTACCGGTAACTGCTTTCGTTCAGAATTGCCGTCCACGCGGCTTGGATGGGAATACGAAAGGTTCAGACACACTGGTTGGTCGACTAAGGAAAGCTGGGATGTATTCGGCGTTCATTTATTTATCTATTTATTTATTTAATTTTATTTAATTTTATTAATTTTTTAGAGTGTCTTTGGAATGTAAAGATGTTGAGGATTGAGGGTCAATTAGCGTTTACCAAGACGCATCTTTTTGGACAGTTTATTTATCACCAGGAACCCTCGGTGGATCAGACCATGACTAATTTACCACAGAATACAATCGGCCTAAAATTCCTTGATTTTAATCGCATTTTATATTCTAAATATCACTATATGACTTGTCTAAATTGTCGTAATCTTTGACGACGCTCTCTTTAATTACGCGCGGCGCGAAATAATTACGTCAGACTTTACGACGTCATTTCTCGTGACGTAATTAATCTCCCGAAGACACATTATCGCATGGCGCGGCTCATACATATACATGTATAAAATTTGGTGAAAATATGTCAAGTAGTTCTCAAGATATAGAGCGGGTACAAAATTTCAGCGTAAATAAAGGGCCATTACTCTGGTACAAATTTGATGTGTAACTTTTGTTTGTTTGTTTGTTTTGCTGCTTTAAGACCCAAGTCAACAGCTATTGTCATGGCGGGACGGTCTGTTCACTTAAGTACACTTTTCCTGGGCAAGCTTGAACAAGCAGTTAACCAGTACTTCGTGCACATACTTTCGCTTGTAACTGACAACAATCCTTCTTGAATGATTCAGGGGAAGGGAGGAGAATGACCGTAGAAATTTTTTCATAATCAATCTTCACGAAATTATGGGACTGGGCTGGGATCGAACTCGCAGCCCCTAGACCTGCAGTCAGACTTGAATCTGTTGCCAGACACGTTACCGACTGCGCTAGGCGGCCCGGTATGACGTGTAACAATCCCAAGGTAGATCATGTAAATATAAATGCACATACAAAATTTAATTAGATTCTGTAAAGTATTTCTCAAGATATTCAGCGGAAACAAAATTATGACGGAGGCACAGACAGAATGACAGACAATCCAAATCCAATATAGCCCCCACTTTTTCAAAGCGGGGCTATAATGATGCAATTTGTGGCATTTCATCTGGGTCTTCACTGTTTGCCAAAGTACCCCTTTAAGGGTTTCCGGTATACCAAGGGTTAAGGCTTATTATACACTTACCTGTCCTTTTAAATTTATGGTTCCCAGGTAAATTCTAAAGAGCTTGTTCAGAATTGCAGAACTGTTGAAATCAACTGACCTGAAATAATATTTCACATGATGATTTGTTTGATTTGATTCTTTACATCCCATCAACAATCTTTCAGTTTAATAGGGACGGGTCTTCCTGGGTTGAACCAGTACTAAGCTAGGATAAATGTGTCTTACTCAAGGACCACAACACAGTGACGCTGTTGAGGCTCAAACCTGCAGCCCCTCGGTCTCGAGTCAAGCACTCTACCAATGAGCCACTGCGCTCCCTACATCGCGTCTAGGAGTGAAATAAGGCCATGCAATAAAATTGATATTTTCAGAAAACGTTGACGTCCATAACAACGTTGCGTACATAATGACAACATTATAACGTTTTTACAACAGAAATGAGATTCCAAAGTAATCTTAATGTCATATGATATATAGAATCTAACATTCGTGCTCTTGTATTATTGAATTTATTAAATTTGTTGTGAAAAAGAGATAAAATGCTTGGCAAGCCTTGCATTTTATCTCTTTTCCCCGACTTGTTTAATAAATTCAATAAAACATATGCACTCATGTAAGATCCTCTATGTAAAGAATCAAGCAAATAAATCCTTGACAAACAAACACAATGATGTAAGTGACGTACGACATAGGTCCAGTTAAGCGATCTTTTCAAGCATAAAAATATGATTAATTTCTTAGCCATCAGTTTAAACATGTGTTTTGGATACTCAAAAGAACAGTCTTGATGAGAGGGCCCGATTTAAAATCAAGCCTCGATTGTCCTTCGGATCGGGACGTTAACTGGATGTCCCCTGTGCAGAGAAAGTCACCCCCTGTGCAGGTTAAAGAACCCTACCGTAATTTCGATATGGTTACTTGTAGGCTTTCATCCTGCAACCCGGAGTGTACAAAGTACACCTGCCGATAGTACTCGAAAGAGGGTCTGGCAGTATATAGAGAAAGAAAGAAAGTAAGGAAAGGTATTATGTATAAAAAAACTTGTTGTTGTTGTTGTTGTCAATCCATTAAGAATTATCACACTGCTTATGAACTCTGCATGCTTTTATTCTTAGCTCATCCGTACATCAACACTTTGTGCATTAACACATATGCTCCATGCGCATGCGCAGGCGATCATTACATTTATATAATCCGTTTGGTGCTTTTCACATACTGTGCAAGAGCTCCTACTAAGTCATTTTGACCTTGCCACACTAATATCACTTATGCACCCATTTAGCACTTTCAAATTAATGTCAAAGACTGTAAAGATTCCTTATCTTTACAATACTTCCTAAACTGATTTCTCAAGAAATGAGAAATGATTTCCTCCTTAAAACTGAGTTTTATTAGCTATTTCAGTCTGAGTATAAAATTCAGTACATACCCCATTATTCTCTTCAACTCCATGTCTGCAGCTGTAGCAACACTGAAAGATAGAACATTCTAACTCATGATGAAGCTGACATACTTTTTCTAAGATTTTATATGTTTTGATGCTTTATGTCTCAGTCAACAGTTGTTCAGTCATGTCGGGACAATTTCCTGTCTTCCTGGGTTGAACCAGTACTAAGCAGCAGATAAAGTGTCTTGCTCAAGGACACAATGACTCTGCCGTCAGTGAGTCTCAACTAGCTACCCTTTAACCCCCAGTCTAACCCTCTACCAACTGAGCTACTTTTTTCTAATAAAATATATATACTAGGCCAAAAAAGAAACGCCGCATACAATAATTAAAAATATTGTGTGTTAAATGAGAGTGGCAAAATTTCATCATCTGTCTATGTTTTAATGTGTTATCTTCCCCACATTTTCCCAATTGATTTATTGAGGTGAGTCAATCAAAACCAATGTACTGACCGATTTTCCATTTTCCTATTTTTCACGTGCACACTCAGTCCATTCAGATTTACATGTGTACTAACTACTGAAATCTCTAGTCGAACATCCCAAACATCTAAAACCATTTAAAAACGTCAGAATTTAAGATTACGCATTGCTAATTTACGGTGACAAAATTGGCACATGTGGAATGTGTATGTGCAATAGGAATGTTAAAAGCTAACGTGACGCCATTGGTAGTAGCCAAACGATTTCGGTGCCTTGTTAGGACGATTGGACTTCTTAAGAATCGTTTCGAACAAATTAGGACAACGTCACACTGTCCGAGTCCAGGGTGTCCACGTGTGTGGACGCGACGTCAAGATCGAGATATCCAGACGTCTCATTTGTGCAATCGATTTCATCTGGAGTCAGTCACAGCTAGGACATCACAAGGAACTCATAATCCAAAAATCAGGGCTCAAACTTTGAGATATCGTTTCAAGAGATGCCTTTAAGACCCCAACCTCCCAACGTTTGACGGAACTTTACTTTGGTGCAGTATTTACGTCAAAATAAGGAACCCGCGGTAGAACCAACGTCTTAATGAATTGAGAAAGTGGCAAAGAGCTTTTTCTAGCACCATTTTGCTCTAATTTTTCTAATTAATGCATGCTTTTTAATGAAATACATAACTGGTATCGTTAGCACTTTTCATACATAGCGGCTTTTCTTTTTTGGCCTAGTTTTAATGAAGAATTAAACTCTATACAATTTTGCTCTTAACCAATCAAAAACGCTGAAATGTGTAAAAATGTATGAATTGGAATATTATACATAGCCTTTGAATGAATGACTGTCCAGATTTCTTTTTTTCTCTCCAAGAAAGAATATGAGAAAAAAATGACTTAAAAATGCTTTTCCTACCAAAAAGGAGGGATATAACCCTTTCAGTGAGTAGACATAACATCTGGTAAATGTTCTAAAATTTCAAAACACACAAACTGTGCAAAAAAAACAAGATGAGAGATGCTTCTGAAAAAGCAGTCTGATCAGGGTCTTCTGTTTGCTATTCTGACAAGCGTTGTGTGACTCCAGCCCTGATAACCAATATTTTACTTGAGAACAGAAAGAGAAAAGTGTTCGAAATTTTAGACCATTTACTGTACATTTTCTTGGAATATTCAGAATAATCCTGTGTAAAACTGCCACTCAAATAAAAAGTCTTAACTAGGGGATAACTGTATTCAAAATTTCCATTTGGGAAGGTAAATCGTCAGATATACGGTCAGAAATTTAGTTTTACGGGGACGCCCAAGGAGAGCCCTAAAACGTGATTTCCGAAGGTATATCCGACAATATACCTCCCCAAATGAAACTTTGAATATAGTTATCCCCATTCTAATGCACTTCTGCAGTCTAGTCTCAAATTGAAGTGTTGCAAGCTGCATAAAGCTGCACGTCATCCAACGAAATGTGCATAATAAATGACATCCAACTACTTCCGACAGTATATCACAGGATATACTGTCGAAATGTTTTACGTTATCCAATCAAACGTCGCATTTCAAAAGCAAGCGCATTAGAATGACAAATGGTAGCTTAATGAAGGTCAAAAGTATTGCAGAATGCTCCCCTTGGAGCAATACTTTTAACCTGCATTAAGGGATAATTGGTCTTGAAAACCAATTTTTGGTCTTTTTAGAGTGGTCATTTTACACAGGTTTTACTGTAAGCTTACCTATGTCTAGTGTCTGCGGCACCTATAATATAATGGCAGACAATATCCTCTTCCGGAAACAGATCAGATCCCAGTAACTTGATAATCCCCAGCTTGGTCTTCTCCAGCACTTCAGGACTGTATGGATTATCTCCCATTACCCGCTTGAAGGAGTCAAGACTGAGACATGGTGGGGCCGTGGGCTGGGTGCTCTCACCAGGCGGGGCTGAGGCAGGGCGCCGAGACTGGAGTTCTTGATGCAGGGCCTGGCAGCTGTAAAATGTTTCATGTCATGAGAAAATGTTTTTTTGTTGTTTTTTTGCATTTGATTGGTGCTTTACTTCCCAGTCAATAGCTATGGTCATGTTGGGATGGTCAGTTCACGTAACCACACTTTTTCCATGTGCAGGCTTGACTAAGCCGTTAACCAGTACTTTGTGCACATGCCTTTAACCAGTACTTTGTGCACATACTTTCGCTTGTAACTGACAATAACCCTTCTTGAATTAGCGGAAGGAAGGAGAATGGCCATAGAAATTATTTCATGATCAATCTCCACGAAAGTATGGGACCTGGCGGGATCAAACTTGTGACCACTGGATCTACAGTCAGACATGTTACCATGGCCTGCACACCCAAACAGTCTGATTAACAGTGCAAACCAACACCAGACTGCTCCAACTGACCAGACCCTTGACTAATAGCTTTTCTCACTAGTACTTGCACAGCAGACCTAAATACTGTATTTAAGTTGATAAAGCATGAAATTAGAAGACATTATACTGAGAAGCTAAAAAGTAAATTTAAGACAATTTTTTTTAAAACTCCCAATCATGAATCAATTTTACAGTGATTAAACATGGTCGAGTATGAGGAAAACAAAAATACCACATTCAACTAGATAAGCCCACATGCTCCTGTAAGTTCACACTGAGCTCTCTCTGGGTTGCATAGGTTTAGATAAACAAAAATTTTCAGCGTAAAAGTGTAAATATTTTCTTACCCATAATTTCTAGCATATGTTTTGGGTGCTCAAAAGAACCGTCTCATTGAGAAAATTCTTTTGAGTACCCACAACAAATGTTTTGGTTGGGAAATAAGAAAATTATTTTTCTGTTACGCACTCTTAACTAAAGGCCTGACTTCCAGTCAGTCCTGTGGTAAAATTTTATTATAGGAATGAAATTTTATCTTTTGGTTTTTATCGATGTGTAAACTCCAGCGAATCACTCACAAATTGAATAAAGCCTGAAGGGCTTTATGTTAAATTTGTGAGTGATTCGCCGGAGTTTACACATCAATAAAAACTAAAAAATTAAATTTCATTCCTTATAATTCCAACTTTGGAACAAAACAGCACATTTGTAAAGGGTTGTTGACAACATTTCGAATTTAAAAGCCCACTGAAGGAAAATAGTTCGTAACCACTGTCTATGAAAGATGGGGCAATCATCTTGAAAATTATGTCAGTTCAAAACTTTGTTTTGCTAAATAATGTTAAAAATTGCACTCTATTTGGAGGGAGTTTATGAGTATGAGCTCAAAAAACTCCATTTTGTTTGGAATTGTTTTCTTTAGCTTGCTGGGCTCATCGAAGAATATTTAGATTACGACCCTTCCACGGAATGACAGTTTTTAAAAAGCACAAGTTTACCTTCACAAGTCCCTGCCTAAAATCCCCACATTAGTAGGACCTAAGCGTTAACCTTTTGACGCTGTCAAACTGTATTGAAACATTTCATTGTTGACGTAGCCATTGTTTTGATGCCGATTCTCTTCGATGACGTGACTGTTTTGTTGAGTGACGTCACATAACCTCGTCATCGGGTTCATTTCTTAGAGTTCCTCCTGCTGTTTTGAAGATGCAATTCCTCATACGGTGTAAGGGTTTTAAAAAGAGCTTTCAACATGTTTAACTATATTTAAACGGGTGAATGCTTTATCTTGGACACAACAATACTTGTCACTTGTGTTCGAAGTTTTATGTACAGTTCTTTATTAGCACTGTGAAATCAAGGCAGATATCAAATATTCATACGCACGGGTTTTTATTGAAGTGTAAAAACCATTTAATTTTACCAACGGACCAATCAAAATCGCCGAAAAAACGATAAAAACATTGAGTTGGAATTATTATTACATGTAATATGGATTCTTTGTGTGACTGAAAAACAGTGTGGAACATGATCAGCCAGCTGATCTAGATCTACATTGTTTACAGCAGAGGTTATAGAGCTTTCAAAAAGTTATGCACATATTGCATTTATTAGGAAGAACACAGTATTTTAACTCTGCATGCTAGGTAATTTTTCATGTTTTTTTTTTGTCGTCTGCTGACTTTTTTCAGAATTAACTTTTTCAAATAATTCTTTCAGGAACACTATCAAAGTGTCAAACGGTATGGATCCAGATCAGGGCCGATGTTCTGTGGGTCCTGATCTGGGTTCAAACTGTTTGCAAAGGTTATCTGCAGATGACAAAAGGAAATATTGGCCTGGCCTGATCTGGGTCTAAACAGTTTGCAAATGTTATCAGCAGACGAAAAAGTCGTTGCTAGCAAGAAAAGAGTTAAGCTTTTGATCCACCTGGACTGATCTGGGTCCAAACAGTTTGCAAAGGTTATCAGCAGATGACAAAAGTCGCCACTAGCAATGAAAGGGTTAATATTGGTCTTACTTGTAAGGCAAAATAACAGCAGACGACCAAAGTCTCTGCAAGCAAGTAAAGACAGGCCTTAAGTTAAGAATACATACCAAAAAATTAATTTTCTTATTTCTCAACCAGAACATATGTTTTGGGTACTCAAAAGAACCATCTCAATGAGAAAGTTCTTTTGAGCACCCAAAACATATGTTCAAACTGATGGATAAGAAAATATTTACAATTTTACGCTAAAAAATTTTGTTTATCTAAACCTATGGAAGAGTTAACCCTTAAAGCGCGAAGAAAAAAATGCATCTGTAATTGTCGTCTGCTGAAGTCATCTGCTGCAAATAATTGCCTAACATTACTGACGAATTAAGTATTGAAGCAAACAGCTTGGACCCAGAACAGACTGCTCCTATAGGAGCAGTCTGATCTGGGTCCATACTGTTTGCCATAGTCTAGAGGCTTCTTAAACATTTCAGCAGATGAGAAAAACAGACGACCTTTGTTGCGATTGGCGCATTAAGGGTTAATATTCATCTTACTTGTAAGGTAAAATAAGGACATCAAGCAGGTAGTCTAAGAACAGTTTCATTAGCTTGGAATTCTCAATAAAGTTCATCTTTTCCAGCCGCTCCTCCTTCTTGCTCGGAACCTTAACATGCTCTAGGGCTGACACAAGCAGCTGCAGGAGACTGAAAACAAGGGAGACAAATCATGAGATTATACTACTCATCACATACACTTGTGTCTTTGGATTGTTTGTTTGATTTGATTCTTTACGTCCCATCAACAATCTTTCAGTTAAACAGGGACGGGTCTTCCTGGGTTGAACCAGTACTAAGCTAGGATAAATATGTCTTGCTCAAGGACCACAATGCAGTGACGCCGGTGAGGCTCGTACCCGCGGCCCTTTGGTCTCGAGTCAAGCACTCTACCACTGGGCCACTGCCCCCTCTGTTTGTTTGTTTGATTTGATTCTTTACAAGTCATCAACAATCTATCAGTTATGTAGGGACCAGTCTTCCTGGGTTGAACCAGTACTAAGTTAGGATTATTATTTGTTTGGTTTGATTCTTTAAGTCACAGCCAACAATTTTTCTTTTTGTTTGATACTCATTTTATTAATTGCAGCCTTGGAAATATCTTTTTTAATTGTGAACAGAAAGAGAAAAAAGTTTGAAATTTTAGAACATTTACCACATGATCTGATGATCTGAGTCCATATTGATGCAAGATAGGCTATCAAAGATTATATGCAGACCAAAGAGCAGACGATAAAAGTTGTGACTGGCAGGAAATGGGTTAGGTCTTCAGACAATGAAGGTTTGTAGAAATGCAGGCTTGTCTGAGCTTTCACCGGCTGCCTATGTAAAAACGTACCAAAATCTCACCACAAGTTGGCTCGTATATATAAACAGGGTGGGTAGTCACATGGTTGATGTTTGGATACACTGCACCGAAAAATGTCCGACTCCTTTTCCACAATGATGTTTTAAGTGAAAGTAAGTAGAGATTTATGATTTTTCATCTTTACCCAGAAAGTTATACACCATTTTCCAGCCCATATATTCCCGACCTAACGATGCCAGGATATCCCTCATAAATCTTATTACTTTGAGTACAGACTCTGTCACAAAATTTTTAGTGCCGAAGATCGAGCCTGAATTATAGAAATAAACTGTACGGACGACAATTATTTTCTTTGTGACAGAGTTTGTACTCAAAGTAAGAGGGTTTATGAGGGATATCCAGGTAGGTGGTTGATCAGGAAAAATGTGGGCTGGAAAATGGTGTATAACTTTTTGGGTATAGATGAGAAAACATAGAGAAATCTACTAACATTCCATCAGAATATCTGTGCAGTGTATTCGAACATCCGTGCAGTGTATCCAAACAAAAACCATGTGACTACCCACGCGGTAAAAATTAGAGATGGTGGGCATAGGTCAAGATAAACACTTTTTCAGTGCGAAATTGAGATTATTTTCTTATCCATCTATTTGAACATGAGTTTTGGGTGCTCATAAGAACCGTCTCATTGAGACGGTTCTTTTGAGCACCCACAACACATGTTTTGGTCGATAAATAAGAAAAATAATTTTTAATTATGCACTCTTATCTAAAGGCCTGAGTGGGGGATGTTTCTTACCCATCTTGATGATTAGCAGAGCGGCCCTCAAGACATCTGATCAATGCAGGTACTAGTTCACCTTGCTTTTCACTGTCTAAACGTGGGAATCCCATCTTGATATATATCATCGAAAAATTCTAAATGGAGAAAAAGAAATTTTAATTTCCAAATGTTGTGGATGTTCAGTGAAAGCATCCCATAAATGACAAATGTTTTAGGAAGAAATAAGAATGAGAAAAGTACTGATATTTCTTGGCTCATTTAAAAAAAAAATAACAACACATTTTTCAGCAGTTCATGAAAGTATGAACGCCATAAGTTCTTGGGTTCTAACAAATACACTGAAAGGGGAATATGATATGTATAACATTTTTCAGCAGTTCATGAAAGTATGAACACCATATGTTCTTGAGTTCTAACAAATACACTGAAAGGGGAATAAGATATGTATAACATTTTCCAGCAGTTCATGAAAGTATGAACACCATATGTTCTTGAGTTCTAACAAATACACTGAAAGGGGAATAAGAAATGTATAACATTTTTCAGCTGTTCATGAAAGTATGAACACTATAGGTTCTTGGGTTCTAACAAATACACTGAAAGGAGAATATAATATGTATAACATTTTTCAGCAGTTCATGAAAGTATGAACACTATAGGTTGTTGGGTTCTAACAAATACAATGAAAGGGGAATATGATATGTATATCATTTTTCAGCAGCTCATGAAAGTATGAACACTATAGGTTCTTGGGTTCTAACAAATACACTGAAACGGGAATATGATATGTATATCATTTTTCAGCAGTTCATGAAAGTATGAACACTATAGGTTCTTGGGTTCTAACAAATACACTGAAAGAAGAATATGATATGTATAACATTTTTCAGCAGTTCATGAAAGTATGAACACCATAAATTCTTGGGGTCTAACAAATGCACTGAAAGGGGAATAAGATATGTATAACATTTTTCAGCTGTTCATGAAAGTATGAACACAATCTGTTCTGGGGTTCTAACAAATACACTGGGAATATGATATGTATAACATTTTTCAGCTGTTCATGAAAGTATGAACACCATAAATTCTTGGGGTCTAACAAATGCACTGAAAGGGGAATATGATATGTATTACATATTTCAGCAGTTCATGAAAGTATGAACACTATAGGTTCTTGGGTTCTAACAAATACACTGAAAGGGGAATATGATATATGATATATGATATGCATAACATATTTCAGCAGTTCATGAAAGTATACTATAGGTTCTTGGGTTTCTAACAAATACACTGAAAGGGGAATATGATATATGATATGCATAACATATTTCAGCAGTTCATGAAAGTATGAACACTATAGGTTTTTGGGTTTCTAACAAATACACTGAAAGGGGAATATGATATGCATAACATTTTTCAGCAGTTCATGTAAGTATGAACACTATAGGTTCTTGGGTTTCTAACAAATACACTGATAGGGGAATATGATATGTATAACATATTTCAGCTGTTTATGAAAGTATAAACACGATAGGTTCTTGAGTTTCTAACAAATACACTGAAAGGGGGTAATATGTATAACATTTTCAGCTGTTCATAAAGGTATGAACACCATATGTTCTTGGGTTTCTAATGAATACACTGAAATGGGAATATGATATGTATAACGAATACAAAGTGAAGAATATGATTTTAGATTTATACTGAATGAGGCCAAAAAAATAAATGTCTTGTTTCCGGTTACGTCTCCATAATTTTCTGGGTCGGTAGGTAGGCAAACTTTTTTTTATAAAAACTTTTTTGTATAGAAAAAGTATAAAAATCCTTAAAAATGTCTAAAAATAGACTTTAATATCCCAAAAGCCTTCAAAAAAAGTTTGAGTAGGCCCCAAAATATTAGGGTCGGTAGGGTAACCGGAAACAAGGCATTTATTTCTTATGGCCTGAGTGAATGGTCAACAATTATTTCCTCCCCCAAAAAAGAGCAGCATTTGACAGGACCAAATTGACACCTTTCTGAATGAATCAAGCTCTCTTCTCAGGGTTCCCACAGAAATTCAAAAACACAATTCCATGATTTTTCCATGATTTTCCATGATCAACAATGTAATTTCCATGACTATTTAATGCACAGCCTTCAACTTCCCCTTTTAGCGGCATCTTCACCATGCAGAGCATAAATGTGGAATGCAGCAACAGTTATATATCTAAATAAGCATGTTTGTAGACCATATGCATGTATTTTGAAATAATTAAAACTTTAAACCACCAGTAGCCAGAAAAACAGCTGTCAGACACGCAAATTTTGCGTGTCTGACAGCTAGTTTTCTGGCTACTGGTGGTTTCGTCAAATTATTTCACAAAATTCCATGATTTTTCCATGATTATTCAGGCTTTTTTAAATTCCATGATTTTTCCATGCATGGAACTTTTTTTCTTGATTTTCCAGGTTTCCATGATTTCCAGAGCTCGTGGGAACTCTGTCTTCTACTAACTTTAATCAGAAAATCTTCACAAAATAACATTATACAAATTTAACCCTTGTCCTGCTGAATATTTTAATGTACTACAGTCATCCCCATTTTTTATCTTGTTGACCTGCAGCATTCCAGTTATAAACATATATTTACAAGCTGAGTGGAAAACAGTGCTGATCCTGATCAGATGGCTTCATCAGAAGCCAGCTGATCTGGATCTACAGTGTTTTCAAATAAGGATAAAATCTGGGTTCAGCAGGACAGGGGTTAATTGATATATCTTTTATACAAAAGAAAAATTGGGAGCACAGTGGCTCAGTGGTAGAGTGCTTGACTTGAGACAGAGGGGCCGCGGGTTTGAGCCTCACCAGCGTCACTGTGTTGTATCCTTGAGCAAGACACATTAATCCTAGCTTAGTGCTGGTTCAACCCAGGATGACCCGTCCCTACATAACTGAGAGATTGTTGATGGGACGTAAAAAATCAAATCAAACAAACAAAAGAAAAATTCACTTATAGCATAAGAGTGACTTACAGTGACTATTGGTGATGAGTCTGTGTTCTGATAATGGGCAAGAAAATCTTCCACCGGTAACTGAACCTTGGTCCTGCTCTTTAATCTCTTGTTGACATGCACCAATAATTCCATCACCTGTCATAAATTATATTTTATATTAAACACGTTTTATGGACTGTGACAGAATAATTCTTCTACTTTTTATTTTTTATTTTTCTATTATTCTGACACAGTCCCTAAAATGTGCCTGGCCGTATTCAATGCCCCACACTTTCACTAAATAAGGCCAGGCATATGATAATGGCGGGCTACAGCCAGAAATCCTTTTTCAAAGCCTTAGTGGGTGCATAAAACTGGGTGTGTCGTGTGCACTTTCTATGTAATTTTGCGAGAGGCCACTGCACACCGTCAATATAACTGAAAAAAACAAACAAACAAGAAATGAGCATGTCACAAGACTTCATGAGTTGATTTCTTGCTATTGGCCAAACAACTTAAAACGAGTATCTCATTGTTTCAGTGATGTAGTTTGAGCAAAAATGTCACCTGTTAGGCTTGCTATGAGAAACTCTGGTATATTTTTTTCTTGAGAAAATGACATTATGTTAAACCGCCTCATTATATTGCGAGTTTTTGCAACAGTTAACATGACAATTTACAGAAGAAAAATTGTAACATTTCATATCATTTCCACAAAACACTGAATCTGGAAGTATTCCTTATCTGGAAGATGTGTTCCTTATCTCCAAAAATGGGTTCCAATGTGTTCCTTATCTGGATTTTTTTTATCATTTTTGATCGTTGCCTTCAAATGCCAATGGATCTGTCGACGAACTGTGCAATATGGCACAGGACCAAATAATAAATGATATTTGTGACAACCGTGTTTGTAAAAAATTACTGTAAAAAGTCTATGAAGCAGCCAAAATGCCATTTATTTTTTTATGATTTTAGCAAGTAGTGTGTTTTTATCTGCAGGAAAATTTTGGGTGATCGGGGTAATCTCTCAAGTGGACGAATATTGGGAGCCATTGCTGGTCAAATATGCGACATTTGCCACAATCGCATGCATTCGTTGGTATGAAGAAAGTCATAAGAATGCTTGATATCATATCGTTTAAAATGAATGGCAGTGTGTCAAAGAGAAGAATGACGTGTACAAAGCAAAGATCGCACCATTAGAATATATGATGCTTTTGGCAGTTACCTGTACAAATATAAATATGGATATATAGGCTGTCACATGGTTGTTACGCCTTTTAAATCCCCCCCCACTTTTCAGAAAGCCTAAAAATACAGAAATTTCCAAGAGATCAGGGGCCAGGGTAGTGGTAGTAGAATTTTAAAAAGAAGTACATGTATCTTCTGACATTGCAGGCTATTTTAAATCCATATTTGAGCTTTATATTTGGAAAAATACAAGTAATAATCTAATATTCCAGATTTTTGAGTTTCTTATTATTGCAGCAGGACTATAGTTAGAAGTTGTAATAAGAGCCGTTTCTAGGGTAGCTGCGCCAAAGACATAGTCTGGAAACTACCTGTGACATGAAATACTTACCCTCGTCCTGCTTCGAAGCGGCACTGTTTATCTATGATTTTCCTGTGCTTCGTATCATTTACCCATATGACTAAGTCGTATGTTACCCTCCATGTATGATGTAATGGAACAATCACATTTCATTGTATTAGACTAGATTGAAGATTCCTTCCATATGAGGTTTAAACTCTTTGCATGCTTGGTAATTTTTCATGCTTATGTTGTCGCCTGCTGACTTTTTTCAAAATATTTTTTGTAAAAAATGATTTCAGGAACACTATCAGAGTGTTAAGCGGTTTGGATCCAGATCAGGACCGATGTTTCGTCGGTCCTGATCTGGGTCCAAACTGTTTGCAAAGATTATCAGCAGACGCAAAAGTCTTTGCTAGCAAGGAAAGAGTTAATATACATGCAGGGACCACGCTAGAGGGCGACTTGGGCGAAGTTGTCTCCCTTTTCTGCCCCATTTCGCCTTGAGCATTTGGAATAGAGAAGTCGATTTTGCATTCAAATTTTAGGAGCTATTTACCTTAACATGCTAAAAGTGCTTATTTAATGACCTCCTTGGATTCTTGGATTCTTTGTCGAAACGACAGTAGTGTCTCGCCGGTAATAAGATCTCTCGTTAATTTCATCAGTATATATCTCCCGATATTACTTGTTTGTGGTGGGCGCGGTGCAAACTTATAATCGCGACGTCTGTGTGATAAAATCACCCAGAGCCAAAATAATTGTCATCCCAAATTCTTTTTTGAGGTCACTGTCATCACAGCCGAGGAGGTCTGTTGTCAGTTCTGAAATGCCTGTCTGCTGGAAAAGTGTAGTTCTCATAGCCTCACGTTGGTTGAAGTATAATTCACAGTGCAACAGATAGTGTTCTATAGTTTCACTTTCTCCACACTTACATGTTCTAGTATCGGAAACACCTATTTTTTGCAAATAGTCATTTAACTTGGCATATCCGATTCTAAGTTGTGCAATTTGGCTGTACAATTTTCTGTTCGGGAAGTCAAAGAGGGTCTTCCTGGTAACTTTAGGTTTCAGTTGGTGTAGAAATCTGCCCTCATCGGAAATATCCCACTGTCTTTGCCATACTGTTAAACCGTGGGTCTTCGCAGCTTGTTTTAGTTCTGGCTGAGAAATGCATGCCCCTTCATCAGTCATTAACTCCGCTTCTTCGGAGGCTTCTTTAACAAGTCTATCCGCCTCCTCATTCCCTTTATTCTCTGCATGTCCCGGGGTCCACTTGATCTCTATGTCAATTCCTTTTCCTTTGATAAGTTCTAATTTTGAAATAACATCTTTTGCCGTACTTTTATGCTGTGTAGCCTCCCACCCAAGGGTTAAAAGTCCAACAGAGGATTGACTGTCTGATAGAATTAATACTTTACTAAGCTTTCTTTTCAGGTGTAGTTTTTCTAGTATGAAGTCAAGAACCATTTTTATTGCTATCATCTCACCTAACAGGATAGACCCATGTTTGCTGACAGGTTGCTTTAGGTTAACTGGGCTAGTCTCAAAAGGGAGGTCGACACATGCTCCAGCCCCACACGGTCCAGGATTTGGGTGACAGGAGCCGTCAGTGAAGGCGATGAGAGAGTCTGGAGTGCAGGCTTCTAGTATTTCCTTAATCCCTAGGAGGTCCGAGGTAATCCGTAATTAAAGTATCCCATCCAACAGCTGATTTCGTCCATCTGACACTTTGTATTGACTTTCAGAGTGTGAATAACGACTGACATTTCAGCCGCCAGTCAAGCGTGAAGGGCAATTATCAAGGCAGCTTTCTCTTTTTCGTGTCAAATTACGTAATGAACATTTTCACTTGGAAAGGCTCAGCGGTCAGTAATAGCAGAATAGATCAAACAGGAGACCAGAGACTTCAGATAAGTGGAGGCTTGCAGATAAATAGATAAAATACAATGACTGCAAGATGATGTGTATTTCAAATTTTACCAACTAAATTTCTCAGAATGGAAAGCAAGTAGCAGTCTGATCAGTGACTGATTTTTTTTTGTTCTCTCTCAAGACAAATTAGAGAGCAGTCTGATCAGAGACTGTTTTTTTTTCTGTCTTTGAATGCAGCAATTTATTTGATATCCTCTTTTGGTTTGATACACTATAAAAGCAATAATATGGGATAGTTCACTCTATATATCAAGGGGTCACAGGTTATAAGTAAAGTTCCAAATATTTTTCTCGTCTTTATAAAATAGTACACACCCTGATCAAATGCTGCTGTGGTGTGCTTATATTTTTGTAAACAGTTTGAATCTAGAGCAGGCCCAACATAATGAAGTTTGGGTCTGATCTTGATCCAATCTGTTTGACACTGAGTGTTCATGAAATAATTTTTTGAAAAAGTTAAATTTGGAAGAAGAAAAACAGTAGAAGACGGAAAAAAAATCATAAAAAAAATTACCCAACATATATCAGGGGTAACAACCTACGTCATAGCGTGGGTGTTGTAAACACGTAGTATGACGCCATCTTTGATTTGCACGGTTAGTTTTTCCCTTCGTAAATGTCGTACAAATTAGTGTCTGTCAAAACTAAGCAGTGCAGGCGGTGCCTAACATCACACTTGAACAGAATATACAATGGTCACGTCCAGAAATGCCGTTGCCTTTGTAAACATTCACCCACAAAAATCGAAGTGGGTGACTGCTAAAATTATCCTCGTGTCTCCCGCTTCGATTCTTGTGGGTGAATGATTACAAAGGCAACGGCATATCGGGGCGTGACCGTTATATATTCTGTTCAAGTGTGATGTTAGGCACCGCCTGCACTGCTTTGTTTGCACAGACACTCATTTGTTTAATTTTACGAAGGGGAAAACTGACCTTGTAAATCAAAGATGGCGCCGTACTACGTGTTTACAACATCAATGCTATGACGTAGGTTGTTACCCTTGATATATGGTAAAAGGTTCAATTTACGGTAGAGAATATGGTACAGAAGAACTTCAAACAGGCATGGGACCATGAAAAGCAGTTCTAGCCAAGGGAAGTTCCAGCCATCGAAGACGGATTACCCATAAAATTACCCGAAGGGACCATGATGATAGTTCTAGCCAGCTATGGTGAATGAGCCATCAGAGTTCACTACTGTACATGTGTGGGCTATGTTTACTTTGGACATTAACTCATATCTATCACTTCTCCCTATTTTCTCAAACTTCTCCCTGTTTCTCCTGGAGGGAGAAGTCACTTCTCCCTAAATTTGAGGGCTAGCTTGGTCCATATACATATATTGTTATTTCAAAGATAGATGAGAATCAATGTAAACAAACACTGGCAAGTTTATTGTACTTTCAAAGATGCATAGTAATGAGGCAATTCTATTTTTCTTATAAATAGGTAAAGCATACGCACATATGCAGTAATCTGTGGTAGGTTCACTTTAACTGTAAACTGAGACTACCTGCACGCCCAAAATCAAGGTAAACTCGTCAGTGTTTGTTTACAACGATTCTCATCTATCTTTGAAAGTACAATACCTTGATTTTGGGCGTGCAGGTAGTCTCAGTTTACAGTTATATTGAACCTACCTAATATTATTGCATATGTGCGTAGCAGTGAAAAATCATGCTTTACCTGTACATAAGAAAAATAGAATAGCCTCATTACTATGCATCTTTGAAAGCACTAGAGCTAGAGTATAAAAATTCTAGAAGTTTGTACAAATAATTTCACCTTTTTTCTGACGCCTTCCTCTTTACTGTCCAGCTTAAGAATAACTGGTGGGAGAAAGCGACTAAGAGCAGCCTGTAGCTGGTCATCAGATTCTGCAGAGCCAATCCGTAGAAACACTCTCTCAACCAGAGCTGAAACATATTACACAATTGTTAACCCTATAGGAGCAGTCTGTTCTGGGTCCACGTAGTTTACTTCTATACTTAATTCGTCAGTAATGCTATGCAATTATTTGCGACAGACAACTTCAGCAGACGACATTTTCAGATGCATTTTTTTTGGCGCTTTAAGGGTTAACTCCTTTGCCTCCTGGGAAATATTGCATGCTTTTTTGTTGTCTGCTGATTTTTTTCAAAAATCTATTTTTTTAGAAAAATTCTTTCAGGAGTAAAAAAGTTTGGATCCAGATCAGGCCCGACATTTTGTCGGGCCTGATCTGGGTCAAAACTGTTTGCAAAGGTAATCAGCAGACGCCACTAGTAGGTACATGTAAAAAGTTAAACATTTTGATCAGTAGTTGTTTATTGGGTTTTCCATATAAAACTTCAATCATACAGTATCATAATTGACAAATGTGGGATACAATGTATTTGCTTAAAAAATGGGGCAAAACACAAATTTGTCTGTCAGGGAAAACCCTGAGAGGGAGTTATTAAAAATTAAATCATTTCTTAACTTAAATATATATTTAGTGTACTAAAAAGAACCATCTCAATTAGATACTTCTTTTGAAGAACCAAACCGCATGTTAGTACTGAGGGAAAGAAAATCATATTTTATGAACACACAAAAGTGCACTAATCTGTTGTTTTGGGCCTAGCTGTTGGATGAAACTTCCACCGGATTCAACACACCTCTTGCAGAGTAGAATAAATAATCTTAACTACCACTTAGTGTATTGCATATATTTACAACCACAGTTAAAATGATGCTGGTCCACCAACCTAATTTACAATCTTTAAAGTGTCTTAATGCTTAATGTCTTTTAGTACAGGTTGTCTTATAATTTCAAGGGTGATACAGTCCAATAAAAACTGAGCTATAGTTGTGTGGGGTGGGGGTCTGCGGGCAAAATATTTGCTACCAAGTTGCTGCATTCCTCATTCTCTTTAATTTGATATGCAACAAGACCGTGTTCTGAAAAAAATGAATTTTGGCCTATTGACCCCATCCCTAGGGTCAGGGGGAGAGGGGGATCTGTGGGCAAAATATTTGTTACCATGTGCTGCATTCTTGATTCTCTTTAATTTGATATACAACATGACCATGTTCTGAAAAAGTTGAATTTTGACCCATCCACAAAGGGATGATGTTATATGCTTCATTATCCCCGCACTTTTTAAAAAAAAAAAAACGAAGGGGATATTGTAATCGCCTCTGTCCGTCTGTCCGTCCGTCATGCTATCTCCTCCTAAACTGTTGGACGAAATTCAGCAATTTAATTCTGTTGCCTGGGTCATGCCCCAGGGGTCGGATTTTTGCGTTGGGGGTGGCGATGGGGTCAAAAAAAAAAAAATTAAAATAATGTTGTGTGGCATATGAAATTGATGTGGATGAAGAGCAGACCAGAATGCAAGTAAAATTTTCATCCTAAGGTCAAACTGGTGACCTTGGGGTGAGGTCAAAAGGTCAAATATCAGATTAACATATCAATTTCAAAGATTTTAATACCAAACTTTGTGTGTGTTGTACAAATGAAAGATACAAAACATATCAGACGGGATTTCGTTCTGTCACCTTGGTCATGCTCCAGGGGTGGGACTTTGGGGCGCTGGGGGTATCCAGGGGGGTCAAAATAACTTTTTTTCAAACATGGTCATGTGGCATATCAAATCGACGAGGAGGATGAGCAGAACAAAATGCAAGTAAAATTTTCATTCTAGGGTCAAACTGGTAACCTTGGGGTGAGGTCAAAAGGTCAAATATCATTAAATTTTTGTTACCATGTCAATTCCAATTTTTTATACCAAACTTTGCGTGTGTTCTCACAAATAAAAGATAGAAAACATATTGAACAGAATTTTCATTCAGTTGCGGGGATCATGTCCCAGGGGTGGAACTTGGGGGTGCTGGGGGGTCAAAAACTTTAGCGTGGGGATTTGCGATGGCACCCCATCAACTGCGCCTTGTAGTTCTAATTAATTTGATTATGCAACATGACTACTTTCAGAAAAGAAAACAAATTAATCTTTTGACCCCAACCAACGGGTCAAGGGTAAGTGTAAGAGCAAAATATTTGCTAATATGTTTTTGTATGCTGCATTCTCTTTAATTTGATATGCAACATGACCATATCCTGAAAAAGTTGATTTTATATTGGGGGTGGGGGTGGGGAATTTTTGGCCCCAGGGGCATAATTTGAATAAACTTGGTAGAGGGTCCACAAGGTGATGCTACATATCAAAGGCCTTGTGGTTTCAGACAATGAGGGTTTTGTCATGTTTTCCTACTTAGCCTATGTAAACCATATGACCCCTGGGACGGGGCCATTTTTGGCCCCAGGGCATAATTTAGACAAATGTGGTAGAGGTACATGTAGCTTAATGAGGTGATGCTACATACCAAATATCAAGGCTCTAGGCCTTGTGGTTACAGACAAGAAGAGTTTTTCATGTTTTCCCGATATAAGCCTATGTAAAACATGTGACCCCCTGGGCGGGGCCATTTTTTTACCTTAGGGGAATTATTTGAACAAACTTGTTAGAGGTCCACTAGGTGATGCTACATTCTAAATATCAAGACTCTAGGACTTATGGTTTCAGACAAGAAGATTTTTTCACATTTTCCCAATATAAGCCTATGTAAAACATGTGACCCCTGGGGGGCCCATTTTTGGCCCCAGGGCCATTATTTGAACAAACTCTGTAGAGGTCCACTAGATGATGCTACAAACCAAATATCAAAGCTCTAGGCCTTGTGGTTTCAGGCAAGAAGATTTTTTTCATGTTTTCCGTTTATAAGCCTATGTTAAATGTGACCCTGGGGTGGGCCATTCTCGACCCCAGGGGCATTATTTGGACAACCTTGTTAGAGGTCCACTAGGTGATGCTACATACCAAATAGCAAGACTCTAGGCCTTGTGGTTTCAGACAAGAAGATTTTTTCACATTTTCCCAATATAAGCCTATGTAAAACATGTGACCCATGGGGGCGGGCCCATTTTTGGCCCCAGGGCCATTATTTGAACAAACTCTATAGAGGTCCACTAGATAATGCTACAAACCAAATATCAAAGCTCTAGGCCTTGTGGTTTCAGGCAAGAAGATTTTTTTCATGTTTTCCGTTTATAAACCTATGTTAAATGTGA
Source organism: Loripinus fragilis (assembly GCA_964019695.1). NCBI lineage: Eukaryota > Metazoa > Mollusca > Bivalvia > Lucinida > Lucinidae > Loripinus > Loripinus fragilis. Next base: position 90,591,775 of record OZ026518.1, read on the forward strand.
CCCTGGGGTGGGCCATTCTTGACCCCAGGGGCATTATTTGGACAACCTTGGTAGAGGATCACTAGGTGATGCTACATACCAAATAGCAAGACTCTAGGCCTTGTGGTTTCAGACCAGAAGATTTTTTCACGTTTTCCCTATAAAAGCCTATGTAAAACATGTGACTCCTGGGGGCGGGCCCATTTTTGGCCCCAGGGCTATAATTTGAACAAACTCGGTAGAGGTTCACTAGATGATAGTACATATCAAATATCATGGCTATAGGCCTTGTGGTTTCAAGCAATAAGATTTTTTCATGTTTTCCTTATTTAAGCCTATAGATGTAAAACATGTGACACCCGGGACTGGCCATTTTTGACCTCAGGGGCATTACATTGTATTTGAACAAACTTGATAGAGGTCCACTAGATGATGCTACATGGTAGATATCATGGCTCTAGGCCTTGTGGTTTCAGACAAGAAGATTTTTTCATGTTTTCCCTATATAAACCTATGTAAAATATTTGACCCCTGGGACAGGGCCATTTTTGGCCCCAAGGGTATAATTTGAACAAACTTGGTAGAGGTCCACTAGGTGATGCTACATACCAAATATCAAGGCTCCAGGCCTTCTGGTCTTAAGACAAGAAGAATTTTAAAGTTTTCACCTTGAAAATCTATTTTACCCTCTGTGACCTAGATATGTAACAGACCAAAACCATTTGAACAATTTTGGTAGAAGGCCACCCCCAGGGGGCCACCCAAGGATTATTTGTATGAAATTATTTCAAAGTTGGGCAATGGGTTTAGGAGATGTCATTTAAGTCAATTGTTAACGAACGGATGAAGGACAGAAGGAGGACGAAGACCTATCACAAAAGCTCAAGTGAGCTAGAAAGGGCCATGCCTCAGTCAAAAAGTTACAAATGACCTCCAAATTTGAACTTGGCCTGTAAAGTTATGATGCTTTGCCCTTCTGTAAAATTTGAAAGAAATTGTTGCATCCCTTCAAAAGTTATTGATTGGAAACCACAAATTGACAATTTAGTTAAAATCTAAATCTAAAAAGGTCCATAACTCAGTCAAAATTTTGCAGCACATAATGGGAAGAATTTCTGGTGGGAAGGGAAAAAGGGGAAAATAAAGGTTGTGGTGGTCTTGGTCCGGAGAGAGTGTGTGGGGTAGGGGGAGGGGTGGTAGGCGTGCCTGTATATCCTTGGGAGGCTGGTCTGATGTGGTTTGGGCGGGGCCTTTGTAGGGCTGGCACGATTAATCGAAATATCGGTTAATCGGTCGATATACAAAAGAAAAACGATTATCGATATGAAAATTCAAAAATCGGTTACTTTTAATGGATGTTCTGTCTATTTATTCCATTAAAATCCAAGCGTAAGTGCCTCCTTTTATTTTCTGCTTAAACCGGAAGTGCCCTGAGGTGCATTGTTGTAAACAGTAGATGCGTATAAATTGCTGTAACGAAGTAGTTAAACGTTGTACTCTGCATGCTAACTAAACAATTGATTGTTAGAAAAAGTTATACCTACGCTCCTCTGTTTTAAATAAAGTAGTACAAAATCACAAAAATTCATCAGATGAATAATCTAGCATGAAAGTTGTTTTTCTCCGCGGTTAAATTCGTGTTTAGAAGCTTTCAATTTTACCGACGTTTACAGCGGGTCTTATTTTACACAAAGGTGTTCGTGTCATGCATACTTCACTTCCTTTTGTATGACGTCACGCAACGTGCCGAAATTAACAACAAACAATGGCGGACTTCGAGTTCAATTACCGACTTTGCCAATTAGCAAGTCAATTTTCTTCCAACAGAGTGGATGACGACTTGTTTTGAGCAAAGGTGCCACTTTTTATGTTAAACCTATTATCTTTTGAATCTAGAACACGTGCTACTTAGTGTTGTTTTGCAAAATGATGGGGAAATCAATGTCATTGACCATGCAAGAGTTGTCAAAACATTCCGAGACCCTCTGTCAAGTTTGAGCGATTACTTATCGGTTATATATCGAAATGCAAGGACCGATTATCGATTAGCATTGTGGCTTCGATTAGCCAGCCCTAGGCCTTTGGAGGCGGTTTGATCTTTTTTGGGGTGGATGAGCGGCGGTTTGGGGTTGTTTGGTGTGTTTCAATGGACCGTGAATTACGCAATAATTTTATCGGTAGAATCGTCATTTTTCATATAATGAAGGCGAGCGAAAGTAGAGTGCTACGAGTCCCCAAAACTTCCGTGTGATGTCTCAAAGTTATGTGAAGACACCGTAAGACAGAAAACAACACTGCATGATTATTGGGTAGCGTGAAAAAGCATACTCGGGAGGATACCGCATCCACGATCAGTCTGTCTCACAAGACCTTTCTAATAGTAGGTAAGATTTTTAATTTTATGATCACCTAACTTATGTTATTAAATGCAAACATAGTGTTTCTGCAAGACAAGAATTTTTGGGGGTCATTGATGACCCCTTGTTTGAAAACTTAGGGGTCATTGGCAAATTTAGAGGGTCAGAACTTTTTTATGTAAAATACCTTTTTATTTGTCTGCGCATGCGTCCATATTAAAGGTATTTGTAGAATGTCCCCTATCGCAAGATAATGGTCGTCTCGAAATTGTGTGCATGTTTTACTAACGATAGGCTTGAGATCGACGGCTTTTAATTGTTACTTTTTCTGCTTCATGGGAATTATGCAACTTTGTTGTGTGGCTTGTAGTTAAAGCCCTATCCTTCAGGACAAGAAATGAAAGTGCCTGCTCACCAAAAGTTCATGACGGGGCAGCCATTGTTGTTTAACAGTTGAGCGCTTTACCCATGCGTAGACGGTCAGTCTAAAAATAGACGTGATGCATTGGTTTCATTTCTTTTAAAATCATTGTCTTATATATTTTGGTGTATTGGGCAAAGAAAACTTTCTTTTCTAGACTACTTCTTTAAAATTTATGCTGTTTGATGCCCCAAAAAAGCAGTGAGAGCAAAACAAGCCAAAATAATTTGGAACGAAGCCCCATCTGTGCGAATCGCTAATGACTTTTGACATGCACAGTCGTTGTTTTTTTTAAATAAATCAGGTACTTCATGGAAATACCCAGCAAAGATATTTGTGCGCAGGTTTATTTTCCACAGGGACAATATTTATAGAAGCGTTATAATCGAGGTAAACTTGGAAGTCCTCAGATCTCAGCGGGTCCCTAGACTTACCGGAAAGACCCGAATTACCGGAAAGACCACCGAAATACCGGAAAGACCAAAGAATAATAAGGGGTTATTTCCTGTATTGATTTTACTAGCCTTATTTGTATAGGATTTTTTGTTTTTAATTATTATAAAGCGATATATGTACTTTGAAATTATTTTATTGTCCGACAATAATAATTCAGTCATTTTGAGCCGAATCATTAGTGCGAAGATTTTACTATTTCTAACATGTTGGGATGCCTTACTTACCCGAGTTTTGAGGAAAGTGGTTAATATTCTATTGATATTAAATATAAAAAAGTAACACTGCTTATTAAGGCCTAATTGAAGGGCCCTTGTTAACACCTAGAACTAATCAGTGTGTCAATGAGGTGGAACTAACTAGCCTTATTAAAGGACCATTGTTAACACGAGGAAAAAAAAACAATTAACGAGCATGTTTCAGAAAAAGGGAACACATCCATCCATCCATCCAATAAAAGACGTTATGCAAGAATGTTTCAATGCATTTTCTCATATTTATATCTTTAAATGTCCTTTAGTTTGAACTTTGAAGCTCAGTTTATGATTCTTATATTTTAAACTTTGGTCAATGATTCTTATATATCCACATATGTTATGCCTTTTTGGTATTTTAACTTTCGAGCCTCCGTTTCGGTAAGTCAATGTATGGTTATGCCATGTATATGCCAGCTTTATTTTCTCACAAATCACCTTTCGCCAAACACACAAATATTCTATAATATGATTTTGACGTATTCAATTTAAGCCGTACATTTTCGGTAAATTGGAAAGGGAAATCTTCTTATCTTTTTTTCAACTTATGTTTTCAAGACAAAATGATCATAAAAATGAATTAAAAAGAATATCAAAAAATATATAACAAATTATAACATATATACAAGATATATACTACATACTCAAATATTAACAATATTCAATAATCAATAATAGTCTTCTTAATTGGCGAAGGGCATATCAATATTTCCCTATTATTCTTTGGTCTTTCCGGTATTTCGGTGGTCTTTCCGGTAATTCGGGTCTTTCCGGTAAATCTAGGGACCGGATCTCAGCACATAAAGACGACAGAGTTTCGTTTTTGTTTTTGTGTGCGTCACGAAAACGCACAAACTGTCAGTGCGTCAGCAGTCAATTTATTGTGTCAAAAACGCACTCTCGCGGAAACACTGCAAACAGCGCCATCCATTGGCCAACATAAGCTGTTATATTTTACATTATGTTCAATAACACAGCATGTTGCATGTGTTTTCGACAGCTAGTGTCAAACGGACTTAGGATCAATCACAACTAGGCAAGCCACTGATTTTTCAAACAACCTCAACAGGGATTTTCAACACGTTAAACGCAAGTTACCGTTTTCATCTGTTTCTGACATTTTTCTTCGGACAAGTTATATTTATTTATGTGTTTTTTTAGGAATTTTCCACAAGTCACCGTTAGTATCTGCTATTTATTCGATCGCCGTGCTACTTTGTGACGCTGTCCTCCCGCTCGTGTTGATCTTTGTTTGGAACAAGACAGCTCACCGACAAAACAATTCACCAAACATGATTCTAATGATATGCGAAAGAGAATTTAGAATCTGTTGTTGCTGTCGTTGGGATCATAACTGCAATGGCTTAACAGCTTTCGCTGACTTTGTGTATATATTCACACTGGTCAATGTAAAAGCACCGGTAAATGCTACAACAAGCTGGTGGTGGCAATTTTTCGCACTGGTGATGGCGTAAAAGGTAAAAAACTATACCTGTTGACTTTATGATTTATTTATAAGTTTGCATTTATTTTATTTGTGATGACACCTGGCGCATAGACCATCGGTAACATTGCAGTTTATGGCTCTGCCAAGCAATTGGTGATTTAATACATGGTTTGGACTGCAAATCCAGCACAGTTCAGGAGTTTTGCCATGGCAGGTGTTTTTCCTAGTGTAACTGCCTAAATTGAGGGGAATATGCATGTCTAAGCACAGCTGTTATCATATTTACATGCAATAGCATCCAAAAAAAACGATTACCACTTTGTTTTTTTTTTCTTGGTAGATTAGCTAACGTTTTATTGAGGAATTTTATTACAACGCACTGGGAGCATTTTTGACGCATTGATACAACGCACTGATGGTTGTCTAGATGTACCATAGTTGCTGATGCAGTCTCACCACAACATTCACTGTTCTTATAAACGATACACAAATCGCCATTTGAGCCAGCACATGATATTTCGGTACTGTGACGAAGACTCAGGTGAAATGTACAGACTCGCCAGAGCCTTCTCTGCATAGACAAAATAGAGAGTAGTGGTCGTTTTTGGATGGTATTTCATGGGACTATGATAAAATAGCTGCAGCTGTGCTTAGACATGCAGAATTCCCTCAAGTTAGGCAGTCACAATAGAAAAAAGCACCTGTCAATGTCAAACTCCACAAGTATATCAGATTTGTCAGTCGAACCATGAATTAAATCGCCAATTGCGTGGCAGAGCCATAAACTGCAATGTTACTGACGGTTTGTGCGCCCAGTGTAATCAAAAGTAAAATAAGTGCAAGCTTATAAAGAAATCATAGAGTCAAAAGGGATAGATTTTGTGGTTTTTGTACACTGATGGAGGCTCAAGCGTGACCTTGCAAACGTGCAGACTTACCAGAGGCGCTCTGGCAGAGTTAGTCCTGTTTGCACTTTGAAAGTGTTTCTGTCTATTTTTCAGATTGGCTCCAAAACTTTTAATTTGATGAGATTGTTTGTCCATTATGATACATTACAATAGTTAAGAAGCCTCCATGCGAGCTTTACATTTTTCGTGCTTCAACAACAGCAGAATCTAGGGCGAAGATTTGGTACCATTAAAATTTTAATGCATTTTAGCACCCCAGTGGCTTAGGCTGCTGTCTGTTCTGGGGCGGTGGTTCTGTTGTCGTTGATACGTTGTTGATAGTTACTCCCATTATAGGATTCTGTAATTGTTCTAAATTTTGTTACTTTATGTCCATTCTTGTTTTGCCATCATCTTGATGGGGAAGAGAGAGAGAGCTAGTTGCTTTGCTTAGTTTGTCTTCCTGGTGTCTAGTGATTGTTGTGTGGCTATTCCTCTCGGTGCCATGGGTTCGTCTGCAGTTTGTGATTGTGATCATACTCACTTACTATTTTAGGTGTCATTCATGCGAATGGTGAGTCTGCACATTTGCTTGGTCTAGTCTGAGCCTTCGCCACAGATCAAAATTCTCATGTGGTGGCTCAAATTGCGATTGAATGCCAATTTATGCGAGCAGCGAAGGCTCTGGCGAGTCTGCACATTTGCACAGGCTTACCCTAGCCTTCGTCACTGTACAACATCTCTTGTGCTGCCTAAAATGGCGATTTGTGTGCTATTCATGCCAGCAGCGAATACTCTGGTGAGTCTGCTCATTTGCGCAGGCAAAGTCATTGGACAATGCGATAAGTATCAAGATGTCTTGTACTGGCAGCGAAGGCTTTTGGGAGTCTGCACGTTTGCACAGGCTCGCCTGAGCCTTCGTCACAGTATCCAAATATCATGTGCTGGCTGAAATGGCGATTTTTGTAACGTTTTATGTAAACAGCGAATGCTGTGGTGAGTCTGCACCAGCAACTGCAACCATCAGTGCGTTGTATCAATGCTTAAAATATGCTCCCAGTGCGTTGTAATAAAATTCCTCAATAAAACATTTGCTAGTTTGCCCAGAAAAAAAACAAAGTGGTAATCGTTTTTTGGATGTTATTTCATGGGATTATGACAACAGGTGGTGTTAGTACACAATTACAGTCTTCCGGTTCGGTAGCCAACGATAATAGTACCTTTAGAAATTTAGCACTTGCCGTTTCTGGGCCCTTTATGGCGTAAATGGGTGCTTTATTCGACTTTAAATGTACATGTGATTCAACATTGGTCTATGTTTGTCAGGCTGTTGCAGAAAAATGCATCTTCGTGTGGACCATTTTGTCACAGACTCCCCGACTGCTCCCCAGGTAACATATGACGCGGGTCGGATTTCAGCCCGGATTTTTTGACTGTTCCTCAAAGAACGGAGAATGCTGAGAAAACGAGATTATCAAGGTAGGTTGTCTTTTCACTTTTTTGATAGGTGAATGACATATCTTGCCACTCACAGGCAGAAAAAAGTCCAAGCAATGTCCTGGAAAAATTTGCAGATGCTCGAATTCTGCCTTTTTACATGGAGTTGAATGGGACCGATTAATTGTGCACCGAACCCTAGAAGAGAGAAGGTGAAAAAAAACGACAATCATTGTAAAACAGTCATTTTTCAATGAATTCAGATGAAATTTCGCACACAGATCAGGAATCAAAATAGACATAATTTGAAATTATTTTTGGAAGAAATTTAAATTTAAATTTTATTGAATTTTAGTATAAATTTTTAAATTTTCTTAAAATCATTTTTAAAGCTTGGTTCTCCTGAGGAAATGGAATTAAATTGCCACATAAAAACAGTTTTGACCAGGATTTGACTAATCAATCCGGGCAGGCTGACCGTGATACTCAGTTTTTGCACACTGGCTAGCACCGCTGTGCAAGCTGATTTTTGTGATTGTATTCCCTTTTCTACTGAAATGTGCTATGAGTGCTTACTCACTTTTACTGTACCAGTATGGTGACTAAGCATATGGGTCTTTATTAAAACACTCTTATGATACTTACACTCATTAGAACCACCTCATAGAGATGGCACTTAAAGGCATAATGAAACGCTTATGATGATGATCCGCAGGAATTGGTCGGAACCATTCCCCAAGCAGGTTCCCTGGCCTCATTGCTTAGACCAATAAAATTCAATTGTATTGGTGGCTGTTCAGCTCACCGGGTCGAGGCTGTACTAATTTGAACACAAACTTAAACTTTTTCAGCTAAACAAATCAACAGCAGCCCCCCCCCCTCTCCCAGCTTCATCCGAGATCAAATTTTGTTCTTATTTCGACCACGCAAGCAATACTATTGTTTGGTACTCATTAGAATCCACTCACACTCAAAATTGTTTTTGAAGCTACTCATTAGAACCGCCTCACATAGATACTGATATAACACAGTTATTAAAGCTCATTTAATTATCTAACCCCTAATGAAGCACTTTCAAACAGATACTCGTATTTTGTGCTTAAGCAGGTTGTGATATTTCACGTTCGACGATGCTGTTCTAATGAGTAATTTTTACTTACAGTCTTTTTAGAAATTTCAAATTTGGAATATACTTTCATCAAAAAAAAGAGGATGAGCAATTTCCATTACGATTTGGGCATTAAATCTAGACCTGGGTCTCAAATCTTTCCCACTCTGGCCATTTTGGAAGCTTGTAAATTACGGAATATTTCACATTCAGAACTAGCAGTGTAGATTATGATTAGAATGAAATGATGTGTTTCGTCCAGCATCAGGAACTCATCAGTGAAGCTGCTCTACTTCAGACACAAAGAAAGTGGTATAAATTGCTGTTTTCATTATTCTTGGGTGCGACATAGCTTGGTTTTTGGGGCAAGTTTGAATGTGATTCAAAACTGTTCGCGATTTTGCTTAAAATCACTTTAAAATTTGATTTTAAACTTCAGTTTTTAAATTTTGTAACTAAAGTTTATGTGAAATTATCCTTTAATGACTCTTACCGGTGCCTAAACTTTCTTTTTTGCTTTTGGGTTATTGAGATTCATTGAAATAATTCATTACGGAAACGGCTCCGTGTGAAATTTAATATTTACGGGACTACTTTCTGCTGATCGGAGATTTCCGTATATACCCGATAACGAGTGTATCAGAACAAGTATTGGCTTTATAAACCAATAGCATTCTTTGCTGCAATATTAATGCATCGGCCGTGCACGCGTGCATGTTTTTACTTTATTTCCCCTTTTTATTGTTTTTGTAATAATGTGTGCAAATTCCTATAAATGCGTTTCATATTCGAAGGCTTGTTACTTAGGGGAGTTTTTATCCTCGTAGATGTCGAGAACTGGCTTGGTAATGTTCGAATGTACAATGGCTATATGAAAAATAAATAAAAAGAAAAAAAATGAGTCTGATAGTACGCTAAACTTTCACTACTAGCCGCCTAAATACATCAGAGTCTCTCGAAACAGGCGTGTAGAACGACCCTGAGCGCATGTTTCTCCTAAAATAAAACCAACAATATGACTTGTAAACGAGTCCGGGACATTTTGGCCCAAAGCAAACTGGGCATTTAATCGGCACATAAATTCGACCCCTCATAATTCGGTGCCTTTGATGCGAAAAAACGTTTAAGAGACCATTTAGCGCGTATGAATAAACACATTTTTCTACACGCCTGGTCTACACACTCGGACACGCTCGAGATACGTATTCAACATAATGTAACCCCGGATCAGAGCCGGTCGGATTTGCATCGGATTATCGATATATTGATTCTTCTCATGCGCGGATCCAGAAAGTTTTGTCAGAGGGGGTCCAACTCTGCAACACTGACAATAATTTTAGACCGGGAGAGCGGATCCAAATACCACTAAAAGCGAACCAATGTCGGCCCGCCAGCGAAACGCCATTTAAATGGCGTTTCGCTGGCGTGCATATTATGGTCCACATTGAATGCTGGCTTCATAGCTTTGAGAATTTTCGAGAATTTCAAGAAAACCTATATTTTTGTGATTTTTCAGGGGGTCCGGACCCCATGTCACCCCCTCTGGATCCGCGCATGCTTTTGAACACCCAACTTATATTGGGGAGGATTAGGTGGGGGTCTCGGTAATTCAGAAAACCTTGTAGAATCCCTTACAAAGTAGAAGGAAGGTTCCATCGGTTAAGAAAGTGTTTAGATGCTCCAGGGGAGAAAACAAGAGGTTAGAGGGCCTGTGTAGGCCAGGTTAACCCGCCCTTATTTTGGGAAATTGACTAACAGTGCTGATCCAGATTAGACGCCGCATGGTTCGCCGTCTGATCAGGGTCGCCATAGTTTGCTAAACATAATTATCTATTAAAATTTGAATAAACATGACAAATACCGCCCAACAGCGGAAGTGGACTGGTCCAATTCAGGATATTTCATTAGGCATAAATGGAAGATAAGAGACGTGTTGTATCCTAACAAAAAGTTTTATGTTTTGTTTTTGTTTTACGTCCAAGTCAGCAGCTACGATCATGTCGGTTTTCAGTTCACTTAACAAAGCTTGAACAAGCGTTAACCAAAACTTCGTGCACATACTTTTGCCTTTCACTGACAGCAAAAATAGTAAGTGAGTATGATCAGGAAATACCACAATCACAAACCGCAGACAACCCCGTGGCACCGCGAGGAAGAGCCTCTCAACCATCACGAGACACCAGGAAGACAAATTAAGCAAAGCAACCAGCTCTCTCTACCCCATCAAAACCTTCTTGAATGAATCAACGGAATTGTGGAGAATGACCGTAGAAATTAATTTATTTCATGATCAATCTTCACTAAAGTATCGGACCGGGCCGGGATCAAACTCACTGACACCTTGATCTGCAGTAAGACACGCATCCGTAGTTACCGACTGCGCTAAGCGGCCTGGTATTAACAAATATGTAAAGATCACAAGAGATGGCAACTGCTAATATGTATAAGCAGTTTGGATGTAGATCGAGTCGTAAATTGTCCGGCTCCGGATCTAAACTGCTTGAAACTAGATGAGCCTTATATCTACATTAAGGAATGGCTAATACGGGAATGATGTTAAATAGTTTCGTCGCACCACATCTGGATTGACCTGATTGAACAGTGCAACCCAGGTCATATGCATCAACGCGCGACAGTCGAGCTGTGTCTTCACTGGTTGCGTTTCGCCGGATTATGTGTTTTGTACATTCCCGTTTAAGGACATTTGTTAGTAGCGAAAACCCAGGTTAAACGGTGTACGTCTACTATCAATCAGGGACAACACTAAAAATCTTTGTTCAAATAGTACCTTATTTATAAATCTTTACCGCAGATGAACATCTTACGGGCAGGTCAGACCCCATTCAGATGCCGCATGATGCACCAACAAAATCTACCTTCAAACTAGCACCCTATTTTCACTGAACTTCCGTACGCTCTACTGACTTGACTAGCAGTAATCTTAAGACGGCAGGGATGTGCAGGCTGACCCGTTTGTTGCATAAAAAATCATGAATTTTGCGGTAACGAGCCTGCCTGATCTATAGAGGCGGCTGGTCAAAGTCGTTTGACTCTTTTCTCAAATATTATCTATGCGACTGACAGACAGTATTTAGCTGTGCCTAGTGAAAACTTTAACATGTTTAAACCAGCCTGTAAATCATTGCCGCCTGGCAGTGACTTGGCTGGTAGAGCGTTAGACTGGCGGCAGTGACCTATATACGTCACAAACTGGGGATAGAAAGGGATAGAAGAGTCCGAGACCCACCAGTCACTGAGCAAGACTTCGACACTTTATCCGCTGCTGTGTACTGGTTCAAGCCGGGATGACGGGGAATTGTCCCGACATGACTGTAAAAAATTGGTGACTGTTATGTAAAGAATTAGCACAAACAAATTCAAACCAGTCTAATCATAGTTGTTTTTGTATTGTTTGATTTTTGTGTGTGTGTGTGTGTGACGTCCCAGTCAAAAATTAAGCTATGTCGGGACGGGCCAACCTATGTTGATCATGTACTGAGCAAAGATCGAGGACACAATGCAAGCTTGGACCCGCAACTCCTCGGTCTCAAGTCAAGCACTCTACCACCGAGCCACTGCGCCCCCTTTGCTGTTTGAAGAAAATGCAATGCAGTTTTATTACCCCAGTTATGCCATACGGGATTGCTAGTTATTTTACAGCAACTTATGTTGACCCTGCCTCGAGCGGTAGCCGTGTCATAAGATTGCCGCCATCAATGTGGCGTGAATGCAACGAGCCTATGCAGCCACCTTTTTAGCTTACGGCTCCAAATGATGTTTGGTCAGTAACTTAAACACTCATAGAGTATTAAAGCTAGCAAAGTCTCTGATCAGACTGCGCGTATGCGCAGGCAAGACTGAGCATTTGCTGGTCAGACATACCACATTGTTATTGGTCTGCGCTGTGTGCGAAATTTCCATTTTGGGTTTCAACCCTTGTATACCTATAACTCCTTATCGTGTACTTTGGCAAACAGTAAAGACCTAGATTTCATCAGGGTCTTCACTGTGTGCCTACTAGTGGACAAAACGATTTTTCAGGAATAGATTCGCAAATTGTAACACGTGACACCTCAATACCGTGACACAATAGACCATCCCAAGTTTAAAGTATCAAGCCAGATGGAATAATCTATTAGTGCCTAAAGGGGTAATAACATGTAGACACAGATCTAAACACAGTTTCGGTGATGTGTATTTTAAGAGACGTTACACGATTATAAGGTCAGTACTGAGGTATTAACCAGATGTCATTTTATTGCCCCGGGTATTGCAGACTTCCTGTTTCCAAAAGCCGTACCAAATGAAAAACACATTCCTACTTGTGTACCGCAATGCTATGACGTCCTTTTCACACTTTGATACCAGTAAATATCTACTTTGGCAAACAGTGACGACTCAGACGTCTCAGCCACCGACACAACAGGCATTTTCGGACAGATTTTGAACTATATTAATTCATAAGTACTTAAATAAGTGACAGTGCTCCTTTTCTGTAGCGCGTGAACGGTGCGACGAACGGCGAATCGTCCCCTGAGAAAACTGAGATTTATTATATGAGGACAGCAAAGGTACAGATCAGCCTACACATTTGTACAAACTGGTTTGCAGCTATACTGTTGGTATCCATGAAAATATTTCAAATTGAATTTAGAAGTATCCCAGCTGATCAGACCAGTTTGCGCTCTATACTGGTTGGAAACTCAATGTGACCTTTTACCATGGTATAGCTAAAAAACGATCGTACCACACGTCTGCTTCCGGAAATCGCCGAGTCAGCGTAGTAATATTTATGAAAGTGCGATGATATTTTTTATATCAATTTAATGTTTTGATTTTATTAAAAATCAAATTAATCAAACAGTTAACTAGTTTCTATATATATTTAATCTTTTGGGTGCTGTAGTTGCTTTTTTAAAGGAAATATAGCTCATTTTTAGACGCACTATCTTTTTGCTATTTGAACCCCACCGATCCCCTCGTATTACTATATGTTAGGTGCAAATCTGGGGTGTTTTTCGCACGGAGACGTTTCCGTGATGGAATCTATGAACTTTTTCATCAGACTAGTTTGAATAATTGAACTTTTGCTTGTGTCAGCTTGTGAGGGGGGTCACATATGAAAACCTGGATTTGTATCGCTTTTTGGTGACCTAGGTAGTCTTTTTGGACGATTTTTTGCTTAACTATAGGAGGTTTTATCGTGACGTTCTTCCGGTGCTATAAATAGATTTGGGATATACTGGCCGTCAACTGCGTATTGTCTAGATAGGGAAAGCAGTAGAATTTTCAACATTTTCTACCGATTTTAAGTTCTCTTGTTACAATGTGCTATATAATTTATATAAATGCGAATTGTAAATGCATCTTAAATGCATCTAGAAATACTTCGTCAAATAATATTAACATTTATTGAGATATTTTGTCTGTCGTTGTATTAATTTCACCATTTCACATAGGAATTCATCTTGGGTGCAGGACAACTCGACCCAAAAATATAAAAAAAATCCTCTCGAGCAGCGAAGGCTCATGTGCGCATTCTCGCAAGAACGCACACTGCTAAAAACAGCTATTTCATTAAAACTGAACAGATGATAGTGGAAAGAAAGGAACTAACAAAAAACGGACAGAATAAGATGGTCGCTGAAAAAAAACCTTTCCTCTCCAGCAGCGAAGGCTCATACGGGACTTCACATGCGCGCTATTTTCGCAAGAAAGTTTTGCCCAGTCTGACCTGGGTCCAAGCTGTTTGAAAAGGTTATCGTAGCAGATGATTAAGGACAGAAATTGGCGCTGAAAAAGAAAGATAACACTTTTTTCTCGAGCAGCGAAGGCTGATACGAGCCTACACATGCAGTCATTCCCCCGAGAACATTTTGTCGGGCCTGAACTGTTTTCAAAGGGTATCAGCAGTCGACACTTGTACATTTGATCAGTGACCTATATTAGTCATATATATAGGTCACTGATTTGATTGAGGACATAAACTAGGGGCTGAAAAAAGAAAATTATAGTGTTGACTTTTTTCTCGAGTAGCGAATGCGCGCACGATTGGACAGATCTGGGCGCTAAAATATAATTACATTTTCCTCTCGAACAGCGAAGGCTCATTCGAGACTGCACAATGTCATGTGATTTTTCTACTTTTTGCATTGCTCAGGTGAGCCTGAGCATAAGTAAGATGAAGATGGATATGCAGAAGAAGTGGAGCTCTATATTCGATAAAATATACGTTAACTGAGGCTTTTGTGCATACATGCGTATGTACAGAGAGACAGAAAAACTGATAGAAACATAGTGAGCATATGCGTACAGACTGATAAACCTACATATATGCGCATTTACAGACAGGCCAGTTTCATTTTAATTCATTGCCTGTTTTTGTAAAAGCACTAGCTAATATATACTGTCTGTCTGTTTTTCTGTCTGTCTGTCTGTCTGACTGTCTGTCTGTCTGTCTGTCAGAACATGTGTTTTTGTTTATATCCGTCTGTCTGTCTGAACATGCACATGTATCCGTCCGTCTGTTTGAACATGCACATGTATGTTTCTTTCCGTGTGCATGTTCAGACAAACAGACAGATAGAAACATAAATACACTTGTCCTGACAGACAGACAGACAGACAGACAGACAATATATATTAGCTGTGTTTTTACAAAAACACGGAAACAAATTAAAATGTAACTGATAGAGAACGAATGCAGTGTCGTTGTATTATGTCAGACTTATGTGTTATAATCTCAGACCTAGTAATTTTGGGTCCAGCATGTCGGCATCATTATTGATCTTTTATGACCCCCTCTTTTATTACACCAATGACAATCACTTGTGAAAACACTCTGATTGCGCCAGTCCGCGGGGCGTGTCGTTCATTTATTCAACACGGATCTGTTAGAGCGGTAAAAATCAAATTTTAATGGAATTTTAGTTATTTCTTTGGGACAAATTATACGTAAGTTAACTGTTTTAAATTAGCCTATTTAAGCTTCATTTAGACAGTCACTGGTTTTGAGATGATATCACGGATGCGTGAGAGAGAGAGAGAGAGGGAGAGAGAAAGAGAGAGATAGAGAGAGAGAGAGAGTAAAAACTGGCAAACAAGCAGGTGGATTCACTCTGTTCATCATAAAAATGCATAAACAAACCAAAATTTTACATGTTTAAAGTTTTTATGGGTTTTATTGGCAGAAAATATCAGCGTACTGCTTGACACTTCTGGACTTCCCGCAGCCTCATTTTTTGCCTTTCAAATGAATAAACGTTTGTTTTTCGGAACCTTTATTTATTGGTAAGATGTATTTTGAATGTATATCAAAGAATACAGACAAGTTTTGACATGACATTGGCTATAAAAGCCCATTTTTCTCAAAATATAAACCCACATTTAACACAGATTCCATAGAGCTGGCTGTACCGTTGACGGCCACGGATATGCGCATGCGCGAAAATGACGTCACATTGGGAATTCCTAAAACCTCCAATATGAGTTTGATATGTCAAAGAGACAAAATTTAAAAAATCGAAAATTTGCAGATTCTTGAAGGTGTAAGTACACAATTACAGTCTTCCGGTTTGGTAGCCCACGATAATAGTACCTTTAGAAATTTAGTACTTGCCGTTTCTGGGCCCTTTATGGCGTAAATTGGTGCTTTATTCGACTTTAAATGTACATGTGATTCAACATTGGTCTATGTTTGTCAGGCTGATGCAGAAAAATGCATCTTTGTGTGGACTATTTTGTCACAGACTCCCCGACGCACTCCCCAGGTAACGTATGATGCGGGTCGGATTTCAGCCCGGATTTTTTGACTGTTCCTCAAAGAACGGAGAATGCTGAGAAAACGAGATTATCTAGGTAGGTTGTCTTTTCACTTTTTTGATAGTTGAATGACATATCTTGCCACTCACAGGCAGAAAAAAGTCCAAGCAATGTCCTGAAAAAATCTGCAGATGCTCGAATTCTGCCTTTTTACATGGAGTTGAATGGGACCGATTAATTGTGCACCGAACCCTGGGGTGCGTTGCTTAACGCGAGCGTTTTGTAGCGCTTTGTGGCACTTTGCTATGCAACGGTGTGTTACAATATAGCGCTTCGTACCGCTACAAAACTATTCTTGAGCAGTCTCGCGGAAAGCGATATGTGAAACGAACCGTTGCATAAGCAGAGCGCTACAAAGCGGTTTATGTGTTTGCGTATCTTGAATAGGAATGTTATCGTTTCGCAACGGACTGTTACAAAAAAGCGCTTTTTTGAGGCATAATCGTTGCATAGATTTAGGAAAGCGCTACGTAGCGCTACATTGTAGCGCTCGCGTTCAGCAACTCTCGCCAGGTATAGATTTTTTACTTTTTACGCCATCACCAGTGCGGAAAATTGCCGCCACCAGCTTGTTGTAGCAACCACCGGTGCGTTTACATTGACCAGTGTAATATTGTAGTGACAGTGCCATTCCTAACAGCTGTCTGTGGAAACACCCCAAAACAACCAAAATCAACTCCAAATGGTTTGGGGTCATTTCGGCCCATAACAAAATCGGCCCTAGTCAATTTCGGCCCGTGTCAATTTCGGCCCAAAGCAATTTCGGCCCATAAATTTAAGGAAATGTCTACAGATAGGCAGCCGTATCCCTAGACTACGAGTCAAGAGGTACGGTCCTGTATCTTTAGACTACGGGTCTAGGATATGGGCCCGTACCTGTAGACAGCCCACTGAGGATTGGCTACGGGTACAGCTCTAAAATTTCAGCCGTATTGGTAACAGTTAGGTTACTGTTTGAGAAAATCTAATCAAACAAAAATCGAGTTGCAAATTCATATCTGTTTGGTCGCCATCTTTGACAGATGAAAGGGAGCAAGCAATCAATTGAACATTGTCGGATGTCACTTGTGAACAAATGTCGTATGTGGACAAACTGCGAAAACCAATTCAATATTTTCTGTGTAGCTCCCCCTAATTGCTTGTCTGCAGTGAGCACACACCTATTGTCTTCTTTTAGAATCCAAACAAACACAAATTAATTTTTTACGTTAAATGGGCCCTGCGCGTGAAAACTTGTCTTAGGCATTTGCAAACAACAAATGCACAGACCAGCCTGCGCAGTCTGATCAGTGCAATTGTGATTCACAAGTTTATTTAATAGTATCATATCTAGTCTTGCTATGAACAAAATTTCAATTTTCTAGCTAGTATCTGAGCAGGCAGGCCTGAATATCACTTTGTCGGAACATGTGCGGATCCAGAGGGGGGGGACAGGGGGTCCTGACCCCCTCCCCTGAAAAATCACAAAAATATAGGGTTTCTTAACAATGCTGGTCCGGATCCCCTAAAAAATCATAAAACTACCAAGCCAGCATTCAATGTTGGGTCATCATCGACGATGGCCTGCTTATAGTCGTATTTGATCCTCCCTCCCCTAATCAACTAAAAAACCCCTTTGACAAAACGTTCTGGATCTGCGCATGTGAAAAACCCCGAAGACAAATTTACTTGTCATGCTCGCGCCATGGCTCTATTATTTAAATTTGTCTGACAGGTTTTCTTGCGTCACGGCACAATTAAATGGCTCAGAGTCCGTAGCCTATAGAGCGACAATTTTACATTTTTTCTACCGAATGCCGAGAGTATTAAGCTTTTCCACTCGGTCATCGCGATCAATGGAGACAGCTCAAAGTCGGATGCCAAACAAGTCATTTAACGATGACATACATAGTTAACAAACATACTTATTATGCCTTATTATAGACTGGTTCTCTCCCTTTAATAGCTTGTCAGCATATTAAGACAGGTAACTACTAGCCGCCATTGCGCCTACGTATAGCATACACACTGACGTCATGAGTGACGTGGTATTGGAAAATACCCTTGACATAAAGTGCATTTTTTAAAAAGCCGTTTTATTAAGTTTATTTTGTTCTGGGAGTTTATATTTTTTTTCTTTTACTTAATTATCAAATTATAGCAACTGAAAAAATACTGAAGTTTGTGTTGAGAAATCTTTTCTGGGGCATGCGCAATCGGATGAGTAGGATTCTCTACTTGTAAATAAATAGGCGTTACCAGTCGTTATATGCGTAGCGGAAGTGGAGCTTTATGAACGAGGGGAACCAATCTAACCTTATTACTCTGTGGACCGAAATTGCTATGAGCTGAAATTGCGATGGGCCGAAATGTCCAGTGACCCCTCCAAACCACCCCAAACCACATCTAAACCACCCCAAACCACATTCTAAATACCCAGAAGTTTTTTTGTGATAGTATCAATACTTGAAGAACAAATTTAAAAGCGTTTTAATTACGTCGACCTGCCATGTTATCCCCAAACCACATATAAACCACTCCAAACCACCTCAGACCAGTCTCCCTGGGCACAAACAAGCTAACCTACCTCCCCCACGCCCCAACACACCCTCTCTCTTTCTCTCTCTCCCCTGGACCAACACACCCACAATCAGTAAATCCTCTTTTTTTCGCTTCACACTGTTAATTGTGAAGATCAAATATGCGATCCTTATTCGGAAGCTAATTAGTCCATATTTAGTGAATGGTTGTAGAGAATTTTTAGGAAATTTTGTAGAGATGCAACTGATTTCCTGCATTTTTACAACAATACCTAGTCATACCTCCACGTTTGGTGCTGACTGGAAACCATGGATAAGATTAAAAGAAAATAGAAGAATAAAAAAAAAAATCAATGTTCGACCACTCGACACTCTTCTTCCTGAAAAAATCAATTCTTCCAGATCATCCATGGACTATCATGGCAGGTCGACGTAATAAAAACGCTTTTACATTTGTTCTGAAGTTATTGATAATATCACAGATTTCGCAATTTCTGGGTGTTTAGGATGTGGTTTGGGTGGTTTGGGGCTAACATGGCAGGTCAACGTAATAAAATGCTTTTAAATTTGTTCTTCATTATTTATACTATCACAAAAACAAATTTTGGGTGTTGAGAATGTGGTTTGGGTCGTTTAGAGGTGGTTTGGAATTGGTTTGGGGTGTTTTGGCGGTGTTTTCATGGACCCTTCCTAACAGCCTCGCTCATTAGCGACATGGTTAGAGTGGTAGACTGTCACCCAGGAGTTCTGGGTTCGAATCTTGGCAGATCCAAAAGATTTTTCCCTTTGGAATTGCTTTAATTGTGTAAGAAGAAATTCAGTAATGCTGGAGTTGGCGTCTGGGAGTGGGAGCGGGAGCGGGCTATAATTCGTTGTATGTCAGTAGGAAGGGTTGATGCCAGGCTCTCAAAAAATAAAAAGGGGGAAGAGTGTAGTGACAGTGCCATTCCTACCAACCTCACTGTTGGGTTTACTCTTTAGCGACATGGTTAGAGTGGTTGACTGTCACACAGGAGTTCTGGGTTCGAATCCTGGCGGACCCAAAAGATTTTTCCCGTTGGAATTGCTTTAATATTTTAAAAAAGAAGTAAGGGTGCAAAGATCAGGAATCGATACAATCAAGTACCACACTTGACCCAGGATACCAATGGGAAAGTGACAAACTCACAGTTAGACACCACAAACGAGAGCCAAGAAATCAGCCCTTTCCCAGCAGGTGACCACAAGGCACATATAAACTGACGCACACAAAGGCATTGCAAACGCAAGACAGAAAAAACATAAAAGATCCACAAAAGAAGTATCACCTTGGAACAGTCAGTAAAATATTTTACTGGAGGGCTTAAACCGGTTTTACAGCGCGCCAACCTCACCCTTAATTCAGATGTGGATAAAGACACATAGATATTTGGTTTGCATGAAAGACCCCTAACTTAAAAGACACATAAAAAGCGTATTATTAAAACGAAGTGTCTTGGAGTCTGGTACCGGACCCCTACTCTCAGAGGCTACGAATCTGGTACCGGACCACGAGCCTCGCCTCTGAGGAATGGCTTGGGGTCTGGTAGTATGTACAAAAAAAGTAAGTGAGTATGATCAGGAAATACCATAATCACAAACTGCAGACAAAACCATGGCACAGCGAGGAAAAGCCACACAACCGTCACGAGACACCAGGAAGACAAACTTAGCAAAGCAACCAGCTCTCTCTTCCCCATCAAGATGATTGCAAAACTAGAATGGACATTAAGTAATGTACAACAAACACGCAGGGATGTCTGTTACAATGCAAGGTGGTTCTGGATGACAGTACGTTACGGGTCCAGGACCAAATAATTCTAAATATAGGTTTGTGTTATAAAATGGGCATCGTTTTCGGGAGACTTAAGACACAATATACCGCAATATCTTATTTTGTCTTTGTATATTTGTCCACGACACTTATCTAAACTTAATTAATCCTATAGAGCATGGCGACTGTATCAAATTAACGTGTATATGATACATTGTTATTCTTGAAACTATACTACTACACATGTCCGCATATCCTTATTTAGTACTTTCACTTTCGTTTTCTTAAAACATTTTATGACTTGATATGATAAGACATTGCATTGTCTACCACATAGACTAAGAAATAATTTTCTTATAAATCTGCTTACTTTAGACGAATTCGTTTTTAAAACCAAAACGAACGTACTCCAGTCATTTTTCCATGTAACAGATGTGTAACGACTGCAAATATTTTGTTACAGGTTATTGTTGACAGCCTCGCAGGTGGGGACGACAATTAATCTATGTCGAATGGGCCAAAAAAATGGTACAGTGTAAATTTCGTGATGATTTTTGGTGACCTATATAAAATTAAACTTTGGGGTATTTGCAGCAATTTCAACCTGTTCATCTATCTGAATTCCGCGTCTGGCCGGAGTAATGACGTCATCAAAATGGCGGCCATCGCACAATTATAATGTGTATCTATTTAAGAAAAATCAAAGGATGTTTGGCAAAATAAACGTTTGTAATATTTTTATTGCTGGTACTGCTCCCGATTTTAAACAGACACAATATTTACACAAAAATCTACTTTAAAATGCAATACACCATCTTGCCCATGAGCCTCAGGCACGAGCCACGTTGTAGTCTATGTCGAATGGCTCCTATACTTTTAAGTTACAAAACTTGACCTTGCTGTAAAACAGGTCAAGGTCAAACCATCACATTTTGATAAAATGATAACCTTGTGTTGACGTTAACCTATTTTACAGCTAGGTTAAATTTTGCAACTTTCCTGATCTTTGCCGTCTTTCTTACTTTAATATGTAAAAATGTTTTTGTTTGATTTGATTCTTTATGTCCAATCACAAATCTTTCAGTTAAACAGGGACGGGTCTTCCTGGGTTGAACAAGTACTAAGCTAGGATAAATTTGTCTTGCTCAAGGACTTCAAAGCCATGACGCCGATGAGGCTCAAACCTGCGGCCCCTCGGTCTCAAGTCAAGCACTCTACCACTGAGCCACTGCACTCCCAATATGTAAAAATGTGACAATGATGGATTCTATGGAATTTATTGAAGCTTTCAACATGAACTTAGCATTATATAATCAACTTAATGATAATGGAAGGATAATGTATGAACAAGATAAAGGTTTGCTCAGCCATGTTAACCAGATGTGAGTTCAACTATCGCTCGTGGGAGATTGTTGTTCTGTTACCTATCTTTATTCGTAATGTCTACATGTAAAACCTGGCACCAGTACAATGAGCACTCAACAGCGCTCGCATCGTTGAACTCGCCTCTGCTTTTATATTGGCTGTGCATATACCAAAAATAGTAAGTGAGTATGATCAGGAAATACCACAATCACAAACCGCAGACAACCCTGTGACACCGTGAGGAAGAACAGCTCAACCATCACAAAGCGCCAGGAAGACAAATTAAGCAAAGCAACCAGCTCTCTCTTCCCCATCAAGATGATTGCAATGCTATAATGGACATAAAGTAACGTACAACAAAACATAGAACAATTACAGACTCCCACACTGGGAGTAACAATAAACAAAATAAACCCATATACCAGGTAAAGGTTTACAGAGCGGTCGTCTGCTGTTTTTTAACTCCCTAAAGCAAAATTTCCCACTGTATATTTGGTAATAAACTCTCCCAAATATACACTGTATCAAATTGTTGACGTTGTACAATTGAACGTCCCTTTAAATTTACAATGGATGTCGGAGGGGCGCAGTGGCTCAGTGGTAGATTGTTTGACTTAAGACCGAGGAGTTGCAAGTTTGAGCTTCACTGTCGTCAATGCATTGTGTTCTTGGGCAAGACACGTGAACCCTTTCTTAGTACAGGCTCAACCTAGGAAGATCCATCCCAACATAACTGAAAAAAATTGTTGACTAAGACGTTTAGAGTCAAACCACACAAACAAATAACTAATAGATGAATGAAAAATGTCGTCTCACACCTGCTACAGAAAAACTGACGTCATCTATTGCCTGTTACACAGTCGTCTCTCACCAGTAACTTTAGAAAAAAATGAAATTTTGACGTTTTCAGTTTTCTTTTAAGAAGAACATGTTAAAATTGACTGAAAAATCATGTGAGATCTATTGTCTGACCATTTATGCTTATTTCATGATGGGAACGCAAGTAATTAATCATAAATTATATATTTCTAAAGTTTCTATTCCGACCAGAAATTTACAATTTGATTACAAATATCTATGTTGATTGTACTTCTAATGCCAAAATTACAAACATTAATAGGACAGAAATGATTTAAAATAGTCAAACACGCTATTTTATCATTTTCTGCGACGTCTGTGTGAGTTGCCCCTTTCACTGTCGCCCCAAACCCTTAATCTGTCAACTAAAACCCATTACCTGTAATCCAGCACAGGTAAGCAGTCGTCATGGGCCGGTAAGGAATTGTCATTGAGAACCAACTTGCGTTGTAACAGACATCCCTAAGCATGACAAAACATAGAACAATTACAGACTCCCACAATGGGAGTAACAATAAATAAAAAATCAACAACAACAACAGAACGACCGCCTTAGAATGGACAGCAGTTTAAGCCACCTGGGGGATTTAAAGCATTTTACTGGTACCAAATCTATCCCCTGGATTCTGCTGTTGTTGAAGTACAAGGAATGTTCAGCTCGCTTGGAAGCCTTCTAACTAATGCAAGGTATCATCATGGAGAAACACTCTAATCAAATTAACACACTATGATATGAAACAAAGAAAAGGGCTTACAACTAACAGATAGTTAGAGCTAAAGAAAACATCAAGTTGAGCCACGGTGGGTCCAGATACACTAAATCACCATAAAATATAGGTTCTGATATGCCTTGTTGCAATATTGCGGTGGTTGTTACCTGAAATAATAATAATTTAGCATTAAAAAACTCAAGTTGAAATTAGTACATGAAACAGACGCCATCGTCTCAGAAAATGTGAAGGTAACTTGCTATATGCAAATTGGGATATACGAGACCTGTTTCATGTTTATTTGAACAGATTTGAATTTCACTTTTTGCAGTTGCATATAAATAAAACAAACAAATTTGGTTTTTTAATGCATAACGGGCGTGTCCCTGGTATTGTCAAATAGACAAGATGGCAATTCAGAGCATAACCATAACACGGCAGCCTTAAATACATCCCACCCCCATTTAACTGATTTTAAGAGCTAAAATGGGTGTATCTTCTAAGAAAATACGCATTTAAGTGTGAGATTTTCTTTTAAGATTAGAAGAATATTCAGTCTATTACTTAAATGAGAAACAGCTTATGTGTGCAGGTTTTTGCTTGGAAACTGGACATAATAAGTTCTTCCATATAAGTGCCCAAATGGATATCTCATGTATAAAATGTGTCTTAGAAGAATTTTTAAAAACAAATTCTCAAAACTCACAGCGGACTCAATTTCTAAGATATTTTAAGTATCTATCACAGATAAAACTGATCACCAAATATTGCATTTGACTATTTTGCATACAATTTAGTGTTGCTATGGAAACTGTAAACCCTAAAATTTGATGTTCAAGTTGCATCCAAAAAGTAAATATCCAACTGGAATGCTTTATTTTCTAACAGAACACACTTTAATTATTTATGTACAATATATAAAAGGTTACAAGAGAAAAACTTCATATCTTTTAGAGAAATTGTTCGAGAAAGATTTAGTACATTTTGCTTAAGACAGCATTTTTAAATGCTTAAAATTTGACTACTCAACTTCAGAGACGGTTTCAAACCAGAAAATAAAAATTAAGAACTGTTTTCTTAATGACTGCATATTTCTGGAGATCAGACTTACCCATGGAAAACATTTATTACCAAATATAGCGAGAAATAAATGAGTAACGGCATTTTCAAATTTGTTCAAATAAACATGAAACACCCCTTGTATTAAATATATTTACCGCTATATAGATCTGTTATCAACCAAAAACTTGTGTTGCAGTTTCTTACAATAATTGTCGTTTTTTCTCATATGGATTAATGTGGATAAACTGCGAAAACAATTAATACCAATGCCTATAAACTGCATCCTTCTTTAAGTGAGAGGGTGGTTTTCCATGGGCATAGTTGTCATACAGCAGACATTTTTTGTGTCAAAGCTAAAGAAAACCAAGACAGAGTTCCTACTTTCTACTAGTTACCTAAACTCTATAAAAACCTATAAATTAAGATTTATTGCTAACTCTAGTTCTTGTATTACACCAGAACTTTCTAAATTGTTATCCGCATGCATAAGTCGTTCAAAACATGTTATCAAGTACTGTGGAAAGTTATATGAGAGATCCCGTAAAAATCTATTTCGGTCTATTGAAAATCCAGGTGAAATTTTAGATAAACTTAAAGCTAGAGATTTCAATGTGACCAGTGTGTCAACTTATGATTTTTCTACTCTTTACACTACTTAACCTCATAATTTAAATAAAGATAAAAAATTGTAAGTGAGTATGGTCAGGAAATACCATATTCACAAACCGCAGAAAAAACCATGGAAGTGCGAGGAAGAGTCACACAACCATCTAAAGACACCAGGAAGACAAACTAAGCAAAGCAACCAGCTGTCTCTTTCCCATCAAGATGATTGCAAAACTAGAATGGACATAAAGTAACGTACATCAAAACATAAAACAACTACAGACTCCCACAATAGGAGTAACAATAAATAAAAAGTCAACAAGAACAGAACCACCGCCAGCCTAAGCCACCTGGGGGGGGGGCTTAAATACATTTTACTGGTACCGAAATTTCGCCCCAGATTCTGCATAGAACAAAAAGTCAACAACAACAGAACAGCCGCCTTAGAACTGACAGCAGCCTTAGCCACCCGGGGCTTAAATGCATTTTACTGGTACCAAATCTTTGCCCTAGATTCTGCTGTTGTTGAAGAAACATATTAACCCCTTCACTGCCTTACCCCTAGCAATGCTCGGGGTGAATAACGCTTCCTATACGCCATAACCCTGAGCCTTGCTCAGGTTAAACACGGTGTTGTTTATATGCGTGTTGTTAGCACGATAATATTCAAGGGACAGAACTCAATTTTCCTTATGTGCTCTATAATGAAAGAGTTAACTTTTCCAAGATTAATATCATAACTCCGCAGCCAAAAGCTTGCTTTTCACAGAGAAAACAGCCCTTTTGATGAAGAACTTGTGTTTTTTTTTTCAAAGATGGCAGGCAATCGTGGCATTAGTCTGTTGTGTTTCTTTGAAGTAGAGTGTTATTTTGGAAGTCTAAAATGGCTTGTATATGGATGACAATTGATATTAATTGGAATCAGCAATGGTTAAGGAGGAAATTCCTGTCATTCTCACATTTTTGAACCGTTGTTTCCCAACCATTCCAAAACAATGATGTTGTAAACGAAAGTCGACATTCATGTATTTTCAGCTGTTGATTTTTTTTTAACATGCTATCACTAGAAAACATTATTTCAGCCAAGGACTTTCTGAATCTGAATTCTATGGTGACTTGGTGTATGAATTGAAGAAGTTTGTTGGATCTAATAATTTTTCAACGCAGTTCATTAAAATAATTTCCCATTATAAAAAGATTGGCTATAACATTAATGTATTGCAACAAACTGCATGCTTGGTGGTCAACCCAATCACGGTTAGCAACTTTGCTTACCTCTTTAATTGCACGCCGGTGGGTCAGACTTCAGACTCTATGACGGTACATACTTAAAGACTTATCTATTGATGAGATTGTAGGGGCCTGATGCTTTGGCTGTTTGTCTGGCCAACCGGGGTTTACCTGTTGGATTTCTTTTGCTCCGGTATTCAGTTTTATTTACTGTTGAGTCCTTATCTTTGCTTTATCTCCTTGTAATATCTTGATTTATATGTTCTAGATTATGCATTGATAACATAGTAAGTGAGTATGACCAGGAAATACCACAATCACAAACTGCAGACAACCCCTTGGCACCGTGAGGCCTAAGTTAGGGGTCTTTCATGCAAACCAAATATCTATGTGTCTTGATCCACATCTGAATTAAGGGTCAGGTTGGCGCCGTAAAACCGGTTTAAGCCCTCCAGTAAAATATTTTACTGACCGTTCCAAGGTGGTACTTCTTTTGTTGATCTTTTATGTTTTATTCTGTCTTGCGCTTGCTATGCCTTTGTGCTTGTCTGTTTATATGTGCCGTGTGGTCACCTACTGGGAAAGGGCTGACCTCTTGGCTTTCGTTTGTGGTGTCTAACTGTGAGTTTGTCACTTTCCAATCGGTATCTTGGGTCAGGTGTGGCACTTGATTGTATTGATTCCTGATCTTTGCACCCTTACTTACGTATATGATTATCCTTGTCAGCGACCAATTAGCAGGTATGATAGCAATTAAACAATGTGCCTGCAATCGCCGTTTGCTTACTTCAGCGAAAGTGCAAATTGGCATTCTTGCATAGATATCTATTCATATGGCTGTTTACACCCATTGTCAAATGAACAAAATCCATGTTCAAACCAGGAGATTCACGTGCTGTTTGAACATGGGTCTGAACTTGAAAATACTAAGAATGAGTCCTGCATTATTTGCATGACATTATATACGGAAAGCGTTGCGGACCAGACTGATCATTTCGCCGATGTTTTTGTTCGCGAAAACGTTGCGAACGGTTATGACGTTGTGACGATGTTATGACGTTCGAAAGTACACAGCCGACGCCATTTTGTTTAGAGAAATCCAGTGTAAGAAAATGGAATATTTAATGTTTTAGCAGCGTTTTCAGTGCGAATTGGATTGGAGTAAGGTAAAATATGCAAGAATAACGATCACACATGTTTGTTTCATTGCATTAACACTTGCCGGGTCCCTCAGAAGATGTTTGAACACGAGGCCTATCGGCCTCGTGTTCAAATAAATAAATAAATAAATAAATAAATAAATAAATAAATAGATAAATAAGAACACTGAGACAAAAGTCAAGGTAAATACACACACGAAGGGTCGGTTGGTTAAACCTCAAACCCTGCGCCAGTTTAGTACCAAATGGCATCTCTTGAGGTAATTTCATGCTAAATTATTCGCTGACTTAATTTTTTGTAAATATACCACCGGACCCATAGGCGAGGCTCGGGGTCCGATAAAGAGCACAGACAAAAGATTTTTTGTCAAAATTCTAAAATTTGCACTCCCTGGCGTAATGATCGATATCGACCGAGCCAGTATCTTAAGAAAGAAAGAAGGAGACTCCTAGTCTAAAAGTCCGGTGTCCCGAGACTCTTAGTCCGGACTCCGAGACGCCGAGTCCTTTGTCGGTGATCTATCTTGTCGGTGAACTGAATGGACACGGGTTCAAAGCGAACAGTCGTCAAAAATATTTTGTTTGTTTTTTACATTTTTCTCAATAAATTAACCAAAAATCATGAACATTATGTATATATTTAGATAGGAGATAGTTACAGGACTTATTTGTTTGTTCTTTAGAACATCTCCATGAGTTTTGTTTTTGTTTACTTTTACGACTATCGTATGCGGACATCATGTGATTTATCAAGGAAGAAAAAGAAATGGGCAGCATAAACGCAGAATATTTAGGACAGCAACCACCAGGTAAACTTAAGTTATCTCACATTCATTTATTCAATTGCTAATCTTCAATTTTCTCCGATGAACGAGGGTTGAAAACTCATTGTCCTTACCGCCAGAATCTAGACAGCACCTGCACCTAGACCTAAGATTTGGCCTTCTTCTTCCGGGGTAAAGGACTGGGTTCTTTTCAAAACGTAATTAGTCCTGCGGCACTGACCTGCTCGGGGGGTATCAGTTGTCAGTGGTCAAAAATATATATACAGTTTACAATCTGTTAAAACTATGTACATCGACAACTGGCAGTCTAGTAGCTGGACACTGTGTGGCAAACAGTAAGGTTTGCCCTGATCGGCGCTGATGTTGTCCCAGATGGTAGCATGTTATAGTCCCTGATTGTTCTTGGGAAGAAGGAATCACTGTAGGTCTCACTCCCAATTCTTTCTTGGTAGAGACGATGTTCCCCTCTTGTTCGTCGTTCACTCTGTTGTAGGTAGCTGTCTGGATGTATATCGACCAATCCATGCTGGATCCTATACAACATAGTGAGTCGGTCGATTCTTCTTCTTGTCTCAAGGCTTTCCCACTGGAGTTTGTTGACCATGCCTGTAACGCACCCTGGTGTTCTGGTTGAGTAGTCGTTAAGAACGTAACATGCTGCTGGGCGTTGGACTTGTTCAACGGCTTTGATGTCTTTCTGAAGGTAGGGGTCCCAAACTGTAGTTGCATATTCAAGGGTTGGGCGAACCATGGTGGTGTAAGTGGCTGCAATCCTTGAAGTTTCTGCGTAGGAAGCCGAGAGTTTTATTTCCTTTCCCAGTAACATTCTCTGTGTGTCTTGTCCAGGTCAAATTGTTTGAGATAGTGACGCCAAGATACTTGCTCTCTTCAACTGTCTCTAGCGTCTGTCCATGTAGAGTGAATGAAGAGTCAATGACGTGCTTGCGCTTGGATGGTAGTATATGAACAACGCTACACTTGGAGGCATTAAAGTCCATCTGCCACATCTTCTCCCATTTTTCTAATGATGTGAGATCTTGCTGCAATAGGTCACTATCATGTTGGTTAGTAATAGGTCTGAAGAGGAGCGTGTCATCAGCAAAAATCCGAGCGTTAGAGCTTTTGGTGACTTCTGGTAGGTCGTTAATATATGCGAGAAATAAAAGTGGGCCGAGGACCGTGCCCTGGGGTACTCCTGACAGGACCTCTGCACTTGATGAGTGGCAATTTTCCAGGAGTACTTGCTGTTTCCGTCTCCAAGGAATGAGCTGATCCTCTTACGCCATAAAAATCAAGCTTATGGAGTAGTCGAGCATGCAGGACTTTGTCGAACGCTTTTGCGAAGTCAAGCAGGATGATGTCAACTTGTCTTCCTTTTGAAAGGTTCTTGGCAATATCCTGGATGGTTACAATCAGCTGCGTTTCACATGAGCGCTTTTTCCGGAAGCCATGCTGATTGTCACATAGTATATTGTGTTGGTCAAAGTGTCTCATAATGCTGCTGTGTATAACATGCTCGAGAATGGAGGCCTAAGAATGGATTTTTCTAACAAATAAGGTTATGGTCCCAGAACTAACCTGCACCAACAAGACACTAGACAGTTCATGCATTTTGATCAATTTTGAAGACAGTTCACTGACATGCATTTCGATGGATCATTAAGGTATTAGAGGGAGCACTCTGGAATGGATCAGGGCATCTCTCACCGACAGAGTTCAGCAAGTCACAGTGGAAGGGGCCACATCAGATAGCATCCAAGTACTTCGTTCAACGGGTTCTCATGCAGTCATTTATTGATTTGTAGAGTCTGTAGGTGGTGGTTAGGGCAGGACCGCCACAGTAGCTCAGGTGGTTAGAGCGCCCGACTAGTGTTCCAGGGGTCGTCTGTTCGAGCCTCACCTCGGGCGGCACTTTTTCCCCCTGGTTTCTCTACAGATTTGACTTTTTTGAGATGTGCAATTCGCGTTCAGAATAATAACAAAAAATGAAAATGACAATATATAAATATGAAATATGAATAACTGGAATGCAGAACTCTCATGAATGGGAGTACCAAGTACTCAGCTGAGTACCACAGGGTACAGTCTTGGAACCTCTACTTTTTCTCGTTTTTATTAAGACCCTCCCAGACTGCATAGAATCAGGAATCCGACTCTTCACTGATGACTGCATACTTTACAGATGCATAAAAAAACAGAAAGATTGTGACACCCTACAACAAGATCTAAACAACCAAGCGGCATGGGAAAAGAAATGGGAAATGGCATTTCATCCAGAAAAGAGCAGCGCCATCAGGGTCACCAGAGCATGGAAACCAATCTCTTCATCTTATACCCTGAAAGGACACACACTGAACATCAAGGTTGGCAAAATGCCGGCAAATAAGCATATTTGCCATGCCAGTGGCATTTACCGGGAAATACCGGAAAATACTGGCAAATACTGGGAAATACTGGCAAATAAGTTTTACAACCCTCCACATTTAGATAATAGAGGGTATTTGACTTAATATTTCATTTCTACTAGTTTATCAGGCTATCAGCTAAATTATCTTAGTTTAAGGTATAAGTTTAATTCTTTAAATATTTAAATTTAATAAAGTGAATTTTAGAAGAAAAAACTGCTTTGTACACGCCAGAGTACTCATCAGTTGGCTTGTGAATAGCTACAGATAAGGTTGGGTGAGTGACCCTTATCTGTACTATAAATCAATTAAAGACACCCCTGTTTGTAGTCACCTGGAATTTAATTGTCTCAATTTAAAATATGAAGTTAAGGTTGGGTATTTGGATGAGTGACCCTTATCTGTACTATAACTCAATTAAAGACACCCCTGTCTGTGGTCACCTGGAATTTAATTGTCTTAAGTTAGAATATGAAGTCAATCATGACATCCTGCCTCTGGCTATACAGTATCCACTTGAATATTTGTTGTTTTAGCAATTTATCAAATTATGACAGACCCAGGTGTCAAACAATTGCCAGATACACAGGTAAATGTTCTCCCCATTTAAAGGTCAAATTAGAATTTACCCTTGTCCTGCTGAACACAGAATTAACCATTGTCCTGTTGAATCTGTTTTTGAAAATACTGATCAGCTGGTTTCTTTTAGAAGCCACAGAATCCACAGTTTTCTACACTAATTGAAAATATAGATTTAAGCTAAACAGGATCAAATTTGGGAGAAGTGTTACTGTGTAGTACATAAAATATTTAGCATGATAAGGGCTAAAGATACTATTTATTGTTAAAAATGATTTCAAGATTTCAGTGTAAGATTCATTTTTGCCTGTATTAATATGTTTAAATGTATTCAAAGGTTTTATGCTGATACGGTAGCCTCATATTCAATATTTACATTTTCACTCATTTAGTTAAATTATACTTTTTTAAGTTAACTTCCTAAAAATACCTGCTGCATTTTACAGCTAAAATCATATTTGCCAGTATTTTGCAGCAAAAAATTATATTTGCCATTATTTGCCAGTATTTGCCACTTGAGCCTTATTTGCCATGCCAGGAAATACCGGTAAATTCCACCGGTAAATACAGGGGGTGGAATTTTCCGCCCAACCTTGCTGAACATTGAGGACTCCATGTGGTACCTTGGAGTACAGCTACAGTCCAGCATGATTTGGAATCGCCACATGGACCAGGCTGTCAAGTAAGCCAACAGCACTCTAGGATTTCTTCTGCGTAACCTTAGGATTTCAAATGAACAGACCAAATCAGCTGCCTATTTTTCTATGGTAAGACCAATCATAGAGTACTAACTGCTCGACAGTCTGGAGCCCTCATACCAAGGAGTATGTCAGCAAAGTAGAAATGGTGCAAGGATGTGCAGCCAGATATGTCATCAACAGGTATCGCAACACTAGTAGTGTAACCTCATTGCAAGACCACCTCTAATGGGAGTCCTTAGAAGCACTCTTCAAGCACAATGTAGGACATAAGCCCACTAGGACAAAAGCTCACTAGGACAAAAACCCACTTGGACAAAAGCCCACTTTATACATAATGTTGAACCCACACTTAGGTGGCTTCTGATTAAGTCATCTGATCAAGATCTGCACAGTCTTATGCAAAAACACATATATATTGTTTGATAAAATAACACTTGTAGTGTAGAACCTCGACTATATAGGAAAATCAAATATTGATCAATAACTTATTAAAAATCCCTTTTTTCTTGGCACCTCTCATAAAAGTGCATGCTAGTTGTTACTCCAAGATCAAAGGTCATTTGGTCTAATTAGACATGTGTTTCCCAATTAAAATATTAGATTGTTTGACTCAAACTGTAAAACAATTTCCTTTAGATGTTATTGACTTCTTAACACTTAAATTAAGTTGTTTGTCACAACATGAATACAAGCAATTATATTGTCAGTGAAAACCTAAATGAGACTTAACCTGAAAGTGCAGCAGTCTGATCAGGGTTAATAGTGTTTGACTTTTTTATTAGAAGTGGGCTTTTGTCCTCTCCCCCATATTTAGCAGTGGGCTTTTGTTCAGTTGGCTTTTGTCCAGTGGGCTTTTGTCTTAGTGGGCTTTTGTCCTAGTAACGGGCTTTTGTCCGTTCCCCTGGAAGCACCCCCTGCCAAGACCCAGCTCACCATGCTCTTCAAAATCATCCATATACCAGCAGAAGATTACCTTGTACCAGCTTCAACCAGAACGCTTTCCCAACAATCATTGATTTGTTTGTTTTATTTGATTCTTTACGTCCCATCAACAATCTTTCAATTAAACAGGGACGGGTCTTCCGGGGTTGAACCATTACTAAGCTAGGATTAATGTGTCTTGCTCAAGGACTACTATGCAGTGACGCCTGTGAGGCTCGAACCCGCAGCCCCTCGGTCTCGAGTCAAGCACTCTACCACTGAGCCACTGCACTCCCCCATCATTCATTGAAATTTCTCCAGAATCCAGTCTCCAGCAACTATTATAAATTCAGCTCTTTACCCCAACTATTTGTCGTTGGACCTCTCTACCAACCACTTTGGCTAAGGCTCCCAGTTTGATATCTTTCAAACGGGAGCTATTAAGTCTGTCAATCTAAGCTGTCTGGCCCGGCCATGCAAGTACACTCTTGAGATACCCTCAAGCTATGCTGACGAGGACTTCTGGTACCCTCAGGGATGGCAATTTGGTTGAGGATTGAAGAGTGGAAAATGCACTGGCCAAAACTACTCTTTTTTCTGGCTTTCTTTCAACTATGCTTTAAATTTTCCTATCATTCTCTCTCTTTTTTATGCAACAAATCCCCAGCGCTAAAGTAGTCAAGTGTGACGGCAGAGTGTATGATGTAGATCCATTTTGTAGACAGTTCACTGTCAGACTTGAAGACAGTTCACCGACACTTTTGAAGTAAACTGTTGGTGGATTGTCTTATCGATTATGGGGGGATCCTGGTTTAATGCGGAGCTAACTATTCTAATAAACAGTGCTACGTCACATCCCACTCTGGATCGTCGAGGCGCTTTACGCACTCGATGAATACACAGGTAATTCTCCATTATCCTTACGTGTTTTGGTGAATTTATAATTTGCGATATCTTAAAAGCTACTCAAAACGATATCATCCAAAACGTAAGTGAGTATGACTAGAAAATGCAACAATCACACTGAAGACCAAACCATGGCATTATGAGGAAGAGAGACACATAGGTTTAGATAGACAACAATTTTCAGCGTGAAATTGTGAATATTTTCTTACTAAAATTTTTAGCATATGTTTAGGGTGCTCAAAAGAACCGTCTCATTGAGACGGTTCTTTTGAGTACCCACAACATATGTTTTTGATGAGAAATAATCAAAATAGTTATCCAATGCGCCCTCTTATCTAGAGGCCTGTGTAAAGCAACCAGCTCTCTCTTCTCCAGCGTGATGAATGCAAAACTAGAAAGGACACTCAATACTGCACAAAAAGCATGGACCAAATACAAAACCCCCTCTACCTTCATTGGGAGATCTGATCTCTCAAGAAAGGGTTAGTTGCGTACATTGTTCATGGTTTAGACTTCTTCATACAAATTCACATTATCTCTGCACTAATCAGTTGGTATCCCACTGTAGTGGGCACTTCAGGCATTATGATGATACAGATGAGAATTTTTGTGACTGCCCAGGGTCATTAGTGAAACAGGAAGCATGAGTGGGACATTGAAAGATGCAGATGTGGAGCCAGGTTTGTTTGATTAACTTTCCTTGTCAGTGGTGACTTTGTCGTCTGCTGATAACTTTTTCAATCAGTTTGGACCCAGATCAGACCGAACTAAACATCAGGCCTTACCTGGTTTCAAACTGTTTGACACTCTTATGGTACTGAAAGAATCTTTGAAAACATCAAATTTGAAAAAAATCGGCAGACGGCAAAAATCATGCAAAATTACCCAGTAAGGACTTTCCCTTTCTTTTTTGAGAAACCCTTAACTCTTTTCCCTTCGAGTGGTGACTTTTGTCTTCTGCTGATAACCATTGCAAACAGTTTGGACCCAGATCAGACCCGACAAAACATTGCATGGGCATAGCCAGAATGCTGCCATAGTTACGCACATCAAAGGGAGATTACTGAAACAATCAGTGGTTATCATCAAAATTTTGCGTCTCTTTTCATAAATGTGACTTCTCTTAAAGGAAAGAATTTCCTCCCAAAGGGTCCGAATTATTTCCTTTAACCCTTAAAGCGCCAATCACGACTGCAGCAGATGACAGCACATGCGTAAATGCGTAATGGGAGCTAGGCCTATGCATTGGACCTGATCTGGATCCAATAAACTGTTTGTCACTGATGGTATTCCTGAAAAAGTCCACAGGCAGCAACAAAAGCATGAAAAATTACCCAGCATGCAAAGATTTTACTTGAACATGTTCAATTTTCATTACGCAAGTGTGTACTAGTGTAATGGGAGATACACCTATGTATTGGACCTGATCTGGATCCAATTAACTGTTTGTCCCTGATGGTATTCCTGAAAAGTCACACGCAACAACAAAAGCATGAAAAATTACCCAGCATGCAAAGATTTTACTTGAACGTGTTCAATTTTCATTACGCAAGTGTGTACATGAGATGGGAGATACACCTATGCATTGGACCTGATCTGGATCCAATGAACTGTTTGTCACTGATGGTATTCCTGAAAATTCACACGCAACAACAAAAGCATGAAAAATTACCCACCATACAAAGATTTTACTTGAATGTGTTCAATTTTCATTACGCACATTCATAAATGCGTAATGGGAGCTATGCCTATGCATTGGACCTGATCTGGATCCAACAAACTGTTTGTCACTGATGGTATTCCTGAAAAGTCACACGCAACAACAAAAGCATGAAAAATTACCCAGCATGCAAAGATTTTACTTGAACGTGTTCAATTTTCATTACGCAAGTGTGTACATGTGTAATGGGAGATACACCTATGCATTGGACCTGATTTGGATCCAATTAACTGTTTGTCCCTGATGGTATTCCTGAAAAGTCACACGCAACAACAAAAGCATGAAAAATTACCCAGCATGCAAAGATTTTGCTTGAACGTGTTCAATTTTCATTACGCAAGTGTGTACATGTGTAATGGGAGATACACTTATGCATTGGACCTGATTTGGATCCAATGAACTGTTTTTCACTGATGGTATTCCTGAAAAGTCACACGCAACAACAAAAGTATGAAAAATTATCCAGCATGCATGCCATGCAAAGATTTTACTTGAATGTGTTCAATTTTCATTACGCACGTTCATAAATGCGTAATGGGAGCCATGCCTATGCATTGGACCTGATCTGGATCCAACAAACTGTTTGTCACTGATGATAATCCTGTAAAAGTCACATGCAACAACAAAAGCATGAAAAATTACCCAGCATGCAAAAAGTTAAGGACCATTTGACCATCTTGTTTTTATTTTGAAATCAACACCTTCAATGTAAAGATGATAATTGGGCTATTGTTTCAAATATGGGCCCCGTCCCCAGAAAAACTGTCTTCTGGTTTCCAACAAAGCGACACTCAAACAAGTCTGCAAGCTTCAGAGACTAGCTAGAAAACTGAAATTTCACCAGTATCAAGTTTAGATACACTACTTTTCAATAAGCGAATACCAAAGTTGCTGATCAGACTGGGCGTATGCGCAGGCTGGTCTGCACCCTTTGTTGTTCGCAAACCCCTGAAGACAGTTTTTCTCGCGTTGAGGCTTTATAAATAGATGAAGCATGACTCGTCAGTTTTGAGGACTCTTTAACTCTTTCCTTACTAGCATGACTGTGGTTTTGTCTGATAATCTTTTCAGTTTGTATCCAGATCAGAACAGACAGAACATCAGTCCTGATCTGGATCCAAACCATTTTGACACTCTGATAGTGTTCCTAAATTATGTTAAAAATCAACAGACGACAATTAAAGCATGAAAGACTAGAGCAGCAGTCGGTGGTAAACCATCGCAAATACCCGTTTATTACCTGTGACCTTTACCTTGGGGTCAAGGTCACACAAAATGTTGCCCAGTACCCTCTACAATGCGTCACCTATGCACCTGCAAAGTTTGAAGTTGCTATGTCCACAATTAAGGAGGAGATGTATTTACAAGAAAATACATTATATGACCTTGACCTTTGGTCACATAAAATGTTGCCCAGTACTCTCCACATCATGTTATCTACGCACCTGCAAAATTTGAAGTTGCTAAATCAAACCGTTTAGGTGAAGAGACATTTATAAGAAAATGCATTATTTGACCTTGACCTTGGGGTCAATTCACACAAAGCATCGCCCAGTACATCATGTGATAGATGCATCTACAAATTTTGAAGATGCTACGTCCAACAGTTTAGGAGAAGATGCATTTACAAGAAGATACATTATTTGACCTTTGACCCCCAAGGTCAAGGTCATATGAAGTGTTGCCCAGTACCCTCTACATCATGTGACCTATGCACCAGCAAAGTTTGAAGTTGCTAAGTCCAACAGTTTAGGAGGAGGTGCATTTACAAGAAAATACATCATTTGACCCTTGACCTTGGGATCAAGGTCACACGAAACATCGCCCAGTTCCCTCTACATCATGCAATCTATGCAGATCTACAAAGTTTGAAGTTTCTACGTCCTACGGTTTGAAGAAGATACAATTACAAGAAACATGGCGGAAGGACAAACGCACGGACGGACGATGTACTGACTTTGGTAAGAAAATAATATACCCTTTTTTTCTAACGAAAAAGCAGGTATAATAACCCAGCATGTGAAAAGTTATTTTTTATGAACC
The DNA here is from genome assembly GCA_964019695.1 of Loripinus fragilis. Lineage (NCBI taxonomy): Eukaryota > Metazoa > Mollusca > Bivalvia > Lucinida > Lucinidae > Loripinus > Loripinus fragilis. The sequence goes on from OZ026518.1 coordinate 90,629,301, forward strand.
ATTGAAATTAATATGGAAAGAAATCTGCATGAACCTTAACCCATGGACATGAGTGATAGCAATGTATTAAACATTTGTTTTGGTTAGTTTTTGTGGTATTTTAGAATAATCTAGACTTTTCCTACTTTTTGAAGCCAGGATTACCTAAAGGGTGAAAAACGGGTATATAGGGTACTTTAATTTAATTATAAAACTGAATTTTGTTTGTTTTTGTGGTTATCCTTGGTGACGATTAAATGTTTGTCTTGAAATATTTATTTTGAAACACTTATGATTATCTAAAAACAAAAGAAAATCTGTTTCCTCCATATGGAGCCTGTCACAGCCATCTTTGTCATCTGCTGATAACCTTTGCAAACAGTTTGGAGGTTGGTCCTGATCTGGACCCAAACCATTTGACACTGATAGTCTTCTTGAAAGAAGTTTTTGAAAAAATTAATTTTGAATAAAGCCAGCAGAGGGCAATAGAAGCACAAAAAATTAGCCAGCATTGAATGAGCTCTGCTTTCATTGAGTAATGTGATTCTCAAATCGGGTACAGACAGAAAGCTGTTCTTTTCAATGGAATACTGCCCGTATTTGATACTATATTTAGGGGAAAATCCCTGTCAACATACTTAAAGTTAAAATACTTAATTTCCCTATTTGCATTGAATAATATTAATACTAATTTTTCAATGTGAAAAGGACTCTTTGGGCTAGATAAGACGGCTAAATACAAGTACAGCAGTAGAATAGACTAGCCACTAGTCAGATAAATAAAAGTCTGATTTTTCCCGTAAAGTTAGAAACTGTTTGGCCCTTTTTCATAGCAAGTCCATGGATGGAAGTATTCAGGATAATTCCTGAATTCAGGATTTTGAGGCTGCAAAAAGTCAGCCTCAAAATGCTGAATTAGGGAGATCATAATAGTTTCTCTGATTTATTTTCAATCTGTCGAAGGACAATTGACCATTTAAACTTGAAATTGTGAATATTTAGTGGGCATACTGCAAGTTTTAAGATTGGAGTTTCAAAATTTCAGATTTTTGGAAATTTTTGAACTTTCACCCATGCAAGTCTACCTTGCATTGCATGTTTTACACATGTTGGCTTAAATCCTTTATTAAAAATTGAGTAGACAAGACATTATGGCGTACATCTTAGATTATATCCCTTTTGTAGACATTTTCATTTTAATGCCTAGAGTCCAGGCTAAACAGCCGGTTCTAATATTGCATTGATGGAATATTTCTCAAATTGGACCTATTTTTATGCCCCCAAAGGAACTTTGGGAGGCATATAGTAATCGCACTGTCCGTCCCGCTTCGTGTCCGGTGCATATCTCCTATATTCTTTGAGGTAGGAATTCCAAATTTGGTATGTGGATGCATCTTGGGATGGCGGAGTGTCGCATACCATTTTTGGGTCACTGTGATCTTGACCTCTGACTTAGTTTTTATAGTAATCACAATGTCTGTCCGTCCGTCCCGCTTCGTGTCCGGTGCATATCTCTTATATTCTTTCTGGTTGGAATTCTAAATTTGATGTGTGGATGCATCTTGGGATGGCAGAGTGTCACATACTATTTTTGGGTCTTTGTTACCTTGACCTCTGACCTAGTTTTAAGAATAATCGTGTCCGGAGCATATCTCTTATATTATTTGAGGTAGGAATTTCAAATTTTGTGTGTGGATGCATCTTGAGATGAGCAAGTGTCTCGTGCCATAATTGGATCACTGTGACATTGAAGTTGACCTCTGACCTAGTTTCTAGAAACTTCATTGAGTCTGGTGCATATTCCTATATTCTTTGAGATAGGAATTCCAAATTTGGTGTGTAAATTTATATTGGGATGACAGAGTGTCTAATATCATTTTCGGGTCACTGTGACCTTGATCTCTGACCTAGTTTTAAGAATTATTGTGTACAGAGCATATCTCTTATATTTTTTGAGGTAGGGATCTCAAATTTGGTTTGTAGATGCATCTTGGGATGACAAAGTGTCCTGTACCATAATTGGGTCACTGTGACCTTGAATTTGACCTCTGACCTAGTTTCTAGAAACTGCAATAAGTCTGTAGCATATTTCCTATATTCTTTGAGATAGGAATTACAAATTTGGTGTTTAAATGTATCTTGAGATGACGGAGTGTCACATACCATTTCGGGTCACTGTGACCTTGATCTCTGACCTAGTTTTAAGAATTATTGTGTTCCGAGCATATCTTTTATATTCTTTGAGGTAGGAATTCCAAATTTTTGTGTGTATATGCATCTTGGGATGGGGGAGTGTCACTTACCATTTTCTGGTCACTGTGACCTTTACCTCTGACCTAGTTTTAATAATAATTATGTCAGGAGCATATCTTTTATATTATTTGAGATAGGAATCCCAATTTTGGTGTGTGGATGCATCTTGGGATGGTGGAGTGTTTTGTACCATTTATGGGTCACTGTTACCTTGACCTGACCTAGTTTTTAGAAAAATCGTGTCCGGAGCGTATTGCTGGGCCGCGTAGTGCAGTCGGTAACGTGTCTGGCTACAGATGCGTGTCTGACTGCAGATCCAGGGGTCGCGAGTTTGATCCCGGTCCGGTCCCATACTTTCGTGGCAATTGATCACGAAATGATTTCTACGGTCATTCTCCTCCCGCTGATTCATTCAAGAAGGGTTGTTGTCAGTTACAAGCGAAAGTATGTGCACGAATTACTGGTTAACAGCTTGCTCAAGCCTGCCCAGGAAAAAGTGTGGTTAGGTGAACTGACCGTCCCACAATGACCATAGCTGTTGACTTGGGACGTAAAGCAACAAAACAAACAAAAACCAAGTGTCGGGAGCATATCTCTTATATTATTAAAGGTAGGAATCCCAAATTTTGTGTGTGGATGCAACTTTTGATGGTGGAGCGTCACATACCATTTTTGGGTCACTTTGACCTTGACCTCTGTAGATAATCGTGTCTAGAACATATCTCTTATATTATTTGAGATGGGAATCCCAAATTTGCTGTATGAATACATCTTTGGATGCTGATGTGTCACATACCTTTTTAGGTCACTGTGATCTTGACCTATGACCTAGTTTCTAGAATAATCGTGTCTGGAGCATGTCCTATATTATTTGATGTAGGAATCCCAAATTTGGTGTGTTGATTCCTTTTGAGATGGCAGAGTGGTGTATACCATTTTGGGTCACTTTAACATTGACATTGACTTCTGGCCTCATTTCTAGGTTTTTCGTGTCTGGAGCATACTCCTATATTTCAGCTAACTTTCCTTGTGCTAGACCAATTCTTTTGGGGGCATTCGTCACGTGACTGTGACATTTCTTGTTTCTAATGGAGTCCCTGTATTTCACTTTTGCTGGACATTTAATATAGGGATGAAACACGTTTTTCTGTATTAACATCTGCTGGACCCAGGGTGGTGTTTACTGACCACGAGGGGTCTAACAAAAGTTAGTGTATCAGAATACCATGTTTGATCGTAATCATTGCATAAAGTCATTTTTTCACTTGAAAAATTTAGAAAAGCGCTTCAAAAGTTCATTTTTGTATTACTATATTGGCTCGCAAAAGCATGAAGGATTCATAGGCTTTGAAAACGCTTGTTCCAGAGCAAAGACTTACGTCATCCTAAGGTCATTAAATTACATTCATTTCTATGCACGTTACTGTTGATGACATCAATTTTTATGACGGCCTAGAATGCGTAATTTACAAGTACAACAGCTGTGCATCAACAGCATGCGAATTGCCTGATTAATACATAGGTTTTTGCCAGTTAAAACAGGGCTGTTGATAGCGTGCGACACAGCTTTTTATGCAATAATATAACATCAGGGGTAGATCAGGACTTCGTATGTATAAAGGTATCGGGAGTTTGCTTTGCTTATTTTAGCTCATTTTCTAAAATATCCCTTGAAAATGAAATAATTTGATCTCACTGAGACCAAATTATTTCATTTTCATAAGATATTTAAAAACGAGGGGAGGGTAGGTGGGGTTCCCTCTTCCCCTCTAGATCCGGCACTGAATATAAATTAAATTGTTTCCTGCTGTTGTTGCAAGTGCGGATCCAGAGGGGGGGGGGGGGGGACAGGGGGTCCGGAATAAGCAATTGGACCCCCCGCTGATTAGGAAGTACTTATCCCATGAGCTGCCAAAATCAGGGAGTAAGGACTTCCTGAATACACCTATGAGCTGCGACATGAGATTTCCAACAATGTGGTATGTGCGACCAGCAAAGCCTCAGATCAGCCTTCGCATACATGCAGTCTGACCAGAGCCTTTGCTAGTCGCTTGAATATTCTATGACTTTTAAGCTACTGACTGAACACCACTTGGAGTTTCTATGCTTAAAACTTCAGAGGCTGCACAGCCTCGTCTGAGTCTACGCCTGTCAAAATGCCGCATTGTTGGAAATCATGTGTCAAGGCTCATATTCATATTATAAATTTACTACTGGGTGACTTTTATCAAAATTAATCTTTTTAATTCTCGCTCTGTTTGTCTTGATCTGGGTCCAGACTGTTTGCAAAGGTTATCAGCAGATGTTAAAATTCACTGCTAGCAAGGAAAGAGTTGATTGTCTATGCTGTATAAGGTTAAAAGGGATGTTTTCTATCATATAAGCTACCTTAGTAAATGCTCCATGTCATGTAACTATCTTGTGACATGGTGATTGAACTATGTAATACAATGTTCAAAGTGAGTGTCACTGTATGAAGCAGCAAAAAAACTTATTTTGTCCCGTTAGTTCTCGAATACATGCATATCCCCTTTTGAAAACAGTACAGATCCAGATTGTCTGTCTTCTGATCAGTGTCAAAACTGTTTTCCATTCAGGTCAGTGCATCAGTGCATGTTCACTGCACAAGTAGATTAAATAGATGATCTTACTCGAGTGCTCATGTTTTATTGAATTAATTAAACAAGTGGGGGAAAAGTGATAAAATGTGAGGCTTGTGGAGCATTTTATCACTTTTTCGCAACAAGTTTAATAAATTCAATAATACAGGAACACGAATGTTAGATTCTATTTTCATATGGCATATAAATTATTTTGAAACCATATTTTTGGCGTGAAAAACGTTAGAATTTTGCCATATGTGTGACGTGAAAAGCGTTATTTCATAATGTTTCCCGAAAACCTGTAAGCCATCAGTGGTTTATCGATTTTAATGCATGGCGTTATTTCACTCCCAGACGCGACATCATATGATGAAGCTATATATTGCTACCACTAGATTTTTGGTATTTACTAGTCTCTGTAGCTGAGCAGGCTGGTTTGAGCCTTACTTGGTCCTTACCCCTGGATACAGAATTTTCTCATGCCACGGCTAAACAAGACATTGTGTACTCAAAATTGTCCTGTTATCTTGACCCTTATATATTTTTTTGTCCTGAAAATGTTGTCTACTTATTACGTCTGCTGGATATATTCAAATACATCCCAGAATTCTTAAATTTACCATGGAAGCAAACACTGTGAACCCTGATCAGACTGCTCCCATTGTCTGCTGGATATATTCAAATACATCACAGAATGCTTAAATTTACCATGGAAGCAAACACTATGAACCCTGATCAGACTGCTCCCATTGGGAGCTGTCTGATCTGGGTCCCTATTGTTTGCAATGAAGGCGATAAAAGTACATATACAAAAGAAGATAAGAGGGCAAACGGCAATTGTTGTGAAGGGTTAACTTTAGTTTGAAGTGTTGATGAACTAACTGATAAACTGATGTGAAGGTGTCTCGAAAGGTTGGGTGCAAAGAGGGTCCTGGGAGCCCTCTGACCTGAAAACAAGACATTCTTTATTAACCCTTGTCCTGCTGAAGGAATTAGTATGGCATAATCACTTCTGTTTTCTCCATGCGCAGATCCAGAAAATTTTGTCAGGCAGGCAGGGATCCAGAAAATTCCGTCAGGCAGGCAGGGATCCAGAAAATTCCGTCAGGCAGGCACGGATCCAGGAAATTCTGTCAGGCAGGCACGGATCCAGAAAATTCTGTCAGGCAGGCACGGATCCAGGAAATTCCATCAGGCAGGCACGGATCCAGAAAATTCCATGAGGCAGGCACGGATCCAGAAAATTCCGTCAGGCAGGCATGGATCCAGAAAATTCTATCAGGCAGGAGGATCCAGGAAAACTTGTCAGGCAGGCACAGATCCAGGAAATTCTGTCAGGCAGGCACGGATCCAGGAAATTCTGTCAGGCAGGCACGGATCCAGAAAATTCTGTCAGGCAGGCACGGATCCAGAAAATTCTGTCAGGCAGGCACGGATCCAGAAAATTCATTCAGGCAGGAGGATCCCGAGTTGTTTTTTTTTCTCATCAACATATTTCACACAGGGTCGTACAGACCTCCTTCAAGAAGCAATTGGACCCAAGGGCCCAATTACTTCTTGAGAGGGGGTCTGTACTAGAATTTCTAAGGAAACCTATAGCCACTTGTGATTTTCTAGCGGGGTCTGGACCCCCATCCTCACATTTCACCTTTCAAAATGCATAAAATTATATTTTTTTCCAGAAAAAAAAAAAATATATATATATATGTGCGCCTACCCTACCGAAAATTTTCAGTCCTGTTACCCGAAACACACTTCTGTTTTTATTTCGCCTAAGGACCTCGGACAGTCTTAATGAAGGATTGCCTATAAAAATGACCTGAGAAAAGTTTCAAAGAAAATGATATTTTTTCTATGAAAAAGATAGTAGGTTCAACCCTCGACTTATCCACAAAAGCCGGTTTCTCATTGGACAAGTACCAATTGAAAAATATGGGTTGAAAACTCAGTTTTTGCTGTTCAACATATAGAAAATAGAAAAAGTTTTACTGAAGTGCTTTCCCCCCCGTGACCAAACTAATCCTTTTGCATACAGTTGTAGTTTTACATTTCACACATCATATAAAAACGGCATGAATGGTCACGGGGTGGGGGGGGGGAACGCTGTCAAAATGCTCAAAAACACTTTAGTATAAAAACGTATTAGAAACTCATTTTGTAAAAGCCTGTAGGTAAATATCAATATGCAATGGCATATATCAGGGCTTTAGTTATGAGTGCTTACAAAGTAATTAATTGTCTCATTTCTCAACCAAAACATATGTTATGGGTACTCAAAAGAACCGTCTCAATGAGACGGTTCTTTTAAGCACCAAATTATAGGTTAAATCTAATGTGTAAGAAAATATTAACGATTGTATGCTCAAAAATTGTGTTTATCTAGACTGTGATATATACAGTATGCAGTTATAATACACCTCAGTGCACAAGTCACACTGGTTGACCTTGAAACGTTACAGGTAATAGTCAAAAGTAATTGACAGCACACTTCTTTAGATGAAATAATGGAATCTTCTCAACCCGAATTTTATGCAAACGCATCATTCGTTTCAAGTTTTATGCCGCAAACATAATATTTACATGTATTTAGGTGAATACTCGACGAAACTTTGACTCTGTGAAATAAAATTTGGTCACAAAAAATACCCCCACCCTAAACCCTAGAGTCCTGGCATAATGATGCAATATTTTCAAAATATTTTTATTGTGCTAGGTGCACTAAATGTAAAGGTTTGATTTAAGCCCAAAACTATAGTTGTCAGTTATGCATTATCCTACAGAGCTCTCACTAACTGACGATTTGCAGTTCTGAACTCCCATTTTTGGTGCTGGGACTCCTATTTTTTGAAGGAGGCTATATTCTTTTGTATTGTGGTACTCCCACTTTTTTGGCAAAGAGGGCTCTGGGACTCCTGTTTTCGAAATCCTAGTGAGAGCTCTGATCCTAGCCAGAGGCTGTCAAAATTTGGGCAGATTGAATAGGAAACTGTCGGAGGTCCTTTCAAATACAGTAATTGTCTTTTCTATCTTTGCAGTGATGGACAATGTAGAGGGGAACAATGAAGCTCTGGGTCAGAGTTATCAAAATACCAACTCTCCATCAGCCGGGCACTCTCATTGTAGCGGCCACCCACCCTCACTGACGAGGAGAAAATCTTGGTATACACATGACATGAAGGACAAGCTGTTGAGACAACTCAAGTTCTTCTTCATGGGTCCGCATGAGAAGATCCGGGCTAAGCGACGGATCCCATGGAAACTGATGATCCAGATTGCGAAAATAGTTCTAGTGACTGCTCAGGTAGGGTTGATATTTCTTGAAGAGTTGGGAACTAAGTTACGTGAACTTGAGTGGGAAAATTAAAAATGTGAAGTATACCGCTGATCCTGAAAAGAAGAATTAAATGGCTATGTACGTGCTGCATGTGTTCTGACTGATTTCTCAGACTCTTCCATTACATCTATAGATTATGCAATCTGCTTGCTTGATTGGTTGATTCAATATAATTGTAAAATGCTGATCTTTTATACAGTTATTTCATCCCTGTTTGTAGTATAGTCAAAACTATTACCCCTCAGTACCGTGGTCAACCCGGTGCACAATTGCACTCGGCCAAATAGTTTGACTATACGAGTGCAATTGTGCATCAGTTCGACCACGGTACTGAGGGGTAATAGTTTGACTATACTACAAACAGGCATGAAATAACTTTTATTACCCAACCCATTTGATGAAATACTTAGCAGCGTTCCTTGCATGTAGTTGCTGTAGACGATGCGGTTTTGTTGCAAAACAGAAACTTTCACCAAATCTGCTCAATTTTGGTCTCAAATGTTCCGTATATTCTAACTAAGAAAACGAGTACCCACACTTTATGTTTCTGACCATAAACAACAGAGTTATTGGAGTTTAAAGTTGCCAAACCATGCCTTATTTTCACCGTTGTTGCATAACGTCTCCTTCCTTAATTGAACCATATGTACTATGCGCATCGTTGCTGTGCATGTAGATAAGCGCCTGTGTGTTTTTAACAGGGAAGCGGGAAACCAGGCCATGGTTAAAGTGCCAGTCAATAGTAAAAAATACTGGTCAATAGTTCAGTGACTCATGACGTAGCAAAAAATAGACAATTACTCTGTATATAGACGGTTGGGTAATAAAACCCTTTATCCCTTTAAACAATATCATAAGATATTTTGCAACACAAAAAAAACCTTTAAGATTTTATTTTCCTTTCGTTATATTTGCACCAAACTTAATCTGCAATTTTCTGAGTGAAAAAAACCCACAAAACTAATCTGCATCCAACATATGTTTGCACACTCTATATCTTTTTTTTCAGCTGATTCAGTTTGGATATATGCGATCAAGGTTTGTCGAGTATACAGAAAAGTTAAGTGTGTCGTTAAAACATCTGTACTTAAAGGATTGGACCAACTCATATGAAACAATGCCATACCCACCAGCCGTTGGAGTCTATGCTATCTACCATGTGGATGAGCTCTTTGATCATGTCAACTTTGCTATGAAAGAGGTTGGTATAAAAAAACTATTTTTTTAACATCACAAGATTGTTTAAAATTGGTATTTAATTTTATCTACATACTTAGGCCTCAAGATAAGAGTATGTAATTGTAAACAGTTATTTCATGCCTGTTTGTAGTATAGTCAAAATTATTGCCCAAGGTGCTGTGGACGACCTGGTGCACTATTGCACAAGGTCGAAGGCCGAGTGCAATAGTGCATCAGGTCGTCAACTGCACGGAGGGGTAATAGTTAGACTATACTACAAACAGGCATCTCTTGTATAGAGAATGTGTAGATGATAATGTTTTGTTACAAAACAAAAAATTCCGCCTAATCTGCTCAATTTTGTTCTCGAAGTGTTCTGATTGTTCTAACTAAGAAAAGGAGCACCCACACTTTTTGTTTCTGAAATAAACAACAAAGTTATAGGTGTTTCAAGGTGCCAAACCATGCCTCATATCTGCCATTGTTAAATAACGTCTCCTGGCGTAAACGAACCGTGCTGGCATCTTTGTTGTACAAGTCAATGAGCCCCTACGTGTTACTAGCAGCAAAGCAAGAAACCAGGCCATGGTATAGTCCCCCAGTCAATATTCAAAACTATTGCCCAGGCAATAGTTTAGTGACTAATGACAAAGCCAAAAATAGACAATTACTCCATATAAAGACAGTTGTGTAATAAAAGATTATTATACCCTCAGCATTTATGCTGAGGGGTACCGTATATAGTTTTTGTTGTTCCGTTTGTCCGTTCGTATGTTCATTAGTTTGTTCATTTGTTTGTTCGTAATTCCGTTATGACAAATTTTCTAGCTAAAGTTTCTCCTATGGTGTATATCTCAGTAACTGCTGATCAGAAAACATTCATATTTAGACCATAGCTACCCTAGAGGGTTGGCATTCATATCATGACTCCAGACCCCAGGGTCCTTGCCCCAGGGTGGGGCTGGTGGTCAAAATCTAGGACACCTTTAAAAAGTATGACAAAGTTTTTGTTAAAGTTTTTCAAGTGGTGTATATTTCAGTAACCACTTATCAGAAAGCATTCATATTGGGCCCATATTTACCCTGGAGGGTTGGCATTCACATCATGACTCCAGATTCCAGGGTCCCTGTCCCTGGGTGAGGCTGGAGGTCAAAATCTAGGACACCTTTAAATAGTGCTATCTTGCTTTTCTGACTTATTTAGATATCAACCAACCATTTGTTAGAAAGCATTCATACTTCGACAATTGGTAATGTACCATTTATAGTTGGCTTTGACCCCTTAGGCTGATACGCTAGAAGTCAAAATCTAAGGCATCTTAAAAAAAATTTCTTCTTTTTTTCTTTTCTTTTATAGAATCATTTGGTTTTGATCAACAGGTGCTTATTAGGACTGACTATCTCTGTGTGACTTAATATTTTAGGGTTCATGACCCAGGGTGGGGATGGAGGTCAAAATTTAGGACACCTTTAAAATGCTATTATATTTTTTCTGAATTATGAAGATGTTTTTACCAACCTTTTATTAGAAAGCTGGTAGGCTTCAACAGCTTCAGACACTTGGGCCCATGCCCCAGGGTGGGGCTAGAGGTCAAAATCTAGGACACCTGTAAAAAGTGCTATTCTATTTTTCTGACTTAAGCAGATATCTTACCAACCATTTATTAGGGAACATTCATATTTGGTAGCATGCATGGCTGGCTTCCACTCAACTGCTTCAGATGCATGGTTACATGATGCTAGAGCTCAAAATCTGCTGATTGTACAGTTAAACCTATCTTATGCAGCCACTTAAAAATAGGAAAAACAAAGGTCTTAAAGGCAGATGGTAGCTTAATGCAGGTCGAAAGTATTGCAGAATGCTCTCTTGGAGCATTCTGCAATACTTTTGACCTGCATTAAGCGATAATCAGTCTTAAAAACAATCATTGGTCTTCTTTTGAGAGGCCGCTGAAGCCAGGTTTTACTGCAAAAGCCTTAAAGTTCTTTATTTCATATTTTATGATTTGCTACAAATTTGTTTCAGTATAATCTTACAGAGAAGAATACAATAGCATCTATCAAGTTTATGACAAACAAATCTGATAATAATAGACCAAGGCCAATGAGAATGTGCCGTCAGTTCTACAAGAAAGGAAAGATTTACGATAATGGAACCTATGATATTGATGCACAAATCTCTACACGTGAGTACTACTTCCATACATTATTGTAAGCCCTGTAGTACTCTATGAACTAAATTGCCTTCAAAATGGCCAAAACTCTTGATACCTACATGCATTATCCCTTTTTCATTCTGATGCATTTTCCATACATATTGATACATTTTGTAATTTAAGGGGTCACAGGCGCAAATTTTAAGATATTAATGTCTCTGAAGATCACTTTCATCTTAGCATATAGTGCAAATCCTGATCAAATGTGACATTTCATCTGGGTCTTAAGTGACTTGCTAATTCTGGATTTTGAGTATGAGTTAAAAACATCTTTCTATAATAGTTTTTTTTATATTTAATTCGGATTTTGATGTATAGCATTATAAGACATTATTGCCATATAATATTTGATAATTTTACCTCCTTTACTTAAGCGAAAGCAGGTCTAGTAGTGGGTCCACTCCGTTCGTCTGTCCGTCCGTCTGTCTGTCCGCAACACTTTTGGGGAGCCTAGTTTGTGTAACCTGTAACTCCAACAGTTTTCATTCCTTTATATTCAAACTTTGCCTAATGATTGTTCATACAGTGAAGTTGTGCACCTTCTATTTTGTGCACATTTGATAATTTTTTTCTTATTTTTTACGGGTGTTGAACTTGGACATTTTTTCCATCCGAAATGTGTAGGGGGTGTCAAGTTTGTGTAATCTGTAACTCAAATAGTTTTCATTCGTTTATATTCAAACTTTGCATAATGATTGTTCACACATTGAAGATGTGCACCTCCTATTTTGTGCTCATTTGAAAAATATATTCTTATTTTTTAAGGGTGTTGAACTAAGACATTTTTTCCATCCGTAATGCGTAGGGGGTGTCAGGTTTGTGTAATCTGTAACACAAATGGTTTTCATGCCTTTATATTCAATCTTTGCATAATGATTGTTCACACATTGAAGATGTGCATCTTTTTTTGTGCACATTTGATTAATATTTTCACTTTTTTACGGGTGTTGAACTTAGAGACATTTTTCCATTCGAAATGCTTAGGGAGTGTCTGGTTTGTGTAATCCGTAACTCCAACAGTTTCATTTCTTTATATTCAAACTTTGCATAATGATTGTTCATAAATTGAAGTTGTGTACCTTTTATTTTGTATACATTTCGTGATTTTCTTTTTCATTTTTGGGTGTCTTGAACTTAGACATTTTTTTTCTGTAAAATGTGTAGAGGGTGTCTGGTTTGTGTAATCTGTAACTCCAAAAGTTTTCATTCCTTAACATTCAAACTTTGCATAATGATTATTCATACATTGAACATTTGCACCTCCTATTTTGTGCACATTTGATTAATATTTTCTTATTTTTTAGATCTGTTGAACTTTGATATTTTATCTATCTGAAATGCTAAGGGGGTGCAGGGGTGATAAAGTTCCGGATTAATCAGGATTTCCTGATTGAGCACTCATGCATTTTGCATATAAGATCAAATTTATTATTGCTCTAATTTGTTATCAGAACCTATCATGATCTTTTAATCAGATATTTACTATAAGATAAGCATAAACTGATTGCTTTCTATGGATGTTTTGTTCTTTTAAACATTTTATTAGTTATTTTTTGAACATTTTTGGCCAAGTTCAGGAATGAGCTGAAAGATTTTCCTGATTGAGAATCTTGGGATGATACCACCCCTTGGGGTGTCTGGTTTGTGTAATCTGTGACTCCAGCAGTTTTCATTCCTTCATACTCAAACTTAATACGTTATGATTTCTCACACATTGAACATGTCTGCACCCTATATTTTGTGCACATTTGATAATTGTTGAACTTAGACATTGTTACGTCTACACCACCTTTGGAGTGCTTACATTGTTTATTTGTGTGTAATCTGCAATTCAAACAGATTTCCATCTTCACCAGCGAAGGTTTTGTCGTATCTACCTTTCGACAAACCCTTCACCTCACGACCCTCAAAAATTATTATTAGCGCAGACTGATCGACCAATGAAAACGCCAGGAAGGATTTTTTCGATAATCCCTTCCTGCCAATCAGATTAAATGTAGCAGTTTATCGGCATCGACTGTGCACCGCCTGCTAAGTCCCCATAAGTCCAGATAAGCAAAGATTTTGGTCGTATTGTTATTTATTTTTCTTCTATAATTAAGTTCAAAATTATGTTATGGGTGCTCAAAATACCCATCTTAATGCGACAGTTCTTTTGAGCACATTAAACGTACATTTTAGTTGTTAAATAAGAAAACTAAATGTAAGTTAATCACGCCGTCTTATCTGGAGGCCTGGTGTTTATCGATTTTTGCACCGCTTTGTGATTGATCATATTAATTGTTACTATTTTCGGCTTATGACGTATTCAATCAGAGAAAATCAAAGCTGTGGGGCCAAGGGTTAGATTGGACAATGGCAACCCTTGGTAGGACAAGATGACAGATTTCATTCCTTTATACTAACATTGCATAATGATTGTTCATACATTGAAGATGTGCACTGGCGACGCAGGTCCAGAGCAGAGTTTGGTCTTGTTTCATTCTATTGAACTCACGGCCTACTAGTGTTGTCTGCTCATAACCTTTGCAAACAGATTGGACCCAGATCAGGCCCTACAAAATGTAGGGCCTGATCTGGATCTAATCTGTTTGAAACTCAGATGGTATTCCTGAAAGAATTTTTCGAAAAAGTTGATTTTGAAAAAAATCAGCAGACGGTAAAAAAGCATGAAAAATTTCCCAGGGGGCAAAGAGTTAATAGATGTGTTGCATTAGACTACAAGAGTTTGTTCTGTTGGCCTAATCTAACTGTTAACAATTGTTAAGATTTACAAAATTTTTGAGCATAAAAGTGTAAATATTTTCTTATCCATCAGTTTTAACATATGTTTTGGGTGCTCAAAAGAAGCGTCTCATTGAGGCGGTTCTTTTGAGTACCCACAACATATGTTTTTGTTGAGAAATAAGAAAATTATTTTTTTGGTACACATTCTTAACTAAAGGCCTGCTGTTAAGGAACCAAGCCCCATAGTGCAGTGGGTAGTAAGTCCGACTGCAGATCCAGGGATCACGAGTTTGATCCCAGCCCTGTCCCATACTTTCATTACCAGGCCGCGTGGCGCAGTCAGTAACGTGTCTGGTAACAGATGCAAGTCTGACTGTAGATCCAGGGGTCGCCAGTGTGATCCCGGCCTGGTCCCATACTTTTGTGGAGATTGATCATGAAATAATTTCTATGGTCATTCTCCTCCCTTCCACTGAATCATTCAAGAAGGGTTGTTATCAGTTACAAGCGAAAGTATGTGCAAGAAGTACTGGTTAACTGCTTGTTCGAGCTTGCCCAAGAAAAAGTGTGGTTAGGTGAACTGACTGTCCCGCCATGACCAAAGCTGTTGACTTGGGACGTAAAGCAACAAAACAAACAAAACTTTCGTGGAGATTGATCGTGAAATAATTTCTATGGTCATTCTCCTTCCTCCCCTGTTTCAAGATGGGTTGTTGTCAGTTACAAGCAAAAGGACATGTGTATGTGTTCGGAGTACTGGTTAATCTATTAGTCAAGCTTTCCCAGAAAAAAAGTGTGGTAAGGTGAACTGACGTTTTCGACATGACCATAGCTGTTGACTGGGATGTAAAACCTCAAAACCAAACTAAAACAAGGGAGCGCAGTGGCTCAGTGGTAGAGTGCTTGACTCGAGGCAGAGGGGCTGGGGGTTCAAGCCTCACCGGCGTCACTGCGTAGTGGTCCTTGAGCAAGACACATTTATCCTAGCTTAGTACTGGTTCAACCCAGGAAGACCCGTCCCTGTTTAACTGAAAGATTGTTGATGGGACGTAAGGAGTCAAATCAAAAAAATCAAACAAAACAAACCAAAAGCAAACCTACTGTTTGGGATACGTGCATAATAATAAAGGGTCAATATTTATGGCTCTGGATGCCCGCTTTATGACAGCATTTTATTTTGCTGAATTGTTACTTTAATTTCAGAATGTGATCCAGTGTCAGGTTTTACAAACGGTTCTGGAGTGTGGGTGTATGACATAAGAGAGTACCTGAAGAGAACTTACAATGAAAGTATTCAGTTTGACAGGTTAGTGAATTACAGTAAAACCTGTGTAAAACGGCCACTCAAAAATAGACAAAACAAAGAGCTTAATGCCAAATGGTAGCTTAATGAAGGTAGAAAGTATTGCTGAATGCTCCCCTTCTGCAATACTTTTGACCTGCATTAAGCGATAATTGGTATTGAAAACCAGTTTAGTGACCATTTTACACAGGTTTTACTGTACACGAATGCTCCATCCCATATGCTCAGTGCCATGTGATACCAAGACTCCATATAAGAGTGTGTATTTGAAAGTTACTTTTTTAATTTCTCTACAAAAACATACGTTGTGGGTACTCAAAAGAACCGTCTCAATGAAACGGTTCTTTTGAGTACCCAAAAACACATGTTTAGACTAAAAGGTAAAAAACAATTACAATTTTATGCTATAAATTTTGCTTATGCGATACTAGAAGATTTATCACAGGTTTGAAGTGTGAATAGTTTCCTGTTAGTGGCAACGCTTGTCGTCTGATGATAACATTTGCAAACAGTATGTTGATGATGAAGTTGTGAGTGAAATCATGCAAGTTTGGTTGGGTTTTATACTTATTATACCCCCCACCACACACACACACTTTAGAAAGTTACGGGTATTATGTTACGCACTCTGTTCAAAATTTGTGTTTGAGTGTCTGTTCATCCAACAATTGTTGGCTTTTTTTTTAAAAAATTCATGACTAGAACAAATTATGACATTATCTTTTAATCTGACAAGCCTCCGGATAAGAGTGAGTAATTGAAAATTATTACATGTATTCTTATTTCTCAACCAAAACATATGTTGCGGGTACTCAAAAGAACCGTTTCAATGAGATGGTTCTTTTGAGCACTAAAAATCATGTTTTAACTGATAGGTAAGAAAATCCAATTTTATGCTATTTTTTTTGCTTAACTAGACCTTTGTCCGAAAAAGAAAAATGCCTTATTTGTTAGTATTTTGATATTTATTTTACAAAACTTCATGCTCATATGAGTATGGCATAAATTTTTTTATAACCTCAGGGCCATGAGTGTAAACAAGCTAATTGGGCATGCTTTACAAATACAGGGTAGACCCTTTATAATGCTTTTGTTGGGGTCCATAGGATGGGACTGTGTTATAAGTGTCACGGGGCTAGGGATATAACACACTTCTACTGCCTTGCCGTAGAAGCTGGCTTTTACAGCGACGTGGTACAGTGTTTGCCTGTAGATCCAGCGACCTGGGTTCGATTCCCGGCTGGGGCAGGCAAAATATTTTTGCTCTACGACAATGGCGCCCACCATTAATAACCCACCCTAGACCCTGGCAATAATTCCCAGAGTCTCATTAGAAATGATTCTCTATGGCTTTGGTTGGGGAGAATGTCACCGGGCTTGGTATATAATGCTCTTCTACTGCCTTGCGGTAGAAGCCGGCTTTTACAGAGACATGTTAGCCTGTAGATCCAGTGACCTGTGTTCGATTCCCGGCTGGGAAAGGTAAAATATTTTCGCTCTACGACATTGCGCCCACAGTAAATAACCCACCAATGACCCCGGCAGTAATTCCCTGAGTCTCATAAGAAATGATTCTCTATGGCCTGGAACTTCGGGAACGAAGTCCACTTTGATGGGGGAGAATGTCACAGGGATAGGTATATAACACACTTCTACTGCCTTGCGGTAGAAGCCTCCTTTTACGGCGACATGATAGAGTGTTTGCCTGTAGATCCAGCGACCTGGGTTTGTTTCTCGGCTGGGGCAGGAAAATATTTTCGCTCTACGACAATAAGTGTTCCATGTTATAAAGAGACAATTTTACAAAGAAATTATAGGAAAATGGCCTTTATGGTCATTTTCCTATAATTTCTTTGTAAAATTGTATGTTTAAAAATGACAGTGCCATATTCAAATCTATGTAATAACGAGAAGTGTTATAAAGGGACAATTTTACAAAGAAATTATAGGAATATGATCTATATGAACAATTAACCAAGAAAATATAGGAAAATGACCTTTATGGACAATTTACAAAGAAATTATAGGAAAATGACCTTTATGGACAATTTACAAAGAAATTATAGGAAAATAACCTTTATGGTCATTATAGGAAAATGACCCTTATGGTAATTTTCTATAATTTCTTTGTAAAATTGTATGTTTAAAAATAATTTGGAGCCTATCCAAATCTATGCAAAAATGAGAAGTGTTATAAAGGGACAATTTTACAAAGAAATTATAGGAAAATGACCTTTATGGACAATTAACATAGAAATTATGGGAAAATTATCTTTATGGTCATTTAATATAGGAAAATGACCTTTATGGTCATTTTCTGTAATTTCTTTGTAAAATTGTATGTTTAAAAATAATTTGGAGCCACATAACAGTGCCATATCCAAATCTATGCAAAAGTGAGAAGTGTTTTAAAGGGACAATTTTACAAAGAAATTATAGGAAAATGACTTTTATGGTCATTATAGGAAAATGACCTAAATGGTAATTTCCTATAATTTCTTTGTAAAATTGTATGTTTAAAAATAATTTCGAGCCACATAACAGTGCCATATCCAAATCTATGCTATAATGAGAAGTGTTATAAAGGGACAATTTTACAACGAAATTATAGGAAAATGACAATTTATAAATAATTTACAAAGAAATTATAGGAAAATGACCTTTAAGGACAATTTACAAAGAAATAATAGGAAAATGTATGTTAAAAAATAATTTGGAACCACGTGACAGTGCCATATCCAAATCTATGCTATAACGAGAAGTGTAATAAAGGGACAGTTTTACAAAGAAATGATAGGAAAATGACCTTTATGGAAAATTTACAAAGAAATTATAGGAAAATTATCTTTATGGACAATTTACAAAGAAATAATAGGAAAATGACCATTTTATGGTCATTTTCCTATAATTTCTTTGTAAAATTGTATGTTTAAAAGTAATTTGGAGCCACATGACAGTGCAATATCCAAATCTATGCTATAACGAGAAGTGTTATAAGGAGACTGCCCTGTAATCACAAAGAGTTCAATATCATGTCTTCTTCATTTCAGACTGTTGGTAGTTACCTTGAAATTTGATTTACGAACCTTTCGACTCGACATGAATGAAAGAACTTCTCCACCTCAGTGCTTCATAGCTGAAGTCGATGTAAGAGACCAGCTTAGCTTGCATACATGCCATACCTCACACTGTGAGATAAAATCTCACAGAATTTTGCCCTTCTGAAAGCCAATTCCCATAAGATTTTCAAATCTCACAGAATTTTTAGACCATTTAAAAACACTTTTTAAAAAGAAATAATCCTAATTCACACTTTATTGTGTTTATCACAAGCTTCTTGCATTAAAATAAAAGCTTAGTTATAATGGGGAGTCCAAAGTGATTTTTATGAAAATCTCACTGAATTTTATCAAATCTGACTTAGAAATTTGGTTAATTTCACAGATTTCAGTCCACAAGTTATGGCATATATGAGCTGCTTGGTTGAAATTATAATCAATTGTGGGTGTGAGGGGGGATAGAAAAATCTGCGTAGGATCACCACTTGATATTATGAGGCTTCCAGAATAATATCAAATGGTGATTGACCCTTTCTTTTAGCTGCGACTTCTGACGTCTGCTGATAAGCTTTGCAAACAGATTGCACCCAGATCAGGACCCACAGAAGGTGGGTCCTGATCTGGATCCAAACTGTTTGACACTCCGATAATGTTCCTGAAAGAATTTAATGAAAGAGAGTTTATTTTGAAAAAAAAATCAGCAGATGACAACAAAATCATGAATAATTACCCAGCATGTGAGTTAAAGAACAATTGAAATGGGGATCTAGAAAAATGTCCTATCTATCTCCATCTTACACCCATAATAGCTTTCTTGCATGCCTCTCAACTTCCACAATTTTATACCGTATGTATGCCCAGGCTTATCTGAGCCTTTGCTGGTCGCATCTAATACTTCATTGTTGGAAATCTCATGTTGCAGCTCATTTAGGATGAGTGGACTATCCCATTAACTTTTGAAGGAATAACAAAAACTACTATTAGAGTTATGTCCTTTGTTTAAAAAAGCACCATCCTTATGGATAAACATATGGTTGAGGGCATGGTGTTTCACAGACACTATTTGAGCCAGTACAGGAGATTTCCAAGAATGTGGTATGTGCGACCAGCAAAGCCTCAGATCAGCCTGCGCATACGTGCAGTCTGATCAGAATAGCCTTTGCTAGTTGCTTGAGTATTCTATGATTGTTTAGCTACTGACTGAACAGCATTTGGAGTTTCTAAGCTTAAAAGGAGGCTGCACAGGCTTGTCTGAGTCTACACTTGTCAAAATGCCACATTGTTGGAAATCAAATGCCATGGCTCATTTCTAGATTGTTTTTTCTCAGGTCAAGTTTGACGATTCAAATAAAGATGGACAGATGTTGGTCACACTAACAGCTGATTTGCAAGAAGTCACATGCAAGGGAAATTATTCTAATCAAGGTAAGTTGATAATTTTATCTTGAGCATTACAGTTTATCCTGTTTAATTCTTTCCTTTTTTGCGGTGACTTATGTTGTCTGCTGATAACCGTTTGACACTGATAGTGTTCCTGAAAGAAATTTTTGAAAAAAATTAATTTTAAAAAAAAATCTGCAGATGACAAATATTCTCGAAAACTTTCACAAGATGCAAAGAGTTAATTTTACTCTTTTCCCTGTTTATGCCGACTTTTGTCGTCTGCTAATAACCTTTGCAAACAGTTTGGACCTAGATCAGACAAACTGTCTGATACTCTAGTGACATTCCTGCAAGAATCTTTTGGAAAGATAGTTTTGGAAAAATTCAGCAGACGACAAATAAAGCATTCAAAATTACCCAGCATGCAAAGAGTTGAAAACTGACTTTTCACAGATATGTTTCTTTTTGTTTGATTTGATTCTTTATGTCCCAGTCAACAATTTTTCATTTATGTCGAGACGGGTCTTCCTAGATTGAACCAGTATTAAGCAAGGATAAATGTGTCTTGCTCAAGGACACAACACAGTGACGCCAATGAGGCTCGAACCTGTGGCCCCTCGGTCTCCAGTCAAGCACTCTACCACTGAGCCACTGTGCTCCCTTCACAATTATGTGACAAGTAGCAAACTATACATGCACAGGTTAAGTAAACACAATTTTTGGGTGTAAGATTGTAAATATTTTCTTACCCATGAGTTTTAACATATGTCTTGGGTGCTCAAAAGAACTGTCTCATTGAGACGGTTCTTTTGAGTACCCAGAACATATGTTTTTGTTGAGAAATAAGAAATTTGTTTTACGCACTCTTAACTGAACGCTTGATCATGGGTTGGTATATTTAATTTCAGATGAAGTGATAAAATCCAGAGGCGGCTCTTATGCTCTAGATGCGATAGTTATTATAGTTTCAATATTGTCTATGTTACTCTGCTCCCGGTCAGTGTTTAGAGCCCAACAGCTGAGAATTGTAAGTACATACAGTAACACCTGTGTAAAATGGCCACTCAAAAATAGACAAAACAAAGATCTTAATGACAAATGGTAGCTTAATGAAGGTCAATAGTATTGCAGAATGCTCCCCTCGGAGCATTCTGCAATACTTTTGACCTGCAGTAAGCGACAATTGGTCTTGAAAAACAATTTTGGGACTTTTTGAGAGTGGCCGTTTTACACAGGTTTTACTGTATTGTATCGTTAAGCTTGTTAGAGCCCTGTCAAGCGCACGGATTTCAATCAAAAACATGATGATGATGATGATGATGATGATGATGATGATGATGATGATGATGATGATGATGATGATGATTGTAGCTATGTAAAATTCAAGGACTTTTCAAGGACCACTAATAGACTCTCCTACAGTTTTTGATAACGCTATATTTATATAAAATATAGACTTACCATTTAAAATCCAACTTTTCAAAAGCTAAACAACTTGAGACAAGGCTTAAATATCTGTATAAAATATATGGTGCAGAATATATGCATAATATTGTTTGCCTTTACTTGCTACAGCATAATGAATCCTCTGCTATGTACTGGTTCAAACCAGGAAGCCCCATCCCGACATGACTGAAAAATTGTTGACTGGGACATAAAAAATGTTAACAAAATACAAAACAAATCATCATAGCACTCATTTTGATGGCCATCTATGAACTGTACATGGACCAAAAGCCATATTCAAACCTGTCCAAGATATTTATAAAACCACTGCATCATTAACCCATATACGCGTAGTGTCCTTTTTGTGGGATATTGGGAAATAGTGCAAACCCAGACCAGACGCCGCAGAACACGGCGTCTGATCAGGGTCTCCACTGTTTGCTCACAGAATATTGTATCAAAATTTGAATAAAAATGAAAATTACCATCCAACTTCCATTAAAATGGAAATGGACTTGTCCAATTGATAAGAACGGGAAATTCCATTTGGCTTAAAGGGGTTAAATTTTGGTAGAAATCAGGTGACAAGTGACTCAGTTCACGGAGTAGACACAAAAGTAGACAAATTGACAGACTTTATGTATGTATGGTATGGTATGGTATGGTATGGTATGGTATGGTATGGTATGGTATGGTGTATGGTATGGTATGTATGTATGGTATGGTATGGTATGGTATGGTATGGTATGGTATGGTATGGTATGTATGTATGTATGTATGTATGTATGTATGTATGTATGTATGTATGTATGTATGTATGTATGTATGGTATGGTATGGTATGGTATGGTATGGTATGGTATGGTATGGTATGGTATGGTATGTATGTATGTATGTATGTATGTATGTATGGCTCGGCTAGGCATGGCATGGCACGGCACGGTACCGTATGTATGAACCAAAACTTCACAAGCTTGCTTTCTTTTTTTACATTTTATTTTTATTTCAGAAAACGAATAAGTTCTTCAGACATGTAAGAGGCAAGCCTTTAGATGTATCGGACCATTTTGAGTTTGTGAACCTGTGGTATGTGACAATCATTATCAATGATATCTTGACAGTAGTTGGCTCAGGGTACAAGATACAGATAGAAGGGAGAGTAAGTAACGTTTTTATATACAATGTATTTGAAAAAAATCAATAAAAAGGACAAAACTTTATTATCTGCGATATTATCAAACCAGCCGTGACATGTGATTTCCAACAATGTGGCATTTTGATATGAATAGACTCAGACGAGCCTGTGCAGTCTTCTTTTAAGCTTAGAATCTCCAAATGATGTTCAGTCAGTAGATTAATATGCATAGAATATTCAAGTGACGAGCGAAGGCTCTGATCAGACTGCACGTATGCGCAGGCTGATCTGAGGCTTTGCTGGTCGCACAGACCACATTGTTCAAAATCTCATGTTGCGGCTCAATTATGATTTTGTTGAAAAAAGAACAATAGAAATTCAGAAACCTAAATTTTCTTGTGCTATGTCAATTCTCAGTAATGTGACAATCATTATCAAAATTTTATGATTTATGATATGATATGGCACCTGGAAGTGATATTATACCATGTTTGAAATCTATAAACCACTAGTGCTTTACATATTTAGTAAGAGTATGTAATGACGTCTATAACCTAAAGCATTAATGCTTACACAACTGGTACCTTGTCCGTCAAACTCTACTTAAGGTTTTCAACTGATATATTTGAAAGTTGTACAGTCCTTTAGTTAAAGTTGTACAGGCCTTAAGTTAAGAATGCATACCAGTAAATTAATTTTTTTATTTCTCAACCAAAACATATGTTGTAGGTACTCAAAAGAACCGTCTCAATGAGACGGTTCTCTTGAGCACCCAAACATATGCTAAAGATTATGGGTATGAAAACATTTACTATTTTACACTGAAATTTTTTGTTTATCTAAACCTAAGGTTGTATATAATTTTCCTAAATGCATTTTGGTTTTGCATGACAGTGAGAGGAGTTTGGTGGCTCAGTAGTAGAGTGCCTGATTTGAGATAAAGTGGTTGTGGGTAGAGCCTCCCCGGAGGCACTGAGTGTCTGAGAGCCTTCCTGTTCACTCTTACATTTTTCTAGACATTAATGCCTGCACATTTAGTATCTTATCTCAGCAACTACTTTTACCCTAACTTATTGAGGTGAGCATGTGGATTTACAGTGACATCCCCTAACATTGTTCAGCCCCTAACATTGTGCACTAGCCCAAGTGGCTATGCCTTATTTAATCAGATAAAATATTTTTTGATATTTAATATCAGGTTACTTTTGGAAAGAGAAAAACAGCAAAACATTTGCACTTAATGCTTTCACTGCTGAGCAAGGGTGGATTTCGGCAAAAAATGGAAAATGTTTTTAGAAATTCTCTGTTCGTAATTTCAAATGAGATATGGTTCAAATCATTTACTTTGATTCAAGTTATTGATGAAGTAAATTGTTGAGAACAACCTGGTGTTACTTTCACTGGTATGTTTGGTAAAAGTAATTAATAAGAGAAGTTATTGAAAATTTAACAGACAGTGCGCAATGTTAGAGGACTATTTTTGTTATGCGAAAACGGGAGAGTTGTGCACTTCAAATCAAAGTTGCTTTTAAGTTGGCTTTTTTCTTATTATATCCAACGGAGGTTAAAAGTCTTAAGTGTGCAATGTTAGGGGCCCACACCGTACATGTAGTTTGAAGTTTCATTTTCTGGATATCATTGATCATATTATTTCATGTAAACATTTCAAGACTGCAACCATGCAGTCTGATAACTAAAAAGGGGTGGTGGCAGAGGATGTGAGACATCTTATGTTATGCTAGATAACATTTTCTAGTCTCCCTATATGTTTGTATTTCAGAATATGAAGAGTTCTTCTCTCAACTATGACGTTTGCGGCGTGATGCTTGGTACGGGTAGCCTCCTGGCATGGCTGGGTGTTCTCAGATACGTAGGATTTTTTGAGCAATTTAATGTAAGTGAAATATTACTTCAATTATTTTACCAAATTATGCCTAGTGTCACATTAATGTGATGTTGGCAAATAGTGTAGACCCAGATGTTAGTTCAAATACGGCACAGACCAAAAATTGGTTTTCAAGACCAATTATCGCTTAATGCAGGTCAAAAGCATTCTGCAATACTTAATCCCTGCATTAAGCTAGCATTTGTGATCAAGACCTTTGTTTTGTGACTTTTTTCTATTTTTGAGTGGCCGCTCAAGACAGGTTTTACTGTGTATATATTTTTATCTTTCAGATACTTATTCTAACATTGAAGAAAGCATTCCCAAATATGTTAAGATTCCTAGCCTGCTGTCTCATGTTGTATATTGGTTTTGTTATATGTGGATGGGTGATTTTAGGACCATATCATATAAAGGTAGGTGGCTACATGTAGGCTCATCTTAGTATGAAATGGTATTGATCACATACTGCAGAACTCATTAAGTGCTCAGACCCAATAAACACGGACTAGTCATTTACATACAGGTAAATGTATTTATTGGAAATACGTTTTCATGGCTCAACGGTTGATGAGCTTTCAAAACTGACATATGTTGACGATTAAATAATCATATCTCCGTTATTTCTCTGCATATCTTTGAATTTTCTTCAAAAAGCAATGGTTCAATATACTATCTTTAAGACTTAATTGTTATATTTATTGAAAGTTTATCCGTCTTTATGAACATCGGCAAGAAACCTAGGGTACGTCAGAAATCAACATAAAAAGATTAGAAAACTTCAATTCTTTTACTGTAACTCGTAATATTTTAGCTTCGTATACCGGGAGTAACCACTTATAATCTCGTGTATGGTAAGAATCAATTTTATTGGCTGTAGTACTTTGAAATAGCGCTAAAATAAAGCCTCAACAACATAACTTTGTATTTCCGTCAGTGACCAGTCTGTTTATACTGGGTCCGAGTTAAGTGTAATAGCATACCTATCAGAAGTTGTAAAATTCTAGTTTTGTTTTAGCTCACCTGGGCATGAAGTGCTCAAAGTGAGCTATTGGGATCAGTCAATGTCCGGCAACAATGGTCGTGTGATGTGTGACATCAAAAGTTTGATTTAAATGACAATTCCTCCTATACCACTGGGCCAATTTTAACCAAACTCCTCTGGAATGTTCCTTTGCAAAAATAGCTGAAACAAATTTAATATGTAAAAAACATGGCCACTAGGGGGCAGGGCTTATTGTAGCTAAGGAAACATTAAAATCTTCTCTGAAACCACTTGCAAAATGGTCATTAGATGACGAATTTGATGTAAAAAAATATGGCCTCCAAGGGGCATGACCAGTTTCCATAATATACCTATAGATGAAAGAAATTTTAAACATCCTCCTCTGGTCTGAACCAATGGTAACACTTGAAAACAATTTGGCAGAAATCTGCTACAATGACAGCTTAAACAAATTTTATCTGTTAAAAAACATGGCCACCAGTGGGTGTGGCTTATTTGTTACTTGTTGAGACTGTTCTTTTGAGTACCCACAACATATGTTTTGGATGAGAAATAAAGACAATAACTTTCCAATAAGCACTCTTATCTGGAGGCGTGTGACCTTCTATAAAAATAGCTAAATTTGTTGACAGCTAATTTCACACACAACTCCACCCTAATGAGATAAAATACAGAACAATGTTTCAGTCACCCTGCTACAAGGTCACATTCTTATGGGAGATAATATGTCACCCATAGAACTACGCAGTGGAGGTGAGGGTACCTAATAAGCAGTGCTAATTACACTTTTTCATTGGCGTTTGGTCTGAGCTTTGCCTAACAGTCTGTGTGATGAGTTTCAATTCATATAAAATTGCTCATATTTGGCATGTATCATATGAGGTCGTCTGGGAGTGAAATAACACAATGCATTAATTCGATAAACCACTAGTGGTTTATAGATTTTCTGGAAACAGTATGAAATGACGGTTTTAACGTCACGCATATGGCAAAACCCTAACGTTTTTACGCCAAAAATATGAATTCAAAATAATTTTAATGTCATATGATCAATAGAATCTAACATTCCTGCTCCTGTATTATTGAATTTATTTAAGAGATAAAATGGGAGGCAAGCCTCGCATTTTATCTCTTTTCCCCAACTCATTTAATAAATTCAATAAAACATGAGCACTCATGTAAGATCCTCAATCTAAAAATCTTTTTTTTTGTTTTATTTAACTCTTTGCATGTGTTTGAAATATTTGAATTTTTACCTAAATTTTATTCTTCTCTTAATCATAGGATAAACAAAGATTTTGGGTATAAAATTGTGAATACTTTATAATTCATCTGTTTAAATATTTGAGCCGTGACATGTGATTTCCAACAATGTGACATTTTGACAAGTGTAGACTCAGACAAGCCTGTGCAGCCTCATTTAAAGCTTAGACATTCCAAATAATGTTCTTGGAGAAGAACTATATAAGCTACATGCTTCCGTTCTTATCCTCATCTTATTGTTTCAATTTGTATTTACCATGTACAAATTAATTTGAATAAAATATGTTTAAACCAAATAATGTTCGGGCAGTAGTTGAACACTCGTAGAATATTCAAACAACTAGTAAAGGCTCTGATCAGGCTGCGCATATGCGCAGGCTGATCTGAGCCTTTGCTAGTTGCACATACCACATTGTTGGAAATGTCATGTCGTGGCTCAATTTTGTTTTTGGATGCTCAAAAAAACCCTGTCTCATTGAGATTGAAACAGTTCTTTTGGGTACCCACAACACATGTTTTGCTTGAGAAATACGAAAACTATTGTTTAATTACACGCTCTTAATGTTAGCCCTGTTATTATCTTTCAGTTTCGCCACATGAGTACGACCTCAGAATGTCTATTCTCCCTTATTAATGGTGACGACATGTTTGTAACGTTCTCAGCTACAGAGTCTAACAATGAGCTTGTATGGTACTATAGCCGGGTATATCTCTACTTGTTCAACTCACTGTTCATTTATGCCGTGCTTAATCTCTTCTTAGCAGTCATCAACGAAACATACATGACCATTAAGGTAAGTTGAAGTTTGTGTCCAAGGTAACACAGATCATAGAATATCAGGGCTTACCGTGGCTCAGAATTTGTTGTAGCCAACACTTTAGCCAAATGGAAAAAGTTGGAACCAAATGAAATTAGCTTTAGCCAAGGTTTTAGCTGGAAAGTAGTATGAACAAGTTGTTTTGTATTTACATGTAACTCTTTGCATACTAGGGGTGAACCTTTGCAAACAGTTTGGATCCAGATCAGGCCCGACATTTTGTCAGGCCTGATCTGGGTCCAAACTGTTTGACACCCTGATGGTATTGAAAAAAAAAATCAAGCATCCAAAGAGTGAAATATGGCACATTAATATTATAAGTGTGAAGGAATAATAAAAGCAATATTGGAAAATCCAAAAGCTGAGCAAAATACACTTTTTCGCAAATATGTAATTTTTGAACCACCTGGATTGTGCTTTTAGCCAATGTCTTATATTTGTAGCCACTCTACATTTATAGTAGCAAATGGCTACAATGGCTAATGGCAGGGTGAGCCCTGAATATATAGCGCTCATATTTCATATGCAGATGCCAATGCTGGAGGTATGTAAAATTATGAGCATTGCAGTTAATTTGGAGCACAGTGGCTCAGTTGGTAGAGTGTTAGACTGGGGATCGAACGGTTACTAGTTCGAGACTTGCCGATGGCGGCGTCACTGAGTTGTGTACTTGAGCAACGCACTTTATCCACTGCATAGTACTGGTTTAACCCAGGAAGACAAGAAATTGTCCTGACATGACTGAAAAATTGTTGACTGGGGTGTAAACCATATTGCTGCTAAAAATGTTCACAATGAAGTACAAATAAATGAAGGGGGAAAACGGTTGTATATGAACTAATAAAAATTACAGCTTAGAAAAAAGACAACATTATGAACTAATACATAATATTTTAAACTGACTAAAAGGAATAATTTATGGTGTACAAATTATTCAAGTGTACAAACTAATACATCTACATCTATGTAATAAGTATCTTCAGTCACCGATACTGCTGGCGGAAGAATAAAAAGAAATAATAGGAAAGTTAGAAAACAGTGATAGGAAAGACAGAAAATTGGAAAGATTTCAAAATGAAGACAGGAAATCGTCCTAACATGACTAACTGTATATTAATTGAGCCAGTGCATGAGATTTCCAACAATGTGGTATGTGCGACCAGCAAAGCCTCAGACCAGCCTACGTATACGCGCAGTCTGATCAGAGCCTTTGCTAGTCTCTTTAGTATTCTATGATTGTTAAGCTACTGACTGAATACCATTTGGAATTTCTAAGCTTAAAGGGAGGTTGCACAGGCTCGTTTGAGTCTACACTTGTAAAAATGCCACATTGTTGGAAATCACATGTCACAGCTCAATTTTCTATGTACTGCACATATTGTGAAGAAAATCTCCACTGATATTATTTTTTTTGTTTGTTTGATTTCATTCTTTACGTCCCATCAACAATTTTTCAGTCATAAAGGGATGGGTCTTCCTGGGTTGAACCAGTACTATGCTAGGATTAATGTTCTTGCTCAAGAACACAACACAGTGCCGCTGATATGATATTGTGGTTTTGTTACAGGACTACTCCACAGAAGGTTTTCCGAAAAGTGAATTGTTTAAGTTTATCGATGAATGCACAGATGAAGCACATTCCCCAATATACAGAACAGATGACAGAAACAGATTTGGTGCCTTATATTCTGTATGCTGTTGTTGCGGGTAAGATTGTTTAATCATTAACCCTTAACGCGCAGCAAACAACAAATTTTGCTGCATCTTTCCTAATTTTTTAAAAAATAAGGTATGATATTTCATGAGAATTGTCTGCTGGCAGACGATTCTCATGAAATATCATGCCTTATTTTATATTTTTGAAAAAGCGGCAGAATTTGGATTTGTCATCTGCTGCAAATTATAGGTGGCGCTTTAAGGGTTAAAAGCTCAATTTGACAAGCTCAGAGTAAGGATCACATGAATCCTTCAGGAGTGTGAGGATGGGAAAGAAAAATCTGTCCCAGCGATCACTGTTTGGCATCACAAGGCTTTTCTAGTGATAACAAACAGTGATTCTGAGGGACAGATTTTCTATCCTACCCTCACACAAAATATGGATTCTTTATCTTGCTCACCATTGAATTTTAGTTCACCTGAGCCAAAGGCTCACAGATGAGCCACTAGTGGTATTACAGGTCAACTATTAGTGGTATGGGATACCGATGCTTCTGGTGTCGCATTTACCTAACATCCGTCAATATTTTCAAACATCTTCTCTGAAACCACTGGGCCAATTCAACTCAAATTTCATGTGGAGACTCCTTAGGGTGGGAGAAAGAAAGTTCGCGCATATGTTCCTTTTCGTTTAATAAATGTCATATGAAATGATCACTTGTGTAAGATCCTCTATGTAAAGTAGTCAGTGTGTGCTTATAGGAGCATGTCAGCTCAATATGTTGAATATGGTACAGTGCAGTCCCATTGAAACACTATATTGGGGTCCAAAGGACATGGGCAGATCTAGAGGGGGAACAGGGGGTCCAGACCCCACCTGAAAAATCACAAAAATATAGGGTTTCTTTGCAATATTGACCTGGATCCCCTAAAAATCACAAAGCTACCAAGCCAGCATTCAATAATGGGGCATCATCAGCACGCAAGCGAAATTCCATTTAAATGGCGTTTTGCTGGCAGGCCGATGGTGATCCGCTTATAGTGGTATTTGGATCCTCCCTCCCCTCATCAACTAAAAAAACCCGTCAA
The DNA here is from genome assembly GCA_964019695.1 of Loripinus fragilis. Classification (NCBI taxonomy): domain Eukaryota; kingdom Metazoa; phylum Mollusca; class Bivalvia; order Lucinida; family Lucinidae; genus Loripinus; species Loripinus fragilis. Next base: position 90,659,634 of record OZ026518.1, read on the forward strand.
AGTTGGACCCCCTCCGACAAAATTTTCTGGATCCTCGCATGTAGGAATGGACTGTGTTATACAGGAATTGTGTTATAAAGGGACACTTTTATAAAGGAATCATAGGAAAATGACCATTTAATGGTCGTTTTCCTGTAATTCCTTTGTAAAATTCCATGGTAAAAGAATTTGAGAACCACAACATGACCAAATCATGTTCTTATCATGTTATAAAGTGTGCACTTTTATAAAGGAATTATAGGAAAACGACCTTTTAATGGTCATTCTCCTATAATTCCTTTGTAAAATTCCATGGTAAAAAAAAATTGAGAGCCACAACATGACCAATGTATATCCAAATCATGTTCTAATCACTTTTACAATTGAATTATAGGAAAACGACCATTTAATGGTCGTTTTCCTATAATTCCTTTGTAAAATTCCATGGTTAAATCTTTTTAGAGCCACAACATGACCATTTTATATCCAAATTATGTTCTAAGGAGCTGTGATTTAAATGGACTTCACTGTAGTTATTCTTTATTTAATACATGTGCACTCAATATTCTTTGTTTAATACATTTTACAGAGGGAAGGACCCAGATGTTCCGGATGAATTCACAAGTTTGATATGAGGATCAACTACCCCACCCACCTTGACCTGCAGGAATACTCATCGGTTGTGTGCAATAATACAGTTCTTTGCATGCTGGGTAATTTTGCTTTTGTGGTCGTCTGCTGACTTTTAAAAATTAACTTTTTCAGAAAATTCTTTCAGGAACATGATCAGTGTGTCAAAGAGTTTGGGTCCAGATCAAAACCGACATATGTCTGTCTTGATCTGGGTCAAAACTCTTTGCAAAGGTTGTCAGCACACGATCAAGCAAGGAAAAATAATTATGCATAGAATATGGCACACTACAAAAAAGGAGAAAAAGGAGGCAAAAATAGACTCAGATGTACAAAGTGAGTTTAACAGATAGCTATTAAATGGAGATAAATTGTGATAAAAAAATGTGTCATTCACAAAAACTGGGAAGAAAAGGAGATGATTTTTATACAGAGAAGTGACAGACTCCACATAAAAGGAAGCCTTGATTTGCACAGATTTGAACAGAACCTGTAAATGAAGGGCTTTCTGTACCAAGAAAGGACAGATTCAGTACAAAAGGAGGCCTTGGTTTGCACAGATTTGAACAGAACCTGTAAATGAAGGGCTTTCTGTACCAAGAAAGGACAGATTCAGTACAAAAGGAGGCCTTGGTTTGCACAGATTTGAACAGAACCTGTAAATGAAGGGCTTTCTGTACCAAGAAAGGACAGATTCAGTACAAAAGGAGGCCTTGGTTTGCACAGATTTGAACAGAACCTGTAAATGAAGGGCTTTCTGTACCAAGAAAGGACAGATTCAGTACAAAAGGAGGCCTTGGTTTGCACAGATTTGAACAGAACCTGTAAATGAAGGGCTTTCTGTACCAAGAAAGGACAGATTCAGTACAAAAGGAGGCCTTGGTTTGCACAGATTTGAACAGAACCTGTAAATGAAGGGCTTTCTGTACCAAGAAAGGACAGATTCAGTACAAAAGGAGGCCTTGGTTTGCACAGATTTGAACAGAACCTGTAAATGAAGGGCTTTCTGTACCAAGAAAGGACAGATTCAGTACAAAAGGAGGCCTTGGTTTGCACAGATTTGAACAGAACCTGTAAATGAAGGGCTTTCTGTACCAAGAAAGGACAGATTCAGTACAAAAGGAGGCCTTGGTTTGCACAGATTTGAACAGAACCTGTAAATGAAGGGCTTTCTGTACCAAGAAAGGACAGATTCAGTACAAAAGGAGGCCTTGGTTTGCACAGATTTGAACAGAACCTGTAAATGAAGGGCTTTCTGTACCAAGAAAGGACAGATTCAGTACAAAAGGAGGCCTTGGTTTGCACAGATTAGAACAGAACTTGAAAATGGAGGGCCTTGATTGTCACATCTGCCTTGAAACGTACTTCAATTTTACTCAATTGTGTAGGACAAAGTTCAGTTAATGGAGACCATCTTGAAAATAAATTGTTTGACCTATTTTGGTGCAACATATGCTGCACCAAGTAAAGGTAAAACAGATATATACAAATTTATAAGCTATATCTTAATTGTCAAAAACTTAATAAGCTGAAATTTAAAGTCTATCTTGTTCCTTGATAATCTTGCAGTCCTTGAAAACAGTGAGTTCTTAGTGGTTGGACAGGTCCTTGAAAAATCTTTGAATTCTATGTAGCCTTGCATGTACATACTCTGGAAATGAAGATGAATGCGTGCAAACTTAGGCATAGAATCAACAAAAGCAGGAAAGAAAAAGGAAAAATATCATGTGCTGAATAAATGACTCCGCAAAAGCAGAAAATAAAGCGTGGTTCATACTTTGAACTTGGAATTAGACTCCACTATAAAGGAAAGAAAAGGTTTTAATTATGTGCCAAATCAGATAAACTCCACAAATACAGTAAAACCTGTCTTATGCGGCCACTCAAAAATAGACAAAACAAAGGTCTTTAAGAAGCATGGTAGCTTAATAAGTTCGAAAGTATTGCAGAATGCTCTTTTGGATCATTCTGCAATACTTTTGACCTGCATTAAGCGATAATCGGTCTTGAAAACCAATTTTTGGTCTTCTTTTTGAGTGGCTGCTTAAGACAGGTATTACTGTACTGGGTGAAAAGAGAGATCAAATTAGCCCATACCCTCTCACTAAATTTTTGTCTTGAAAATGTTGTCTGCTATTTGTGTTGTATATACTCAAGCCCACTTCAGACTAGATTTTATCTAGGTGGCAAAGGGAGCAGTCTGATCTGGGTTCATATTGTTTGCAATATAGACTCAGGACTTTAGTTAAAAGTGGATAACAGAAAAAATAATTTTCTTATTTCTCAACCAAAACATATGTTGTAGGTACTCAAAAGAACCGTCTCAATGAGACGGTTCTTTTGAGGACCCAAAACATATGCTACAAACTATGGGTAAGAAGATATTGACAATTTTACGCTGAAATTTTTGTTTATCTAAACCTGTGTAGGCTACCTATGACATATGCAGACAACATACGTTGTGAGTGGTGGGAATAGGGTTAAGAGAAAGTGAATTTTATGTTGGAGCACATGTTAAGTCTACCCCATAATGGCATCTGGATGAAATCATTTTTTAACCCTTTTCATTCTGGATACGGGAAAACAGGTACTTTGCCAAACAGTGAAGATCTGGATAAAATGCCACATTGTATCAATATTTATCAGTTACCTCTCATATTAACTGCATTGTTGCACGTTGTCTGATAAACGTTGTCTATCTCATGGCATGTGCCTTTATCAGGTCATGATGACATTGCACTTTTTGAATGACGTCACTAATGGCAATGAATTAACACAAAAATCGAATATTACTTTATCGCTAGTTTGAAGAGTGAAACAATGGGTAAACTGATAAATAGAATACCAGGTTTGCGTCTTTTGATATAAAGTTTACCAGGCTCGGCTTTGAGAATGCATGTTGAATCGCTCGGCAAGCCTCGCGATGACAACAAGCATTCTCAAAGCCTTGCCTGATAAACATGATATCAAAAGACACTCACCTAGTATTCTCTAAGGATGGGATAGTCCATAAGAATGAAAAGGGTTAAAGACACCATGAACAGTCAAGCCCCAAGCCTAAAAAATGTATAGCGATAACATGTAGATATAGAGTGAACAAAAATTGAAAAGAAGTCGTAGCTTTTTGAGAGAAAATGTATGCATAAAATAGAGAGGCTGTTTCGGGTCACAAGGCAAACTTCAAGATGGGCCTCGATGTGAGAAAACCTATCTTCGGGGCTTTACAAACAACACAGGTGCAGACCAGCCTGTGCATCCGCGCAGTCTATCAGCGCCTTTGTTATTTGCTTTTTGAAAAGTACCATATTTAACCTTGCTACAGGTGAAATTTCAATTTTCTAGCTAGTTTCTGTTGCTGAGGAGACTGATTTGAAACTCGCTTTGACGAAAACTCGAAGACAGGTTTTCTTGCGATGAGGCCCAGATAGTGACAGTGAACCTGAAGAATATGAGAATCTATTACAAGTGTGAGGGTGGGATAGGGCCAGTAAAGCAAACTTTTTGAGCATAAAATTGTGATTATTTTCTTATCCATCAGTTTAAACATGTGTTTTGGGTGCTCAAAAGAACCGTCTCATCGAGACGGTTCTTTTGAGTACCCACAACATATATGTTTTGGTTGAGAAATAAAAAAAAAAAAAATTTCAGTTACACACTCGTATATGAGTGTGAGATAGAAAAGTCTGTCCTGAGATCACGTTTTAGCATCACAAGGCATGCCAAGTTATGCCACCTTCACACAAAGGATGGATTCTTTTCTTGTTCACCATTCAATTCTGCATTTTTATTCGACATTAAGCTTCTAGACGTTTCTGGATAAACTGAGATGTGACATTACATGATATCACTTTGACATGGCATTTTTGTCATGATTCACATATAACACAGTCCAATGAGCCCCAAAGGAACTGTATTGTACTGGTAAATGACTTATGAGACATGCACGGATCCAGAGGGGGGGGGGGGGCTGGGGTCCGGACTCCACCTCCCCTCCTGAAAAATTTACAAAAATATAGGGTTTCTTAGCAAAGCTGGTCCAGATCCCCTGAAAAATCACAAAGCTACCAAGCAAGCATTCAATGTTGGGCCATCATGGGCCCACCAACAAAATGCCATTAAAATGGCATTTCACTGGCAGGCCAATAATGGCCTGCTTTTAGTTATATTTGGATCCTCTCTTTCCTCATAAAGGAAAAAAAAGTTGGACCCCCTGATAAAACTTTTCATGTGAGAAGCATGTCCAGGAACAATGTGATAGGATAAATGACTGTTATGATAAGATTGAAAAAAAAATTGAAAGTGAATGTTATTACAACCATACATTACTAGGTTAGCAAATAGGTAGGACCAGATTTTTTTATTAGTTTATTTACAAACCCTCCTACTGTAATTTTCCGGAAAGTAGAAAAAAAAATCTAAATTTATTTTTTTATTTTATCACTTAATATTATTTCTTTTGTTAAAAAATATTTTTGAGGTTCTATCTGTGTATTTTTGAGAGTGACACTGTTAAAAGTGATTGTCCTGTCCAGTTTTTTTTGAAAATGATGAAATATGTTAAGATTTCATACAGAATGTTGGTTAACTTTACTAGTTTTACTGTTTTTTCTGGAAATATTAAAAAAAAATCTGAAAATGACCAGTCAACTGGTCATTTTCAGAGCTTTTTTTGTCCCCGACCCTAAATCTGATTTTTTTTCCTGAAAATCAACTAATAAAAGATTTTAGCCTACGTAATGAAATCAAATTTGGCGAAATAGCTGTGCTGTAAATATACACAATTTGCCATTCGGTGACAGGTATTTCAATAATGATTGGCAGCTTGGCATGTTGTAAAGAGAACAACACAATAACAATGGACATGGTACTTGACAAGTGTAAATTTCATGATGGTTTTCCTTATTTTTCACTACTTTTAGTTGCTGGTACTCATTAGAATTGCTTCATATGTCTTTTCAGTGAAAGAGAGGTTTTCACTTTAAGATTTTTTTTCCACAAATTCTCAACTAATTTTATGGTTTTAGTGATATTAGCATGTAGAAATGAACAAGTTTCCATGTAGTTTGGTATACACCTGAATGGTAATAACATACTGCCGAATTAATATTAAGCCTCTGTTTTTCTTGCAACTTGTGGCGAGATGTGATTAATTATAACTTGCCAAAACTCACCATAAATTGCCACAGATTGCTTACATTTTCTGGATAAATTTTTTGATCAGAAAAAAAACATGACATCTCTATGATATGGGCCTCGACGAGAGAAAACCTGTCTTTGGAGGTTTGCGAACAACAAAAATGCAGACCAGCCTGCGCATCCTGGCAGTCTGATCAGCACCTATGTTCTTTGCTTATTGGAAAGTAGCATACCTAAACTTGCTACAGGGGAAATTTCAATTTTTTAGCTAGTCTCTGTAGCTGCAGAGACTGATTTGAGTCTCGCTTTGTCGGGACCCGAAGGCTGGTTTTGTTGTAACAAGGCCCATATTTTAACTACATACAATGTATGTGATATTGAATTTACCATAAATGTTCAGACAAGTAGGTCTGATGTAACATCAATCACCCAGATCAGTCTGCTCCTGAAGGGGCAGTCAGTTTTGGTTGTACACTGTTTACCATTCCATTCTGTCACTAGATTTTACATACCTTGTAAGGTATAGTCAAATTTTAGAATAATTCTGGTATTAAGAAGTTTTAACCTAAAAGCACCAAGAAAAAATGCATCCGAAAATGTTGTCTGCTGAAATCATCTTCTACAAATAATTGCCTAACAATACTGACAAATTAAGTACAGAAGCAAACAGTGTGAACCCAGAACAGACTGCTCCTAGAGGAGCAGTCTGATCTGGGTCCATACTGTTTGCCATAGAGGCTTCTGAAACACTTCAGCAGACGAGAAAAACAGACAACTTTTGTTGCGATTGGCGCTTTAAGGGTTGAAAGATGTCTGAATATTTAAACCTTAGACCACCATTAATGACTGCAGCAGACGACACATTTTATGAATACCCTTTTTTATTTTCAGTAAAAGAAAGGCTTGACATTTCATGAATGATTCATATGAAATATCAATCCTTGTTTGGCTTCTTAATGCATGAACGAAATTTGAAAATGTCATCTGCTGCAAATTTTTGGTGGTGCTTTAAGGGCTTCTGTAAAAAATGTATTATATGAGCTGGCTCATATTCTTAGTATAATAAATATTGTATATTTTTGTATATTATTAATAAGTCTTTCAGTATTGCTGTTAATAATGCCATTGAATAAAAATATGACAACTGGATGTCTCTTGTTCACTTTAACTTTTTGCCCGCTGGATAATTTTCACCTGCGTTGCTTTAGCGAAAGCAGGTTTAGTAGTGGGTCCAATCCGTCCGTACGTCCATCTGTCCGCAACACTTTTGGGGTGCCTAGTTTGTGTAATCTGTAACTCTAACAGTTTTCATTCCTTTATATTCAAGCTTTGCCTAATGATTGTTCATACATTGAAGATATGTTACTCCTATTTTGTGCATATTTGATAAATATTATCTCATTTTTTACGGGTGTTGAACTTAGACATTTTTTCCATCTGAAATGCGTAGAGGGTGTCAGGTTTGTGTAATCTGTAACTCCAACAGTTTTCATTCCTTTATATTCAAACTTTGCATAATGATTGTTCACAAATTGAAGATGTGCACCTCCTACTTTGTGCACATTTGATAAATATTTTCACATTTTTTACGGGTGATGAACTTAGACATTTTTTCCAACCAAAATGCGTAGGGGGTGTCTGGTTTGTGTAATCTGTAACTCCAACAGTTTTCATTCCTTTATATTCAATCTTTGCATAATGATTGTTTATACATTGAAGATGTGCACCTTCTATTTTGTGTACATTTCATGATATTTTTTCTCACTTTTTGGGGTCTTGAACTTTGACATTTTTTTCTGTAAAATGCTAAGAGGGTGTCTGGTACGTGTAATCTGTAACTCCAAAAGTTTTCATTCCTTGATATACAAACTTTGAATAATGATTATTCATACATTGAACATGTGCACCTTCTATTTGTGCACATTTGATAAATATTTTCACACTTTTTAGGTCTGTTGAACTTAAATATTTTATCCACCTGAAATGCTTATTTGATTTGTCTGATTTGTGTAATCTGTGACTCCAGCAGTTTTCATTCCTTCATATTCAAACTAAATATGGTATAATTGCTCACACATTGAACATGTGTGCACCCTATATTTTGTGCATATTTGATAATATTTTTGGGATTGTTAAACTTAGACATTATTATGTCTACACCACACATTGTTTATTTGTGTGTAATCTGTAATTCAGACAGATTTCATTCCTTTCAAACTTTGCATAATGATTGTTAACACATTGAAGATGTGCAAGGGCGACGCAGGTCCAGAGCAGAGTTTGGTCTTGTTCATCATAAATTTTGTCGTCTTCTGATTTTTAAAGAAAAACTGTTTTCAAAAAATTATTTCCCGAATACCATCAGAACATCAAACAGTTTTGGATCCTGATCAGGTTGGACATTATGTCCAGCCTGATCTAGGTCCAAACTGTTTGCAAAGGTTATCAGCAGATATCACTAGCAATAATAGCAATTTTAATACTTGTCCTTCAGCTGTTGTCCTTTGCTGTAAACGAATATATAAAATACCAAACTATTCAGTAGTAGGATTCCAATTTTTATACCACCCTTACCAACTTAAGCATGAAATATCTTGTGATGTGCAAGGTCTACACTGATGTAGGTGGTATAAAATAGTTATACCTTGTTTGTCCACCTGTATGTAAGATAATCCACTCGCTAAAGCTTGTGGATTATCTCCATGTAGAGGCGGACAACTCATGGTATTACTATTAGATTCATGAGCAGAATAGACACATAAGGACTCTCAGTTACCAGGCCTCGAGGTTATAAAAACTTTTTTCATACTAACTCAGCTGAGCACGAAATTTATTCTGCTCATAAATGTTAAAATGCCAACAATTGTTGGCATTTTAACATTTATTAGCATGGTAAATGCAACATCTGAGAGACTTAAAGCAAGATACTTCTTTATTTGTCGGCATTTTAGTTTTTATGAGCAGTTGAAAGTTCATGCTCAGTTGAGCACGAAAAAAGTTTTATAACCTCGTGGCCTGAGTGACTGTTTATAAGGTCAGGGGAAAACATTATAGCTCCCAACATTCCAGCTATGAATTTTTGATGGAATCCTATCCCCTAAGCCATTGATTGAATTTTATTCACTTTTGGTTCAAATGATAATTCCATCAAGGCTCTATATCTTTTATCTTCCTCAACATTACTTTACCTTTTCCATGTTAAGTCTAAATATTATTGAAACTATTTCCATAGTATATTCTGATGTAGGATTTTCCCTCAGAGCACAATATTATCACTGTGACAGTGTGACCTCAGACGCATTATTTTAACCATGTGCAAGGTTTATGAGATATCTGCCCTTGATAGATCTAAAATATGCTTTTTGACCTGTTGTTCCTTGACCATATGAGATATCTTAATGAAACTTCACTGCTATAAATACCACAAAAATATTTCTGTGGCCATTTATCTATCATATCCCTTAAAGCGCCAAGAAAAAAATGCATCTGAAAATGTTGTCTGCTGAAGTCGTCTGCTGCAAATAATTGCCCAACATTTTTGACGAATTAAGTATAGAAGCAAACAGCATGGACCCAGAACAGACTGCTCCTATAGGAGCAGTCTGATCTGGGTCTACACTGTTTACCATAGAGGCTTCTTAAACATTTCAGCAGACGAGAAAAATCAGACAACTTTTGTTGTGATTGACGCATTAAGGAATAAGTTAAGATACCCAGCAATGGCGGGGTATTATGCAGTGCCTGCCATGCTTTTATTATAAGCTCACCTTAACCGAAGGCTCATGTGAGGTATTTGTATGGCAATGATATTCTGGCCTCCTGTCGTCTGTCCACACTTTCAAATACATCTCTTAAGTTAGTTGGCCAATTTTAATCAAGTTTCATGTAAAGCATCATCAGGTTGGAGGAAATTAAAGGCTGCATAAGGTTTTTGGACTGATTGGATTGGAACTCTGGTTGCCATGTCAACATATAGCTTCCATAGACTTATACTGGAAAACTTTAAAAGTCTTCATCCCTGAAACCATGAGGCCCACAGCTTATATATTTGTTAATAATGTAGCAATGTCTAGCTGTCCCCTGCGTAAATCCTGCCAATCCAGCCCCTGGGGTACAAACTGGCACCGCCCCGAGGATCAAGAGTTTTCATAGACTTAACAATCTTCTTCTCTACAACCACGAGGCCCACAGCTTACATATTTAGTATGTCACACTGTCTAGTGATCCCCTACATAAATCCTGCCAATCAAGCCCCTAGGGTCCAAACTGGCTCCACCCCAGGGATCAAGAGTTTCCATAGACTTATAATGTGATAACTTTTAAAAAATCTTCTCTGAAACCATGAGGCCCACAGCTAGCAATATTTACATAAAGCCTGCCGATCAAGCCCCTGGTGTTCAAACAGGCCCCACCCAGGGGATCAAGTTTCCATAAACTTATAATTGAAAAACCTTTAAAAGTCTTCTACTCTGAAATCATGAGGCACACAGCTTATATATTTATTATGTAGCAATGGCCAGTGGTCCCCTACATAAATCTTTCCAATCAAGCCCCTGGGGTCCAAACTGGCCTCGCCTAAAGGATCAAGAGTTCCCATAAGACTTATAATGTGAAAAACTTTAAAAATCTTCTCTGAAACCATGAGACCCACAGCTTATATATTAGGTATGTTGCAATGTCTAGTGGTCCCCTACATCAAGCCCCTGGGGTCCAAACTGGCTCAGCCCCTGGGATCAAGAGTTTCCATAGACTTATAATCAGAAACCATTTAAAATCTTCTCTCTGAAATCATTAGGTCCACAGCTTATATATTTAGTATATAGCAATGTCTAGTGGTCCACTACATAAATCCTGCCAATCAAGCCCCTGGGGTCCAAACTGGCCCCACCTGTGAGATCAAGAGTTTCCATAGACTTACTATGGAAAAAGCTTTAAAAATCTCTGAAATCATGAAGTTCACAGCTAATATATATGAGCGCGGATCTGACAAAAGGGTCCTTCGGGCATTTTAGCAGTTTTTGTGAAATCAAAATTTCAAAAACGTCTAAATTTTCAAGATTTTGCATGATCTAACAATAGAGTCAAATTGCTTCTAACATGTAATACAATCAAATTCGCAAATAATTCTAATAAAATTAAGTGATACGTATAATGTATGTTGCCATGGCAACAGCTGTGCATATGGACTATACATTTCCTTTAAAACAATGTACCTCATGTCAAATGTTTTTGTAAACACGAGATGAGCGTATGTGGGCCATTTGTGCAGTCTATGCAATTGCATACATATCAAATTTACAGAAACATGGAGCATTCTTGAAATATTGCTCCTAGTGTCTTTGTATAAGCGTCATATGTTAACACGATGGTGTTGACGTCAGAACGTCATTAACAGCGTTAAGTGACGACATGTTTAAAACGCATCATCTATACGAGTTCAAACGCTCATATCTTTGTTATTTGTAAAGATAAGTTCTTCAAATTTTCTGTAATTGTTCACAACAGCTAGGTCTTTCTATATAAGTAAATATCTCACTTTTGACTTTTATTGCCAGAAGGTCTCTTCTTTCAGATCTTGGCTCATATACATGTATTCGTTGCAGTTTCCATTGGTTTCCTACATAAATCCTGCCAATCAAGCCTCTGTGGTCCAAACTGCACCCCCCCCCCCCCTTGAGATCAACATTTTCCATAGACTTATAATGGGAAAACCTTTAAAAATCTTCTACTCTAAAACCATGGGGCTGACAACTTATATATGGGCTGCGACTTGACAAAACCTGTCTTCAGGGTTTCCGAAAAAGCGAGACTCAAACTAGTCTCCTCAGCTACAGAGACTAGTTAGAATAGTGAAATTTCGCTCATAGCAAGCTTGGCTATGATTCTTTCTAGTAAGTGAACAACAAAGGCGCTGATCAGACTGTGCGGATGCACAGACTGGTCCGCGCCTATGTTGTATGCCAACCCCTGAAGACTGGTTTTCTTGCGACGAGGCCCATATTAAGTACGTAGCAATGTCCAGTGGTCCCTTTCATAAATTCTGCCAACCTTACCCCTGGGGTCCAAATTGGCCACGCCCCGTGGTCTCTAGCTCCCATAGACATCATGAGAATACAATGTATCTCTTAAGCCATGAGGCCCTCAGCTTATGTATTTAGTATGTTGCAATGCTTAGTGTTCCCCTAAATAAACCTTGCCAATTATGCCCAGGGGTGTAAATTGGCCTCTCCATGGGAGTCATTTGCTCCCATAGACCTGTAATAAAAAAGAACTTCAAAAATCTTCTGGTTGGTTTAACCCTCATCAAACCAATAAATTTTAACACTGAAAATGATTACAGTAAAACCTGTCTTAAGCGGCCACTCAAAAATAGACAAAACAAAGATCTTAATGTCAAATAGTAGCTTAATGAAGGTCGAAAGTAATGCAGAATGCTCCCTTTGGAGCATTCTGCAATACTTTTGACCTGCATTAAGTGATAATTGGTTTTGAAAACCAATTTTCAGTCGTTTTGAGAGTGGCCATTTAAGACAAGTTTTACTGTACTCTGCTTTTTGTCTGCTGCATATTTTCAAAATGTTTATCATGAGAGCAAACACTATGAAACCTGTTCAGACTACTCCAAAGGGAAATATGTGATCTAGGTTCATATTGTTTACAATATGGGCTTCCATAGTCTTTAAGCAGATAAGAGAGCAGACAACAATTGTTATGATTTGTTTAGATTTGTTACATCTCGGTCAACTATTTTTTTAAAAACATTTATGAGCATGATCAATGTCATACTCAGTTAACATAAAAGTTTTATAACCTTGGGGCTAGGACTCTACCACTGAGCCACTGCACTCCTAACAAATAGCGGGTTTTAAACGGGAAAATGATTAACAACCTCAACATGACCATATCTGGGATGTTAAACATATTGAGGAACCTTCATGAGAGGTCATTTTATATGAAACTTATCAAACAAGCTGTAGCTCCTTTCTTAAGTTTCATATGCAGGACTCCTACAGGCAAGTTATAGTTTAATTCAAGTCCATTACTAAAGATATTAGTTTTAGAAAATCAGTGTAAAATTATGGTGCACCAAATAAAGGTACCACAATTTTATACTGATTTAGGCCTCCAAAAACAGTGTTGAATCCTAGCAAATGGTAAAATTCAAGGAAGTCCTTTGAGTGTTTTTTAAGTACTTTTCAAGGCAAATTTGATTTTCAAGGACTTTTCAAGACAGCCCTGTGTATTCAAGTACTTTTCAAGCCTGTGCGAACCCTGATATGAATTGAGCATAAAACAGCTTTTATCATATGACAGTTTTATCTAGAATTGTATATTTGTAATAAAGACAATATTTCAGTAGAAAGTGTAACAATGTCAAGGACGTCATAGTCACGCTACATTTGCTCAAAAAGCTTTATTCATGTCACTGTTAATTACATTACGTGTCCACTGAAAAAATGATAGAGGAACATACACTGGTCATTTTATATGAAATTTATTAAACATGTCTTTGGCAAGTTTAATAAATTTCACGTGAAATGACCACACATGTAAGATTCTAGTTATCACATGACCTTTTTAATGAGATTGCATTGTTGTCACAGATACAAGTTACTGAGAAAGTGTCTTACATTGTTATCCAGTGAAAAATATCATACAATAAAGTTTGATGTACGGCCCTGTTATCATTTGGGTAATATCTCGTTTTTAGGTCATGTATATATAATAGAGGAGAAAATTCCAACCTGCCCCAGCTGGGAATCAAACCCAGGGTGCTGATTCTATTGGTGACAGAAATACCGCATCGCTGTATAAGCTGGCTTCTACTGAAAGGCAGCATAAGAGTATTATATAGCTGGACCCTGTAATCTGCACCCCTGAATTTCTTGGTACAAGAATCACATGAAATAAGACCAAGGGGGATATTATTGGCACAGTGACAGGGGTAGGAAACTTCATAAACAGAACCGCCAGCTCTGTTTATGGAGCCTGAAAAAAATCACATAAAAACTAAAAATATTTCTTTTATGGTGTAAAATAGCGAAAAAAGGAGGATGTAGTGCTCTGGTCTTTCGACTTCTTATCCAATCTGATGTGAGCTGCAAAATGTGTATGGTTTTATTTGAATCTTTTTTGTTGTGAGGTAAACAACCTTCATGTATCTCATGACAAAAAGGATTCTGACAAAACCGTACACAATTTGCAGCTCGCATCAGCTTAGATAAGAAGTTAAAAGACCAGAGCGGAGCACTACATTCTCCTTTTTTCGCTGTTTTACACCATAAAAGCACCGAATGGGAAACTTACGGTTTTTAGACGATTTTTTTCAGCCTCTATATACAGAACCGGAAAGACCCTCACAAGATTTCCCTTTCAGAGCCTCAGCTCTGTTTATGAAGTTTTCTTACCATGAGCAAGGTCATATGGTGGATTATTTATGGTGGGCGCCATGGTCGTAGAGTAAAATAATTCCAACCTGCTCCAGCTGGGATCCAAACCTAGGTTGCTGGATCTACAAGCTTAAACTAATACCATGTCACTGTAAAAGCCGGCTTCTACCAAGGCAGTAGTAATGTATTATATACCTAGACCCTGTAACATAGAGAACTAGTTATTTTTTCTAAATGAAAGTTCAGTCAGTTCTGCATGAACAATGATGTTGACAATCTGTTTCCATCAGATCATTTAACTGACAGTTTGAACAATCCAGGGTGGTCGAAAAAAAAAAAAAATTGAGCCGTGACATGTGATTTCCAACAATGTGGCATTTTGACAAGTGTAGACTCAGACGAGCCTGTGCAGCCTCCATTTAATCTTAGAAACTCCAAATTATGTTCAGTCAGTAGCTTAACACTCATAGAATATTCAAGCGACTAGCAAAGGCTCTGATCAGAATGTGCGTATGGGCAGGCTGATCTGAGGCTTTGCTGGTCGCACATACCACATTGTTGGAAATCTCATGTCATGGCTCAATAATGGTGATGTACCAGTCTCCCACATGTAACATACATTTTGTGCATCATTGAAGATGAATGGAATTGTGCCATTTCTGTCAAATAAGGGATGAAATGTTTCACAGATGCTCTTCTGTGAATTGATCGAGCATGATCTTGAATTCAACAGATGCATTATAAAGGAGTTCAAGCGATAAGGAGGACTTTTTCCCTAGTTAATATGATTAGGTCAGAATTTTTTTATTTTACTGAAGGACTTTAGAAACACAACAATTATATATATTCACAGTCTCTTCCACGTGGTTGATTTGAGGATGTTTTATTTATCACTTATCCGTTTACACAAGGGACCATGATTTGCCATAGTTTCGATTTGCTCATGCGGTTCATTCTGACGTAACACTGAGGTTAGTGTTTTTCAACAATTGTCGTCTGACAACTGTGAGATTAGTAGTTCAATTTAAAAGCAAACACTGAGCTGGTAGCCAGATGTCTTAACCAACGGAAAAAAAACAAGAAAATTTTCGGCAATAATCGGTAATAATCGTTTAATTACACTCCCAGTTGCAGCGTTTCTTTGCTAACGTCAGTCTTAATTTTTCAAACAGCAATAACAGGCGGATGACGTTCGCGCATGTCACAATAATTTTGTCCTCTGCTCAACGGGTTGCGGAGTATGCGGTGGCACTAAAACATTTTGATTATTCCTGATCCATAGGATATAAACAGCCAATTCTGTCAAAAAAATAATGATGTCACCTAGACAAAATGAACTTTACCAGAGACCTAAAACTTCATGATTTGATTTTGTCTTTCCTTGTGCTTTCGAGAACAAACAATGGTTCGAAAACTTTTTTGCCCTCATTATGGAAGGTATTGATACTCTGCAACTTTTTAAATTTGGGATGTCTCAGAATAATCGCGATGTCATGGCAACTATAAGCCACAGCGTTTCGATTATCTTATTGAATGCAAGCTGAATGATGGGACTTGTCAATTTTATTTTTCAGATAGTTAAAACATTACATTTTGACAATAAATTTGCATTTTAGCAGGTGGTGAGTTTCTAAAGTCCTTCAGTATAGTTGATTAACAAACCCTCCTACTGTAATTTTCAAGGAGAGTAGAAAAAAAAAAAGATTTTTAAAATTGTTTTTTTTTATTTTATCCATTGACTCTAAATATTATTTGTTTCGTTGAAAAAATAATATATTTTTGAGGTTCTGTCTGTGTATTTTTGAGAGTGAGACTGTTAAAAGTGATTGTCCTGTCCAGATTTTTAGAAAAATGATGTCATATTTAAAGATTAATGCAGACTGTTGGTTTACCTTACTAGTGAGGCTTGTATAGGGGTTTTAGGGATACAAGATATTTGTCATTTTACTTCCAGGGATATAGGATACTATCCATTTTACTTTCAGGGACATAGGATACTGTGTTTAATATTTTCGTTACTTCCAGGGATATTGAATATGGGGATATTTGGCAGTTTATAAAGGATACTTGCCTGTTTACTTCAAGGGATATTGGATATTTGCTACCCCCCTATACAAGCCTCACTAGTTTTACTGGGTTTTTTTTTCGGGAGATATTTAAAAAAAAAGCTCTGAGAAGAAAAAAAAAAAGAAGAAAAAAAGCTCTGAAAATGACAAGTCAACTTGTCATTTTTAAAAGCTTTTTTTTTCTTTCTTCTTTTTTCGTCTCCCCGACCCTAAATCTGAAAAAAAAATCCCATAAATCAACTAATAAAAAAATTCTGGCCTTACAAACATAAAATTTTCAAATTACCCTAATTTTTTTTGAAATTGTCTAGGTTCAGCAGTAAAATATCCATACTCAGCTTCAAATTATGTTTCAAAGCAACCCCATCATTTACAAAGCCGTTGATAACTTGAGGTTTTCTGCTTCCATCCCTCATTTTACATCTTTATACTGGGTATATACCATTTATAGATGAATAGAGTTGTGCCATTTCTGTCAAATAAGGGATGAAATGTTTCACAGATGCTCTTCTGTGAATTGATCGAGCATGATTTTGAATTCACCAGATGTACTATACAACCAAGCAACTAGCAGGTTAGCAAAGAGGTAGTTCATGAACTGGAATTTGGAGATTTAGCTGTCAAGCCTTTCATGCAAATATAAACAATTTGCAGTAGAGTGACAGGAATTTTAATACTGATTGGCAGTTTGGGATGTTTAAAATAGGTAAAGACAATGGACATGATACTTGGAAAATGTAAATTTCTAAATAGTTTTCTTCCTTACTTTCTAGGTACACATTGGAATTGCCAATGTGTACCTTCAACATATGTCTTTTCAATAAATGAGTTTTTCACCATAAGCTTTTTTAAAACAAATTCTCAACCACTTTCATTAATTCAAAGAAATGAGCATGTAGAAATGGACAACTTTTCATGTAGTTTGTCATGCACCTGAATGACAATAACAGACTGTCTATTTTATGCTTCTGGCAGCTTATCTTGAGATGTTTCATGGGAGGATATTGCTAAATTGCTAGTTGCGTGGTTGTAAAGGAGTTCAAGCGATAAGGAGGACATTTTAACTAGTTGACATGATTACAAACATCAAGTTTTCAAATTACCCTAATGTTTTTTGAAATTGGCTAAGTGCAGCAGTAAATTATTCATACTCTACATCAAATTATGTTTCAAAGCAATTCACCACTTACAAAGCCGTTGACAACTTGAGGATTGAGTACCATTTAGAGCAAACTATGAATGAATGCATTGCTGGTTTTCAAAAGTAAAAGTGCTGAAATATTAAAGATCGATCAGACTGCCAAGGATTCCGGAGCCATATGCCAGAGTGTTTGTGAAGGTCATCAGCTGATGACAAAAGTCACCATAAGCCAGGAAAGAGTTGTGATTGGCGCTTTTAAAGTTACAGTAAAACCTGTCATAAGGGGCCACTCAAAAATAGACAAAACAAAGATCTTAATGACAAATGGTAGCTTAATGAAGGTCTAAAGCCTTGGAGCATTCTGCAATACTTTTGACCTGCATTAAGCAATAATCTGTCTAGAAACCAACTTTCGGTCTTCTTTTTGAGCGGCCGCTTAAGACAGGTTTTACTGTAGAAAGTCTACCAAAGATGCGTGAAGGCTTGTCCATAGAGTTTCAGACTAGGTTAGACCCACATCATTATTCATAGAGCAACTGAATACATGGGTGAAAGTTTTTAGGATTATTCCTGAATTTAGGATTTTGAGGTCGACTTTCCATAGAAAGTCGGCCTCAAAATAATGGACAATGTAGATTATACTATTATAATACTATTACCACGACCTCTAAGTAATGACCCTTGATTCATTCAATGCATTTACCGTTACAGTCATGCCATTGAAAGACTTTCCATTGAAAGTCGGCCTCAAAATACTGAATTATGTGGATTATACTATTATAATACCTCTACCACGACCTCTAATTAATGACCCTCAGTTCATTCAATGCATTTACCGTTACAGTCACGCATCAAAGCGTTTTGTGGAAGTATAGTTTCTGATGTATTTTCAGTTTATCTAAAGACAATTGACCACTTGAAGTTGTTAATAGTTTGTATAGGCATATTCATATTGTAAGTTTTATAATTTAGCCCTTAAAACACCAGCAAAAAATTCATCTGAAAATTATGTCTGCGAGCAGTCTGATCTGGGTCCACACTGTTTGTTGGAAAGGCTTCTAAAACATTTCAGCAGACGACAAAAGCAGACGACTTGTTGTGATTGGGGCTTTAAGAGTTAAATTTCTAAAGTTCAGGATTTTGGAATTTTGAACTTTCACCCATGTGAGCAGGTTTTCTCATGATATGGCACATATTTTGTCAATAGCGGGGTAAAGGATAATCCAGTGCTGGATTAGGGTAAGCTCGCCAGTAATGAAATAATGTCCAATAAAGTTAATCCTTGTCCTTTGGAAGTTAGAGTGCTTGGATAAAGTTTATCTTTCCTTCACTTACGACAAAAGAGCAAGGTGAGCAGAAACTACCTACTTGTGTTGTCTGCTGATAATCTTTGCAAACAGTTTGGACCCAGATCAGGCCCGACGAAACGTCGGGCCTGATCTGGATCCAAACTGTTTGACACTCTGATGGTATTCCTAAAAGAATTTTTCAAAAATGTTAATTTTGAAAAAATATCGGCAGACAACAAAAAAAGCATGAAAAATTACCCAGTAGCAAATAGTTAACCCTTTATGCACTAATGGATTCTTCCTTCTGGCTTAATACAATAAACTTGGGATAGCCCACTGTATATATCAAGGTGTCATAGGTGATAATTTCTTCCCCTGAATATTGTTTTTGTCTTAGTAAATAGTGTAGACTGATGAAATGCCGCATTATGCATTTCATCTGGATCTTCACTGTTCGCCAAAGTAAGAATTTAGGAGTCACTTGTATATAAAGGGTTAACTTGGTAATTTTTCATGCTTTTTTGTCATCTGCTGATTTTTCTTTTAATATCAAAAATTCTTTCAGGAATACCATCAGTTTCAGTTTTGTTTTAGATCAGGGCTGTCATTTTATGTCTCCTGTTCTGGGTCTAAACTGTTTGCAAGGGTTTTCTGCAGACCACAAAAATAGTCACCAGTAGCCAAATAGT
Source organism: Loripinus fragilis (assembly GCA_964019695.1). Taxonomy (NCBI): domain Eukaryota; kingdom Metazoa; phylum Mollusca; class Bivalvia; order Lucinida; family Lucinidae; genus Loripinus; species Loripinus fragilis. The sequence goes on from OZ026518.1 coordinate 90,678,954, forward strand.
TAATACTTGTCCTTTAGAATGTTTGGATATGGCTTATCCTCACTTGCAGTGTAGATCCAGATTTTCTACTCAACAAGCAAGCTGAACAGGACACACATTTCTGATGGTAATCCTGAATGATTTTTATTTTTTCAAAACTTTACATTTAAAAATAATCAGATGACAAAAAAGCATGCAAAATTACCCTGGGGGTCAGCAGGACGAAGGTTACCCATAAGCTGATTTATCTTTGTATAAGAATTTACTAAGATATCCAAAATTTATTTGGAAAAACATAAGTTGAACAGTGAGGAGTTGTGTTTGTTTTGTTTTTTAATTCCTCCCAAACTTTGTCTGTGGTGGGGTATACTGTTTTCACATTCTTTGTTCATCTCTCTTTCTGTCTGTACCAGTCTAATACATGATAGTCATGTGACCCAGATCACCTGAACAAATTTTTGTTTCCTAGACCCATGAAGGCTCTACATGAAATTGGTTTCTTTTGGCCCTGTGGAATTCAAAGTTTACCTCTTCAATCTTGCTTTTTATGTTTAACTTGTCTGCTGATACTAGTGACGTCTGCTGATAACCTTTGCAAACAATTTGGATCCGGATCAGGCCCAACAAAATGTCGGGCCTGATCTGGATCCAATCTGTTTGCGATCTGATGGAATCCCTGAAAGAATTTTTTGAAAACATTTATTTTGAAAAAAGACAGCAGACAACAAAAACATTAGAAAATAACCCAGCATGCAGAGTTAAAGAATGATTGTATGTATATGTGATAATTCCAACACCCCTCGCTTGTAGAGTCAATGCTAAAAAGTGTGATATATCAAACAATAACTCACAGTTTTGAAAGCGCGAGGGTTATGTGTGTGCTAGCTGATGTCATTTGTTACTGGAAAATGACGTCATTCATGGTATTAGACCGTGTAACGTCACTTTTACGCTTGAAAGATGTTACAAATACACGTAAACGAATGTGACATAGTTTAAGTATTGATGGGACTTCTTCAGTGCAATGGTGGAAAGATGGAAGAGGCTGAAGACTTCAAATGTGTTTTTGTCAATTATTGTGTGTTAGAATCAAAATAGATCAGCTCCAGTGTGTTAATTGTCGAGTAATAATTCACTGTTTGTCGGTCAGTTGTACGAAGATCACTCATGCTATGCGCTCGTAATTTGATCTTCTTTACACCGACCTCCAGACAGTGAATTATTACACAACAACTCGCTGCTAGAGCTGATCTATCTCTTGGTCCTTAAAGCGCCAATCACAACTGTAGCAGACAACAAATTTTGCGATATCTTTCCCAATTTTCGATAAAAATAAGGTATGATATTTCATGAGAATCATCTGCCAGCAGACGATTCTCATGAAATATCATGACTTATTTGTAATTTTTGAAAATGCGGCAAAATTTGAAATTGTCGTCTGCTGCAAATTATAGGTGGCGCTTTAAGAGTTAAGTATCCTTGTTTCACAGGCTGATCAAAATATTTCAGGATGGCTGATGTTGTTGTTGTATGTTCAGACACTACATCTGTTGGTGACCAGTCAGAAAATGAATCTCCCATAATTGCCAGACCTCCAAGACCCGTTAGAACAGTTAGCATCAAAGAGAAGGCGAAAAATGCTAGAGATTTAGTGAAAGGCCAGGAGAAACTGCTCTCAATACTTCAGGATTTGAATTACGATTTAGCCAAAATGGACAGAGAGGCAAACAGAATCCGTGAAGATGTTATCCGTTCTAAGCAGATGGTAAGACTTGTCGTTGACAAGAACGAATCACATCATACGCCACTGGCCTCCAGTAGCTTTCGACCTACACACTCATCATCTCTGATGCCGTACAAAAACAGAGACAATGAGTTAAGCATGCATTACCTAAACAAAATCCCCACCCTCTCGCCAAGGTCTTCAATGAATTCCCGTTATAGAAGTTCAAGTCGCAACAGAGATCTTGATGACATTCGACAAAGAGTTGCCTCTTTCGGGCGCAGAATAAGAAGAGATTCTGAGAGAAGTAGTAGAAGAGGTAGCAGAAGTTTTAGTACAGCCGAAGACCAGTATTCGGGAACAGAGAGTGACGTTGAATCATCATCTTCTCGCTACTGGACACAGAGTAGCGGGAGAAGTGTGACGGGTGGTAACAGTACGTACTACGGATCTGATGATAGTCTCTCTGATGATGCGGGCAGCAGCACAGAATCAAATGCAACTATTTATAGTAACAGATCTGTTTCAATCCATACTGACGAGTCCAGTTTCTTTTACAAGCAAAAACAGAAACTGTAATGGAGGTTCACTGATAGAAAATCCACTTTGCCAGGTTACAAGAATTTTACATTCAAACCTGTCTTAAGCAGTCATTCAAAAAAGACCAAAAATTGGCTTTCAAGACCAATTATTGCTTAATGCAGGTCAAAAGTATTGCAGAATGCTCGAAGAGAGCATTCTGCAATACTTTCTACCTGCACTTAGCTACCATTTGTTGTTAAAACCTTTGTTTTCTCTATTTTGAGTGGCCGTTTTAGACAGGTTTTTACTGTACTTCAGGTTTGCCGAAAAGAATATTTAATGCAATAATTTTGGAACAGTTTAGTTTAAACAAGTTACAGGAATGGTGATTTCATTTGAATCATTTGCCAGCGGACAATCCATGTGAAATATCAAACCTTCCTGCACAGTCTGATCAGCATCTTTGTTATTCGTTCCCTGCAAACTAAAATATCTAATCTTGATTCCTGCAAAATTCCAATATGTCTAGCTAGTCTCTGTAGCTGAGCAGGCATGTTTTAGCCACATCCTTTCACAAATCCCAAAGACAGGTTTTCTAGCATGGAGGCATATATCGTTAATTGTCAGTTAAGTTGTTTCTGATAAATAATCATGCAGCAATATTTTATTTAAACAATAAAATCAATTTTTGGTCTGAACGCATCAGGTCTCTTGCAAAGTAAACGTTTATATTTACATTTAATATTATCAGTCAAGCATAAATTTTCAATTTTCACCTAACTTGGCTAGTTTTCTGGATATTTTGAATTAAATCAGAGATAACAAGAGGTTTCGGAATAGCCAAAATGCCGAATTTCCACGCTTAATGCCATGGAGATACGTGTTCAACGTCACACAAACGTCAGTAAACAAACAACGTTATTCGATGGCGTTGACGTTAGTCCACCCAAATGGCACATTTGTGGACGTGGCTTAAATTGATCCGTTCAAGACGTCTAAAGTAAAGGTTCATTTAAAGACTCGCAGTGGAAATGTAAATATACACATAGTGTTAGCATGATTTTATTTTGTCTAAAATGCTTGATAACAATGAAATATGAGCAATGATGAACAGGCCCCAAGGTTATAAAACTTTTTCATGCTCAACTTAAATAAGCATGAATTTTCAACTGCTCATAAAAACTAAAATGCTGAAAAAATAAAGAATTTCTTTTGCAGATGTTGTATTTATCATGCTTACAATTGATAATTGTTGGCATTTTTACATTTACAAGCATGTATTTATCATGCTTATAAATATTAAAATGCCAACAATTGTTGGCATTTTAACATTTATGAGCATGATAAATTTCATGCTCAGTGGAGTTGAGAATGAAAAAGTTTTATAATCTTGTAGCCAGTGAAGACTCAGACAAGCCTTCAGATTTGTGCAGCCTTGGTAAAAGTACAAAAAATATGGAAGTAATCACTAGTTACGAGCAACTAGAATTGTGAGGATCTGACTATAGCCCCACCAAAGCGCTTTTCATGCTTTAAAAAGGCCAAGTGTGCATAAAAATCCAATCAACATCAATGAAGGGCCATAACTGTTGCCAATTTGCACAAAATCACCTAGATCTTGTCAATATTTATGTATATATAAAATTTGGTCAAATTCTGTCTGTTTGTTATAAAAATATTGAGCGGAAACGACATCAATCATGGGCCATTATTCTTTTACAAACTTGCGAAAAAATGACAGGTATCAATATGAAAGAATATATAAAAATTTGGTGCAATTCAGTCCATTTGTTCTCAAGATATTAAGCAGAAATGAAATTCTGACATCAAATAAGGGCCATAACTCTAGTAAAAAGTTGCGAAAAATGACCATTAACAATCCCAACCAAGATCTTGTCAAAATCAATGCATGTATAAAATTTGGTAAAATTCTATCCATTTGTTCTCAAGATATTGGGTAGAAACAATATTTTGACATCAATCAAGGGCCATAACTCTGTTACAAAATTGAGAAAATGATGCGTAACAATCCAAACCTAGATCTTGTCAATATGTATGCTTATATAAAATTTGATGAAATTCTGTCTATATGTTGTCAAGATATTGAGCGGAAAGGAAATTCTGAACGAAATTCTGACATCAGTCAAGGGTCATAACTCTATAACAAATTTGTGAAACATTTGTTGATCAAAATTTGGTAAAATTTTATAAACTTGATCTAGAGATATTGAGCCGAAACGAAATTATGACGGGATGGATGGACAGACAGACGGACAACCCAAGTCCAGTATAGCCCCCCTTTTTCAAAATGGGCTATAAAATTAGACAACATACTGTGCATTTATGTTTAAGTAAAGAAGTTTTACAAGTGAAAGAGATTATTACATGGGATTTGGGTTATCATGGGATAGTTTTGGGTGATGTCACAAATCCAATGTCATCTTATGAATGTCATGCATAAGTTGATAATCACTGTTCGTTCAAAATATGTGACATCCAATTATCAGCCAAAGTGGGTACCCAGTAGATAATAAAATGATGGGAAAGAGATTATCACGTAAATGCAATTTTTACCACAGCTAACATAGTACGTAACTTGTGACAAGCACCATTATCATTTTGACTGGTGCTTGCTTTTATATTATCATATCATCAAATGATCCTTGCTCGAATATTTGGTATGGGAGCGCAGTGGCTCAGTGGTATAGAGCTTGACTTGAGACCGAGGGGCTGCGGGTTCGAGCCTCACCAGCGTCACTGCGTTGTGGTCTTTGAGCAGGGCACATTTATCCTAGCTTAGTACTGGTTCAACCCAGGAAGACCCATCCCTACATAAATGAAAGATTGTTGATGGGACATAAAGAATAAAATCAAAATCAAAATATTTGGTATGTATATAACTTGGAAACAGGTCATACAGACCTTTAGGGTATACTGCTGAAATATAAATAAACCTGGCCCCAAGGTTATAAAACTTTTCCCATGCTCAACTCAGCTGAGCAGGAATTTATCCTGCTCATAAATGTTAAAATGCCAACAATTGTTGGCATTTTAACATTTATTAGCGTGATAAATACAGCATCTAAGAGTTTGAAAGCAAGAAACATCTTTATCTATCAGCATTTTTGTTTTTATGTGCATTTGAAATTTCATGCTCAGTTGATTTGAGCATCAAAAAAGTTTTATGACCTCGAGGCCAGTTTCTGTTACACCTAGTTATTTAAGACCAAATTCAGCTATTTTCTGGACTGATCTTGCTCTCTGGACATGGTACTCGACATTTCATTGAAAAGCACTTTGTTGAATACGACAACTAGTCTAAAAAGACAAATGGTCATCTATGACAGTTTATCAAAATGCGACACTTGGTTTATTCCTGATTTAAGCTACGACATTTGAATAATCAAAAAAAAATTTAAATGTGATAATAACAGTTTAATTAAGGTGTACCTTGCAGCTGCTATGCTGTTTTGGTGGCGTGCTTGACTCGATATTATAACGGTAAGAACTACTGAACAATGTTCAGAGTTGCACCTAAACACTTTTACCAGTTGTACACCATTCAGGGAGTTGTTATTTCTTTGTTTAGTTTGGGTTTTATTACATCCCAGTCAACAGCTATGGTCATGTCGAGACGGTCAGTTCACCTAACCACACTTTTTCCTGAGCTGTTTACCAGTACTTAGTTCACATACTTTTGCTTGTAACTGACAACAACCCTTCTTGAATCAGCGGAAGGAGGAGAATGATCATCAAAATTATTTCATGATCAATCGCCACGAAAGTAAAGGACCGGGTTGGGATCAAACTCTTAACTCCTGGATCTGCAGTCAAACTTGCTACTGACTGTGCTACAGGGCCTGGTCACGGAGTTGTTATGGGTCAGCTTATATCAACTCATATTATCAGGTCTTTACACACACTGACGAGATGTTTAGTTTCCACAGATGCTCTCAAATGTAAATGCCCACGCTCTCGAAGATGAGCCTCGATTAAACAACTATTTAGAGGAGTGGCTGAGCGTTTCATTACAGTAGTTTCCTATAATCTGTTTCTTGATAAATTTGACCAGTTTTAGATAAATTTGAGACAAAATTCGACAAATTATGATTTTAGACCAAATGTCCTTTCCGACCAAATGTTACATTCGGCCAGTTGTCTTAGACAAAATGTCGGATTCGACAAAGTCTCTTTCCACCAAATGTCATGGATCCCTCTGGAAAACCCATTATTTTTGCCATCATTAGTAATCAGGAAGAATAACTTAACACATTGCAAGAAATGTTTATAGATTTCAGATAAAGAAAAGTTCAGCTGATTTCTTGGGTTTGTTTTTATGGGTGATTATACCAGTTGATAATAACCCTTAAAAAGCAACCTACATTTATAGGTTTGTTACCTCTTAAAAAACAAGACTTGATAATTTGGCGATTCATCTGCCAGCAAATGATCCCAATAAAACATCAAAACCTTATTACCTAGAAAGTCAAGAAAATATCACACAATTTCTGCATGCTTTTCTATCACCTGCAGATTTTTGTTTAAAAATGGCATTCTATCATTTGCAGATTTTTGTTTAAAATTTGCAAATTTTTGTTTTAAAAAAATAAACATTTTCTCAAAAATGTCTTTCAGAAAACCATCAGGGTGTTAAACAGTTTGGATTCAGATCAGGCCCACATTTTGTCCACCCTGCTCTGCTTCCAAACTGTTTGCAGATGTTATTCTCCAACTATACCTATATTCAAAATACAGTACAATCTGTCTTAAGCGGCCACTCAAAAACAGAAAACACAAAGGTCTTTAAGACAAATGGTAGCTTAATGAAGGTTGAAAGTATTGCAGAATGCTCTCTTAGAGCATTCTGCAATACTTTTGACCTGCATTAAGCGATAATTGGTCTTGAATACAAATTTTGGTCTTCTTTTTGAGTGGCGGCTTAAGACAGGTTTTACTGTACAGTACAACCTGTCTCAAGCTGTCACTCCAAAAAAGACCCCAAAATATGTTTTCAAGACGGACAGTTGCTTAAAGCAGGTCAAAAGTATTGCAGAATGCAATCTGTAATACTTTTGACCTGCACTAAGCTACCACTTGTTGTGAAGACCTTTGTTTTGTCTATTTTTGAGTGGCCCATTAAGACAGGTTTTACTGTACACTTATATCAGTTCAGGTGGGCAAATGGAAGCAATGAATACTGGTATGTGATAAGTATCTATCAACACATAGGGAGCGCAGTGGCTCAGTGGTAGAGTGCTTGACTAGAGACCGAAGGGCCGTGGGTTCGAGCCTCAACGGCGTCACTGCATTATGTCCATGAGCAAGACACATTAATCCTTGCTTAGTACTGGTTCAACCCAGGAAGACCTGTCCTGACATAACTGAAAGATTGTTGACTGGGATGTAAAGAATCAAATCAAACAAAACAAAAAACAGAATACATAGGCTAACCCAAACCTTTTTGGTAGCTTTTATGCCTGCATCATTCTGCTGATAAAGTAACCTTTGCAAACAGTTTGGACCATAATAAGGACCAGCAAATGTTGGGCCTGATCTGAGTCGAAACTGTTTGACACTTTAGATCAGATTAAGTTCCTGAAAGATGTTTTTGAATAAGTTAATTTAGAAAAATATCAGTTGGCAAAAAAGATGGAAAATTATCCAGCACACAAAAATTAAATACATCACATGATCATTATTCACATATCTGGTATCAAGTTACTTAAGAAATAGATTCGTGCTCCCAGTGATTTGTTGCTTAATATATCACTGGCTGGAGGTCAGTTGTAAAAGTGAATATATCATGAGCGTGAAGCCTGAATGATTTATCCACTTACGACTGACAGACAGACAGTGAGATATATTAAGCAACAAATCACTGCCAGTGCCAATTTATTTGGATTCTAAAACACAAAAAGATTAAAAATGTGAACAAATCCTTCATAGCCTATAACGCTTCCACCATCTTGAACAGACTGTCAGAATTTCCCGCTACTCTTGTTTAAACTGAAAGGTGTATTTTAGGTACATTTTGAACGTCAATTAGTTGTAAAAACGACTTTACGCCGTCTATTGTCAACATTACAATGCCGTTTGTGATAGATCTAAGATGATGTCATGAAAATCAAACTGGCGACTGAATCCGTGCCAGTCCGTGCAGTGATTTATCAATCAATAAACACTGAGTTTAACCATTGGCTATTTAGGTGAGGTGTGCTAGAATTATTAATTAAATTAATTAATGGTTTCCACCGATCAACACAACACTACTAACACCAACTGTTCTAACAGGCCCTGCCCTTATTTGCTAGTTAGACTAGTTCTTGGTAATTAATGGATATCGAACACAGTGGCTGGAATCAGTAAACATAGAGTTCTGGGTACTGGATATCAAACACAGTCATGGGTGTATAGTTGTTGGATTTTCTCAGAGTTCCCGGACTGTCGTTTCCCTTGGATACCATATCAAGGATCTCGTTGAGCTTGTTGTAGAAGTGATTGGACTGGAAAGTAAAAAATAACACTACGCTTAACTCTTCCTTGCTAATGGCAACTTCTGTCATCTGCTGATAATCTTTGCAAACAATTTGGACCCAGTGTCCTTCAAATAATAATCATACTTGATAAACAATCTTGTGCAACGTTATAAATGAAGTTAGTTTCAGATTGATTTTATTTCTTCTTTACACTGTCTTGGTGCATAGATAAGAGGACAGCAAATGGCAGATATTCGGGTAATTCTGTACATCGGATGCTCAAACCATCGCTTTCTCGAAGTTCAGGTCAAGGTCCCTTGCACTTCAAACTAAAAAAGTTTGACCATAGTTGGTTTAATTTCTTGATAAAGTAAAATTTTAAAACGTTACCTGCTGCAAATTAAGATAGCACTTAAGAATTAATTAAGAAAGAATCAAAGTCCAATGATGTAATTACATTTTTGCATGCCATTGGGTAATTTTCAGTTTAACTCTATGCATATGCTGTCTGCTGATAACATTTGCAAACAGTTTAGATCCAGACCAGGCCTGACAAAATGGTGAACCTCATTTATCTGGATACACTCTGTTTGACACTCTGATGGTAATAGTTTTCAATAAAATCAGCAGATGACACAAAACGCGAAAATTTTTTGAGCATGCAATGAGTTCAGGCTTGCTAAGTGTTTACAAATATTACAAATGCAGACAAAACACTTTATATCAACTTTTGCTTGTTGGAAAATTTTTCATGATTTTTTGTAGGGCTGTCACGAGAAACCAGTATATTGGTACTTCTCATGATATTGTATCGCAATATTTAATTTAGTTACTGAACGGTAAATAGAGAATACCAGCTAGCTGAGTCAAGTTTACCAGGCAAGGCTTTGAGAAGGTTTGTTGAATTGCGAGGCTTGCATGTAGATATGATTTACCTTGCCAAACAGGTCAAACATGATGTTGAAAAAAGCTTTGCTTTGAGATGACGACTGTAACCAAATCGAACCCAGAACGGTATTTCTTCAGTTTTATTTCAACATGAAGAAAGTATGCCGATGTTTTGCCAGTTTTAGCTCAGAACAAGAGCAGTTTACACATGGCATGTTCACAACAGCCCTTATTCAACCGATCATGTAATATGAAGGAATGATGCCAAAGTTTTCAAGCGATAGCTCCTTCACCATCACTGTAGTTGTAACGTCACACTCTAGTTCCATTGAGTATACCATGTCAGTACATGCAGGCATGGAGAGAAATGTGTGTATTATTGTAGCATCTACTGAAACACCCCAAACCACCACAGTGTGTAGGCACTGCAACCAGGCAGTAAAATACAAATTTCAGTTCGCATCTATAGCCAAATGGAAACTTACGAAATCAAAAACACAAGCTGTGCAGCCTGTGTCGGCTCAGATTGGTGAGTTTCAATAGTTTCATTGGATTTGACAGTTATCAAAACAGTTTATGATCATTTATCTGAGAAGAAGTGCTATTTGAAATTAATTTTCCAGGTTTTTGGGAGGCTGAAATAAAGTGTGTTAAATATGCCTTATTTTAAGGGTCTAAAAATTGAATCTAAAGTCAATTTTATTTTCATTTTACTAAAAAATGTATCTTGACGTGTTGGGACAATAAATATACTGTGGTAAAATTTTATTTCAATATGCTTGCTACATATCGCAATACACTTTTGGCATATAGTGACAGCCATAATTTTTTGTTGTCCGTCTGCTGATTTTTTTCAAAATTAAATTTTTTGAAAAATTCTTTCAGCATTATTATCACAGTGTGAAACAGTTTGGATCCAGATCAGGCCCGACATTTTGTTATGGCCTGAACTGGATCCAAACTGTTTGCAAAGATTATCAGCAGACGACACTGGCAGGTACAGAGTATCTACCTTAGCTTCTGATCTTGCAACAATCTCTTCGAATGGCGCTGTCCGGAAAGTTCTAATAATCTCTCGCCGTCTCTTTTCTTCCTCTTCTTTCTGGATACAGCTATCCTCAGCTAAAAATAAAACAAAGTAGCATGCTGGGTAATTTTGCAAGCCCTTTTGTCGTCTGCTAATTTTTTTTCAAAATTAAAGTTTTCGAAAAAATCTTTAAGGAATACCATCAGAGTGTGAACAGTTTGGATTCAGATTAGGCTGGACATATTGTCGAGCCTGATCTGGGTCCAAACTGATTGCAAAAACTATCAGCAGACAACGCTGGTACACAAAGGTAGAGGTCAAAATCACAGAGCATTTATGGTAAGTGAACGTCTTATAAAGCCATAAAATCAAATTTGAAAAATAACAAATGACTGCAATAAAAAATAATCATGTCAAAAAGTCTGTCTTTGGTGTCTGCAATTATGTTAAACTCCAGCAAGCTTGCTCAGCTACATAGACTAGCCAGAAATCAAAAATTGTAGCTTTTGCTTAGCAAAGCTTGTGTGCAGATGTTCAGGCTTATCAGTGTCTTTGATAGCCTATGGCATGTACTGCGTTTCCCACATTTTGTCTTTAGCTAAGTGCAATTTTTATTTTTGAAAAATTCATGCAATTTGTCAGGCAGAAACCAATAAAAAGGAAATTTTATTCTCAAATATTGAATTATTCAGCGTGATTAATCTTCCTCAACGTTGTGCTGGCTCATAGAGAGACTATTAATGCATGTCATTTTTCATCCATTAGAAGTGGAAATGAGCCATTATTACAGCCTTAAAACGGAACACCCTTTGCAAAAAAAAACAATATCCACATAAACACCATTTTCGGAGTTCTCATGTCTTTAAAATAACTTTTTTTTATTTCTATTTGTGAGGAGTACTCTAAATCTTCCAGCAGTTCAGAAATACGGAGCATATAGGCAAGTTTTAGCTTGAATTTGGTAGGTAACAGGAAACCCCTGAACAAGTATTTTTATATTGATGAAATGCCGCGTTATGCGGCATTTCATCAGAGTCTACAGTACACTGTTTTTAAAGGTAAAAAAGATCTTCAGACAAACTAATGCAATATTTTTTTAATATATCCTGTTACCCCTAGATAATGTATGTACAATGAGCCATCCCAAGTTTATTGTATCATGTCAGGAAATAACAACATCAGAATACGAAGGTTTAATGTCCAATAGTGGTGGGTGGCAGCTGAGCGTCGATGGATAAACTGATGGGCAGCTGAACATACAGACACACACCAAAATGTACCGAGTGTATAACTTAGGCCAGAATTTTTTTATAAGTTGATTTACAAACCCTCCTACTGTGATTTTCCCGAAAGTAGAAATAAAATAAAATTTAATTTCTAAAATTATTTTTATATTTTATCCGCGGACTCTAAATATTATTTGTTTTGTTGAAAAAATAAAATATTTTTGAGGTTCTGTCTGTATTTTTGAGAGTGACACTGTTAAAAGTAATTGTCCTGTCCAGATTTTTGGGAAAATGATAAAATATTTAAAGATTTAATATAGACTATTGGTTTACCATACTAGTTTTACTGATTTTCTGGTTATATTAAAAAAAAAAAAAAAAAAAAAAAAAAAAAAAAGCTCTGAAAATGAAAAAAAAAAAAAAAAAAAGCTCTGAAAATGACCAGTTAACTGGTCATTTTCAGAGCTTTTTTATTTATTTTTTTTGTCCCCCCCCCCCCCCCCCCCGACCCTAAATCTGAAAAAAAAATCCCGTAAATCAACTAATAAAAAAATTCTGGCCTTAATTCCTCTTCATTTATAAGTGGCGGGAACACTGGAATGAAGGTACTGCATTAATTGGGCCTCACTGCGAGAAAACCTGACTTCACTTCAGGGTTTCCGACAAAGTGAGATTCAGACCAGCCTATCCAGCTACAGAGACTAGCTAGAAAATTGAAATTTTACCTGTGGCAAGTTAAGATATGACACATTTCAAAAACCGAATAACAAAGGCCCTGATCAGTCTGCGCGGACGGCAGGCTGGTCTGCGCCTGTGTTGTTCGCAAACCCCCCGAAGACAGGGTTTCTGCATCGAGGCTCAATTGATATACCGTGGAGATTGATTGTTATAATGCAGTTACTTTTTTTCTGCAGGTGTCTCATGGCACCTGTTTTAAATCATTGATAGTTTTTTGATACTGGTTTTAAGGCCAGAATTTTTATATTAGTTGATTTATGAACCCTCCTACTGTAATTTTCCGGAAAGTAGGAAAAAATTAAAATTTAATTTCTAAAAAAATTTTTTTATTTCATCCACCGACTCTAAATATTATTTGTTTTGTTGAAAAAAATAAGATATTTTTGAGGTTCTGTCTGTGTATTTTTGAGAGTGACACTGTTAAAAGTAATTGTCCTGTCCAGATTTTTGGGAAAATGATAAAATATTTAAAGATTTAATACAGACTGTTGGTTTACCATACTAGTTTTTACTGTTTTTCTGGATATATTAAAAAAAAAAAAAAAAAAAAAAGCTCTGAAAATGACCAGTTAACTGGTCATTTCAGAGCTTTTTTATTTATTTTTTTCGTCCCCCCACCCTAAATCTGAAAAAAAATTCCCGTAAATCAACTAATAAAAAAATTCTGGCCTTAAATCATTGATAGTTTTTTGATATTGGTTTTAACACTTGCCTGATCATATGTGCATATGTGATTGTACCTAGAGTTGTCAATATTTAATAAGCTCTTCTGTCTAGCTTTTAAATTGATGATGTTTATTTTGTTTATTGTTATTGTGGTACAGTGTGAATAATTAAAGATAATACAAGTGAATCTATTAGTGATTCATCAAGTCTGCAATAGTAAGGCACAAAGAGACAAATCGAGTCGCAGTGAAATGAACATGAAACCCTTTTGAGGTCACCAAAACAGTGTTGAAACCTTTTAATTCTTATTTCTTTTCAGTGATTATATAACAAGAGGGTCCTTGGGCCCTGGGTCAGTGAACCATTTGTGCAATTTTGGTAAAGGGCATTATGAGGAACATTTCTGTGAATTGGACTACTGGTTTAGGAGATGTCCTTTAAAGATACTTATCTACAGCTCTGGGGGCTATTTTATTTGGCGAAGCTGGGTCATTTGTGCAATTTTGGTAGAGGGTATTACGAGGAACATTTTGCGAAATTATTTTTAAAATTTGGACCACAGGTTCAGGAGGCGATTTTGTTTAAAGATATTTCTATTTTCAGCTCTGGTGGCCATTTTGGTCAGTGGAGCAGAACGTTTTGCGCAATTTTGTTGAGGGTATTATGAGGAACATTTCTGTAAAATTATTTTGAATTTGGACCAGTGGTTCAGGAGATGTTGTTTAAATTTTTTCTTATCTTCAGCTCTGGAGGCCCTTTTGTTCAGCAGAGTGGAACCATATGTACAATTGTCATAGAGAGCATAATGGAGAATATTTCTTTGAAATTATTTTAAATTTGACCAGTTGTTCAGGAGATGTTGTTTAAAGAAAAAGCTAACATGACAGACAAAGACAGATCAGAAAAGCCCACCTTGAGCCTACGCCTCTGGTGAGCTAAAAATCAGATAAAATTTGAGTTCAATTGGCCTTACGGTTTCTGAGAAAACTATATTTTAATACAATATGAGTGACCTTGGCTGAAAGGTCAAAGGTCATGACCTCGAATGAAAGGTCAAAGGTCAACCTTGCCCTTTGGAACTTATTTATAGCTTTTGTCACATTAGATTTAACACACCGTGAGAATAATGACTTTGGCTTAAATAGTTTTCAAAGTCAACTTTTCAAAAAATTCCCCATTTAATTGCATTAGGAAGCTTATTTGACATTGACGTTAAGTAGGTCAAGGTAAACCTAGGATTATCATTTGAACAAACTTGGTACTACATACCAAGTCCCAAGGTCATCCGCCTTCTGGTTCTGGAGAAGATTTTTTAAAGTGTTTTTACCATATATAGGCATGACAGCCATCTTGGTCCTATAACTAGGACCATTCGGAAAACTTTCGTTCCTGCATCCTCAGGAGTCTCCATATGAAATTTAAGTTGAATTGGCCCAGTGGTTTCACAGGAGAAGTCCGGGAGTGCAGTGGCTCAGTGGTAGAGTGCTTGACTCAAGACCGAAAGGCCGCGGCTTCCAGCCTCACCGGCGTCACTGCGTTGTGGTCCTTGAGCAAGACACATTTATCCTAGCTTAGTACTGGTTCAACCCAGGAAGACCCGTCCCTGTTTAACTGAAAGATTGTTGATGGGATGTAAAAAATCAAATCAAACAAACAGGAGAAGTCGTTTGAAAATGTTGACAGACTGATGCAGGAGTCACTATTAGCTCATTCATGAGCCTTCAGCTCAGGTGAGCTAAAAATGACCTTTTGACACCACCCAAGGGGTCAAGGTTGTCTGTAAGGGCAAAACATATGCTACCATGTTATTGTATGCTTTATTACCTTTAATTTGATATGCAATAGTTGATTTTATATAAGCCTATGTGGCCCATGCAGCGGGCCCATCATTGGCCCCAGGGGCATTATTTGAATAAACTTGGCAGAGGTGCACTAGGTGATGCTACATACCATATATCAAGGCTCTAGTCCTTGTGGCTTCAGACAAGATGTTTCCCCTATATAAGCCTATGTAAAACATTTGACCCCCCGGGCAGGCCAATTTTAGGCCCTAGGAGCATAATTTGAACAAACCTGGTAGAGGTCCACTAGATGATGCTACATACAAAATATCAAGGCTCTAGGCCTTGTGGTTTCAGACAAGAATATATTTAAAGTTTTCCATAATTAACATAGGAAAGACTGGCCAAGCCATGCTCTTTGGCGGCCATGTTTTTCAACAAATCAAAATAATTTTAACAACTTTGGTAGAGGGTCACCCAAGGATCCTTTGTACCAAATTATATATTGAAATCTGACCAGTAGTTTTTGATTAGGAGATTTTTAAAGTTTATCCTTTTGGTTGCTATCGCAACCAGAATTCTCCATGGAATTAAATTCTTTGAACACCTTTGAAAGTGACCACCCAAGGATCATTCCTGTGGTTTGGTGACAATCCACCAAATGGTTTAGGAGGAGATGTTGCTTAAAGCAAATTGTTGTCTGACAACGGACGATGGAAGACTGGTTTCATCGGATCACAACAGCTCACCTTGAGCTTATGGCTCAGGTGAGCTTCAAAGTCAGAAGACATCAACAACAGCACAGCATGCTGAGAGATGCAAAGAGTCAAAATATAAACTGTCTTTGTACGCTTGGTATTTTTGCATCCTTTTTTGTTGTCTGTTGATGAACTTTTTCCGAAAATTCTTTCAAGAATACCATACGAGTGTCAATGGTATAGATCAAGACCAGACTTAACGTTCTATTACGCCTGATCCGGTCCAAACTGTTTTGCAAAGGTTACAGAATTAAAAGCTGTCTGTGTAAGTTAAAAGCTTGTACATTAAAACCTGTGAAAACGGCCCCTCAAAAATAGACAAAATAAACTTCTTACTGACAAATGGTAGCTTGATGGTCAAAAGTATTGAAGAATGCTCCCCCTGGAGCATTCTTCAATACTTTTGACCTACATTAAGCAATAACTAGTTTTTTAAAAAAAAATTTGGTCTTTTTGAGAGTGGTCATTTTACACAGGTTTTACTGCATAAGCTTTCCATGACAGTGATCAATGATCTTGCAGGGACAGAAGCTTACCAAGCATCTTCTTGAGAGATTCCACTGTGACTTCTTCTTTTCTCTGTAAACAAAAATATATCTTTTTCAATAAGGTAGAACAGAACTTACTATTGTTTCAACCTATAAAGTGTCAATCCAGAATTTAGCCGACCCATGGGGCAAATTGCTCACAAGATCAGCCAAATTAATGAATATACAATATGAATACACATGTGTACCCTTCTCTTCAAACAGGGAATAAATTTGTTAATTTGAGTGAAGGGAACTT
This sequence comes from Loripinus fragilis, assembly GCA_964019695.1. NCBI lineage: Eukaryota > Metazoa > Mollusca > Bivalvia > Lucinida > Lucinidae > Loripinus > Loripinus fragilis. Next base: position 90,695,524 of record OZ026518.1, read on the forward strand.
AAATTAACTCCTATCTTGCATGGGCAGATCCAGAGGAGCGGACAGGGGGACAGACTCCCCTGAAAAATAAAAAATATAGGGTCTCTTAGCAATACTGGTCCGGATCCCTGAAAAATCACAATGCTACCAAGCCAGCATTCAATGTTGAGCCATCATAGGCCCGACAGTGAAACACCATTTAAATGGTGTTTCGATGGCGAGCCAATGATGGTCCACTGTTAGTGGTATTTGGATCCTCTCTCCCCTCATTAACTAAAAAAAAAACAACAACAAAAAACCATTGTCATAGTTGGACCCCCTCTGACAAAACTTTCTGGATCCGCAACATGACTTGCTACATTTTTGTCCATACTTTTATTATTTCTGCTGCAAATATTCAAGCCATCTATATTAATTTCATCACTGAAGCAGACACTATGAGCCCCTAGGCCGGAGGGAGCAGTCTGACCTGGGTACATACTGTTTGCAATCACATAAGCAGAAGAGAGAGGAGACATCAAATGAGCCGCAACATGTGATTTCCAACAATGTGGCATTTTGACATGTGTAGACTCAGACGAGCCTGTACAGCCTCCTTTTAAGCTTAGAAAGTCCAAATGATGTTACAGTAGTAGAAGATTCAAGCGACTAGCAAAGGCTCTGATCAGACTGCGCGTAGGCGCAGGCTGATCTGAGACTTTGGTGGTTGCACATACAACATTGTTTGAAATCTCATGCCGCAGCTCAAATGTTGTGAACAGCGGGAAAAGGATTGAGAGCGGAATGGTGCCTTTCATTCTCAGCCAAGTGAAAAATAATGATCAAAAGTTTCAAAAACCACAGTCCACGTTTCCTGCCAAAACTGTGAATTTTCTGCAATAGAAATTCAATGTTAAAAATTAAATAACCACTGGTATATGTTATGTGGGTCACTTTACATGTATATACCAAATGACAGCGAAAAAACAGATGAACTTTACCAATACTCTCAAGAATGAGTTGGCAGCATGTTTAAAAGATGTCTTGAAGTGCTTGTGATTATTCTAATTTGCTGTTAGACATGCTGTAAAGATATAAATTATGAAACTTGTGCAGAAGCCAGCTGATCAGGCTCCAGTGCTTTCCACGCCAGGAATCCTACAAGAAAAATTGGATACAAAATTGAGGAGGAGTGTAGAAACACAAAAATATCGGGTTCATTCTAACCCTTTGCCTGCTATGAAAAAAACGCATCTGAAAATGTTGTTTGCTTAAGTTGTCTGCTGTATGTAAATGCTTAAGTCAAGGACTAATTTCGGCATCCAAACAAACAGTAGGAGCAGTCTTAATCTTGGTCCATAGTGTTTTATACAGGAGATGTTTGAAATGGACTAGCAGATGCTGCTTAGTCGCAATTAGCCAAAAGAGTTACAGAGTTGTTTATCTTAGATCAGATTTCATTGAGACAAATGGACCCCATGAAGAAATATGTCTCTTATGGACAGAGAGAAAACACTTTGGCTCTTTGCATGCTGGTAATTTGGCACTCTTTTACTTAGACATCTGCTGATTTTGTTCCAAAACTGACAGTTTAAAAAAAACGTTACTTTCAGGAATGCCATCTTCCAGATCAGGATTTATATGATTTTTTAACTCTTTGCATGCTGGGTAATTTTTCATGCTTTTTATGCTTTTGATGTCGTGTTTTCAAAAACTCTTTCAGGAACACTATAAAAGTGTCAAACAAGTTTTTACCAGGTCAAGGCCTATATAAGGCATTCTCAGTACATAAAGCACTTGGGATTCTTATCTAAAAGTTATAGTATTTAGGCCAGAATTTTTTTATTAGTTGATTTACGAACCCTCCTACTGTAATTTTGCGGAAAGCAGGAAAAAAATAAAATTTAATTAAATTTTTTTATTTTATTTTATCCTCCGACTCTAAGTATTATTTGTTTCGTTGAAAAAAAAATAATATTTTTATGAAGTTCTGTCTGTGTATTTTTGAGAGTGACACTGTTAAAAGTGATAGTCCTGAGCAGATTTTTAGGAAAATGATAAAATGTTCAAAGATTTAATACAGATTGTTGGTTTACCTTTTACTAGTTTACTGTTTCTGGAGATATTAAAGAAAAAAAAAAAAAAAAAAAAAAAAAAAAAAAAAAGCTCTGAAAATGACCAGTTAACTGGTCATTTTCAGAGCTTTTTTATTTATTTTTTTTCGTCCCCCCGACCCTTAATCTGAAAAAAAATTCCCGTTAATCAACTAATAAAAAAATTCTGGCCTTATCAATCATTTAACTTTTTCCTGCTGATCCCTACATAAAGCACTTGGGGATTCTTATCTAAAATTTATGGTCTTTATTAATCAATCATTAACTTTTGCCTGCTGATAATCTTTGCAAAACCATTTGGACCCAGTAGGACCAATAGATTGTTGATCCTGATCTGCGTCCAGATCGTTTGACACTCTGATACTGTTCGTGAAAGATTTTTTGGGAAAAAATTCACTTTGAAAAAGTCAGCAGACGACAGCAAATGCATGAAAAATCCCTCAGCATGCAAAGAGTTAATCAATCATATATTCTTTGACTTTTCGCTTACTGTAAAGGCGGCGCGTCATGAATGCATAATTAGGACTGGTCAACCTTAGACATAGGTAAAAACTGTATCATCTTGCGCCATTACCCCAGTATAGACGCAAAACACACTAGTTAGTCCTTAAAATGCCAGCAAAATAACTGCATCTGAAAATATCTATTTTACATAAGCATAGAGGCAAAATCAGACTATACCAGTGCAACATTGTGGACCCAGATCAGACTGCTCCTACAGGAGCAGTCTGATCTGGGTCCACACTGTTTGTCTATGAGGCTTCAGATATTTTAGTGGACGACAAAAAACATACATTTTGTGATTATGCGCTTTAAGGGTTAATTGTGTATATGGTTAGGATTTTCATGAAATGCATGCACGTTTGCGAGGCTCAATAAGCTTACTAACTCTTTACCAAATTATGAATAAAACTTGATTTCCCTTACTCAGCAGATGAAATAGCCGAACCACGCCCAGATATGAATATTAAAGTTGCCGCCTTTGCAGTAAGCGAAAAGTCTATTAATACTGACATCACTCAAGTGCCAATCAGTCAAATTTTGTAATATCTTTCTTCCCATTTCAAGAAAATAAAGCTTTACACTTCATTTGAATCATCTGCTCACATGAAATATCAAGCGTAAAGGAAAGAAGATTTCTGAAAGATTCATCAAAATTGGTCTGCTGCAAAAGCAATGTGGAACCTTGTAGATTAAATTGTGACAGCAAGGCAGTCTGCTTCTGGTAATGCAATAATTCAAATTAGTATACTCATTAGCATATATAATGCTTGGTGAATATTAATTGAATCACAGATTATTTTTCTACCATTGAAACCAAAGTAGGTCCCAAAGGTAGAAAAGTGGTCTGTAAATCTTTAAGATTCTAGTAGCTGACAGGGTATCAGTCCTGTTCATGGGTGAAAGTTCAAAATTTCCCAAATCCTGAACTTTAGTAATTCAAATTTTTAAACTTGCTGGATGCCCCCAAAAATTAATAATTTCATGTTTAAATGGTAAGATGTGTTTGGATAATCTCAAAATTAATCAGATAAGCTATTATAATCTCCCGAATTCAGGATTTTGAGGCTGACTTTCTATGGAAAGTCAGCCTCAAAATCCTGAATTCAGAATTAATCCTGAAAACTTTCACCCATGCCTGTTAAAAGTCTACAGTAAAACCTGTGTAAAACGGCCACTCATAAATAGACAAAACAAAGGTCTTGATGACAACTGGTAGCTTAATGAGGGTCAAAAGCATTGCAGAATGCTCCCTTTGGAGCATGTCATGATTTATTTATGTCCCTATAGATTGTTTCTAGCAAACACCGCCTAAAGTGCCATTTAATCTGGGTCTTCACTGTTTGCCAGATGTCTCCATATGAAATGTGAGTTGATCCACATCTGAATTAAGGGTGAGGTTGGCGCCGTGAAACCGGTTTAAGCCCTCCAGTAAAAGTATTTCACTGACCGTTCCAAGGCGGTGCTTACATGTACTTGTGGATTGTTCTTGTTAGGCTTCATGTTGGTGTGTGTTGTGCTTTCGTGTCTGTTCCTAGTATCCTTTTGGTCACCTGCTGGGAAAAGGGCTGACCTCTTGGCTGCCGTGTTTTGTTTTTTTTTGTCACTTTCCTAATTGTATCCTGGTCCACATCAGAATTAAGGGCGAGGTTGGCACCATGAAATTGGTTTAAGCCCTCCAGTAAAATGTTTTACTGACAATTCCAAGGCGGTACTTCTTTTGTGGATCTTTTATGTTTTTCTGTCTTGTGTTTGCTATGCCTTTGTGAGCGTCTGTTTATATGTGCCTTGTGGTCACCTGCTGGGAAAGGGCTGACCTCTTGGCTCTCATTTGTGGTGTCTAATGAGTTTGTCACTTTCCCATTGGTATCCTGGGTCAGGTGTGGTACTTGATTGAATGGATTCCTGATCTTTGCACCCTTACTTACTTTGCATCTGAGAAAAATAACGTACGGTATGTTAAAATATTCTAAGGCAATTAAGCTAGTCATTCTCACGAGACCTGAGGACATCTCATCTAGGACTCTCGCATTTCATGCTTTGAATTACGGAAATTTAGCAAAATCTGGTTAATCCTGTTCGATCGTCGCTCTCCTGTAGTGACACAATTTATAAAGAACAAGAAAATTATAACATGTTATAAAACATGTTATAAGGGGCGGTCGTAGAAGTTTATGATTGATAGACCGTATTAAAGCAGAATGGTTTGAGATAAATTAAATGAACATGATTGACAATGCCATCGAATTATCAAACATTTTCAAATGACATTAAGTTTGGGTCTAGATCATATTTTATTCAAGAGTTTGGAACATATTTAATTCTCATTAAAGTTAAAACTGCCTCCCCCTAATTTGCCTTATATTGATATGGACTTTTCTGACTTTTGATGCATTAAATTACAAAATCAGACTATACCAGTGCATACTTTTTCCAGCAAAATTTATATGTCATAGATTTCTTCTTTTTGTGGGTCCTGCCAAAAAGACAGATATTTAGGTCTTCATCATTATACATACAGTTGTGTATATCTCTCAATCGGTTGTGTATCACCAAAAATAGCTTTGAAAACAATCCCTTTGATTCATACATAGTGACAGGAGGCTTATATTTAAACATGGAATGGCATGGAGCCATAGAATAAAAAGGTATTGAATGTTGTTTTTGGCATATCTATTTATTTGTTTGTTGCTTATTTATTTATTTATTTGGTTATTTATTATAAATGAAATTCATATTCACTTCTCTAAGAGAATGCCAGGCCGCGTAGCGCAGTCGGTAACGTGTCTGGCTACAGACGCGTGTCTGACTGCAGATCCAGGGGTCGCGAGTTCGATCCCGGTCCAGTCCCATACTTTCGTGGAGATTGATCATGAAATGATTTCTACAGGTCATTCTCCTCCCTTCCGCTGATTCATTCAAGAAGGGTTGTTGTCAGTTACAAGCGAAAGTATGTGCACGAATTACTGGTTAACCGCTTGTTCAAGCCTGCCCAGGAAAAAGTGTGGTTAGGTGAACTGACCGTCCCGCAATGACCATAGCTGTTGACTTGGGACGTAAAGCAACAAAACAAACAAACAAACTTCTCTAAGAGGTCAAAAATTAACCTCAATGTGACTGGGTATTGATCTTAGAGAAACTAAAAGACAATACATCAAAAATAGCACTCCACTCCATGCTCCACTACACTACATGTTTTACAAAATGCACACAAATGCATGACAAGTAGACACCCATTTCTCATAAAAAAAAAAATCAGCAGTGGGTCGCATTTGTTTGCTTAGACTTTCCAAGGGGGAAAATTCCTTTAAAAAGTATTTCTTTTGTAAATAAAAGCACCGCAAGCACTGCGTAATACCCCGCCACTGCTGGGGGCACCAAAAGTTATTTTGTGAGATATATAATGCCTAAATAGCAACAGAACTGAGATAGACAGTGATATGACGTCCTTAGTCACAATATGTAACCTTTGATGGTCAACATATCTGTGAAGTTTCATTCAGATACTCCATATAGTAAATGAACTACAGGTCAAAAACCATTTTTCAGATCAATCAAGGGCGGATAACTCATGAACTGGAAAGGTAAGGGTGACGGTCCTTACTAAAAATATGTAACCTTTGATGTTCAACATATCTGTGAAGTTTCATTCAGATATTCTATATAGTAAATGAACTACAGGTCAAAAACCATTTTTCAGATCAATCAAGGGTAGATAACTCATGAACTGGAAAGGTAAGAGTGAAGATCCTTAGTCACAATATGTAACCTTTGATGATCAACATATCTGTGAAGTTTCATTCAGATATTCCATATAGTAAATGAACTACAGGTCAAAAACCATTTTTCAGATCAATCAAGGGCAGATAACTCATGAACTGGAAAGGTAAGAGTGATGGTTCTTTGTCACAGTATGTAACCTTTGATGTGAAACATATCTGTAAAGTTTCATTTAAATATTCCACATAGTAAAGGAACTACGGGTAAAAAACATTTTTTTATTCAATCAAGGGCGGATAACTCACAAACGGGAAAGGTAAGAGTGACGGTTCTTAGTCACAATATGTTACCTTTGATGTGAAACATATCTGTGAAGTTATATTCAGATATTCCACATAGTAAAGGAACAATAGGTCAAAAACCTTTTTTCAGACCTATCAAGAGCGGATAACTCACAAACTGGGAAGGTCAGAGTGACGGTCCTTAGTCAGAATATGTAACCTTTGATGTGCAACATATCTGTGAAGTTTCATTCAGATATCATGAATAGTAAAGGAATAACAGGCCAGAAACCATTTTTTCCAATACGAAAAAGGGCAGTAACTCCGTTAAAAATGGACGGATTTTGCCCATTAACAATCCCATACCACTCATCGCCGATAACAATATGTATGCAAAATTTGAAAAAATTCCGTGAATAAATACTCAAGTTATCGATCGGAAATGGTGCGGACGGACGGACGGACGGACGGACGGACGGACGGACAGACGGACAGACACCGAAGGGTATAACATAATACCTCGCCACACTTTAGTGGCGGGGTATAAAAAACCAATACTTGTTGTTTACAGTCTTTTATGAAAATCAATACTTGTCCGCGGGGAAAGATAACTCAACTTGTCAAGGCGAGTGACAGGGAGGCTAATATTTATGCAGAAATACATACTATCTGTAGTGTTTACTACTAGCCAAATGAGTTAACTGTCAAAGATTGCATGATACTCAAAGGAAACAAACTTATAATCCCTGCAGCATTACAAAAATGCGTGCTTAATTCAGCACATGAATCACACCAGAGCATTGTCCAAACAAAACAACTACTTCGAGAAAAGGTATGGTGGCCCAATATTGACAAGGATGTATTTGACTTGATTAAAACTTGTCATGCGTGCCAAGTTACTTCTATACCTCCTGGCAAACCACCTGTAGTCATGACAAAACTAAAGATGGTCCGTGGAAACAACTTGGTATGGACATTTCCGGTCCATTTGAAAACAAGTACTACTTACTAAACTCCAGCTGATAAGTTTTTAGACCTAATTGTTCCAAATAACTATTTTATCTTCAATTTTAGCAAAATGTGTTCGCGATGAAAAGTATTGAGGAACATCTCCGCCAACTTCTCCAAATGGTTCCAACATCCTAGATGCCGCAGGTTCCTCTGTGCTTAGATGCACTCTTTGAACATTTTAAGCAAAGCGCAAAAAAACTAAGTCCAAGATGTCAGTCAAAAAGTTACATAGCACCGCCCTAATTCAATTACTAAAGCGATGGATGGCTTGTTCAAATATAATAGAAATCGCGCCTGATTCGCTCGTGCGTTAAACTAGTAGGGTCATCTCAAAACCGTTCATTTCATAGCATGTGCATAAGAGAAAAATTGCACCTTATGCGATAACCCAGCCTTTGTTCCTACAAATGAGCCTCCTTTAAGTTGATTCTGCATACGCACAGTAAATTCTGAGTATGTTAACGACAGTTTTATGATATGCATAGCCTTTGAAGAACGGGATATGCACCGCTTCCGAATATTTTTTTAAACTACCCCTTTCTGTCACGCCTATACGAATTATACCTGCCATTAAAAGACTAGAAATTTAGGACGAATTCAATTTATTGCAAAATCTGCATCTATATACACAAAAAGCTCTTTGTGCCACAAGCACCAGACCTTTTGGAGAAGTTGGTGGAAATTCTCCTCTACAACTTTCATCGCGAACACATTTTGCTAAAATTGAAGATAAAAAAGTTATTGTTGAAAAATTAGGTCTTAAAACTTATCAGCTGGAGTTTAGCAGTAATTGAGTATTGCTCGCGTTTTCCGCTCGTTGAAGTTCTAACATCAACCACAAGCCAATCAATCATAACACACTTGCGGAAATGGTTTTCGATCTTTGGTTATCCTGAAGAAATACGTTCAGATAATGCGCCAAATATGGAATTTTTCTTCAAACAAAATGGCATTAAACATTTGTATTTGCTTCCATTTTTCCCAAGACAAAATGGGGAAATTGAGAGATTCAACAGATCATTGAAGAAATGTTTTTGTTTGATTTGATTCTTTACGTCCCATCCACAATCTTTCAGTTAAACATGGACGGGTCTTCCTGGGTTAAACCAGTACTAAGCTAGGATAAATGTGTCTTGCTCAAGGACCGCAACGCAGTGACGCCGGTGAGGCTCGAACCCGCGACACCTCAGTCTAGAGTCAAGCACTCTACCACTGAGCCACTGCGCTCCCTAGTGTATCAGATGTATTGAAGAAATGCGTAAAAACAGCTGTCGCTGAAAACAAAAATTGGCGTAACGAACTTCAAACCTTTCTATTACATTACAGAGCTACAAATCACACAACAAGGAATATCAGTCCAGCCCAATTATTGCTAAATCGACCCATAAAAACAAAACTTCCCGATTTGAGAAATTGCAAAGTACCCATGAAATTGAGGACACGCGATAAACAGCAAAAGTCAAAAATCAAATTTCATGCAAATAAATCGAAACCAACTTCATACAGAAAGTTTTCTGTGGGCCAGCCTGTTCTCATATTAAAACAAGACCAAACTCTGCTCTGGACCTGCGTCGCTGGTGCACGTCGGTGTGTGAACAGTCGATATGCAAAGTTCAAATATACAGGAATGAAATCAGATAACATCCAAATTTCACAATGTAATCTACAGTTGGTGACTTAACAATTTCTAAGTTAAACACTCAAAAATATAATATCAAATTAGCATAAATATAGGGTGTACATGTTCAATGTGTACACAATCATAACACAAAGTTTGAATAAAAAGGAATGAAAACTGTTTGAAAATGTCTAAGTTCAACATCTGTCAAAAAAGTGAAAAAAAAATGAAATTTGCACAAATTAGGAGGTGCACATCTTCAATGTGTGAACAACCATAAAGCAAAGTTTGAATATAAAGTAATGAATACTGTTGGAGTTGTAGATTACACAAACTAGTCACCCCCTAAGCATTTCTGATGGAAAACTGTCTAAGTTCAACACCCATCAAAAATAAGAAAGAAAATATGAAATGTGCACAAGATGGGAGGTGCACATCTTCAATGTGTGAAAAATCATCATGTAAAGTTTGAATATAAAGGAATGAATACTGATGGAGTTGCAGATTACACAAACTAGGAACCCCCTTTAGCATTTCGGATGAAAAAAATGTCTAAGTTCCACACATCTCAAAAATGAAAAAGAAATTATGAAACATGCACAAAATAGGAGGTGCACATCTTCAATATGTGAACAATCATTAGGCAAAGTTTTAATGAAAAGGAAAAAAAACTTTTGGAGTTATAGATTACACAAACTTGGTACCCCTAAAGTGTTGCGGATGGCCAAATGTCTAAGTTCAACACCCCTCAAAAATGAAAAAAAAATTATGAAACATGCACAAAATAGAAGGTGCACATCTTCAATATGTGAACAATCATTTGGCAAAGTTTGAATGAAAAGGAATAAAAACTTTTGGAGTTACAGATTACACAAACTTGGTACCCCTAAAATGTTGCGGACGGCCAAATGTCTAAGCTCAACACCCCTCAAAAATGAAAAAAAAATTATGAAATGTGCACAAAATAGGAGGTGCACGTCTTCAATATGTGAACAATCATTCGACAAAGTTTGAATGAAAAGGAATAAAAACTTTTGGAGTTACAGATTACACAAACTTGGTACCCCTAAAGTGTTGCGGACAGCAAATTTCTAAGTTCAACACCCCTCAAAAATGAAAAAAAAAAAAATGAAACGTGCACAAAATAGGAGGTGCACATCTTCAATATGTGAACAATCATTTGGCAAAGTTTGAATGAAAAGGAATAAAAACTTTTGGAGTTACAGATTACACAAACTTGGTACCCCTAAAGTGTTGCGGACGACCAAATGTCTAAGTTCAATACCCCTCAAAAGTAAAAAAAAAATTATGAAACGTGCACAAAATAGGAGGTGCACATCTTCAATATGTGAACAATCATTTGGCAAAGTTTGAATGAAAAGGAATAAAAACTTTTGGAGTTACAGATTACACAAACTTGGTACCCCTAAAGTGTTGCGGACGGACGGACGGACGGACGGACGGACGGAGTGGACCCATTACTAGACCTGCTTTCGCTAAAGCGACGCAGGTAACAAGAAAAGCGAAAATTGCTCCAAATCTGGAACAATAAAATCTACAGTATTATTAGCCAAAAAAAACACTTCATTAAAATTGCAATCTGAAAGTGGTGACATTCGTTTCAGAAGTGTGTGTCATGTAAGACCATACTTCACTGCAAGAAACAAAACATGTACGATTCACAAAAAAAAATCTGAATTGAAAAGGGACTATTTGAGAGACAGGAGTGTCATAAAGAAACCAGTCAAATATGGCGACTATGTAAATAAAACAAACTGTGTTTTCAGACAAAAGGCAGACAGTGTCAGAAGAGGCGAAAATTGAACTGTGTGAAAACTTGTTAAGCTAGTAGTATACCAATGACTCCCTCCTGGCACCTACTCCAAATACCAGCTTGATCACTTTGTCTGGTCTTTAACCTCTTCTTGATTTCTGGAATCTTCTACCCAGATCTGATTGTTCCAATTAACTCTTTACTTGCCAGGAAAGGATCAAAACAAATTTCTGAGACAAATTCTTACCCTCGTCATTTCTGGACTGCCCTCTACACTGTCCATCTCTATGGTGATAGATTGGATATCACTGATACTCTTGGCACCGTCATTGTCTCCTATCCCTGTAAAGAGAAATTGAACTCTTTGCATGCCGAATAATTATTCATGCGATTGTTGTCATCTGCTGACTTTTTTTAAAATCAACTTTTTCAAAAAAAAAAATAATTCAGGAACCAAGAGTGACAAATGGTTTGTATCCAGATCAAGACCGACATTCTGTTGATCCTGATCTTGGTCCAAACCGTTTGCAAAGGTTACTAGCAGAAGACAAGAGTCGTCGCTAGCAAGGAATGAATTAATATAATTTGGGCATGCAGGCCAAGAACGGATCCAGAAAGTTTTGTCAGAGGGGGTCCAACTTTGAAAAGTTTTTTTTTTTTTTTTTTAGAGGGGAGAGAGGATTCAAATACCATTATAAGTAGGGCAATCAAATGGGGTTTTGCTGGCGGGTCAATGAAGGCCCGACATTGAATTTTGTATTTTGTGATTTTCAGGGGATCCTGACCAGTCAAAGGAAGACTCAAAGGTTGATTGTGCTGTTATATAAGACAACCATAGTAATATGACGATTCATCAATTTCACTGCTGAAGCCAAAGCAGTTGATCTAGCTTTAGATTTTATAAGAACTTGTCACACTAACAATAAATTTATTATATTTTCTGACTCGCTTCCTGTATTGAAAGCTATGAACCATACCAGTTCAAAGAATCCACAGATTCAGAAACTTTTAGAAAAATGTCACAAGCTTTTAGCGAAAAAAGAAATTGTTCTCTGTTGGATTTCTAGTCATATAGGCATTCTGGGGAATGAGATGGTAGACCAGCAAGCAAAAACATAGCTTTCATTAGAACCAACTTCTTTTAGAAAAGAAATCTCCAGAAAAAAAAGTAAAGCTAGTGAGATAAACCAAAAGTTTCTATTAAATCTTTTTATATTTCATCATTTTCCTAAAAATCTGGACAGGACAATCACTTTTAAGAGTGTCACTCTCAAAAATACACAGACAGAGCCTCAAAAATATATTATTTTTTTTCAACTTAACGAATAATATTTAGAGTCGGCGGATAAAATAAAAAAATAATTTTTGGAATAATCTTTTTTTTCTACTTTCCAGAAAATTACAGTGGGAGGGTTTGTAAATCAACTAATAAAAAAATTCTGGCCTAAAGCACCCATGAAGTTATTATGCATGGCCATATCTAATATATTTTTTATCTGTTTGGAGCCAGATTATAGTGGTTTTGGTTACGAAGTTTTGCAGAGATGAAAAAACATGTGATCTTTTTAGTTCATCATATGAAGCCACAGTCTATTGTCGCACCACAACCGCTGAAAACTTCTCAGTGCTCCTGCTTTTTTACACTACTGACATTGGAAAGTCTTGGGCTGATTTGCAACAGGTGGCACTTGTATATTCATAATAGAAAACAAAATTTAATCGACATGGAACTTTCTGTTCGGTCTCACTTTTTAGAATGTTTGTACACGTAAATTCAAAACATTTTTAACATGCTTTATGGCCAGACATGTTCTTTGATTTTGACTGATTAGAAAAATATACTTGTGTCCAATGAAAACGCATCACCTACAAAAATGACTGTAACTTTTTAACGACATAACATTTTATTTTTGTTATTGTGTCTTCTTTTACTGTTGCATTTCCGTAGAGTTACTGATAGGTATTTAAACTGGATGATCACTGTTGACCCATGCCGGAAGCATTTAACAAAACAACTGTCAAAACAAAAAGTCACACAGCCAACCACCGAATGTGTTAGTATTTTCAAAAGCGTTAATATTGCATTTTTTGGGCATAAATTGCAAAAAATCTCTAACTCAATAGTCTGGAATAGTCATCTTGCCTTAAAAAAGGGCTACAACGTCACAATGTGACGTCACTAGCATTATTTTGACTATTGCATAATATCAAGAAATTCAAGAAAACCTTCTTTTGCTGATACAAAAATTACGACAAGGTGGTAGCAAGAAGATTTCTTGTTTGTTTAGCAGGTCATTTACAGTTTGCCAGCCATTTCTGACGCAGGTTCTGCTTTAGTCATTAATGACTTATTGAAGACACACGCCAGTATAGTGATGCATGGGCATACCCTTGCAGAACGGTCAAAGACATCTTTTGGAATGAAAGGACATGCTCAAGCCTTATGCAATAGCTCAGGTAATTGGTCATAAATAGATAACATATTGCTTTCCATAAATTTAGCATCTCAAATAAATGTAGTGTCTAAACCTTAAATTGCAGCAGATGACATCTAAAATTTTAAGCAGACACATGGGCTGATCAAGAGAGGAGACTGGGTTCTGGACCCGCCCCCCCCCCCCCCCCCCCCCCCCCTCCCCCTGGAAAATCACAAAGCTGAAGGTCTCTTTAGGAATACTGGTATGGACCCCCTGGAAAATCACAAAGCTGTAGGTCTCTTAAGGTATACTGGTATGGACCCCCTGGAAAATCACAAAGCTGAAGGTCTCTTTAGGAATACTGGTATGGACCCCCTGGAAAATCACAAAGCTGAAGGTCTCTTTAGGAATACTGGTATGGACCCCCTGGAAAATCACAAAGCTGAAGGTCTCTTTAGGAATACTGGTATGGACCCCCTGGAAAATCACAAAGCTGTAGGTCTCTTAAGGTATACTGGTATGGACCCCCTGGAAAATCACAAAGCTGAAGGTCTCTTTAGGAATACTGGTATGGACCCCCTGGAAAATCACAAAGCTGTAGGTCTCTTAAGGTATACTGGTATGGACCCCCTGGAAAATCACAAAGCTGTAGGTGGTCTCTTTAAGAATACTGGTATGGAACCCCTGGAAAATCAAAAGGCTACCCAGTGAGCATTCAGTGACAGGCCATCATCTGCCTGCCAGCGAAATGCCATTTAAATATAAAGGTAAAATAAGTTGATGAAGTTGAAAAAAAAATAGACGAAACTTGGGCCTGGACCCCCCTCCACTCTGACGAATCAACTCAATTTTCGCACGAGACAATTTTGTCTCTTCTTTAAGAAACCAAATAAGGTTTGATAAATCGTGTGAATTGTCACGATGTAACCAAATTTGTCGTCTGCTGAAGTCCGTTTTGGAGCTTTAAGGGTTAATTAAAGTTATGTCTTTATAGCAATGTAATTTCTCTGTTATTGCCAGACAGTTGCTACTGCTGGTGTTCATTTGATGAAATAAAAGTCCCTATAAAATGATAAAAGTCTGAGCAATCAATGTCTTCTTATTTCTTTTCTATGAGGCTACATTGTATACTGAACGCAAAAAGAAACATACACAATTGCCAGTAATTCGCTTGACCTTACCGTGGCCACGTCCTCTGGCTTGATACTGCAGATCTGTCTGATCATGGCCCTATCATTGCGCTGCAAGCGCTGCAGGTTCGTCTTGGTCAGTGAAATCAATTCCAATCAACTTGTCATACGTGCAAGTTGTCATCATAATAACACAATAGATACAGTTGTTTCACTCACAACAAAACAGAATCCTGCAGTTATGCCTGTGATGGTTCTGTTGGGACCCTCTAGCTCTGAGCTTACACTTTAAGCATCTGACATTTCCGGCTCAACTTTGTCTCTAGGACAGCTGAGATTCGTCATCAGAATCAGGAGTCTGAATTTCGGTAGTAATTGCTACCGACTGCTTTGGTGCCGCTGTCTATACTTTGGCCACCTCTTTGCCCCATGATGCAAACACTTTCAATGTTTGTAGTGAAATGATGTCAAATTGTCAGGATAGATTTTTGTTAAAGCTGGCTGGCACTACAACCAGATGGGCACCAATGTCGCTGATCTGTTGCAGATCTGTTGCCGATCAGTTGCTGAAGATTTCAACGCCAAAGTGTTGATGTAATTGTTTGGTGACTGATCACCAACTTCTAGAAAACCTTTGCAACTAGTCAACGATAGAAATCAGTCTCGCCTAGTCTTTTGTGCATGCTCAAAAGACTGGCAGCGACTAATTTTGATTGGGGATTGATCAGCGACAGATCAGCAACCTTGTTGCGACCTTTGTAAATCCTTGCCACTACTTCTGCAACCTCATTGTGATTGTTATTTTTTTAAGCCTCGGAGAGGTCGCATGTGGGACCAATCAAGCATTGTGTCCAATTTTCGTAAAGTTCCATTTGAAATTACTTGAGTTAAACCCCCATTCCACTGGTCAGCGCTTCCGCTACGCTCATGGCGATCTAGCATTTTCTCTAAAATTATTCAAAATCGCCGCGGAAGCGTAGACAGCCACACGATTTGGGGACTAGACGCTTCCAGTACGCTTCCACCACACTTCCGCTACGCTGCTGCTACGATCCCACTACGACAATGAAAATCTGACTACGCTTAGTCTACCCTGATGGCGATGTAGCTGCGACCTTGCTACGACCTTGGCGATGGAGCTACGCTTTCGTTGCGCTTTTGTATCCTTTCTACATAGAATCTGAAAATCTGATACGCTTCTACTAAGACCTGGGCGCTTCTACTGCGCTCTTGCCGTTTCTGCTATGATTTGTGTCATTTTGACCAAAATTTCGAATCGTAGTGGAATCGCCGTCCAGTGGAATGGGGGGTTTAGAGACCGGATATAGCAAATTATGACACAATTGCACAAGGAAAGGGCAATAATTCCTGAAGGAATTTTGTAATATAGACCATTTTGGAACTGAGAAAGACATTTTGGTACTAAACATTGTGACCAAGATCATAAAGTTCTGATCAAGATCACTTGATTTAGTGACTGGACGTAATGAAAAAAAATTTCATGACAAAAAGGGCAATAACTCATCATTACATATTATTATCTAATATTGTGACCAAGTTCCATAAAGTTGCGATCCAAATTACTAGACTTGTAGACTGAACACCATAAAAAATGGTGACATTTCATTAACAAAGGGCAATAACTCCTGAAGGCATAGTGCAATATGGACCATTATAAAACTTGAGAAAGATTTTTGGGTATTTAACATTGTGACCAAGATTCATAAAACTGATCAAAACTATACGTCTTAGAGAGTGGACATCACATACAAACAGGGGTTACACTTAACCCTTAATGCGCCAATCGCAACAAAAGTTGTCTGCTTTTCTCATCTGCTGAAATGTTTAAGAAGCCTCTATGGTAAACAGTGTGGACACAGAGCAGTCTGTTCTGGGTACACACTGTTTGCTTCTATACTTAATTCGTCAGTTATTTTAGGCAATTATTTGCAGCAGATGATTTCAGCAGATGACAGTTTCAGATGCATTTTTTTCTTGGTGCTTTAAGGGTTAATGCCCCTGCCAAAGTCATGGCAGGGGCATAAAAACAGTACAGACAGTAATGTGACTAGTACAGTAAAGCCTGTGTAAAACAGCCACTCTCAAAAAGACCCAAAATTGGGCTTCAAGACCAATTATTGCTTAATGCAGGTCAAAAGTATTGCAGAATGCTCCCCTTTCTGCAAAACTTTCGACCTTCATTACACAGGTTTTACTGGGTCTTGACTGTTTGTCAGTGTCGCTTTTTGGGAAGCCTAGCATTTATAAGTGAGTTAAAATCAGTCTCAAAATCCCCAGACACTGGTCAATATGAAATCAATTTGAGACAGATGTTAAGATGCATGATGAAATAGAATTAGAAAAATCTATGGATAATTGGATGGAGGTATCTATACTCATGTCCAATGAAAACACACCACCTACAAAAGTGACTATAACTTTTTAACAACATAACATTTTTTTTTTCAGCGGCAGCTGTCTATAATCAAATTTACTCTAAATTATCCACCAATCAGAAACACGGCAGCTGTCTATAATCAAATTTACTCTAAATTATCCACCAATCAGAAACAATCTTACATCTGCAAGTCTGCTATCTATTCTCATTGAAACGGACTATCTAAATTATCCACCAATCAGAAACAATCTTTCATCTGCAAGTCTGCCATTGTCTTGCGCAGGCGCGATACTAGAGACTCTAAACAGTACTGTATTTGATAAAATGCTTCCGGTCGTTGACAAGGGCAAGTCTGCTATCTATGCTCATTGAAACGGACTATAATTTCAAGAAAATCACAGCAGTTTTCTTCTGGTCCTGTTTAAAAGAATTCCATTCTGTCTAGAATTGCCTGTTTATAAAACAAAACGCAAAACTTTTTCAACACAATCACCTTGTGTTTGAAATATGTTGGGGCTATTTGTTTTGTAGTATCCGGTAGTGATGGGCCGATGATCGACTATAGTCGAAAGTCAGTTGGTTTGGGCTTCCAATTGCGACAATCGATTGTACAATGACGCAATCGATTGTAATCGGTTTTCAACCTTAGTCTACAGGCTGTGCTCAAATCTGCCTGTTACGATCTCCATATAAACCATTTCATTTTGCGGTAAGAAAACACAGTTTTTTTCTGTGTTTATAAAGCATTTTTCCCCAAGTCAAACGTGATCGGTAAAGCAACACAATAACCTACGAAAGTACCAAATGGAGCGTCTGTGGTTACCGCCGTACGATTGGATAAAATGTCTGCTGTTCCAGTTATTGCACCCGAGTTTTTAAAGCCGATTCTGAGGTTACCGCTATGATTGGATAAAACGTCTGCTGTTCCAGTTATTTCACCTGCGTATTAAAAGCCGATTCGTACCGATATCAAACAGAAAGAATACAAAAAAAAGTCTTTTTCTTCTCGTTTCAGTTCATCCCTTGGGTGATAGGGTATTATCGAACTATTAAGCAAGTAAAACCATTCATTTCAGACCAAAAAAGCCTGGAGCTTTTAGTTAATTTTTTCCGTAATGGTGGTGCATTTATCGGAAATGTTGTACGTCAATGGACGTAGACAGTATAACTAACGTTTAGCAAGAAACATCTTTTCTTAAAAGTTTGATTAAGATATATATTGGCAAAAAGTTAGCCCAAAACAGAGCACAGAGGATGACTCTAATCCAGCAGGGGAAGGTGTAAAGTGCTTTGACTGCACATTATCATGGGCTGTGCTTCAAAGTATAGAAAGGAGATGAAGTTAAAATTGAGCTGTGTTTTAAGCCAAATTTTTGTTCAATTTGTATTCCGAAGAACCAACTTGGATATTCCATATGTTAGGTTAATGTCGTTACATATTCTTGGCCCTTTGCAATTCCAACTACAGAAGTTTGACTGTATAATATTGGCCTTTGTCGAACTTGCCCCGAGTGGTGGCCGAACTTTCCCCATTGCAGGGCAAGTTCGGCCACCATGACCTGATAAATGAAGATTACCCTTTATCGTATAGAGACACATGTTGTGGGTTACCGCGACTGGTACCGTCCTATTGTGCCTTACTTAAATATATAGGTTTCATAGACCTAGATTTTATAGTCTTTCGAAAACTGAACATTTTCTAAAATGGGGCCGAACTAGCCCCGGTCTCACCTAGTGTTTTTATATTGCATTTGCCGAAGCCACTATTTTCAGTGTTTCATGTGTTTCAAGCTATGGGTATTTTTGTTTTAATTAACGATTTGTTTATAGGTGATCCATTGGAAGCAAATTAAACTCAGGAAATATGCATATTCCAGTAAGACTCTGCTCATAAACACACTGAATAGTGGTAGAGTTAACCTCCGCCCCAACCGTATTCCTCAATCGAAGTCAATGCACATAATGCCTAAGGGGCATATTGTAACTGACCCATATACATTTAGTTATTTCATTACTTTAGCCTAGAAAATGCGAAGGCTCCACGTTTGATCTGGATTCAAGCTCAGTGGTAAGGCAGTGATTCATTTACAATTTTGGGCTTATGGGTCCTGGGACTCGCTTGTTCCCAGATCAATGAGTCCCAACTGCAAACTTATGAGTCCAGAACACTATTTTAATGACAAGTCTGCAATACTATTGCATCCTGGGACTCCCTGAAATAAAAACTTTGCATCCCAGAGACAAAATTATGCGCAAAAGATACAGGATGCGCAGGTAACAAAATCACTGGTCAGGTCTCTAATTGGCCTTTTCGTTTTTAGAAGCAATCCGGATTCCAAAGTTTATCAACATCGCTTACGCAATGTTGGAATTTTGGAAGTAGCTTGATCGACGGGGAGTTTGAGAAAGAACAGTAAAAGACACTGCTGCTGGGGAGTAATCAACATGCTTATGGAACAGGCCTGAATCGAACACTTTTAATCCCTTTATTTAATATTAAATATGAAATATACAAAATATACCATAACTCCAAACATTCTTAGTTATGAACTACTTATAACACTGCAATAGTGTAACAGGGGCTTTGAAACCTACGCAGCCAGATCAATGCTTAAACTCACACTTCTCTTTTACAATACAACTCCTCCAACAACTGACTTTCCAGACTGATTACAAATTTTCACCGTGTCCCTACAACAGGCTTACAATACACTTTATCCCTTTGATCTGCAAAAGACATCGTTCACATACTCTGAGTCAAACTTTCACGTTGGCAACCTTCAATTTTTCACCTCATCCAATCAATCAACATCTAGCACCAGTCTTTTGTGCATAAAAAACATCTTCCAATTACAGTAGGACTTTAAATGAATGTTCTCCTTTGAATGCTGCTGAATATCTTTTTTAAAGATATTTCTTGTTGTAATTGCGTTTACTTGTACTGTAGCATTGAAGTTATTGAGAGGTCTTTGAAAGTTAAAGATCACCAATGGCCCATGCCAGAAGCATTTAACAAAACAACCGTCAAAACAGAAAGTCACACAGCCAGCCACCGAACGTGTCAGTCTTTTCAAAAGTGTCATCTTGCCTTGAAAGCGGCTACAGCATCAGGAATATAGCAAGAAGTGAGCAAAGCTCACATACCCCCGGCGGTAGCCATCAGAGGTTGTAACACTTTCAGAGAAAAGACAAAATTGTTAAAGATTTCATAATCCTTCATCAAGTAGTTTCTGAGAAAACTGATGAAAAATGTCCCTATGTGTTATATAGGAGTGACGGAAGGAAAAATTTAAAATTTGAAAAAAGAATGCAAAATGAGGATAAGCATCTTAATTTTCATTTACACAATACATTTTGCCTACCTGAAGTGTAAACAAAATTTCATAATCCTAAATCAAGTAGTTGCTGAGAAAACTGACCAAAAAACAGCCATATGTTTATATAGGAGTGACAGAAGGAAAATTGAAAAAGAAGGCAAAATGAGCTTTAGCATCTTTATTTTCATTTACACAATACACTTAGCCTACCTGAAGGTGTGCACAAAATTTAAAAACACTGGCTCCAACAGGAGCCGAGAAATCTGTGAAAGAAATTTTCATCGGAGAGAAAGAAAAATGAACAAATAAAGGGACTAATATGCTATATGTTGCTGTTTTTTGTTACACAATACAACTCATCACTATCAAGCTTTATACCAAATTTCAGAATCCTAGGTCAAGTCATTGCTGTGAAATCTTTGACAGAAAAAAATGTCCATATAGATGTATTATACAAGAGTGACAGAAGGAAAAAATGAAAAAAGAAGGCAAATGAGAATGAGCATCTTAATTTTCATTTACACAATGCACTTTGCCTATCTGAAAGTGTGCACAAAATTTGAAAGCACTGGCTCCAATAGGAGCTGAGAAATCTGTGACAGAAATTTTCATTGGAGAGAAAGAAAAATGAACAAATAAAGGGACTGATAAGCAATATGTGGCTGTTTTTTGTTGCACAATACAACTCATCACTATCAAGCTTTGTACCAAATTTCAGAATCATAAGTTAAGTAGTTGCTGAGAAATCTTTGACAGAAAAAATGTCCATATGTATTATTTAAGAGTGACAGAAGGAAAAATGAAAAATTGAAAAAAGAAGGCAAAATAAGGATTAGCATCTTTATTTTCATTTACACAATACACTTTGCCTACCTGAAGGTGTACACAAAATTTGAAAGCACTGGCTCCAAAAGGAGCTGAGAGATCTGTGACGGAAATTTCCATTGGAGAGAAAGAAAAATGAACAAATAAAGGGACTGATAAGCAATATGTGGCTGTTTTTTTGTTACACAATACAACTCATCACTATCAAGCTTTGTACCAAATTTCAGAATCATAAGTCAAGTAGTTGCTGAGAAATCTTTGACAGAAAAAATGTCCATTCGATTATATAAGAGCGACAGAAGGAAAAAATGAAAAATTGAAAAAAGAAGGCAAAATAAGGATTAGCATCTTTATTTTCATTTACACAATACACTTTGCCTACCTTAAGATGCACACAAAATTTGAAAGCACTGGGTCCAATAGGAGCTGAGAAATCTGTGACGGAAATTTTCATTGGAGAGAAAGAAAAATGAAGAAATAAAGGTACCGATAAGCAATATGTGGCTGTTTTTTTGTTACACAGTTCAACTCATCACTACCAAGCTTTGTACCACATTTCAGAGCCCTAAGTCAAGTAGTTGCTGAGAAATCTTTGACAGAAAAAAAGTTTACAGACAAACAGACAGACAGACACAGACAAACATAATTACAGGAAAGGCAAAAACTATATACCCCCTACATACTTCGTATACCGGGGGTATAATGAGACATCACTAGCGTAATTACAGACAAGGCAAAAACTATATACCCCCTATATACTTCGTATACCGGGTGTATGAGACATCACTAGCGTAATTACAGACGAGGCAAAAACTATATACCCCCTATATACTTCGTATACCGGGTGTATGAGACATCACTAGCGTTATTTTGACTAGTGCCTAAAATCCAAATTCCAAGGAATCCTTCTTTTACTGATACAAATTACGACAAGGTCGTAGCCAGAACATTTCTTGTTCGTATAGACCGTCCATTACATCGATGGAGTGCTCAAAAGAACCTTCTCATTGAGACGGTTCTTTTGATTAGCCACAACATATGTTTTGATTGCCAAATAAAACAATTTTTTTTTTGTGTTACACACTCTTGAGTAAAGGCCAGCTTACATAGTACCGTACATGTACCGGTTCCTGAATTGTCCATTTATAGAGTGGGTTAATATAATGCATGGTTTATTAAATAAACAAGGCTATGATATTCCCAATCATATTATTTGTGTCTTGAAGTAGAAATAACCCTCTCTTGAGTTACACAGACTAAAATTATGCCCTCTTCAGAGGCAGGGCTATGATGTAATTGGCAAATTCTAACCTGCGAGCACTCTATATTACCCAACCATCTATATACGCAGTAATATATATGCAGTTATTGTCTACGTTTTGCTATCTCATGAGTTACTGAACTATTGCCTGGGGAATAGTTTTTGTTATTAGCTAACCGTCTATATACGGAGTAATTGTCTAATTTTTGCTATGTCATGGGTCACTGAACTATTGCCAAGTCAATATTTTTGACTGGCACTATACCATGGCCTGGTTTCCAGCTTCACTGTTAAAAACTCACAGGCACTTATCGACATGCGCGACAACGATGCACGTACAGTTCGCTTATGAAAGGAGACGTTGTGCAACAAAAGTGAAAATGAGCCATGCTTTGACAACTTTAAACTCCAATAACTTCATTGTTTATGGTCAGAAACCTAAAGTGTGGGTACTCATATTCTTAGTTAGAATGAGCTAAACATTTTGAGACCAAATTTTGAGCAGATTTGGTGAAATTTTCTGTTTTGCAACAAAACCACATCGTCTATAGCAACTCCATTCAAGAAACACTGCTAAGTATTTCATCAAAAGGGTTGGGTAATAAAACAGTTATTTCATTAGGTCATCCACGGCACCTCAGGGTAATAGTTTGACTATACTACAAACAGGCATGAAATAACTGTATAATATTGACTGGGACTATACCATGGCCTGGTTTCCCACTTCACTGTTAAAAAAACCCAGGCGCTTATCGACATGCACAACGACGATGCACATATGGTTCTTTATGCCAGGAGACGTTATGTAACAATGGTGGAAATGAGGCATGGTTTGGCAACTTTATACTCATATAACTACGTTGTTTATGGTCAGAAACAGAAAGTGTGGGTACTCATTTTCTTAGTTAGAATGAGTGGAACATTTTGAGACCAAAATTGAGCAGATAAGGTGAAATTTTCTGTTTTGCAACAAAACCGCATCATCTACAGCAACTCCATTCAAGGAACGCTGCTAAGTATGTCATCAAATGGGTTGGGTAATATATCAGTTATTTCATGCCTGTTTGTAGCATAGTCAAACTATTACCCCTAGATACCTTCAGCCTTTGTGCAATAGTGCATCAGGTCGTCCACAGCACCTTAGGGTAATAGTTTGACTAAACTACTAACAGGCATGAAATAACTGTATAATAGTTGCTAGGTTATAACTTGCCATATTTGTCATGACAACACTGAAGAGCTTGTACAAAAAGATTTGTTTATTGTGACAATTAAAGAAAACAACTTTTTTTTTTAAGTTTTTTCTTTACAACCAGAATTCAACTTTTTTCTTTACAACCAGAATTCAAGCTTTGAACAACTTTGAAAGAGGTCCATCCAAGTATCATTCCCGTAAAATTTGGTGAAATTCCACCCTGTAGTTTAGAAAGAGATGTTGTTTACAGACTCCGGACATCCTGTGAGCAACAAAATCTCACCTTGAGCCTACGGCTCATGAGAGCTAAATAAAATAGTATGTAACAAGCTCTTGAGTAGCAGTAAATTGTTGAGTCACTGCGTGAGTGATTTATCTTTGTACAACTGACTGACAAACAGTGAATTATTACTAAACAACTCACACACTAGAGCTGAGCGGAAAGTTCTTAGCATGGTCTTTTATCCCAGTAACCCATTTACAAACCTTATCATGTTTGGTATCGTTTTAAAGAGCTATCTTTCCTCTATGTTATGGCACAACTTTCATGAGGATATTATAATACAGACACGAAAAATATTATTGTGAATACATGTACTATTTGTATACTGGAAAAAATCTAAATTTCAGTGGAAAATATAACATGTTACCTATTTTGAAAAGTGTGCAGAACATTAACAATAGTTCATGAAATTAGCTACTTTTGTACCATTTGGTAGGCCACAATCTGGTACAGTTATTATACAATTAATGACCGAGTTGGATTTTTCTAATAACTAAATACCGGAACAGCAATACCAAAACCGTCTAGAAAGCAAAGCAATGCGCTAATTTTTTCGACTAAAAATCGCATGTCACAATGCACATATTTTGAAAATATATCACCGACAGTAGTTTAAAAATGCCTTGCGTTGGTATTTTTGTCAAGTACACTTTATGCGCTTTGTATTGAAACCAAAATAAATTTTGTAAACCAGAACAAAGGGAAGATAACTCTTATAATCTTACCATGGGGCAGAGTACATTTAGCTATGAGCTGACTTTCTGGTTCATTTAATGAAAAACAGTGGCAAACAAAAAAGTAAAAATACCTTGAGAGTAGAAATCAATCAATTTTGTGATAGTTAACGTGATACAATGAGAAGTTCTTATGCCATCGACAAAATGTGAGGGGTTAAGTTACCCCACCCACTTCTTGAAAAGTAGGGGTAGTGTTATTAGGAATAATTTTCTTGAATACAGAACTAAACAAGCCACACTTTTTGCATGACGAAATGATTTTTATGCATTGTTTGCTACAAATAAAGCAAAACATATACACTCAAAAGGCATTTTTCGTGCTCCTGTAGTGACACAATTTATAGTAAAAGTATAAAGAAAAATCGAAAAGTCCCATTTTTGAAAGTTTACCATTTCTCTATTAGTCAATATTTCCCGAATGTAAAGGTGGAAGTTGTGAAAACAGTGATCGCATAATATAATTTAATAAAATTAAGTTGGCACCAAATCGTTAATTTGTTAAATCAAGATCCCAAATAAGGTCCCCAATTTTCCTTCGCTTTTTTCCAAGTATTTTGCTTAAAATTTCTGCTAGTATATAAACCCTACTCATTTTGAGCATGCACTGCACGTGCACGCCAAGTACTTTTTCAACAAAAATTAAACCATCAAGTCATTGTCATCGACCGGAAGCATTTTATCAAATAGCCGTTGAATTCTAGTTTCCAAAAATGTATTATTTGATAGCATTTTATCAACGCATTGTGGAGTTATGATGCCATGCTAAGAACTTTCCAAATGACTCTTGTATTTCGATTCTAACACACAATAAACAACAAAAACACATTTGAAGTCTTCAGCTTCTTCTAACTTTCCATCATTGCACTGAAGAAATACCGCAAATAGTTGGACTGTGTCGCATATGTAACTTCTTTCAGGTGTAAAAACGATTTTACACCATCTAACGCCATGACCGACATCATTCTGCAGTAACAATTTATGTCAGCTAGTGCGCGCTTTCCACACACTTTCAAAACTGTGACATTATTGTTTAATATAACATATTTTTTTAGCATTGGCTCTAAAGGCGAGGTGTGTTAGAATTGTATATATATATTAGTGATGGACAAATCCACTAGGCATAAATGCGTTAATTATGTTGCAACATTATTTAATGTCACGATAATTGACGTTGGAACATGACGTTGCTAAGCGATCAAATGTCTTCTTGTTAATCTGCTCTTAATAGTGAAGCTGCAGTAGAAGCTGAATTTCATGGAAATGTCAGACTTTTCTAGGGATTATTTATAAAAAATTGTTGTTGTTCTCCAAAGAAAATTTATCCGAGACAAACATGGCAATAAAACATTCTTGCTGTAACCCTAGAAAGACCATTCATGAATGCAGCAAATGGCAAATTTTGTGATGTATTTCTTCGTTAATTTCAAAATAATGCTTGATATTTCATGTGAATCATCTGCCAGCAGATGATTCACATGTAATATCATGCCTTATTTGGTTTTTAAGGTAGTGACAAGATTTTAAAATGTTGTCGGCTGAAAATCATCCATAGTGCTTTATGGGCTAATAGCATTAGCTTCCATTTACGCCATAAAAAATGTCATGCTTAGAAGTTTAACCCTTATTCTGCCAATATTATTTTGTCCAGAAAATGTTGTTTGCTTTTTACGTACATCAGGCCTCTAGGTTATAAAACTTTTTTCATGCTCAACTCAACTGAGCATGAAATTTATCCTGCTCATAAATGTTAAAATGTCAACAATTGTTGGCATTTTAACATTCATTCAAAGCATGATAAATACAACATCTGAAAGACTTAAATCAAGAAACTTCTTTATTTGTCGGTATTTTAGTTTTTATGAGCAGCTGAAATTTTGTGCTCAGTTGATTTGAGCATGGAAAAAGTTTTATAACCTCGGGGCCTGATCATATACTCAAATGCACTCCATACTACTTTAATCAGGGAAGCACATACTATGAACCCTAAGTATCAGACTAAGAGCAGCCTGATCTGAGTCCAAACTGTTTGCAATATAGGCTACCAAAGTACATAAGCAGATGAGAGAGCACACTGGAGGAAACATACAGCATTTTATCATACATAGCATGTCTGTAAACACACTAACCCAATATGAGCCTATTCTATTCACATCTTCTTTTGGGGGATTTGAATTTCTATCTGAATTCAACTCATTTTACCCAGAATACTTGCAGAATTCACAGTCTGGTGGACTTGGTTGCTTATACTTCACCTTTAAGCCAACAAACTGTCTGTCTCTTCAACCTGTATCAGTTAGGGGTCTCTACAGACTCTTATGGCTGGACCCACGGTCCACCACCCTGGCTGGCAGGCTTATTCTCTGACATAGTGATGTACTAAATACTTGGACAGACCCAGCCTGGTCGCCTGTTTCAGTCAGCAGTCTCTTCAGACTCACATGGCGTGCAGGTCCTCTTGGGGTTGAGGGCAGCTGCCTGCATGGAGTCCTGTTTAGTGGTAGGTGCTATGTCAGGCTCTGCAACTGCACGGCGCTTGGCTTGCAGGTTCTAATCACACTAGATGAGCCAAAACTGGCCCTTGCATTAGGTTGCTCTAAACTAAGTCTTCCCGATTGTGATACCGACTTACAGGGCTTGATAACAGTTTTGGGTTCGTTCACATTTGGGTTGGTTCTTCATTAAGTTATCTTGTGAATATTAAGAATGTTGATTGATGTTATAAATATAGAATCTGACTAGCTATTTTCTTGAGTTATTTCATATAAAATGAAGCTAGATGCATTCATATTTGAACACTGCTTTTTAACCTATCTGAACAATCACAAAATCTAAACTCTGTGTAAACATGTTACATTTGTTGGATTGTTTTATTGTCTGCATTTTTTTCTGGTTATTTTCCAAGATTTTTACCGAGACTTTTTCATGTTTTTCATAACCAAATTTCTCAGAAATGAAAATCTTATGTAAATCTGAATAGTTTAGTCAGAGACATATATTTCGTTTCTATTTTTTGGATTTTGATGAAACTCTTTATCATATGACGTTGCGTCTGAGAGTGAAATAAGGCCATGCAAACAAATCAGTAAACCACTAGTGCTTTACAGATTTTCAGGAAACATTATGATGCCCATAAGAACGTTGTGTAAACAATGACAAAATAATTATGTTTTTATACACAAAAAGAGATTTCAAAGTAATCTAGTAATATGATAAATAGAATCTAACATTCGTGCTCTTGTATTATTGAATTTATTAAAGTTGTTGCGAAAAAGTGATAAAATGCTTGGCAAGCCTAGCATTTTATCACTTTTCCCCAACTTGTTTAATAAATTCAATAAAACATGAGCACTCATGTAAGATCCTCTATCTCTCTCTAAATATGTTTCATTTTTTGGATTGTTTTATTGACTGCATTATTTTTCTGGTTATTTTCCAAGAGTTTTACTGAGACTTTTTCATGTTTTTCATTACCAAATTACTCAGAAATGAAAATCTTACGTATATCCGAATAGTTAAGTCAGTGACATATATTTCGTTGCTATTTTCGGGATTTTGATAAAACTCTTTAAATTACCTCAGGCCTTTAGTTAAGCGAACATTGTAGACCATTTAATGAGGCAAAGGCAATTATCCTGAAATTAGATACATGCAGCTGGCAAAACTTACATTTATAATAATGACACATGTCTTTAAGCAAAGCAAAGTTATTTCATTTGTTTAGGGCAAATGATCTCCTCAAGGGAGATGATGACCAGGAAGAGAATCAGGTCAAGTTTTATATTCCGGCACTAGATATCACTTAGAATAGTCTCATAGGAGGGCTTGTACGGTTCCTCAGTCTATTATCCACATAATTTAATAATCCATGACCAGTCCAAGGTAGGTGATTCCACCTCACATGCCTATTAGAGGCTACATATCCAATGTTTTGTTCTGGATTTACAGCTATAATATAATTGAGCCATTGCATGAGATTTCCAACAATGTGGTATGTGCAACCAGAAAAGCCTCAGATCAGCCTGCGCATGCGCACAGTCTGATCAGAGCCTTTGCTAGTTGCTTGAGTATTCTATGAATGTTAAGCTACTGACTGATCACCATTTGGAGTTTCTAAGCTTAAAAGGAGGCTGCAGAGGCTCGTCCGAGTCTACACATATCAAAATGCCACATTGTTGGAAATATCATGCCGCGGCCCAATTATATATAATATTGTGTTCGGAAAATGTCACAATCACAACAGTCACACTAGGAACCTATACACTCACTTCCACGGAAATTGAACCACAGTGTGCACCAGTCTGTTCATCCGGCACTAACCTCACAGAATCAGTGTGAATTGCTAACTCATATAATATGCTCTCTATAGGAAACGTGAAGCAAATATTCATTTAATGGTCTACCTACTCTACTTTGACTAAATCTATGATTAACATACATATAATATATATGACAAAATATAGATGAAAGTGTACAGTACATCTTGTACAGAAAGTGGAGGGAATGTGGGGAAGCAATTTTTTCAAAATATTTCCAAAATGGCAGAAAGGGATGCTGCTAGCTCAGCTCTGCAAAGAATAATGCTTTGAGCCCGCCAAAGTAGGGGCCTAGCAGATCACTTCCTGCTTATTGGTGCATTTTCATCACCTGTCAGACGAGGCTGAGATAAGCGAGTTCCTGGAAGTAGGGGCATCAAAATTCTAACTAGGAGGACCTGAAGGTCCTGAGGCGCTCACCTGATCTCCTTAATAATGTTAAAATAGGTCAAGGTCAACTCCAGCTTATAATGAAACAAATTTTGTTCAACCATATATGGTGGTTGCAGCCATTTTGGTCAAGTGACCTAAACAATCTAATGAATAAATCATCAAACAGCCCAGTGATTTCTGAGAAAAAGATGTTAAGATCCTGGGATTAGATAGGTGTGTGGCGGTCCAAATAAGTGGCCTTGGATAAAAGGTCACAAGTCAGCTTGACATTTTGTACTTAATATAAAACAAAAATCTCATTAGGTTTAACATTTCTCACAAGTATTATGATTTCAGCTTAAACAGTTATAGAAAAATGAACATTTTAAGATTTTCTCCATATAAATGCATTAGGAATCAAATTTGACCTTGCCATAAAGTAGATCAAGGTCAAACTAGATTCATCATTTGCGCAAATCTGGTAGGGCCCACATCCCCAATGCTACATACCAAGTCCCAAAGCCAATGGCCTTTTGGTTCCAGAGAAGAAGATATCTAAAGAGTTTTACCATATATGGGGTATTGGCCATCTTTGTCATGTGATCATAACAATTTGTATAAATTTTAGCTAACCAATCATAAGGAGTTGTAATATGAAATTTGATTTCAACTGGCCAAGTGGTTTTTGTGAAAACTATGTTTATGTTGATGGGACTCCAATATGAGCCACCTTGGCTGAAAGGTCAAAGGTCAATCTTGATCTATGAAACTTATTTATAGACACTAGATTGAACATATCAAGTGAGAATAATGACTTAGGCTTCTACAGTTTTCAAAAAATAAACTTTTCAAAAAAATTCCCATTTAAATGCATTAGGAAGCAAATTTGACCTTCACGTTAAGTAGGTCAAGGTCATCTTGGGATCATCATTTGAACAAACTTGGTAGGCCCCACATCCCCAATGCTACATACCAAGTCTCAAGGTCACTGGCCTTCTGGTTCTGGATGTGGCGGTCATCTTGGTCATGTGACCTACATATTTTGTATACATTTTGGCTAATTTATCATAAGGAGTCTTCACATAAAATTTGAGTTCGATTGGGCCAATGGTTTGTGAGAAAACTATAATTTAATATATTGATGAGACTCTAATATGAGCGACCTAAGCTGGAAGGTCAAAGGTCAACCTTGACCTTTGGAACTTATTTATAGCCATTGTCTCATTAGATTAAACATATCAAGTGAGGATATAGACTAAGGCTTCCACAGTTTTCAAAAAAATAAACTTTCCAAAACAATTACATTTAAATGCATTAGGAAGCAAAATTTGACCTTGACGTTAAGTAGGTCAAGGTCAACCTAGGATCATTATTTGAACAAACTTATTAGGCCCCACATCCCTAATGCCACATACCATATCCCCTGGTCATCCGCCTTCTGGTTCTGGAGAAGATTTTTAAAGTTTTTTTACCATATATGGGCGTGGCGGCCATCTTGGTCATGTGACCAGGATCATTTGAACAAACTTTTGTTCCCATGTCCTAAGGAGTCTCCATATGAAATTTGAGTTTATTTGGCCCAGTGGTTTCAGAGGAGAAGATGTTTGAAAATGTTGAAGGACGGAAGGACGCCAGAGTGACTGGTATACTATTAGCTCACCTATGAGCCTTCGGCTCAGGTGAGCTAAAAAAGACAGCAGATAACACAGTGACCACTCATTGAATGCCTGACCACCAGGTGCCACTAATAGAGGGTTAATATGTGTAAACTAAGTACTGCTGGATTATGCTGCTATAGAGGGGGTCCCAGTAAATATCCTTGGGGGACCCTGCGAGAAAAGTTCCTGGAAAATTAATAACAGATTAAATAATTTAATCCTCTCTTAAAACTGATGGGTAAGAAAATATTTACAATTTTACGCTCAAATTTTTTGTTTATCTAAACCTATGTACCTGCTAAACTCCAGCTGTAAAGTTTTTTTAACAAATTTTTCGCAATAACTTTTTTATCTTCAATTTTAGCAAAATATGTTTGCAATGAAAGTTGTAGAGGAGACTTTCCGCCAACTTCTCCAAATGGTCTGGTACTTGTGGTTCAAACCGACCGATTTTTGTGTATATAGATGAAGATTTTGAAATTAATTGAATTCATCCTAAATTTCCAAGTCTTGTATTGACAGGTAAAAATTCATATAGGCGTGACAAAAAGGGGTATTATCATACAATATTCGTATATGCCGTTTATTCAAAGGTTTCGAACAACATAAAACTGCTGTTAACACACTCAGAATTTACCATGCTTATGCAGAATCAACTTTAATCAGGCTCATTTGTAGGAACCAAGGCTGGGTTTTCACATGACGTGCAATTTTTTTACTTATGCACATGCTATGAAAAACAGTTTTGAGATGACCCACTAGCTTAATGCACCAGCGAATTAGGCGCGATCTCCATTATATTTGAACAAGCCATCCATCGCTTTAGTAATTGAATTTGGGCGCTGCATTGTAGTTTTTTGACTGGCATCTTGGACTTGGTTTATTTGCCCTTTGCTTAAAATGTCCAAAGAGTGCATCTAAGCACAGGGTAATTGCCAGCATCTTGGATGGTGAAACTGTTTTGAGAAGTTGGCGGAGGTGTTCCTGAAAAATTAACATTGGGAGAAGTTTTTCGATAAATGATGTAGTAAAAAGCTATCGCGAAAAAACAGTTCTAAAACATAACAGCTGGAGTCTAGTGTCGCAGGGCTTTTTAAGCGAATTTTGTAGAAAAGTACTCAAACAACAGCACTTCTCTGCCTTCCCTATACACTTACCTTATAAAAATGCCCAAGCTTTCTAGAAGAAGAGGCCTTTCAGAAAAACTAGGGGCCTTTAAGAACAGGGCCTCTTCCAGAGTTATCCCTGTGTCATCTCCTGATAATCCATGCAAACAGTCTACACTCAGATCAGGCCCAATAAAATGTCAGGCCTGATCTTAGCCTGATTTGTATCCAAACTGTTTGACACTATGATGGTATTCCTGAAACGATTTTTAAAAAAAAAGTTAATTTGCAAAAAATCGGCAGACAACAAAACAAAGATAAAAAATTCCCCAGCATGCAGATTTAATGACGAAATCTGAGATTAAAACAGATATTTTTTTTTATTTTATTTTTTAAAAAAAAAAAAGATTTTTTTTTGAAGTGTTGAGGCTATATTGAATAACAGAAAACAGGATTTAACCCTTAAAGCGCCAATCAAGACTGCAGCAGACGACAAATTTTGCGACATCTTTCTTAATTTTCGAAAGAAATAAGGTATCATAATTCATGAGAATCGTCTGCTAGCAGACGATTCTCATGAAATATCATGCCTTATTTGTTATTTTTGAAAAAGCGGAAAAATTAGAAATTGTCGTCTGCTGCAAATTATAGATGGCGCTTTATGGGTTAATATTGAAGAAGAAAAACTGTCACAGAGAAGACGAAAGAAACACTTTAACCCTTACAGTGCTGAATTCTGATATGAGCCATGACGTGATTTCCAACAATGTGGCATTTTGACAAGTGTAGACTCAGATGAGTCTGTGCAGCCTCTTTTTAAGGTTAGAAACTCCAAATGGTGTTCAGTCAGTAGCTTGGTCAGTGGCTCAACAGTCACAGAATATTCAAGCAACTAGCAAAGGCTCTGATCAGACTGTGCATATGTGCAGGCTGATCTGACGCTTTGCAGGTCGCACATACCACATTGTATCTCAAAAGATACAGATCTGACATGAGAATATTACAGAAATGGCTTTTTCTAATGTTCAAAGGGCAATAACTCCAAAAATATGTAAACCAGAGTTACAGTTCATGTGTTCTGCACAACGTCTCATTGTGCTTTAGATTTGTGTAAGGTCTTAAGGTAGTACGGGACCCATGTCAAAAGATAACCTTACTTTTACTTAAAAGTAAGAGTGTAAGAGTTATCGTTCCTCAATCTTGTTTTTTTTAAAAAAGAGAATACTTATTTGTAAGACGGTAGATATTATTCTCCCCTGACAACTCTTTGATGTTTGAAACGTAATTCTGTAAGTATTTTGCTTTCACAAAAAGAAGGAATGCAAGTATTAGCTTTTAAAAACATCACCCAGAGTATGAAGTCATTCAGTATTTTGATGGTTAAAAGTTGCGGACCGTATAAATATACATACTATATACATGTCTCGGTTGCTATTTCTGCATGCTGCCACTAACCTAAGACCCACCCCACCCCAAAAAAGGGGGGGGGTTGTAGACCTGCACATGCCTTGTATGTGACATTCTCATGTTTTAGGTCCCATGGAGGTACATGGTCACTAATGTTTTATGGAGAAATGACGTAACTATTTCAATTACCTTATCACACCAGATAGGAAGCAATAAAAAACAGTCTAAACAATCGATGAATGCTGATAACAAATTGCTAGAAACAGTGTTTGTGATTGCCATTTGTTGCCTATCGGACTACAAACAACAATCCAAAATTCTGTTACTTACAATATTTAACTACGTTCGTCGATAGCATTAACATTTTCGATTGCCGCCTATCTAGTGTGTTTTTGATATACTGAAGACGTAGCCAAAACAATCTGATACAAGGGCTAGGAGTAATTTCATGTTTCTGTTGAAAAAAATTATTTTGTTTCGTTGCATGTTTCATGATGATAAAATGGACATTTCTGCATACATTTTAATAAAATTAATTGGAACTGCATGTGCCTGAAAGGAAGATATATGACAATATAAAATTCTTTTCTGTATATTAACGGTTGGCAAGCATGGTACAGATGCGTGGATCCAGGAATTTTCATCAGGGGGGGGGGGGGGGGGGGGGGGGAAGTCCAGGTCAGTCTGACAAAAAAGCTCTGACAACGATTTTTTAGTCCTCAGCTTATTTTACAGAAGTCAAATGGTCAATTTCAAAGAAATCTATCGTTTTTTCAAGGCTCCAGATGGGGTCCAATTTTTTCCAGGGGGTCCAACTTTTTCCAGGGGGTGTCCAATTGCTTAATCCCTATAGAAACCCATTTAATTTGTGATTTTCCAGAGGGGGTCCGGACCCCTGCCCCCCCCCCCCCCCCCCCCCCCCTCTGGATCCGCACTTTGTGTAGCCCTCACAGCTTCATGGTTAAGGCTACTATACATTATCTCATTTGGGCTTGGCAAACGTTAATAGACAGAAGAATTTATCATCTTTTATTGTTATATACCTTATAATAAGTGTTTACTATAGAAACTTGAGGTGTTTCAATCGCTGACAATTGTACATTTTATTTAATAATGTGTCATATTTTGGTTGATCGTTGACCAATCACTGACCGCTGGCTTTATTTCCGATAAAACATGACTGCAGAGGGCTTAATTGCCATTTCAACCTGCTCACGGATATCCTCTGCGAGTTAAGATACCGTCGCTTATGCTTTATTGAGAAATGACCAAATATTCAATTATCATAAGATACGCTACTTTATTATATCGGATAGGCGACAATCGAGAAGGCTCTGAACAATCGATGAACGTGGATCGCAAATCGCTAGAATTTTCCATTTGTCGCCAGTCAGGCAAACAAACTGCAATCCAAAAAGTCTGTTTCTGACGGTATTTGATCTACGTTCCTCGATAGCATCAACGTTTTCAATTGCCACCTATCCGGTATGTGTTTTGATGCAATGAATACGTAACCAAAACAATCTGAAACAAGAGCTAGGAGTTATCTACATTTTTCAGTCATGTTTCTGTTGAAAAAAAAGTTTGCTTCCACACCGGATAGTGAGCAATCGAAAACACTTAACCATTGATGAACGTATTGATGTTTTCGATTGCGCCTATAAGGTGCGGTTTTGTTGTAAGCTTCACGATGTTACAGCGGACATTTCTTTTGGAAATGCTTTTGCTTGAAAGGAAAGTATTCTAGAACTTTTTGGATACTGTAAAGGCGGCACCTCATGACTGCCTTATTAAACTCCAGCTGTTAAGTTTTTAGACTTAATTTTTTGAAATAACTTTTTTATCTTCAATTTTAGCAAAATGTGTTCGCGATGAAAGTTGTAGAGGAGAATTTCCGCCAACTTCTCCAAAAGGTCTTGTGCTTGTGGCGCAAACAGATTTTTGTGAATATAGATGAAGATTTTGCAAAAATTGAATTCGTCCCAAATTTCTAAGTCTTTTAATGACAGGTATAATTTGTATAGGCGTGACAGAAAGGGGTAGTATCAAAAATATTCGGAAGCGGTGCAGATCCCGTTCTGCAAAGGCTGTGCATAACATAAAACTGCCTTAACATACTCAGAATTTACCGCGCATATGCAGAATCAACTAAAAGCAGGCTCATTTGTAGGAACAAAGGCTGAGTTATCACATGACGTGCAAGTTTTCTCTAACGCAAGTGCTATGAAATGAACGGTTTCGAGATGACCCTACTAGCTTTACGCACGAGCGAATCAGGCGTGATTTTTATTATATTTGAACAAGCCATCCATCGCTTTAGTAACTGAATTAGGGCGGAGCAATGTAACTTTTTGACTGACATCTTGGACTTGGTTTATTTGCACTTTGCTTAAAATGTTCAAAGAGTGCATCTAAGCACAGAGGAACCTGCAGCATCTAGGATGTTGGAACTATTTGGAGAAGTTGGCGGAGATGTTCCTGAATACTTTTCATCGCGAACACATTTTGCTATAATTGAAGATAAAAAAGTTATTGCGAAAAATTAAGTCTAAAACTTATCAGCTGGAGTTTAGTCTACTTTAGACATAGGTAAAATCTGAAAATAAGGCGTTATAACTACATTCAAAAGTGTTTGTTTATTGTTTAACATTAGTATAGAGGCAAACAGTGTGGACCCAGATCAGACTGCTCTAGGTGAGCAGTCTGCTCTAGATTTACACTGTTTGTTTAAGAGGCTTCATATTATTTCAATAGACGATAAAAACATACGATTGTGTTGTAATATACGCTTTAAGGGTTAATATATGTGGGTTCAGTGCATTAACGGACAGGACTTTCATGAAATGCACGCAGACCTGCGTGGCTCAAGCAACTTTTAAACGCTTAACCAATGGATAGAACCTGATTTCCATTCTTAAGCAGTTGAAATAACCGAACCACGCCCAGATATGAAAATTAAAGTTGCCACCTTTACAGTACCCAAAAAGTCCTACAATATATAACAATGACAATATAACATTCCTTTCTGTATATTAACGTTTGTCAAGCCCTTGTGCGATAATGTGTTGCAGGCCTCACCGCTGTGTGGTTCTGGTTGCAACACATCACATTCAGGCTTGCCAAACATTAATACAAGGAAAAGAATGTTTTATCCTCTTATTGCATATTTGTAAGTTTATTCTTTAAATGACATTTAGATCTATGCATCAGGAATAAAGCTATAATTTTTAGCTTTTATCTACATAAATCCTACGTGTAAGAAAGCATCAAAGTATCAAGACATGCTATAGCCATGTTTTAATGATAATCATAATGTAATGTGCTGGGTCACATATGCTAGGTCAAAATCTTTTTTGTCATTTTCTATGCCCATTTGTCAGTGCTTAATCAATAATAGCTATGTCTCCGCCCAGTGATATACATAGGGCGTAGACAAACAAAAAAATTGGTTGAAAGGGGAGACAACACTTATTATAGTCTTTATTTTTTGGAGGATTTTTCAGAAAAGTCACCAAAACAAAAAAACAAGCACGGTGACACTTTTATTCAATCATTAGATTCTTCATGAAAATATCTTTGTACAAATATGTTGTTCCAGTTACATTCTCTGATATGTTTATTTTGAATATTAATGTTTTTTTTGGCATTTATTCGTTTGACTTAATTAGGATTTTGCTTAATAAATTGTGTAAATACATGTGTAAATACATGTTATTTCACTATTTTTTTTTTATTTATATCTCTGGTGGGAGTAGTATTTGTTCTGAAAAAAAAACTGTATTGCGTTTCTTGTTAAGGGGCTCTTGCATGGTATGGGAAATTAACATGGGAGTCTGCCCACGCTTGGATTTTGAAAATATTACGTTATTTAATTGTCTGGGGTATAACTTTAATATTTATGGTGCGTTTGAGTTTTTATGCAATTATATTGCTAATTTATGACGTAATGAATGATATCACTATAATACGTTAGGGTACCCATTTATAATCATTTCTAAAGTAGTTGACATATCATGTAACGAGCAGAAAAATGTTTTATTAAATAGCTATATCATTGATATGTTTGCTGCTACTTAAAAGGGCTTTGTATGTCTTAGGATATTGGGTGGGCATTCATTTTTATAGCATGGTACCCCGATTTTCGACTGTATATTTTGTATTCAGTCAAATTTGGAATTAAATTTTTTACAGGTTGCGGTCTTTGTCAAGATACCATTTCAACATATAAACTATCCATATAAATTAAGAATATGTAGACCAAATTTCATGAAATTCAAGGACCGGTAACATATTTTTTAACTTGATGTAAACACATGGCCCTAATTCATCGAAATGTAAAAAATACAATAATTATGTTTTAGTGTGAAACATACTTGATCACTTGCTTAGTTTGAATCATCATGCTAGTACGTATATTGGTAGAAGTTGATATGTTCAGTATTTTCCCCTATTATGGATTGGAAAAAGAAAAAAAAAAAAATATTCTTTGATATTAAGTGCCACGATTCTTATTTAATGATGTGCTTACACAATAATATTAGCCAAAATGATACAATATGTTGACACCTGTACTTAACACATCTAGTTTCTAAGATTAAAACTACATCTAGCCAATGTTACACTCAATATGTAACATTATTAAGAATTTTAATTCATACAGAAGAGAAACAATATGACATGTCAGTTCATACAGGAGAAGATCCTCATATCTATGATTTTTAAATTGTGAGACTCCTTAATAAAACCTGCTTCAAAAAAAATAACCCCCTGTCAAACCTATTGGTTAAAATTAATCATTTTGGTCACAGATAACTCTTGGCTTCAAAGGTATTGCTAATTTGATGCTTAAATCTTCTCTGTTCATTCTGTTTTGTGAAACTGATGCTGATTTCCATCAAATAGCAACATTTATACTTTAGCTGGCTGTATATTCTTCGCATACAGTTTTGTTTCTGGACCTCACTTATTCATGTAGAACACTGTTTTATGATACCTTTGATAAGACTCTGTTACACGTTATCCTGGTCACAGCACCAAAATGTGGCTCCTCTAGTTCAGTTGGGATGTAAAGGAAATATTTAGTCTTCTTGTTTTCACATGTTTATTGTTAGGATATTATGTTTCATAAACAATATCATGCAGGACTTGAGGAAGTGATACACATTGTCTTGGCCCCATAGTGCCATGACACAGGGCCATGACCTTCGGCATTTCTGACCATTGAATCATTTAAAATTGTCTAAACATGTCTTTCTTTAAGAAAAGTGGAAGTAGATTAAAAACCAACCTTCTTATGTCGAATTATTGATTCATTTGAACTAAATGAAACTAGAGGACCTGAAGGTCCTGAGGCGCTCACCTGATCTCTTTAATAATGTTAAAATAGGTCAAAGTTTTACGGCTTATAATAAAACATATTTTGTTATACCATATATGGGGGTTGCAGCCATTTTGGTCAAGTGACCTAAAACAATCTTATGAATACTCCATCAAACAGCCCAGTGATTTCTGAGAAACCAATGTTTAGATAGGTATGTGGCAGTGGAAATGAGTGGCATTGGATAAAAGGTCACAGGTCAGCTTGACATTTTTGACATTTTGTACTTATATAAAACCATTGTCTCATAAAGTTAAACATTTCTAGAAAGTATTATGATTTCGGCTTAAACAGTTATAGAAAAATGAACATTTCGAGATTTTTCCCATATAAATGCATAAGAATCAAATTTGACCTTGCCATAAAGTAGGTCAAGGTCAAGCTAGATTTATCATTTGTGCAAACCTGGTAGAGACCACAGCCCCAATGCTACATACCAAGTCCCAAGGCCATTGGCCTTTTGGTTCCAGAGAATAAGGTTTTTAAAGGGTTATTACCATATATGGGTGTGGTGGCCTTGACCTTTAAAACTTATTTATAGCCAATGTCTTATTAGGTTCAACATATCAAGTGAGAAAATGACTTTGGCTTCAACAGTATTAAAAATCAACTTTTCAAAAAAAAAATTCCCATTTAAATGCATTGGGAAGCAAATTTGACCTTGATGTTAAGTAGGTCAAGGTCAACCTAGGATCATCATTTGAACAAACTTGGTAGCCCCCACTTCCCAAATGCTACATACCAACTCCCAAGGTCATTGGCCTTCTGGTTCTGGAGAAGAAGATTTTTAAAGGGTTTTTACCATATATGGGCATGGACCATATATGGGCATGGCGGTCATCTTGGTCATGAGACCAAAATATTTTGCATAAATTTTGGCTATATAAATTACCTATCATAAGGAGTCTTCAGGTGAAATATGAGTTCAATTGGACTGATGGTTTGTGAGAAAACTATGTTTTCGTGTATTGATGGAACTCCAATATGAGCAACCTAAGCTGAAAGGTCAAAGGTCAACCTTGACCTTTGGAACTTATTTATAGCCATTGTCTCATTAGGTTACACATATCAAGTGAGAATTATGACTAAGGCTTCCACGGTTTTCCAAAAAATCAACTTTTCAGGAATTTTCCCATTTAAATGCATTAGGAAGCAAATTTGACCTTGACGTTAAGTAGGTCAAGGTCAACCTAGAATCATCATTTGAACAAACTTGGTAGGCCCCACTACCCCAATGCTACATACCAAGTCCCAAGGTCATCAACCTTCTGGTTCTGGAGAAGAAGATTTTTGAAGGGTTTTTACCATATATGGGCGTGGCGGCCATCTTGGTCATGTGACCTAAGTAGTTTGCATAAATTTTAGCTAACCTATCATAAGGAGTCTTCACATGAAATTTGAGTTCAATTGAATAGATGGTTTGTGAGAAAACTATGTTTTAATATATTGATGGGATTCCAATATGAGCCACCAAAGCTGAAAGGTCAAAGGTCAACCTTGACCTTTGGAACTTATTTATAGCCATTGTCTCATTAGGTTACACATATCAAGTGAGAATAATGACTAGGGCTTCCACAGTTTTCCAAAAAATTGACCTTTCAGAAATTTTCCCATTTAAATGCATTAGGATGCAAATTTGACCTTGACGTTAAGTAGGTCAAGGTCAACCTAGGATCATCATTTGAACAAACTTGGTAGGCCCCACTACCCCAATGCTACATACCAAGTCCCAAGGTCATCGGCCTTCTGGTTCTGGAGAAGAAGATTTTTAAAGGGTTTTTACCATATATGGGCATGGCGGCCATCTTGGTCATGTGTCCAGGACCATTTGAACAAACTTTCGTTCCCGCGTCCCAAGCAGTCTCCATATGTAATTTGAAGTTAATTGGCCCAGTGGTTTCAGAGGAGAAGATGTTTGAAATTGTGGACGGACGGACGGACGGACGGACGCCGGAGAGACTGGTATACTATTAGCTCACCCATGAGCCTTCGGCTCAGGTGAGCTAAAAAGTCAATAAACAATGCTTATTAGATACCCCCCGCACAGTAAGAGTCAGTGAAAAAACTTGGCAAGTTATAGTTCGAACAAGAAGACCTTAGTTTTGATAAGAAGACTTCAGTAGAATCTTTGCAAGCATATGTTCAATGTGTCTACATTGTATCTGCAAAGTATCAAATTGCTCCATCAAAAGCTGTAGTAGGAGTTGATAGGCCCATAAAGGCACTATCCATGCATATACAAAAGCCATATAAGGGAATAATTGTCTAAGTTCAACAAAACTTATAAACTCCTTCATACATATGTTCATTGTGTCTACATTGTATTGACAAAGTATCAAATTGTTCCATCAAAAGCTGTGGTAGGAGTTGATCGGCCCATGAAGGCACTATCAATGCATATACAAAAGCCTAATATGGGAAAAATTGTCTAAGTTCTCACAGCTGTCATTTCGTCTAAAATTATTTTTTGTGAACCAAACTTCTTCATGCATATGTTCAATGTGTTTAAATTGTATAGGCAAAGTCTCAAATTGTTCCATCAAAAGCTGTGGTAGGAGTTGATCGGCCCATGAAGGCACCATCTATGCATATACAAAAGCCTTATTAGGGAAAAATTTTCTAAGTTCTCACAGCTGTCATTTTGTCAAAAAATATTTTTTCTAAACCAAACTCCTTCATGCATATGTTAAATGTGTCTACATTGTATAGGCAAAGTATCAAATTGCTCCATAAAAAGCTGTGGTAGGAGTTGATCGGCCCATAAAGGCACCGTCTATGCATATACAAACACCTTATAAGGGAAAAATTGTCTAAGTTCTCACAGCTGTCATTTTGTCAAAAATTATTTTTTCCGAACTAAATTCCTTCATGCATATGTTCAATGTGTCTACATTGTACAGGAAAAGTATCAAATTGTTCCATCAAAAGCTGTGGTAGGAGTTGATTGGCCCGTGTATGGCCTATAATAGCATAAGCATAAAGCACTATATTAAAAGCCATTTAGAACTACAAAGGGAAATAACTCTAATAGAATTGGCCCCTAGTCATTACTTTTTTTCTAAAGTATTTGTCTTGCATATAT
The DNA here is from genome assembly GCA_964019695.1 of Loripinus fragilis. NCBI lineage: Eukaryota > Metazoa > Mollusca > Bivalvia > Lucinida > Lucinidae > Loripinus > Loripinus fragilis. The sequence continues at coordinate 90,737,379 of OZ026518.1, forward strand.
GAACATGTTTGCAAGGTTTGATGAAAATCCAGCAATGACTCTTCGAGTTATTAAGGAAACAAAGCGTTACGGACGGATGCACGGACGGATGGACGTACGGACGGATGCACGGACGGACAGACGGACAACGTGAACACAGTATACCCCCTACAAACAAAGTTTGCGGGGGGTATAATAATTAATTTTGCTAAAACTGACCTATACCCATAAGAGGTAGGAAATGACAAAGTTACCGGTTTTGGATTTTCATGATATTTGGCTCAGATCAGCAGTATATATATATGGCATGTTTTTGTGATAATATGATATCTTGACAAAGACTAGAACATATCCATCTTTTGAATTGAGTGTTGAATGTTTTGTAAATTTTTGAAAAAAAATATTGAAAATTTACAATCACTTCTTCTGAAAACGTAAACCATAATTTATCCAAATGGTTTCGTGGTATTAAAATAATGTTTTTGGTATTTTGGATTCAATCTAGATGACAAATCATAGAAATAAACAAAACTATACATTTAGGACATGGGAATTTAGAGACAGGTACCACCTCAATGGTGGAGTACGTCAGGGTTGCTTCCTAAGCCTTATTCTTAACTATCTAATTCGATAAATACATTTTCATAGTTCGTATATAATGAGTTATTAATATGCAAAGTTTGAAGAAAATCCATGCGTGGGCACAGATGAAAGTACCCCTTTGTTAACAAAATCTGTGTTTGTTTATTTCAAAAACCTGCGATTTTGCAGTTTTTGACATCAAATAACTTTTTTAAAAGAATGGTGAGGTATTGTTTTTTTTGTCTTAGATTATAAGTATAAGTCTATATTATAATATATTAAAAGATAAAACACTTTTGGACATATGCCGGTGAGTCTGGTACTACCTTAAACATTATATTTAAGTTACAGAGCCAAAATAAAAACTTGAACACTAACTTGGACGCCGTGGTGACTGCTATAGTTATCCTTGTACTTCATACAGGCGAGTTAACTTTGCATGCTGGGTAATTTTTCATGACTTTTTGTCGTCTGCTGATTTTTTTCAAAATAATTTTTTTCAAAAAATTCTTACAGGAACACTATCAGAAAGTCAAACAGTTTGTATCCAGACCAGGCCTGACGTTTCGTCAGGCCTGATCTGAGTCCAAACTGTTCGCAAAGGTTACTAGCAGACAGGATAAGTCTGTTAACCCTTAAAGCATCAATCACAACTGCATGCAGCAGCCGGCAAATTTTGCAACATCTTTCCAAATTTTCGAAAAAAATAAGGTATGATATTTCATGAGAATCGTCTGCCGGCAGATGATTCTCATGAAATATCATTCCTTGTTTGTTATTTTTGAAAAAGTAGGGAAATTTGAAAATGTCTTCTGCTGCATATTATAGGTGGCGCTTTAAGGGTAAAAAAGTGAAATAATTCTGTTAACACTACTGGTGAGAGTATACAAACCACCTTACCAAACATGGCATTGAAAGGTTTCTGAGTGAAAGGGGTGCTGAGGCGTGAGACATCTATGCCGTCTGCTGCCAGTATCTCTGATATCACATCCTGCTGGAATAACCATTTGTCCTTGAGAGTTTCTGTCTGCGGATAGCTGCAACAATAAAGAATCCCGAATTATAAGCGCCATATGAAATATGTAAATAACCCTATAAAAGCCATCTTCCATATTTTACATGGTGCTATAGACATCAATTTTGATGCTCCTTGGTAAGAACCTTAATAACGTTTGACGACTTATGGGGTCTTGAAATTTCATTTGCTCGTTCCTCATGAAATAGCTGGGGTGTTTTTTTTCCCTGATTGAGATATCTCCTATTCTTGAGTTATGCCCCTTTGATTCATGGGTACAAAAAGTTTGATAATCTAGGTCTACACTGTTTTTGCCTGTTTTTAAAAAAATTGACATATTTTGTAGAGCAAAAACAGACATCCAGGATAATAACAAAATATGCAAAGTTTTTTTTCAAAACGGGCATATAAAACTGTTAAAAAGCTTGTTGTACCCCATCTACCATAAGGTCAATGTCACAGACTATGATACCAAAATTGATGCTTCCATTTACTCTTATCCAGCTGATCTGGGTTCATATTGTTTGCAATATCTCCAAAATTCTATAAACAGTTATGTGAGCAGACAATAATTGTTGTGAATGGAGTTAATGCTTTCAATTAAAGCTGTTACTAACATACATCTTATGGAGCTCTGTTTAGTATCAAAGTGTAATTAATATACTGGTCAAAAGTTCTAACTGGCCACGTGTATATATACCGATTTTCAGAAAAGCTCTAAGGACTATATCAATTTTATTTACATTCCGGAGTAGGCCATCCTATCAGTTATCGATAACAGAAAACTGCTAAGCAAAACTCCTTAAATTGTATCCGGGAGGCTTTGCCTAATACACTTGCCCTCAATTTCAAAATTCACAAGAATTTGCAATGGATGGTGGGGTAATTTTTGACACTTCAGCCACTGGCAACGAGTTTCATGCAGATGGAGTGTTCATCTCAGCACTTTAGTGTTCAATATGTGTTTGGCTTTTGAAGGGAAAACGTTTTGCATGTGAAATGGGGTCATTTCAAAACGTCATGACTCACAAATTGTGCCAAAATGCGAAATTTGAAAATGAGGGTACCTCTATTCAAGCTAGCATCCTGAATGTACTGTTGAACATTTTGCCAATATCTTCACTGCCAAGGGTACATGACACGTCTGTCCAGTTCGAGATCCAAAGAGTAGTCATGTCGTTTAATGTTTTGAAGAAAATTTATAAAATGCAGGTGGCCAGTTAGAACTTTTGGCTAGTATATGTCACAAAAAGCTTGCCTCACAGCTAGCATCTATCATAGTACATGGTATATACCATGCCTTTCACTCAATTTCTGAATCATCAAGATGCCGAAACAAAGTTCTGAAAATGAATAATGCACAAAGGTTTTACTTGGAACAGGAAATGCATACTGTAAGTGAGTGCATAGTTTCAGTACTTAGTGATACCTCAAGTGTTTGTGGCACTTAACCCTCAACAAAAGTCGTCTGCTTTTCTCGTCTGCGGAAATGTTTAAGAAGCCTCAATGGCAAACAGTGTGGACCCAGATCAGACTGCTCCTATAGGAGCAGTCTGTTCTGGGTCCACGCTGTTTGCTTCTATACTTAATTCGTCAGTAATGTTAGGCAATTATTTGAAGCAGACTTCTTAAGTAGACAGCATTTTCAGATGCTTTTTTTTTCTTGGCGCTTTAAGGGTTAAAATGCTGGCAAATTCTTACCAGTGTGGTATATATTTGGGCCAGGATATGACAAAAGGTCCCTTATGGTTGTGGTCATCAAAATCTAGCTAATGTTGCTGCTGCAAAATGCTATCTCTTATGAGCATTTCCTGAAAATTTGAAGCATTTATCTTCAATATTGACGAATATATGGAGGTTTTTGTTTGTTTGATTTGATTCTTTACGTCCCATCAACAATCTTTCAGTTAAACAGGGACGGATCTTCCTGGGTTGAACCTGTACTAAACTAGGATAAATGTGTCTTGCTTAAGGATCACTACGCAGTGACCCCGGCGAGGCTCGAACATGCGGCCCCTCGGTCTCGAGTAAAGCACTCTACCACTGAGCCACTGCGCTCCCTCTATGGAGGTTTGAAGCAACATATGTGATCCGGTTTGGAAGGTGAATTCAAGAAGAACGTTAAACCTCATATGACACCAAGTTGCTTGTTGGTTATTTTTGACTCAGTATAAACATCTAACAAATATAATGTATTCATAAGCGTTATCTATGTTATAAAGTAATTACAAATGAAAATGTATGAATTTATACTTTCTTCTAAGTTGTTTTATAGGCAATTAAAGTGATCCACTCTTCATTATGAGCCCTAGTAGGTGTTATGGTCTAATTGTTGCCATGGCAACATGCAGTATTCAAAACTTTGAATATAATCAGAAACATTTCGTGGGTTCAATGTAACTACAATTTTTTCAGAAATGTACTTTTTGCAGCTTTGACCCTATAAAACATATTTACATAATCTGTGAAACTGTCCTAAATTAGTTGTTAACATTCCTCCAGTAATAATTAATTAGTCATTTCCTTGTATCTCACAAGTGCCAATTCCTTTAATGTAAAACTGTCTTAACTTTACATATACTAGGCCAAAAAAGAAACGCCGCATATGAAGATTAAAAATATGACGAGTTAAATGAGAGTTACACAATTTCATCTGCTATCTATGTTTCGCTACTATTCCTGCCACACATTATTCCCATTGTTTTATTGGGCTCAGTCAATCCAAACCAGTGTACTGGCTGTCTTTTTATTTTCAAGTTTTCCATGTGCATATTCATTTTATTTAGATTTACACATTTAATAACTACTGAAATCACTAGTCTAATATCCAATTTGCTTGAAAACATTTTAAAAATTTAAAATTAAAAGTTGCACATTGCTAATTTACGATGCCAAAACCAACACATGTTGAACGCGAAAAGGCGATAAGAATGTTACAAGCTAACGTGACGCCATCGGTGATAGCCCATAAATTTTGATGCCATGCAAGGATGATTGAACGTCTTAGGAAACGTTTCTGACAAATTGGAACAATGTCAGACCGTACACATTCATGACGTCATCACCTTAAGACCTGACGTTAAGATCGATAAAAACGTAGGTTTAAACTGATGAATCAATTTCGTCCGGTGACAATGATAGCTAGGACAACCCCAGGAACTCATAATCAGAGAATCAGCGCTCAAACTGTGACACATTGTTTGCGAGAGATTGGTAAAAGACCCCCATATACAATGTATGTATAATGTGCGGCGTTTCTTTTTTGACCTTGTATATGACACTGTTGCACTGAGGTTTAAGCTGAAGAATGTGTTCTTTGAGTGCAACACTGATGTATTTTAACTGCAACAGTTTCACACATACATCACCTGCTGCATTGAATACAATACATGTGAGCCACGACATGTAATTTACAACAATGTGGCTTTTTGACAAATGTAGACGCAGATGAGCCTGTGCAGTCCTCTTTTAAGGTTAGAACCTCCAAATGCTGTTCAGTCAGTAGCTTAACACTCATAGAATATTCAAGCGACAAGCAAAGGCAAAGATCAGACTGTGCATATGTGCATGCTGATCTGAGACTTTGCTGGTCGCACATACCACATTGTTGGAAATCTCGTGTCGCGGCTCATGTATTGGTTAATTTGTTCAGTGCAATACATGTACTGTCATAACTGCGTAGCTATTTGTCTTGAATTATATGACATCATAACTGTAAAAATGACATCATACTGTTCATGGCAACATGCACATGGCAACATGCAGTATAAAAAACCTTAAATATAATCAGAAACATTAAAAATTTTGCTACTTGATGTCATCAAGCGATAGGAACATGCTCGTGGTAATATAAAAGCATGTGAAATTTTGTCATTTTAGGCATTTTAGGCGTTTTTCAAATATATATTATGTAATAACTGCTGGGATGCCTTAAGGACCCTTTTCTCAGATTCACGCTCATTTGTTAATTATCATACTGGTACCTGTTGAATCAATTAATAGAATGGCCGGTGACGAATAAGGCAACCTGCGCTGTCATGTGGAGCTTTACCTACTAGTGTCGTCTGCTGATTACCTTTGCAAATAGTTTGGATCCAGACCAGGCCCGACAAAATGTCAGGCCTGATCTGGATCCAAACTGTTTGACACTCTGATGGTATTCCTGAATTAATTTTTCAAAAAAGTTGATTTTGAAAAAAATCAGCAGACAACAAAAAAGCATGCAAAATTACCCAGTATGCAAAGAGTTAATCTGGAACTTGCTTTTTATATGAAAGTTACAACTTTCTGAAAGACAATATTTGGCTCAATTAAAGAATGAAAATATGTCATAGCAATGCTTCCATAATTATCAAGTATCTATGAATTAATTCAGAATTACGTCATATAGCAAGTTTCCAATACCCAGACCTCTTTTACTTCAAGCTCACCGGCTTTCTGACACAATTGCTGAAGATGTGTGAGACTTAATGCCGCAATTGTTTGATCTTAATTTGTTAAAGGATCATAAGTTGTCTTTTGGATTTCTTTGGGCAGGTAATAGATTTATTTCATTATTATATATGGAATTTACTATTAAATATGGACCGAGAGAATTAAAAGAAAATTAGCAACTTTATGCAAGGCAGTTTTTGGCTTCAATCAAGTGTTAAGTGAAAATGTCTTTAAGTTACATAAAAGAGGGTTAGACGAAAATATATGCATTTAAAACTATTGCGCTCAGAGAGGCCAAAACTCTATACAAATCCTATTGCACTCACATGGCCAAAATACACTCAGAGTGGCCAAAACTCTATTTTAATCCTATTGTACTCAGAGTGGCCAGTTTTGAACACTCTGAGTGCAAAAGGGTTAAATAAGGAGTTAAAATACAGAAGTCACCTTTAACCCATTTAGGACCAATGGAACTTTCCAAAAAGCTACATACAATTACTGGTATTAAAGTCAGGATGGTCCATTGTGTATACTGTAAGGTCACAGGTTATCATTTCCAAAAATATTGTATTTCTTTCCCTGAAGATTGGTTTTGTCTTAGCAAACAGTGTAGACCCTGATGAAATGCTGTATTATGTGGCATTTCATCAGGGTCTACACTGTTTGTTTCTTTGATTTGATTCTTTATGTCCCAGTCAACAATTTTTCAGTAATGTCATGACGGGTTTTTCTGGGTTGAACCAGTACCTAAGCAAAAATAAATTTGTGTTGCTAAAGGACACAACACAGTGACGCTGGTTAGGCTCGAACCCGCGGCCCCTCAGTCTCGAGTCAAGCACTCTACCACTGAGTCACTGTGCTCCCTCTACAATGTTTGCTAATGTATGCATGCATTTTAGGAGATAAAGATTTCACATTTAAATAAAATATAGAATAAAAATGAACATTTTCTGGAACACAGTGTCAAACAGTTTGTAAGTCCTGAGCTGGGTCCAAATAATTTGCAAATTTTTTAAGATAATCAGCAAACCAAAAAAAGTTCACTGCGATTTGGATTCTGTCTTTTTATATGAAAGTTTAAACCTAAAAGCGCCAAGAAAAAATTCATCTGAAAAATGACGTCTGCTGAAGTCGTCTGCTGCAGATAATTGCCAAACATTACTATAGAAGCAAACAGGGTGGACCCAGATCAGACTGCTCCTATAGGAGCAGTCTGATCTGGGTCCACACTGTTTGTCATAGAGGCTTCTTAAACATTTCAGCGGATGAGAAATGCAGACGACTTTTGTTGCGATTGGCACTTTAAGGGTTAATGTAATGACACGTGTAATCTTTCTGAAAGTCAATATTTGGCTCAATTATAGAATGAAAATTGTTATAATAGCTATAATCTTCCATAATTATCAAATAATTATGAATTAATTAATTGAGAATTAAGGCATGAAACAAGTTTCCAATACCTAATTGTTTTATACTTCAAGCTCATTGACTTTTTGACACAATTGCTCTTGTTATGTGAGAGTCAATACCGGATTCCTTTGATCATAATTTGTTAAAGGATAAGTTTTATTTTGGATTTATTTGGGAAAGTAAGATTTATTTCATGTAATTTACAGCTAAATGTGGAATTTTAAAAAAAACCCAAGCAAATTCAGAATCCCCCCCCCCCCCCAAACCTCGCCACTTTATGTTTGTCTGAATATATGAACTTTCATGGAATAACTTAAGCTCGCAGAACAGAAAACCGAAGCAAAACATAAGAATTTTATCCAAAAAAATATCCATATCTTCAGGCCATAAGCACATACAGATGTTTCATAAAGAATTTTATAAAACTGTAGGAGCATTGCACTCAAAGGTACTACATATATATAAACATTGATAGCACTGAAGGGGAAAAATGTTGGAAAATTGATAAACGTTAGGCTGAGCTTTTATATGATAAAAATAATCTGAGAGAATTATATCCAAACCACATGCATATATTCAGACCTTGACCAAAACACCAGTGAAGTTTCGAAATAATCAGTAAAAAACTGTAGGAGGAGTTGCGCCCACAAGGTATCCCCTGTCCATTCACTTTGTTATAGAAAGTGCTGAAAAATGGCTAAGTTCAACTTGTGAAAAAGTAACAAAAAATAATCTGCGAATAATACACAAACCACATGCTTATATTCAGACCATGACCAAAACACCAGTGAAGTTTCTTAAGAATTGGCATAAAAATGTAGAAGTTGCGCCCACAAAGTATCCCCTGTCCATTCACTTTGTTATATATAAATCTTGAAATAGGACTAAGTTCAACTTGCGAAAAATGTAACAAAAAATAATCTGAGGATTATAACCAAACCACATGCATATATTCAGACCTTGACCAAAACACCAGTGAAGTTTCGAAATAATCAGTAAAAAACTGTAGGAGGAGTTGCGCCCACAAGGTATCCCCTGTCCATTCATTTTTTTATAGAAAATGCGGAAAAAATTGCTAAATTCAACTTGTGAATAAGTAACAAAAATAATCTGAGGTTTATACCCAAACCACATGCATATCTTCAGACCATTACCAAAACACCAGTGAAGTTTCTAAAGAATCGGTATAAAACTGTAGGAAAAGTTGCGCCCACAAGGTATCCCCTGTCCATTCACTTTGTTATAGATAATGCTGGAATAATGGCTAAGTTCATTTTGCTAAAAAAGTAACAAAAAAATCTGAAGATTATATCCGAACCACATGCATATCTTCAAAGGATGATCAAAGAAAACAGTGAAGTTTCGAAAGAATTGGTATAAAACTGTAGGAGTTGTGCCCACAAGGTATCCCCTGTCCATTCACTTTGTTATAGATAATGCCCAAAAAATGGCTAAGTTCAACTTGTGAAAAAAGTGACTGAAAATAATCTGAGGATTATATCCAAACCACATGCATATTTTCAGACCATGACCAAAACACCAGTGAAGTTTCGAAAGAATCAGTATAAAACTGTAGAAGGAGTTGCGCCCACAAGGTACCTACTTCTATAGGGGGACAAAAGGATGGAAGGAGGTAGAAACAAAAAATAAGTCCCTCGGCTTTTCTTCGGAAAGGGGGGGGGCAAAAAACAAGCAATTTTCTGCAAGGCAGTTTTTTGGCTGCATTATAAGGTTGCAATGTCTTTAAGTTACATAAAAGAGAGTTAGCCAAAACTCCTCTCTGAATGCAAAAGGATTAAATAAGAAATTCAAATACAGAATCACTTTTAAATATAGAATAAAATTAACTTTTTCAAAAAATTATTTCAGGAACATCATCAGAGAAATTTAGGCAATCAAGGGGCAGTAACTCCTCTATAACTGCTGACATCCTTATGAAACTTCATGTGCATCACCACACCATGGTTATCATATATATACATTCAGTATAAGTTTCAGGACTGATGACTTTTTTTCAAAATTAACTTTTTCAAAAAAATTATTTCAGGAACACTATCAGAGTGTCAAATGGTTTGGATCCAGATCAGGACTATAGTTCTATCCATCTTGATCTGAGTCCAAACTTTTTGCAACTACAAAAGTCACCACTAGCAGTTAACCCATATAAGCCTAGCGTCCTTTTTGTGAGGACGTCGGCAAACAGTGAAAAACCAGATCAGACGCTGCAGAATGTGGCGACTGATCAGGTTTTCCACTGTTTGCTTACAAAATGCACTTTTAAAATTTGAATGAAATTGAAATTTACCACACAACAAACCTTAAATTCGAAATGGATTCGTCCAAATGATAAGGACAGGAAAGTCCTTTCCTATGAAAGTTTAATATTCTTTCTGAAAGTCAATATTTGACTCAATTAAAGAATGAAAATTGTTAAGCTTCAATAATTATCAAGTAATTATAAATTAATTAATTGAGAATAAAGGCAAGAAGCAGGTTTCCAATACCTAATTGTTTTATACTTCAAGCTCATCGGGTTTTCTGACACAATTGCTCAAGTTATGTGAGAGTCAAAACAGGATTCGTTTGATCTTTTGGATTTCTTTTGGCAAGGTATTTATTTTATTTTTATTATCATTTTCTGCAAGGCAGCTTTTTTGACTGCATGTAAGAAATGCATTCGATGTTCGAAGCGAATTGCATGGGAATTTTCGTTGGGGGGGGGGGGGGGTCCAGTTTTTTTTTTTTTTTCTTGTCACCAGCTTATTTTTCAGATGCCAAATGGTTAAGTTCAAAGAAAACTATCGTTTTTCAAGGTTCCAGAGGGGGTCCAACATTTTCCAGGGGGGGGTCCAACATTTTCCAGGGGGGGGTCAAACTTTTTCCAGGGGGGGTCCAATTGCTTATTCCCTATAGAAACCCATATAACTTGTGATTTTCCAAGGGAGGTCCGGACCCCCTGTTCCCCCCTCTGGATCTACACTTGCTGTCAATCAAATTCATGTCATTCATGAGGCTATGAACAGTTGCAAAAATCTGAAGATTTATTAAAGGATAGCTTCGAAAATGTGAATATGTCTTCAAGTTACATGAAAGACAAAATATATTGCATGTAACCGTATAACACTCAGTGTGACCAAAACTCAAGTTTTGGTCACTCTGAGTGCAAAAGGATTAAATTAGAAATTCCTTCAAATATCAAATAAAGTCAACTTTTAAAAAAAAATCTTACAGGAACCCCATCAGAGTGTCAAACCATTTGTGGGTCCTGATCTGGATCCAAACTGTTTGCGAAGGTTATCAGCAAATGACAAAAGTCGCCACTAGCAAGGAACAAATAAATATGGATTTTGTCTTTTTATTTGAAAGTTGAATTCTCTTTCTGAAAGTCAATATTTGGCTCAATTAAAGTATGCTTCCATAATAAGACATGAAACACATTTCCACAATTGCTCAATGAGGCAATACAGGATTCGTTTGATCTTGATCTGTTCTAGGATCATAGTTTTTTTTTTTTTTTATTTCTTTGGGCAAGGCATATTTATTTTATTATCAAATTAAATATTATGGTATGAGAGAATTAAAAGAACACAGGAAATTTTCTGGAAGGCAGTATTTTGGGGCTGCATTAATAAATGTTCTGTCTGTCTGTCTACATGTCTATCTAATTTATGTCTGTCTGTCTGTCCGTCCGTCCATCCGTCCGTCCATCCATCCATCCATCCATCCATCCATCCATCCATCTATCTATCTATCTATCTATCTATCTATCTATCTATCTATCTATCTATCTATCTATCTATCTATCTATCTATCTATCTATCTATCTATCTATCTATCTATCTATCTATCTATCTATCTTGCTTTATGCAAAATTTTAATATTCTAGGAAGTCTCTGTAGCTGAGCAGGCTAGTTGGAGCATGACCTGGTCGAAAACCCTAAAGACAGGCTTTCTTGCGCCAGGCCCATATTCTTAATAAGATGTGTACTGCTTGATTTCTGTTCTAATTTCTATTCTGTAATATCCTCATAGTTAAAGATAACCTGTCTAACGCGCTGGGATCAAGAAAGTTTTGTCAGAGGGGGTCCAACTTTGACAACTTCTTTTTTTTGTTTTAAGTTGATGAGAGGATCCAAATACCACTATTAGCAGGCCACAATCCGTCCGCCAGCGAACCGCCATTATATTTTTGTGATTTTTCAGGGGGGATCCGGACCCCCTGTCCCCACTCTGGATCTGTGCATGTCTAACATACATAATGTTGATTTCCTAGATATGTTATTGTTCAATCAGTTTTTTACAAGCACAAAACTCTAGTAATTGTCTAATTATACTGAGAAAAACAATTAAGGGATATTTAGGTTCACTTCCATCTCTAACATTCAATACAATAAAAACTAAACTAATTATGCATGCATTTCATAGTTCCAGAAATCTGCAATCAAAATGGATGCTTGATTCCAGTCACGGTTCAATGGTTTAAGTACCATACAAATCCAAATGGTGCAACCCTTTATACTGAAAAGTCACAAACGTTCAAAAATGATTGAAACACATTTTTATCGTTTGTATTCCATAGTGACTGGATCCAAAATCATTGTTGGCTCTCCGTCAAAAGTATGGCACCTAAATTTGCAGCTGTTGTCGGTGTTTTACTGCCAATTTCTTGTCATATTGGCTTGGGTATGCCCTATCTGTGCATTTTTGTTGAAGAAACTGTCCCATTATTAGGGTCAATGGCTGATCAATGGGAGTAAAAACTTGTCTGTGGTTGGAATTAGAACATAAGCAATTACCAGGTAAAGGTTGTAGCAAAAAATATAGGCGCTAAATTTATTGCTTGTGAACTTTGGGTAGAGAGGGTCGGTACATTTGGCGTGGTACTGTTTCGTAACCAATGACCCGTAAATTTCATTTTGCATTTTGCTGAATTGCACAGTGGTAGTTCTATTAGATATAAAATTAAACTCTAGTTTTAATGTTTTTCACATTGGTTTTCGGCGATAACTTTTTTATTTTCAATTTTAGAAAAATGTGATGGCGATGAAAGTTGTACAGGAAAATAAGCGCCTGCAATTTCTCCAAAAGGTAAGAAGTTTGTGGCACAAACAGATTTTTGTGTACATAGATGAAGAATTTGCGATAAACGGAATTCAGCCAAAATTTCTAAGTCTTTTATTGACAGGTAAATATCGTAGAGGCGTGACAGAAAGGGTTCGTCTCAAAAGAATATTCACAAGCGGTGAATATACCGTTATTTAGCGGCTGTGCATAGCCTGATTCTGCTGTTTGCAAACCCATAAAGTACAGAATCTAATTTGAGCATGATCATTTGTAAGAGCAGAATCTGTGATTACGCATGCTGTGCTATTTTTCTCTTCTGTACGCGCTTCAAAGCGGGCAGTTTCGAGATGACCCCAGTAGCTAAACGCACGAGCGAACCAGGCGCGATTTCCAATATATTTAAACAAACCATCCATTGCTTTAGTTATTGAATTAGGGCGGCGCAATGCAGTTTTTTGACTGACATATTTATCTTAGTTTGTTTGAGCTTTGATTAAAAACCTCAAAGAGTGCATCTATGCGCAGGGTTAACTGCAGCATCTTGGATTATGGAACCATTTGGAGAAATTGGCGCTAATTTTTCTCTACAACTTTCATCGCGAACACAGTTTGCGTAAATTAGAAATAAAAAAGTTATCGCCGAAAATCAATGTGAAAAACAATAAAATAAGAGTTGACTTTGTTTGAAATTTTTTTTATCAAATGCTAAAAAGTCAAAAGAATTTCAATATCCTTTAATTGTTTTTCTGAGTATATTACATATTCTGCCTACTGGTTAATTTTTCATGCGTTTTCGTTGTCTGCTGATTTTTTTTTCATGACCAACTTTTTGGAAAAATTCTTTCAGGAATACCATCAGAGTGTCAAACATTTTTGGATCCAGATCAGGCCAGACATTTTGTCAGGCCTGACAGATCAGGCCTGACATTTTGTCAGACCTGATCTGGGTCTAAACTGTTTGCAAAGGTAATCAGCAGATGACAAAAGTCAACCCTAGTAAGGAAAGAGTTAAATGAATCTATACACTTTACATCCAATACATCAATTTTTTAGTCATTTTGAGACGGTTTCCAAGATTGAAGAAGTACTTAGCAGGGAGGATAAAGTATCTTACTAAACAACACAAAAGAGTGCCTTCGGTGGTGCTTGAACTAGGGATCCCTAAATCTTAAGTTGAGCGCTCAACTGAGCCACTGTGCTCTCCTGTGGTCAAAGCACCGATCAGATTTCTTTGCACTTTTTGTCTAAGACAAAAGAAAAGATTTTGCCAAGAAAAAATGTTGCCCTAAGGTATAATTACTCAAAGAAAGAAACAAGTTTATTATCTTTGGTCTACTTGTAACGAGTCTTGGTTCAAGTCTGATAATTTCTCCAGTTTTTGTTATCCTTCGGGCAATATCAGTCTGAACTCTCTAACTGCAAGAACCAAATCTCTCGGACAGAAAAAGGATGTGCAAAAAAAATAAATAGTCCCAGATCAGACCGCTCCTCTTGGAGCGGTCTGAACTGGGACTATTTGTTTGCTTTCGAACTGGAACTGTTTGCTTTCTAGGAGCAGTCTGAATTGGGATTATTGTTTGCTCTCTTGGAGCAATTTGATCTGGGATTTGGTTTGTTTTCTAGGAGCAGTCTGAACTGGAACTGTTTGTTTTCTAGGAGCAGTCTGAATTGGGATTATTGTTTGCTCTCTTGGAGCAAGTTGATCTGGGACATGGTTTGTTTTCTAGGAGCAGTCTGAATTAGGATTATTGTTTGTTCTCTGGGAGCAATTTGATCTGCAACTATTTGTTTGCTTTCTGGAAGCAATCCGATCTAGAAGTATTGGTTTGCTTTCTGGGAGCAATCTGATCTGATACTGTTGGCTTGCTTTCTGAGAGCAATCTGATCTGGGACTGTTGGTATGCTTTCTGGGAGCAATCTGATCTGGGACTTTTTGTTGGCTTTCTGGAGCAATCTGATCTGGGACTATTGGTTTGCTTTCTGGGAGCAATCTGATCTGGGAGTATTGGTTTGCTTTCTGGGAGCAATCTGATCCGAGCCTATCGGTTTGCTTTCTGGGAGCAATCTGATCTGGGACTATTGGTATGCTCTCTGGGAGCAATCTGATCTGGGACTTTTGTTGGCTTTCTGGAGCAATCTGATCTGGGACTATTGGTTTGCTCTCTTGGAGCAATCTTATCTGGGACTTGGTTTGCTTTCTAGGAGCAGTCTGATCTGGGACTTGGGTTTGCTTTCTAGGAGTAGTCTGATGTGGGATTATTGGTTTGCTTTCAGGGAGCAATTTGATCTGGGACTATTTGTTTGCTTTCTGGGAGCAATCTTGAGACTATTGGTTTGTTTACTGGGAGCAATCTGAACTGAGCCTATTGATTTGCTTTCTGTGAGCAATCTGAACCGGGACTATTGATTTGCTTTATGGGAGCAATCTGAACTGGGACTATTGGTTTGCTTTCTGGGAGCTATCCGAACCGGGACTATTGATTTGCTTTCTGGGAGCAATCTGATCTGGGAGGATTGGTTTGCTTTCTGGGAGCAATCTGAACTGGGACTATTTGTTTGCTTTCTGGGAGCAATCTGAACTGGGACTCTTTGTTTGCTTTTAGGGAGCAATCTGATCTGGGACTTTTTTTTTTCAAGTAATTTAATGTTGATCCAGATCATCATGTCAAAAAGTCGGCCTGATCTGAATCCAAACTGTTTGACACTCAGACAGTAATTCTGAAAGAATTTTTCGAAAAAGTTGATTTTGAAAAAAACAGCAGACGGCAAAAAAGAATGAAACATTACTCAGTAGGCAATTGGTTTACCAGTCAAAGCTTATGCATACTTTTCATTATTAACTAATGACTGCCCTAAAGAATTATTTGGCCAGACTGGGGTTCAAACTTACCAACCCACTATTGTAGTTCTTGAATTCAGATTAGAATTTGGCTCGCTACCGAATGGGCAGTTGATACAGTATTTTCAAATATGGAATTTACCTTTAACCCTTTTGTACTAATGGATTCTTCCTTCTGGTTTGAAGCAATAAACTTGGAATGGTCCATTATATGTATGGGGGGGTCACAGGTTATAATAAGGTATTTCTTTCTCTGAAAATATTCTTATCTATTACATTTCATCAGCGTCTACACTATTTGCTAACTTTAAGTTAGCAAATAGTGTAGACCCAGATGAAATGCCGCATTATGCAGCATTTCATCTGGGTCTTCACTGTTTGTTTACAAAGGGTTAAATATGCTTATAAGTCAACTTTTGTCTTTTATATCAGTGTAAGATGAGAAAATCACAGATTATATTTCAATGATGTTTGTACTCAAACAGATTTAAAGAAGTCAATCAACCCTTTTGTATATTGTAAGTGACATATAAAGGCTTAGCAAATGTTTGTATGCTATTTACAAAGAAAGAGTTTAAACCGAATGCTGCATGAAAACCAAACCGCATATGTAACATGTGTTTGTAAATTGATTCAGCTTTTGTGCACATGTATTTGAGAAGCTGTGCAGGTTTTTTTATTTTTTTTTATTAAGGCTCAGGAGCATCATCCACATCAGTGGGCCCCACTCCAGGTAGCCAACAAGCTGAACACAAAGCATATTTCAGGGTTGATCGCCGCCGATTCTGATTCTGGTTTCTGAATTTTGAAAAGTTGTGAATAATACAGGCTTAATCGCTTTTGTGAAAGCTGCAACTTGTAATTTTCCAAGAAAAAAGGTGGAGTTGAAATACTGATATGGATATTGGTCAGTTTGTTTCAACATTGAAGCATCCGTTTATTATAAGATTCTCAAAATCTAATTTAATTTATGTTGATCAATATCAAGATAATAAAGTTGATTCTGGTGACTTTTTTTCCAACGAAGGTAAGAATTTTTTTTCTGGCAAAAAATAAAACGAGAGAGGTACATTTATTAGAGAAGTTTCATTATATAAGAACAAGAGGACCAAAAGGCCCTAGATTGCTGAGATTTCATGCCTATTGGTAAAATTACCAAACATGCAATTTAGTTAATGCAAATAATTTTTCTATCTCTAAATTATTCAGCAGATCAAGGCTTTATTTCTATTGCCAATTGATCATAAAAAGATAATACTTTTTGTTATTACATTAAAAAATGTTTCAATCATCTTATTTAGAGTGCATCATGAAAAATAATTTTAACTCACATCTGCATGATGGGTAATTTTGCATTCATTTTTGTCCTCTGCTGATTTTTTTCAAAATCAAAATTTCAAGTAAATACCATCAGAGAGAAACAGATTGGATCCAGATCAGGCCCGACATTTTGTCGGGCCTGATCTGGATCCAAACTGTTTGCAAAAGATTACAACGGACGACACTAGCAATCAAAGAAGATTGGGATAATCTGAGTTCTCTATCAGTACTCTAATGACTTTGTCACTTTCGTTAATTGTTTTCTGCTGTAGCTATGATTGATAGAGTGTTAGGTTACGTGTGATCTAAATGCGTCTTTTATTTGACATACATGTAATTGCTTGAGATTAGAATGTTGCTAAATGTTAACAACTTTCTTACTTACTAAGGTTTTTTAACTTTCTTACATACGGTTTGGACAAGCTCAAGAAGGAAGACGTTTGAAAATTCACTCTATTTATACTGACTGACAAAAGAAACGCTACATCTAAATTCAAAGCCATGTTATATAAATGTTTATACATGAGGTAATAAATGTAAATATGGATTATTTTTACTTTTAATGACATATTTTTTGTGTACCTCAAAATGTTCTATCTGAGAAAATTTAATGGTGGAAGTCAAAAACGTTGCACATTGACGTAGTTTTTTCTTAGGTTTTGTTAAGAATTCAAAAACTCACACACATTATATGGTATTCTGGAAGAGAACAATAATAATGCCAAAGAAAGATGATCATGAATCCTGAGTTTTTACACAAACTTGCATCATTGATTTTGACACACAGCTGGTATGCAAAGTTTGATGTTAACGTCTTCAATAACATCAAAACGAATGTCGCCACTTAAAAGTACAAGGCAGATATTCCTTACACATATTGCAAACAATTAACATGTACAGTATTATCCAGTTACCCTTCGCCATTTTGAGGTATACTTGAAAAATAAAGAAACATCAGTTTCGGTAAGTTTTGAATTTGTCGTAGACATAAGTTGGCAGAATTCCATGCAATGATACAGTGTTTTTCTTAAACTTTACGCCAATCGTTAAGCCTGCAACAGTGGTTTACCATCGTTATGGTTACTGTTAGGTGAGGTGGCTGTAAAACCACTATTTAGCAAATGACATCCTTACGTCAAACGTCAGTCATAAACTGCAATAATAACAAAGCTAAACGTTACCTGGACTCTAGACTACAAACTTCACTTATAAATATAGCGTATATCTAGCTTTTCATAAGTGCTACAAAATCAAGAAGTATGTAGCGCTTCTTTTGTCAGTCAGTATATTACACATAACTTTGGCAAATAAGAACCAGCTCAGTGTGACCTAATAAATACTAGCTTTAATTTTGACCTCCATGTCAAAATTTGCTAGGCCCAGCAGAGTTCTAGTCTGGAGTGAGTTGGCCATCGCCTGTAAAATCAAGCTAGTATTCGGAGGCAAAGTTTTTGCAGTCCCCAGTCCAATCTGCAGTGAGGTGAAGTTAAGTAAATTATGATGCGCCAGTAAACAGAAACAGCAATAAATGACGAACTGATTGGATATATGTATTTATTGTTGAAGAAACACTTCGCAGGTCCAACCAAATTGAGAACAAGAAAAAGAGGGAGATAACTACCGACATTACAGTTTATACCTGCAACTGTGGAACTGAAAACATATTATACGAGCAACTCAACAACACCATATAACCTCATGGCATTGCTTATCTACATGCATGAGCACATATATGCATATATGACAGACTGCAGCAGAAAGAGATTTTTTTGAGTGAAAAAGAAAGTTTGCTCATTCAAAAACAGTGGGTCAGTAGGTGCATTCTTTAATGTAAACATTTTGCAGCGTCTGTAAAAGTGAAAGGACATAATTTCAAAATGTTGTTTAATTTGAATATCAGTTATATTGATTCCATATCTAAATGGGTCTGTTTTTGATGCCTTCAGATGTAACCATAAATGTCACATCTCCACGTGGGGTCAAATTGTAAATTCCCCACAACGCTAAAGTTACACATGCTGCATGGAGTAAATAGTCCATATATGGTGATATGTAAGCAGTCTGCAAAATTTCACACATCTTGTTTAAGATTGTACTATCAATTGGGCTTCTTTGTTGGTTACTTGAACCGGTATACATTTAACACATTCAACAGCATAATAATCCGTACACTGGAATTGTCATGTTCAATTAAGGGACACAGTGCTGTACACCTGTTCGTAAGTATGCAAAGTGTATGCCACATAAATACAACTTGATAATATTATAATGTAAATGTAAATGGGCTATGTACAAACACAAAACATCTGATGACACCCTGGTAGTGGATCTGTATTCTCTGCCAGACTGTTCATCAACAGAAATGTTTGAAAGCTTCTAAGGCCTGTTTCATATGTTGAAAGTGCTCTAGCAGTCACTGCATTTAATTGTCCCATAAAGAATTCACCCCATAAATAATTCACAGTATGTTTTTATTCACTTAGTTTCATAATATTTCCTCTGAAGATGAGCATGAGGATAAGAGTCTGCCTATGCAAACTTCTGACCTTTAGGCTTCCATAAATAATCATCTGAATATTTGATCAGGTCAATATTCAATATCTTGGGAGCTATAAATGCTGCCTATTAGTACTTTTGGTTCTAGTAGAAACTGCCAAAGTTCTCCAATGCATGCTTATCAGAAAAGCTGGGCCATGCCACCAGTGCCAAACCAAGATCCAGTGGCATGTAATCCTTCCTATGCTGCTCAAGGTGTAGTCAACACATTGCTATATGGTGAAATTAAATAAGTTTGTCTGACCTTTAGGCTTCCATAAATGAGCACATATTTATAGGGCATATGCTAAAACCAAAAGTTGAGTGGAGCCATGGAGTGGAGTGGTTTTTGGAGTGTGTTTTTTTTGGAGTGGAATTTTGGAATGGAATTTTTAGTGTTTTTTTGGAGTCAAAGTTTGGAGTGAGCTTTGCTGACTTCAGTTCTGATAATCAGACAGAGAGCACAGACAGACAGACAGACAGACAGACAGACAGACAGACAGACAGACAGACAGACTGACAGACAGAAAGACAGAATCATGGGCATCATTTCTGCGTCGGAAAGTGGACCTCTACCAAGTTTGTTCAAATTATGCCCCTGGGGCAAAAATGGGCCCGCCCTTGGGGTCAAATGTTTTACAAAGGCTTACATATGGAAAACATGAAAAAATCTTCTCTTCTGAAACCACAAGGCCTAGAGCCAATACTAAGCTAGGATAAATGTGACTTGCTCAAGGACCACAAGGCAGTGACGCCGGTGAGGCTCTAACCTGTAGCCCTTCAGTCTCCAGTGAAGCACTCTACCACTGAGCCACTGCGCTCCCTCGCTGTTCTGGTACCTATCTTTATTCGTAATTTGTAAAGCCTGGCATCAATACAACAAGCGCGCATCTTAGAACTTATCTCTGATTTCATTTAGCCAGCCCATTTGCTCAAAATAGTGAGACAACAGTATCTGTTTGCGCAGCAACTTATTCAAACATTCACGTCATATTCTAACGGTATAGTGTAATGTCCCTGCTTTGTCGGTGGTTCAATCCTCAACGAAATGGTCTGCTATATCAAAATTGTGTAGGCACTCTCTATTTCCAAAACATAATATTGTGTTGTTGTTTATTTCAAATTACTTTGTTCAAAACAATTTGTTTGGCATCATTATCCTATTATGTTCGTAACTCTTATAGCGACATTTAATTTTTTAAATAAAATCTTTCCTTGCTAGTGGCGACTTTTGTCATCTCCTGATAACCTTTTATAGCAGTTTGGACCCATATCAGGACCGACAGAAAGTCGGTCCTGATCTGGATCCAAACTGCTAGACACTCTGATAGTGTTCTTAACAGAATTTTATGAAAAAGGCTATTTTGAAAAAAGTCAGCAGACGGCAACAAAAGCAAGAAAAACTACCCAGCATTCAAAGAGTTAATTTCATTTTCCTTGTCTTATAAATTTCCCAGGATGATCAATCTTTTTGTCGCCTTAAAAAGCCTAATAT
Source organism: Loripinus fragilis (assembly GCA_964019695.1). NCBI lineage: Eukaryota > Metazoa > Mollusca > Bivalvia > Lucinida > Lucinidae > Loripinus > Loripinus fragilis. The sequence continues at coordinate 90,758,052 of OZ026518.1, forward strand.
TAGAAGTTCATTGGCAGACTTTATCTGTTTAGCTGCAGGCTTTAAGATTGATCTTACATATTAATACAGAGAAACTGCAGCGTAATAGATTAATCAAACTGCCTCCTTTTACAGAATTTGTTTAATACTTTACTGCTTCATTTTGCAATTTGACAAAATAAAAAGGTCAAGAGGTGTCTTTTGCTAAAACTCATTTAATGAGTTTTAGCAAAAGACTCCTCTTGATTTTTGAGTTTTAGCAAAGGCAAAAACGCCTCTTGATTTTGAGTTTTAGCAAAAGACTCCTCTATATTTTTTAAATAAATATTTTTTGTAACAACAATGCAGCCTTCCTTGATCTAAACTTTTGGACCAAGGAAGGCTGCATTTTTAGATATCTTGCCGATAAACTTTGTATACAGTTTAGACGTAGGAAGGCTGCATTGTTAGATATCTGCTGATAAACTTGTATACAGTTTTGACCAAGGAAGGCTTTGTTAGATATCTGCTGATAAACTTTGTATACAGTTTGGACCAAGGAAGGCTGATTTGTTAGATATCTGGGCCCAGAACTACAATGCCTCCTTAAAGTTAAGGAAGACTTAAGTTAAGTATTGATATTTCAACATGCTATATTAATGCTACATTAATTGCCTGGATAGATGCGGTACTTGTGGTCAAAGACATCATTGTGATCTTCAGAAAAAATGAAACTATTTTGATTTTAATCAGTTTGAAACGTTATTTATAGCATGTTGAAATATCAATACTTAACTTAAGTCTTGCTTAACTTTAAGGAGACATTGTTATTCTGGGCCCTGGTGATAAACTTTGTATACAGTTTGGACCTAGGAAGGCTGCATTATTAGATATCTGCTGATAAACATTGTATACAGTTTGGACCAAGGAAGGCTGCATTGTTAGACATCTGCTGATAAACATTGTATACAGTTTGGACCTAGGAAGGCTGCATTATTAGATATCTGCTGATAAACATTGTATACAGTTTGGACCAAGGAAGGCTGCATTGTTAGATATCTGCTGATAAGCATTGTATACAGTTTGGACCACGGAAGGCTGCATTATTAGATATCTTGCTGATAAATTTTGTATACAGTTTGGACCAAGGAAGGCTGCATTATTAAAGATAAACCAAAAGCTTTGAAGCGTGACTCTATTTACAATATTGATATGATGTTCTAGAAAAAAGGGTTTCAGGCGTGTATTTACATTTACTATGAAAGCTTAGACGTAGTCGGACTGGCTCATTTTACGCAATCTGCATCAATCGTTTGAAATAGAAAGACCCAAAGGTCATTGGTCAGAGGTCGTAATACATCTGTAGATATCTTGCTGATAAACTTTGTATACAGTTTGGACCAAGGAAGGCTGTATCGTTAGATGTCTGCTGATAAACATTGTTTACAGTTTGGACCAAGGAATGCTGCATTGTGAGATATCTGCTGGTAAACATTGTATACAGTTTGGACCAAGGAAGGCTACATTGTTAGATATCTGCTGATAAACATTGTATACAGTTTGGACCAAGGAAGGCTACATTGTTAGATATCTTGCTGATAAACTTTGTATACAGTTTGGACCAAGGAAGGCTACATTGTTAGATATCTGCTGATAAACATTGTATACAGTTTGGACCAAGGAAGGCTACATTGTTAGATATCTGCTGATAAACATTGTATACAGTTTGGACCAAGGAAGGCTACATTGTTAGATATCTGCTGATAAACTTTGTATACAGTTTGGACCAAGGAAGGCTGCATTGTTAGATATCTGCTGATAAACTTTGTATACAGTTTGGACAAAGGAATGCTGCATTGTTAGATATCTGCTGATAAACATTGTATACAGTTTGGACCAAGGAAGGCTGCATTGTTAGATATCTGCTGATAAACTTTGTATACAGTTTGAACCTAGGAAGGCTGCATTGTTGTTACAAAAAATATTAACTAATCCAGTCATAGATAACAGTCTGGACTCAGATTAGGCCTGACAAAACATTGTGCCTGATCTGGATCCAAACTGTTTGAAAATGTAATGGTATTGCTGAAAGAATTTTTCGAAAATGTTGATTTTAACGACAAAAAAATGCATGTAAAATTACCCAGCATGTAAAGAGTAATAAATGGAATCATGGAACTGATCTGAAGGGGTTGTTTTATCAGTAGTGCAAGTTTTAATACTTGTAAACCTTAGAACATACTAATAGGCAATAAGTGGATTTTTTATTACTTATTAATGGGCCTCATCTTGTGAAAACATTGATTTTTGTTGCCTATGAACAACAAAGGCACATACCGGCCTACCCATTGGTGCACCTTTTTGAAATCTAATCTCTGGACAGATAAATAGCTAAACTTAAATTTGCACATGCAAAAGTTTAATATGCTGGCTAGTCTCTGTTGCTGAACAGACTGGAATGGTCTCTACCTAGTTTCAAACTTCGAAGATAGATTTTCTCACCAGGCCCAAATCAAAGGCTGTTTCCACCATTAGTGATACATGAAGAAGGAGCCAGTTAGTCTGATCATAGACAAATTCACTTCCAGAAAATGATCTGTTTGATGTGTTCGTTCTTATCAAATGATTTACGGACATGTTTTCCATTTCTATTACCTATTCAACCTAATAAGGAACTTATACACGCACACAGTTCCTATTGAGCTGAGAATCATTACATGACTTTTGACCAGTCCAGTAATACAATATTTTCGCTATGCCGTCGGCATTCACAAGTATACCAATAGTAACATTTCGCTTCTGCCATATTATGAACTTTTTATACTACTTGCTCAGCCTTCGGCATATCTCCAATACTTGGATGGTAGGAATTTTTTATTATTAACTCTTTGCCTCCTCAGTGTACTGGGTAATTTTGCATGTTTTTTTGTCGTCTGCTGATATCTTTTTCAAATCATCTTTTTTGAAAAATTATTTTAGTAATAGTTTCAGAGTGTCAAACAGTTTGGATCCAGATCAGGCCCGACAAAATGTCGGGCCTAGTCTGAGTCAAAACTGTCAGAAGCCATCTGATCAGTTTTCAAAATTTAGAACAAAATATGGTTACAGTGTACTTATTAGGTCAAATATTGTAAATGCAGGATTCCTGGACCCCCTGTGGCTATCTTTATTAGGCAGCAAGTGAGTGGAGCTTAGCTACTGATCTACCAAAAGCTTTGAAGCGTGACTCTATTTACAATATCGGTGTGTCGTTCTAGAAAAAAGGGTTTCAGGCATTTATTTGCATTTATTATAAGAGCTTTGACATACACATATGTTCCATCCTGAATGGCTCATTTTACGCATTCTGCATCAATCGTTTGAAATATAAAGACCCAAAGGTCATTGGTCAGAGGTCGTGGTACATCTATACTGTCAGATTAGATAAGACCACTAGCCTGATCTAAATGATAAGCAGCATGATCAGTGAGATTACATGGTCAAGAGCTGTCAATCATTTTACAGGTAAATTCAAACAGCAAATGAAATAAGAGATATTAGCTGCACATGCTGTTGTAGATATTGGCTTTTTGGCTGTTATTGGATTTATTGATGTTTCAAAGATAGATGAGAACCGTTGTAAACAAACACTGGCGAGTTTACCATGTTTTGGGGCATACAGGTAGTCTCAGTTTACAGTTATAATGAACCTACCACCGAATACTGTATATGCACGTGGTAGTGAATATGTCATCTTTACCTGTTTAAAAGAAATATAGGATCGCTACATTACTATGCATCTTTGAAACAATAATAATATAAGATTGAGTGGCTAGTTTTGCCTGTTATTGTCCACTCCTGCCCTTAACATACAGTATAGGGATCACACTTGTTTTTTCATTCATAAACATTTGTCGGGTCCCGAAGAAGCTGTTTGAACACGAGGTGTTCAAACATCTCCCGAGTGACAGGCAAGTGTTAATGCAATGAAACAAACATGTGTGATTGTTATTCTTGCATATTTTACCTTATTCCAATTAAAATTTGCATTGGAAATGCTGTTAAAACATTAAAATATCCTTTTTCTTACACCAGATTTCTCTAAACAAAATGGCTTCAGCTGTAAACTTTTGAATATCACCACAATATCATAATCGTAAGCAATGTTTTCCCCAACAAAAGCATCGGCGAAATGATCAGTCTGGTGCTCAATGCTTTCCATATATATCGTCATGTAAATAACTCAGGCCTCATTTTAAGTATTTTCAAGTTTAAACCCATGTTCAAACAACTCGTGAATCTCCTGATTTGAATAGGGATTTTCATTGATTTGTCAATGGGTTAAAACAGCTATAGTAATAGATATCTATGTAAAAATAAGTATTCAAGGATATTTCAGAAACGAAATAAAAGAAAACTAGAGTTCAATAGCATGTCGGTATAACCAGATTTTCTGTGTTCCTATGACCACTCAAATGATGAAATAAAATTTGGATATCAAAGAAAATGATTTTCATTAGAAATCTGTTAATGCCAGAAAGTAATTATATTTGTGTGTTTTTGAACTCTTATGTTGGCAGCAAAAGTTAACAGATGCTGAAAATAAATAAGCTTAGATAAGCAATTTATTTCAGGGTGAAATTGTTAATATTTTCTTACCCATAATTTTTAGCATATGTTTTGAGTGCCCAAAGGAGCTGTCTCATTGCGGCGATTCTTTTGAGTACCCACAACATATGTTTTGGTTGAGAAATAAGAAAATTATTTTTCTGTTACACTGTAAAGGCCTGAAATATGTCTTTTCTGTCCCTCCCCCCCCCCCCCCCCCCCCCATTATATGATTTTTTTAAAATATGAATATGGTTTAAATGTCTTCTGCAGGATGCCAATATCCTGGTAGAACAAGAGGCTAAAACAATATTGGTCTTGATTATAATAGCCATAATAACTCAACAGACAGTAAATGTTCTAAAATTTTGAACACTGGTTGCCTGCCAAAAAAAAAGCCAAGACAAACAGGGTAGACCAAGATCAGACTGCTTCTATCGAACCCCACTCCAGGCCCTCATTTTTAAATATCCTATGAAAATGAAATAATTTGGTCTCAGTGAGACCAATTTTTTTCATTTTCATAGGATATTTAAGAAAAATGAGATTAAATCAGCAAAACGAACCCCATACCTTTATACATACGGACCCCATTTCCAGAAATCCTGGATTCACCCTGCTAGAGTATAATTCATTAGAATGACCATGAGTCTTAGATCCTCTATTTTTCTCGTTTTAGATAGAAATAGATAGAAATCGACAGGAAAAATGGTAACTATCGCCATAGAGATGAGTAACTATACAACTAGTGAGCTCAACACACCAGAAACAGTTGCAGAGAGAGCAAGAATAATATTCAGTGAACCAGTCAATATTATCATCATAGTGCTCTCCCTTCTTGGACTGGTCGCCAACTTGTCATCCATTGTTGCAACACTTCATATACCCAACAGACAAACCACGCATTCCAAACTGATCATCAGTCTGTCTATAGCAGACATCTGTACTTCCCTGAGTGTGTTTCTCCATGTCATCGGGAAAGTCACAGAACCTCTTCATATGACGGAATTCTGTGTTGAGGAAGCAAACCAGGGATTTCTGAATTTTGCCCTTCTCGCTTCCCTCATAAATCTTCTTTTAATGGGGATAGATCATTACATTGCCATAATGAAGCCGTTACACAACCATCTTATTATGTCGACTCTCAATGCCAATATCATCGTGCTTTCTATCTGGATTATCAGCACAATAGGTGGTTTTCTCGATATCATAATAGGTGCCATTCTGAACAACGGAAAAGATGGAGACCTCTGTTTACAAGCATACACTGACCATTTTGATGCTCAAATTTTTGTACTTGGGTTAGTCTTACTTGAAATGGTTGCTTTGATCTACATATATTTCCGCATCTTTCTCAAAATAAAAGCACGCCAGTTACACACATTACAGCAAGACACGCAAAGACCCAGAAGAAGGACAGCAGACGGCTTACACAACAAAAAGGCAATAGTGACGACTATTCTCATTGTGGGTACGTTCATGGCATGTTGGATACCGAACAGTATATTCCAGATCACGATGCTGGTGCTTCTACACAAGCACCCAGAAATATTCTTAAATCTCTTGGATCATTACTTGCTAATACACAATATTCTCTGGATTATGATGCTCTCAAACTCCCTTCTTGACCCCTTTATTTATGCTCTTCGCCTTCCGGCCGTTCAACAAGGATACAAGTGCGTATTGAGAAAATTGTTCAAGTGTAACATTTCCGGTGAAGTAAAAGCCATACATCCATGTGCAAGGAGTAAAAGGTCCAATATATACTCTGAAGACAGTAATTTTGGATTTGATGACATGCAACAGACCATTGCTGAAAAAAGTTATTGCAAATTAGAACTCCTTACAGAAAAAGATCTTGAAACGTCGGAAAGCATTAACTGTTATAGATAAGGAAGAGTGGCCCTCAGAGTACATGCCGGGATCCAGTAAATTCCGACAGCGGGTCCTGACCATGTGTTTTTTTTCAACGTCAACGTATTTCACTGAGGGCCGAATGGACCTCCCCCAAGTTGGGTCCAATTCAATTGCTTCCGGAGGGCAGTCTGTACCTTAGGAGACCTGTATACATGTATATAGCCACTTGCAATTTTCCAGGTGTGTGTGTGTGTGGGGGGGGGGGGGGGGTCCAGACATATATGCAGTAAAACCGGTCTTAAGCGGCCACTCAAAAAAGAAGACAAAAATTGGTTTCCAAGACCGATTATCGCTTAATGCAGGTCAAAAGTATTGCAGAATGCTCCAATGGGAGCATTCTGCAATACTTTCGACATTCATTAAGCTACCGTTTGTCATTAAGACTTTTGTTTAGTCTATTTTTGAGTGGCCGCTTTAACTGTATGCCCAAGAACCTATAACTATTTGAATGCCAGAACCAAATAATTCAGACAGGAAAAACGTGAAATGAAATTCATGTACTGTAAATTTGGAAATTTTCGCGAGGGTTTAATTTTCCCGAAACTTCGCATATGCGAAGTTTCGTGAAAATAAAATCCTCGCGAAATAGCAAAATCACTATGTCATTTACTGATATAGGTAAATCATGCTCTGGTCGCGAATTTTTACCATCGCAAGTATGTCTTTTAACGCTATTCGCGAAAATAAAATTATCGCGAAAATTTCCGGATTTACAGTAGTTCTAATCGGAAAAGTCTGAACAGAGATTATTTGTTTCGTTTTGCAATAACCAACTGGAAGATTTCAATGTAGGAACTCAACACTTAATTGAAGATCAACATTGTCTTAATGAACAGTGTAGACCCTGATGAAATGCTGCCTTATGAGACATTTCATCTGGATCTTCACTGTTAGAAAAACATGTGACATGAAATAGTTCTAATCAGCCTGCCTGTTCAAAAAGGAAAAGTCTGAACAGATATTATTTGTTTGTTTTTGATGACCAACTGGAAGATTTCAATGTAGGAACTCAGCACTTAGTTGAAGATCAATTTTGTCTTAATGTATAGTGTTGCTGCCTTATGAGGCATTTCATCTGGGTCTTAACTGTTAGCCATAGTACCTGTTTATGGGTTTCCAGCCCACAATGGATTAAAGTGAATAACAGGCAACAGACTAGTACCAGATGTGAATGGAAAATAGGAAGAACTTCTGAATAGTGAGAACCAATTTTTGTGCCATGTGTGAAGCCAGCATTGAGTGAGTAAATGGAATTTTCCATAATGTTGGATACAATAAAGTCAGGATTGTTCATTGTATATATTGGGACGGTAACAGGTTATAATTTCTGAATTTATTATATATCTCTAGCAAACACTGAACACTGAGGAAATGGGGCTTTCTATGAAATATAATTTGAGCCTGTTGTTAATTGTAGCTGCAGTGTTACGAACTATATGCATCACATACTTTATGACCATATTAGGTAAATATTTAAAGTAAGTAAATATTTTATTAACATGTCACATGTCTGTACATCAACTAGAATCTCAATAAAAATCAGCTTTTCAGTAAAAGACACTCAGTTGGAGTTACCAGCTTACGAGACGCTTTGATAATTAAGATGCACATTATACAATAAAAAAAATCAAGGTAGTATCACATGGCACAGAATGAAATAGGTTAATAATCTTTTAAATAATTTTAATGAGGAGAGATGCGTTTCTTTTAAAACATGCATATGAATTGTCTAAATAGTTCTTTTCCTTCTCTGAACCATATCAAATAGTGTTGAAGCCATAATTGGCTGCATATTGACATGATTCAGTAGAAATATCATTTTTCCAGTGGAATCATACAAAATAAAATCTCTATTGCATAGCTGTGCCTTGTGAAACAATTTACGTCTCATGTCATCATAAAAGGGACAGTCGATGAGAAAATGGAGTTCATTTTCAACAGAGTCTATGCAGTGGAAACAAGTTCTCTGTTCCACGTTGAGTTTAGGTCGAGCAAAACGCCCAGTTTCAATATGTAATGGCAAATTGCCACACCTGAATATAGCTAAAATGCGGCAGTGGTCTCTCTGAATTGCTAGTTTGACATATAGTTCTGTCTCTAAATCTGATTTATATTGTCTATATGTTCTAAGTTTGTTTCCATTTGGATGCCCTGCATCGTTAAACAAGTTCATTTTCCACATTAATTTATCCTTTTCAATCAATTTTGCTTTACATACCTTAATTGTATTTGCAACACAAACAGTATCTTGCTCAAATAAATGTAATAGCCCAATTCCATGAATAAAACTGAGAAACCTTTTCTTCCAGCATTTACCATTAGATTGAGTTCACATAAATATTCGTTTAACAAGTTTATCATTCTGAATATTTGTAAGTTTGCAAAACAAACAACAAGTTTCCAGCCTTTGATTGACCAAGCAGTCCAAGTATACAGTTAAGTACATACATCATAAGACATACCCCCTGCATGTTTAAATTTGGCATGAAGAACGGACCGGACTCTACTTGCAGACTTTGCCAATTCAGACATTGCAAACTTAAAGTGTAAGTGTTCCTGAAACCAAAGTCCAAGCTGCTTATACTTTTCTATTTTTTCAATGTTTAGATAACCGCATGAGAATAAATCGTTACGGCATAATACTGATGCTGGTCTAAAGTGAACAATTCTAGTTTTATTACTGTTAACTGATAGTCTCCACTTACTGCACCATTCATTCAATTTGTTTAACATCAACTGAAGAGACTGGGCGTCAGGAGCAATAAGTGCGATATCATCGGCATACAATAATAAAGACAGTTGCTGGTGATCAATGTCAATTCCAAGATGCATTTGCTTAATATCATTTGCCAAATCGTTTATGTAAAGCGAGAACAATGTCGGAGATAGCTTACATCCCTGCTTTACCCCATGAGATACATCAAAAAAGGGAGTGACACAGTCATTTACTTTTACTACAGACTGTACCTCAGTATACAAAGACTGAACAGCTTTCAGAATTTTCCCTTTGATACCTAGCGACATTAGTTTATACCACAGACAATCTCTATACATGTATGGTATCAAATGCTTTCTTAGCATCTACAAAGCAAACAACGTAGATGTGAGGTCGTTTGTTTGTTTTGTTTTGAAGCTTTACATTCCTGCAGTCAACAATTTGGAGTGGGTCTTCCTGGGTTGAACCAGTACCACATCTGGTAGACGGCAATTGAAAACGTTAATACCATCGACGAACATAGGTAAAAAATTGTTAGAAACAGAGTTTTTGATTGCCATTTGTCGCCTGAATTCTGATTCACATTTGTCGATTGTTGAGAGCGTTTTCGAATTCCGCCTACCCTGTGTGAGTACTCGGTAGCAGATAAAGTGTCTTGCTCAAAGACACAACACAGAAACCCTTCGATCCCAAGTCTAATGCTCTACCAACTTTTTTAGACCAATGGAATTTTCCATAATGGTAAATACAACAATGTGGTCCATTCTATATATTGGGAGTGAAGTGGTAGAGTGCTTGACTCGAGACCGAGGGGCCGCGGGTTTGAGCCTCACCGGCATCACTGCGTTTTGTCCTTGAGCAAGACACATTAATCCTAGCTTAGTACTGGTTCAACCCAGGAAGACCCGTCCTTACATAACTGAAAGATTGTTGATGGAACGTAAAGAATCAAATCTAACATTCTATATATTGAGAGGGTCATAGGTTTAATAAAAATGTATTATATCCCTGAATATTGTTTTTGTCTTAGCATAATCTGGACAATGAGGGAATGCAGTGTCCTATTAAATTTAATTTGAGCCAGTTGCTATGAAACCAGTGTTACGGACCATACATATATATCTCATACATTCAGAACATACATGTGAGGTTGTTTGTTTAAATTGCTTTGTTTTGATGCTTTACATCCCAGTCAACAAATTTACAATCATGTCCGGACATTTTCTTACCCCTTGCACGTTTCTAGAATTGTCTGATACAATTCCGGAATCGGCAGACTTAGTAGGAATTCTCACTTTGCGCAGGTACAATTCCACAATTGTACCAATTCTCCTTTTGCACTGAATATATGTATAAGTAGTATAGAGCGTTTGTTTTTAGTCTAGTTGTTCCTGTTGTTCCAAGATGGCGGCCCCCATGTAAACGATTGCACAACATCTGGAAATGATGCAACGGCTATAACGGGAGATGACGCAATATTTAGTGACAGGTTTTCCCATTTTCTGTCGTTGTACTTACGTTTGCTGGTATTTCACCATCGTTGTGCAATGCTATAATTTATATATACGTAGAGACCCTAATGCGCCGCATAACAGCTCTGGCATTTGAATGTTAAACGTTGAACTTGTATTAAAGTACAGTGAAAAAGCGGAGTTAATAGTTTAAAAGCTGACAGGTAAGGCGATAAATTTCTTCTTTTCTTAATACTGTCTAGTCGATTGTTATCATACTAAATTTAGGCGTTTCATTTTATTGTTAAAGTATTACTATGGTGTATTATTCAAATTGGCGATCTTTATCGATATTCAGTCAAGTGGACTAGATAAGCTTGTTTGATAGAAATAAAAATAAAAAATAAACTATTTTATTTGCGTTTAATTTTTAAAGTTCTGATGTGTCCATTAGATTCTCACTTATCAGAAAAAAAAAGCCAGAGAGGAAACTTTATTATGAGATAAGAAGTACACACTAATTATTTTGTACAGCAAGTCATTGCTTTGACTAAAAAGTTCTGTAGTTTCTTCTTAACCTTTTACCCGCTGTTCCTGTAAAATATCGTCTGCTCTCTCTTCTGCGATCGAATTCAGACCCTAATCAGACTGCTTCTAAGGGAGCAGTCTGATCAGGGTTCATTGTGTTTGTTTCCTTGATAAAATTAGTCTGGAGTACATGTGAATATATGCTTAGCAAACGACATTTTCATGATCGCAAATATTGACAGATAAAGGTTTAAAAATTAAATAGTACAGAGACGCTTTTATTGAATTATATCGCCATTTGCTAAATTAATATAAAATGCATCCAGAAGTCAAACAGCTAAGAGATGAGCTTCCCTAAATAAAGGCATGTACTTAAACGACAATTCAAAAATGAGAAGTGTCACAATAGTAGATTAGTTATGCTGCTCACAAATCTGATTTTTACATGTAAATAAATGGAGAGCGGTCTTTTGTCCCTCATTATTTAATTAGGTCAGAAGTATCACTGTAGCACTATTTTTGCAGCAGGTTTCCTTGGTCCACATTTTGATTTGATAGCTCATTTAATTTTGATGACAGGGCACAAATCCAAGCATGTTGAAAGAAGACCAACAAAAATTCAAGCTTTGTAGCATATCAAATTGAATTTTTTTTAATCCTAAGCGTTTCTGCGGTCTATAGAAAATGCCAATCATAAATTGCGCTGACCACTCAGATTATTTGATTTCAGCAACAGACAAAAAGGTGGAACTAATCAAATTTACTACAAGCTAGAAGAAATCAGTATTTTAGGTAAGCGTTACATCTCACATTGTGTGTGTGTGTGTGTGTGTGTGTGTGTGTGTGTGTGTGTGTGTGTGTGTGAGAGAGAGAGAGAGAGAGAGAGAGAGAGAGAGAGAGAGAGAGAGAGAGAGAGAGAGACATCAATAATGTATTGTTTATGTAACAAAATAAATTTGAGTAAATTATAAAATGGCATGAAATGTTTTGAAAGGTTACTGTTGAGAAATTGCTTTTAAAGGCTAGAGAAATGTGTTCTGAATTAAACAAAATGTCAAACTACACTAACCGTCTATATAACACAAATTATTACAACATACATATCAATATCCAATTTTCCATCAGTATTTTAGGCACAGGGTTAATTATGTAGATCAGTAAAACAGTATAAACCTTATTGTTTCTTGCATCCTTGAGTGTAATTTTTTTTTTTCATTTTGATTTTCAGTCTTGGAATGGAGTTTACATGCCAGACCTGTGGGGCCTGTTTCACGACTGCCAAATCACTTCAGCGACATGTTAATGCACAGCATCTTAATGAAAAACACTTTTGTAGATATTGTACAAAAGCATTCAACTATGTGAGTGCAAAAACAAGACACGAAAAAAATCACTGTTCAAATGAAAAACAACGCAATTCTGACGATACATCAAAACAAGAACAGGCTCAGGCCCTGAAGAGAAAGTCTGAAACAGCAGCAACTGCCTTATGTACACAGCCTAAACAGTCAAGAAGTGAAGTGCGTTGCAGGCAATGCCATCAGACATTTCCCGACAGGCATGAACACTACATTCACAGGATGAAAAAACACTTTCAAACTGGGTCTGGAACAACATTACAACAACCACCATGGGGTAACGGGCTCACACCATTTGAAGACAATCAACCCCTCCTTGAGGTTTATGATGCCAACCAACCTTTAATACTGGCTAACCACCAGGAAAGTGGCATCGAGACTATTTACAATTTTCCTGTTTCGAACAACTTTAGTGTGGATGACATAATGACCCATGCTAATGAGGTTTACGACAGACAGCAAAGTGCTTTTCGTGTTAATTTGGAATTTGGATTAATCCTAGTAAATACTGACAGTGGAGAATATAGATATTTTACTCCTTACTCTAATGAATCGTTGTTTGAACGCCCAATTTATGTATCGCGGCGACAGGATCTCCATAGGCTAAGACTGAGACTGGAAAGACTAAACATAACAGATTTTATATTAAGACAAAGGACAAATACCAAATGGAAACCAGTTTTAGTTACTAATGTTAGGGTCATTGTATATTCTTTAAATTACCCATTAGGAACTGTAAATCTGAAATTGCCAGATCATGTGAAGAACAGCAAATCTATCATTGCTCTTGATAAAACATCAGAAGGTAAGTTTTATAAGGATCATTTATGCGCATTTCGGTGCCTGGGTGTTCATCAAGGCCATCAACGAGATAGGCTTGAAACTCATGTCAAAATCTTATTCAACAAGTGGGTTCAGTACATGCAACATAAATGTCCGGAGAACAATATTAGTTTAGACCCGAAAACATTCAAAGGGGTTGAACTGTCACAACTCGTGTATTTTGAAAAATGTTTCCAAATTAATGTCAATGTTTTTCGACTACAGGACGATCAGTCTGCCTTGCCAGTCTACAAATCCCAGTGCCGTTTTAAAGACACAATGCATTTGAATTTGTTTGATAAACACTTGTCTTATATTTCAAATTTAAATGCTTATACGCAAAAGTATCAATGTCCTAGCTGTCAAATGCATTTTCGGTATGTACAAAGTATGAAACGGCATAGTCGAAAATGTCAAGGGAGAACCAAGCATCGATTCCCTGGTGGCTTTTATTCTTCCCCCAAAACCATATTTGACAAGCTGGAAGAATATGGCATTGTGGTTCCAGCAGAAGAACGTATCTTCCCTTGGTTTTTAGTTTTTGATTTTGAAGCCATGTTGTCCTCTGTTCAGGAACAAAACTCAGAAAAACTCACTTGGACTGCGGAACACGTACCTATTTCAGTTAGCGTCTGCAGTAATGTTGAGGGATTTAAAACACCCCATTGCATAATTGAGCCTAACACCAATGAGTTGGTAGCTCAGATGGTACAGTATATGTCACAAATTTCTGACAAAAGTTATGAGTTGGCAAAAGCGAAATTTTCCGAGGGCTTTGCAAAGCTGGATCGCGTGATTCGGTCTGAGGTTCCTTTAACTAAAGATCCCGATGACGATGAGTCATTTTTAGAAGAGCTTGTCGCAGATAGTAATGAGTGGCAGAAGCAAGAGGAAATGCATATTAAGCAATGTAAAAAGCTCAGAGACGAATTGGACTCATATTGTTGTCAAATTCCGTGTATAAGTTTCAATGGGTCTAAATATGACCTAAACCTCATCAAGAAATATTTAGCTGTTCATCTAAAAATGCACGACAGTAAAACCATATTCACTGTCAAGCGAAACAGTCAATACGCCTGCCTGAGCAATGAGAACTTCAAGTTTTTGGATATAACCCAGTATTTGGCCCCCGGTGTCAATTACGCCACGTTTATCAAAGCATTTGATGTTAAAGAATCAAAAGGTTTTTTCCCCTACGAATGGTTTACGTCCCTAGATAAATTAGATCATACGGAATTACCTCCCTTTGGCCCCGCTTGGTTTTCGTCGTTAAAAAATGAAAGCGTTTTGAATGATGGTCTGAGAACCCCAGAAGAAAATTATGCTTCAATTCAGTCTGAATGGATAAAAAATGGCATGAAAACTTTCAAAGACTATCTTGTCTATTACAATAATTTAGACTGCGGTCCTTTTGTACAGGCAGTGGAAAAGTTGCAGAAATATTATTTTGACAGAAACATCGATATGTTCAAGATCAGTATTTCTCTCCCGGGCTTAGCTCGAAAAATGTTGTTTGAATGCGGGCGACAGGCCGGCGCCTCCTTTGCCCTTTTCGATGAATCCAACAAGGACTTGTATTACACTGTAAAACAGAATATCATAGGTGGGCCTTCTATCATTTTCAATAGATATCATAAGGCTGGTGAAACCTTCATTCGTGGAAATCCCGACAAACAGTGTCAAACCATTGTCGGGTTTGACGCGAATGCGCTTTATCTTTGGTCTATTGGTCAAGACATGCCTTCTGGTCCTTTTGTGCGTCGCAAGGTAGAAAATGATTTCAAACCAGAAAAAAGAGATAAGTACTGTCTTATGTATGATTGGATGGATTATATGGCCAAAATCAAGGATGTCAAAATTGAACATAAGATGAACACGGGAAAAGAGAAAAAGGTGGGGCCCTATCCAGTAGATGGGTTTGATCAAGAACATAATTCCATTATGCAGTTTCATGGCTGCTACTGGCATGGGCATAATTGTTGGCTCACCAAGTCTGTCAAAGATGAGAAATGGCATAAAAATCGTCAGCAAAAGTTTGAGAAAACTTTAGAAACGACCCGTTATTTACAGTCTCAAGGATTTACTGTGATTGAGAAGTGGGAATGCGATTTTCGTTCACAAATGCGTTCTGACACCATGTTGAAAACTTTCATTGATAGCCGGTTGCCAGGAACACCACAACGGGCTGTTAATGAAAGCGAAATACTCGCTGGTGTGCTGTCTGGTAGTCTTTTTGGAATGGTCGAGGTCGATATTAGTGTCCCAGATCAATGGCCTGATCACTTTTCTCATCCCACCATGACACCCTTCGAGTATTTTCAAGAAATGTCCCCCTTGTTTTGTACCACAGACGTCCCCTTTGACGTGATTGGTTCTCACATGCAGGCCCACGTGGAAAAGTTTGGCCTCTCACAGAAACCTCGTCGGTTATTGGTAGGTGGAATGAAAGCTAGACAAATCTTATTGGCTACTCCTCTTCTCAAATGGTATTTAAATCACGGGCTTGAGGTCACCAAAATTTATCAGGTTATAGAATTTAAACCTCAAAGGTGCTTCCGTCAGTTTGTACAAGATGTCAGCGATGCTAGACGACTTGGGGATTCAGATCCGTCTAAGTCAATTTTAGCAGACACCCGAAAATTAGAGGGCAATGCTGCATATGGCTCAACGATTATGGACCAAGAAAAGTTTCAGTCCGTGAAATATGTGCAAGGGGAAGGGGAAGCCATGATGGAGGCAAATCTTCCTCAATTTAAGAAACTTACACCTTTGTTAGAGGAAGAAGAATATTACGAAATTGAAAAAGATAAGAAATTTCTTAGAATGAATCTTCCCATTCAAATTGGATATTTTATTTTACAGTATGCTAAATTGCGCATGCTCCAATTTTATTATGATTTCATGCTGAAGTTTGTCAACCGTGACGACTTCGAATACTGTGAAATGGACACAGACAGCGCATATATGGCACTAGCTGGTCCATCCCTTGAGTCTGTCATAAAACCAGAGATGAAGCAGAAATACTTGACTGGTTTAGAGGGCTTCCATTCATGTGACAGCCAGGTCGAAGCTGACGATGACCTCCACTGGTTTCCCCGCACCTGTTGTACTACTCATGCTAAATATGACAAAAGAACCGTAGGTCTCTTTAAACTAGAGTGGCAGGGTGACACCATGATCGGCCTGTGCTCAAAAACATACATTGTATCGCGATCCAAAGTTGTAAAAACTTCTACCACTCAGATTGCTGCCTATCGGATCTTAAGACGGGCAAAACATCTTAAGCTTAAAAGGCTGAGCAGACGACAGAGAACATGTATGGAAACAAAATTTAGTTCTAAGGGCATCAGTAAACGAAGAGTCAAAGCTCCTCTCACGACATTTAGGCATGTGCTGAATTCACAAAAGCCAGGTTCAGCAACAAATATTGGCTTCAGGGCACATAAAAATGGTATTTTTACCTATGAACAGGAACGCTGTGGCTTTTCATATCTGTATTGTAAAAGAAAGGTGCTTGAGAATGGGATAGACACCGTTCCCTTAGACATAGAACTTTGTCCCGTCAGAAAACAACAGACAGAGCAAGAGGTGGACGATGCCTATCTCATTCATTTACTGGCTACAAATTTTGAAAGTGATAATGAAGACAATTAAATTATGATAGATTTGCTGTTCTTCACATGAAGTGTGTAGTCGAATGATATTTGATTGTCTAACGTATGTTTGATATTGTAATACTTAACTATGCTTAATATGAATTGAAAATTAATCAGGTTTCTCTTGATTTTTGTCACAAATACAGAACTTCTTTTTTTCACAAATGAAAATACTTTTTTTTACAAATAAAAATTAGTTTTTTCACAAATGAAAATACTTTTTTCACAAATAAAAAATAAATTTTTCACAAATAAAAATTAGTTTTTTCACAAATGAAAAAACTTTTTTTACAAATAAAAATTAGTTTTTCACAAATGAAAATACTTTTTTCACAATTAAAAATAAGTTTTTTCACAAATGAAATAAGTTTTTCACAAATGAAAAAACTTATTTTTTACAATTGAAATAGCTTTTTCACAAATGAAAATACTTTTTTTACAAATAAAAATTAGTTTTTTCACAAATGAAAATTCTTTTTTACAAATGAAAATACTTTTTTACAAATAAAAAAAAGTAATAGATACATGTTGTTTCTATTTGAGAATAGTTTTCACTTAAATGTTGATCAAAGATGAGACTATGTTTACCCATGGTCATAATGAGTATGCTTAGTTTTTATGTGCATATTCCATATGTGTAATTTATATATTTGTCATGAAATAAAATATTGTTACACCTTGTATCTTCTGTCACGTCTTGTCATATTTGTTTGTTTTGATGGTTTACGTCCAGAGCAACAATTTTTCAGTTATCTTTCTTCCTCAAACAAGTGAGTATGATCAGGAAATACGGCAATTACACACTGCAGACCAACCAACGCACTATCATCCCACTGATTCCCAATCTAACGCTCTACAAGCTCAGCCACTGCACTCCATATATCTTGTCATGAGTAACATAACTGATGTTAGCTGGGTCGTAAAACTTCAAATTTTGAGTAGGGTAAGAAAGATCAAGACATAATATGTACTTTTTCTACATCTTTACTTACACGAAACATACACAAAATCTTTTACACAAAGCATATTATTTACAAGAACAACACATGGAATACAACTAATGTCACTACACAAGCATATAATCTAAAAAAACATATAGTATTTGATCTGAAACATTACAACATTGTATACATAATAGAATCAAGATAGTGGCTTTTTTAATATTTTTTTTAACTTGCTCAAAAGAAATGTTTCTCGAGGCTTATGAGTCATTTGTTTCACACTCTTCCCGCTCAGAGTCTAAAGCAATATCGACTGGTTCCTCTTTCAACATGGAAAGCACTGGCTTGAGCACCCAAGGTATGATAGCGTGTTTAACTGCGAGTATCTTTTTCTTGCGCTTTGTGCTGACATGTTTGTCTGCCACCATCTGAATACTCCTTTTGAAAGGAAACAACTTCTTCACATAGTAATTACTCACTGGAACATTGCCTTTGTACACATTTATTATAATTTCGCATAAAGCATGAAATTGGTCTTTAGTCAGTGTTTGTAATAAAGCCTTGCGTTGTTTTACTGAAGTAGCCTGTAATAATTCCAAAAAGGGCATCTGCATCCGAACAGCACGACTCATCTTGACACAAATGATTCAGAATGAATATGACTCCCTTATTTATAGGCACTTAAAGTGTTGGGTGACGTAGTCAACCACAAACTTATCGGATGAATCACATTGTTTCAACTGTTCAACTATTTTGATTAAAGATAGAGACCTACATTTCATTAATAAATAAAACAACACGTGGTATCCACAAGTGTCTGTCCCTGCTTTCTGTAAAGGTTCGTTATTGTAGACACACTTTACGGTGTTCCTCTGTAAAAAATGATCAAAATTACAATCATAGGCTCCTGGCAGGTGTCCTAAACTGTCATAGCATTCCGAATGATAAGAATCTTGAAACCAAAACACAATCCAATGTTTTCCCGGAAGATGCTGGGGATCTGTATTACATACAAAAGCGGAAGGATATGAAGTCACAGTATTTGGTAATGTATCTGCAGAGTAAACAGTCTCAGTCAATGATGAGAGACAACTACTCTCTCGAATGGCACAAAGAAGTTGATTTGTATTCATGCTCTAGTGTATCTGACTTCCCTTGAAAGGTCCACCTCTATCAATGCTGGGAATTCTGCATAGGCTATACAGTTAAGCGTTTCCGTAGTGTTAGTGGAGAATCTGACTTCTAAACGTACCGATCCTTGCTGCACTAGGTTTATATACTCTTCTCCAAGGTCACTAGGAGCTAAATTGAATGCATATATTGCATAGCCCTGCTCAAACCTGCTTCGGGTTATTTGTAGACCGGCATCTTTATTCCATTTCTCAGCAGCTTCAAATAAGTTGACAAATGGTGTGACATAATTCTTGTTCGCACCCACGTCCATTTTCATTGGTCGAGCTGGAATACTTTCTCCGTTCACATAGAGAGCTATTTCATTAGCTATATTTAGCATATTGAATGGATTTTTTGAATAATCTCCGTTAACAGCAGTTTGCTTGACGAAAGCGAAAAATGCTTTTGTGGGTAAATTATTTGACCATATATTCTGCCATATAAAAGATCCCGAACCACTGGGACATGTATTCATTTTCAACTCGGTTCTGTGGAGTGGATATTTTGCCGTTGTCTTCTTCAGTATTTCTGCATGGTTTATGAGTACCCCGCTGTCCACTTTGATCATGCAGGCTTTGAATGCTACATCAAGAATCTCAAGTTTGTAATTTGGTGTCGTTTCATCGCTTACAATACAGAACGATGCTCTATTCCTGAAGAGTTTTAGATGTATGTCAACACCATTGACGAGGTATTTGTCCATCAAAAAAATGTCTTCGTAAAGTGGTCCTTCCATGTCAAATATTCTGCTTTCTTTTGTGTATTGGAATCGTTGTGCCAATCCACCATTACTGCCAGCATCGGGATCTACGTCATCCAAATCAAAGTCATCGAGATAAAATAACTGTGATTGGAGCTGAGAGGCGGCACCATCATTCCCATTCGACAGTAGCAGTTTTAAGTAAGCCTTCCAAGGGTAGTAACTCGTGTTAAGGGACACCAGTTTTCCATTCATGAACGTATCAATTTGAGACCACAAACTTTGAAGCGGTAAATTTATTATTCCTGTCTTTTCATTGGCTGCCAGTGGTGATCCATCAGCCTTGACAATTTTGCATTTCACGTACATTCGACTTCTACGCAAATCTATATATTCGTTTCCTTGTCCAGGCACTGTTATCTCAATAGGCGCTTCATCAGACTGAAAAGAGGAAACTGGTCGACATTCAGAGTAGTATATCTTCTGTATAGCAACTTGATTGGCAGGAAGAGTAAATATAGATAATTCAGCTGGCTGTCCTAATGTGGTATTCTGATCACTAAGATAGGCCATGATTTCACTTGCGTGACTTCTTATTAAATATAGTGAATTCGTCCTCCTGATATTTTTTTTTACGCTTCTTCTGTGTCGATGCGGCTTTGGCAGTAGCAGGATTAACACTGACTGTTTTGATAGTGTTTGTTCCTTTTATAGAAATAGGAATGTGAGGTTTATTATCTTGGATGGCATCTTTTAGGTCAGATTTGGCCCTCTCTTCTACTGCTGTCACAGGACTCACTTGTTTACCCACAGTCAGTTTTTCTTCGGGTTCTTGAGTAGCATTGGGATTTACAGGGATCATATAAGGTTTCTTAGCATACATTCCAGCGATGCCACCTCCCCCTCTCTGCCTGCCTCGATACTGTCCCGGATTGAACTTTCCTTCGATCATATTTTCATAAAATGAACGCCACACAGTGGGATCAGATACGTACATCGAACCTAACATGTTTAAAGAAATGGAATCCTTCTCAATAGCAGTGTTACTGTCACTTCCCCAGAGAGAAATGAGGCGGGTGCATTTTTGGCATCTTTTATATACACATGAACGTCTTGAAACTGCCCGAGTTTGATTGGCACTTCATACGGGTATTGATATATAATATTTTGTTTATCCAAATAAACTCTTCTGATTAACGGCATTTCTCTCTCTCCTACAATAGTGTCCTCGCAAATGTCAGAACAAACAAATATTTCTGGGAGTCCTCGTTGTTTTGTTTGTCCTGGATCCAGTGAAAATTCTAGCAAAGAAACAGTCCACACTCCATTTAGAATTAGGGGTTTAGGCAGGTGTACCCTGAAGCTGTCAGGTTGGTTAGATGGATGATACAGAGGACTGTCCGTAGATTTTAATACCATACGTTGGCTCATCTTGAACATTTATGACTGAGACTAAGCAGAGACAGCCTTATTTATACTTTGAACGTCAGTTTCCGACACCCAGCTGTCATATTTAGGCCCCCACCCTTTCCATCTAACCAAATATTCTTTCTGTCCAGCTTTCTTTCGAGATTTAAGCATCCTCTCTATCAAGTACATCTCTTGCTCATAAGCCCTACTTAACTGCTTCTGATAAAATGTTCCAGTAATAACTTCTCCATCGTAATCTTTGAGTTTATACTGAGGTATCCCTTCTTTCATGAAACGTTCTGTCACTACAAATAGATCACGTGACCAGCGCTCATCATACTGTCGCTGAAATTGTCTCCGTAGGAAGCTCACTCTGACAATGTCTCCCACCTTGAACTTGAATGATTGGGTACTGGGCTTATGCGTTTGAAGTTTTGACTCATACAGTTCCTTCCATAGTTCAACGTGGTCTGAAGGTTTTACGCTAGCAGGTGTTCGTTTGATACTACGATGATAAGTTTTGTTATAACTGGTCGTCAGTTTTGGAAGCGCTTCAACCCACTGGTGGGATTGTTTGTGCGTCATGAAGCGTGCTATTCTAGATTTGATGGTTTTTATAGCCCTTTCTGCGAGGGAGGCTTTGACTACATTTTGAGTCACAAAATGAATAGTGTGTTGTTCTTTTAAATACTTTCTGACATCTTTATTGACGTACTCGCTTCCTTTGTCAGTACGTATACGTGTTGGTTTCCTTCCATCCTTGAAAATGGTCTTAAATGCTTTCACAATTTCTACAGCAGTTTTAGTCCGTAAGGGCACAGTCCAAACGTATTTAGACATAATGTCCACGGCTAAAAGAAAGTATTTGTACTTTTGATCTTCATAGCGACGCATGTCAGCTGTATCTACATCCCACTGATAATCCACAAATGGAGCAACCACACGCCTACGTAAGAATTTTGTTTTCTCTTCTTTGTGAACGGCATAATCTTCTTGCTTCATGAGCCACTTTTCAATTCTATTTCTGCTCAAGACAAACTTTCCATCTTTTCTGACAGCTCTGTACAACTTTTCAACCCCACCATAAGCTGCCGGATGGTTTGGGTCATAATATATACTTTTTAAATAGTCTTGATAGGGCATCGTTTAAATGCTTATCCACTTGTGCCTGAATACTCTAGTCATTGGCTTGCTACAAACTGGTTTTCCAGGCGGAGGTGGTATTTTTCCAGTGCCAATTTGAAAGCGTCTGGTTGGTGACAACACACTCTGTGGTACGTTGCTTTCTCGAACAAGTTGACTGAAAACTTCCGCACCAATGGGATGAAATGATTTGTAGTCTTTTAACTGAATTTTGATCAAGTCAATAATGTTCGATCCCTTTACCAATTGACCATCAACGATGATTTCTCCTTTGTCGTTCCACCGAAAATCTGCGTGTTTCTTTAAATGATTGACTATAGTTTTGCCTCTTGATCTTAGAGGTAATGGCAATGAGGGCAATAAGTCATCTGTTGTGCTGTCCTGAGCAATTAACTGGCGGTTATCGCGTTGAAGACTATCTGTTGTGTCTTGTTCTGCGTCTGAATCTGTTGTGTTCACTAGTTTAGGCTGACTTACTTGTCCTGAAAGGAGTCTTTCGTATTTATCATACGGAATTAAAATCATTTTACGCATCGTCGCTGTTATATTTCAACTGTTTATCAAGGAACATACCCGTTGTCTTCAATGTCAAAATATAAAATGAAGTATCTGTTAAATTCTAGTTTAATTTATACTGGTTGATATATGATGGTATCTTCTTCTGGAAATACACGTGTTCTCACTCGATAGGCTTCATGTCCCATGGGTGAGAAATCCAAGATCAAATACCCATAGGGCTGGGAAGTAGCATCTTTGAAAGCTTCGAGCAGAAATTTACTTTTGCCCACAAATGCTTGACGAGCTAAACACTGAATTTGAGACAAATCACGCGGATTTTTCATTAGCACCAGGATATGAGTATTTAAATTGATGGTGCGTGAATGCTTGCCTTGAGAGTACATGTTCTGATTTAAAAATATTACGCTCAAATGACGATGATGCATGCCTTTCACGAATAAATTCTCCATCTCCGAAGATGTGGTCACAGATTCCATAAGATCATCCAGGCAAAGCAGGTTACACATTTTCTCATCAGCCAGGGCTTCTAAATCTACTGTTGACGGTAATCCTTGTTGAAAGGTGATAAATGGCAATTCTTTCTCCATTTTTTCGTAGAATGGTTGATATATTCCGTAGCAATACAACACTTTTTGGGGTGGGTTTTCAAACATCTCATTTTTATGACGGAGTAATCGATATAGCCAAAATGTCTTGCCACTACAGGTGGCACCACTGACAGCAATAGAGGTGCAATCAGGAAAAGGATACATTGTGAAATAAAGCAAATGCAGCGGCTCACTCTCTTTTATTCATAGGGTTTAGATGTTTTAAGAATTGCAAACAACACAAAGGAATTTTATAAACATCATAGCACTTAATAATGTCATGAAATCAAGGGTGAAACGTGAAATGGATAAGCAGTTAATATATATTGCGTCATTGCTCATAATAGTTGGGAAAACCCGGCCCGATTACCAAACTATGGTGAAATCCCGTAGTAACTGTTTTATCATTTCCGGATGTTGTGTAATAACAGGAACCGGAAGTAATATGGTCCGCCATTTTGGACATTATGAAATGTTGTGCAATACACCATATCTCAGGCCTAACAGGATGTTGTGCAATCGTTTTCATGGGGGCCGCCATCTTGGAACAACTGGAACAACTAGACTAAAAACAAACGCTCTATACTACTTGTATAGACAGAATGACGAATACTGTGTCCATCCTCTTTTCTTCGAAAGAAAGATAAAACCCGTTTTCAGCAGGACAAGGTTTAATATTAACATAGCATTTAAGAGTTTCTGAAAAATCATCCTTTTAGGATTTTTTTCCATTTCATTTAAAGCTAGATGAGGTGACATAAACAATATGATAAAATAAAAACAGCTCATAAAAAGTTTAACTCGATCTGCCTTCTAATGTCATCTGTTGATAACCTCTGCAGGCAGTTTAAAACCAGATGAGGCCCGCCAAAAAGTCAGGATTGATCTTGATCCAAACTGTTTGACACTAACATGGTATTTCTTAAAAAAAAAAATTTGGAAAAAGTTGATTTTGACAAAAATCAGCAATGCAAAACTACCCAGTAGGCAAAGAGTGAACAGAGAAAAACACCTGCCGCTTTTCATACATATACTATTTTTGCTTAAAGCTGCATAGTCTGTAACTTTTAATCTTTTAATTTTTGAAATAATGTTTCTATTTTTCAAGAACACAGTAAAAAAACTAAAATTCAGGTATACATTTTACCAATTTCGTAAAACCTTACAAATTATCAGTATCAAAACAAAGCGTTTATGTTAAAACTTACCTGTCTATAATTATTGGAGGGACGCAAATAATTATCAATAAGAGAAAAACACACCTGTTTTTATAAGATAATTCACTTTTCCGTGCAGTTTTCAGCTATAGTGAAAAGATTTATTGTGAAAACTTAACTTAATTCTGCTTTTACAAATAATTTAAAAAGAAAATAAAAACTTTCGAAAAATGTTCAAAGTTACAGAGTATGCAGCTTTAACCTTTTCCCTCAACAGAGAAAAACACCTGCGCCTTTTCATACATATACTATTTTTTGCTTAACCTTTCCCCTCCCAGTTTAGATTTTTGTATCTGCTCTCTCATCTATGCTTAATATATACTTAAGTATAGTCTATGGCCTACTTCAAATTGAACTATAGTTCCTACTAAAGTTCTGACGTAATAGATGCACACGCACATTTACATCCTAACAGCTACAGGTGCAACTTTAGTAGGTTGGCAAGTAAACAAATTTTGCCGAAGTGAATCACCAAGTTCTGTATGCTCTCTTAAGACGAAAAGGACGTTTATATTTATTGCACACCCAACTCTTATTAACAATTACAAATATGTCCTCAATTTTTCAATTGAAAATATGTGAAGAGCACAGCAAGGGTTTATTTTGTAAAAGGCAACTGACAGATCTGGAAACTGACAGCCAGTTGCCATCTTGCTTGATATACGTAATAGGTCAAGGGAAGTGAACCAGACTAGCTAATACAGAAACAGTGGTCTGACCCACCAGTAACTGTGGTCGACTCACAGTTGATCTCTATAGAAGGTTTGTAGCAATTATAGATGTTCAAATTGAACTAAAATTGCTATAGTAGGAACTATAGTTCAATTCAAAGTGAGCCCATATTGCAAACAATATGAACCCAGAACTGAGTACGGTTCAGTGTTTCCATGATAAAATGAGCCGCCACATGTGATTTCAAACAATCTGGCATTTTGACATGTGTAGACCCAGACAAACCTGTACAACCTCCTTTTAAGCTTAGAAACTCCAAATGATGTTCAGTTACTGGCTAATGTGTATGCTCAGCATTGGTGTAGCTCCCATTACGTAGTGCGTAAAAAAATAACACTCAAGAGCGCTCACCTAATGTGGTAAGAGCGATTTCCCATACCACAAGGAACTGCTCTTAAAGGAAATAATTTGCTCCCCCTG
Organism: Loripinus fragilis; assembly: GCA_964019695.1. NCBI lineage: Eukaryota > Metazoa > Mollusca > Bivalvia > Lucinida > Lucinidae > Loripinus > Loripinus fragilis. The sequence goes on from OZ026518.1 coordinate 90,783,887, forward strand.
GGAGCAAATTCTTTCCTCTAAGAGAAATAATTCACTCCCTCTGGGAGCAAATTCTTTCCTTTAAGAGAATTCCAATTTGAAAAGGGACATAATTATAGAGAACCAATGCTTGATACAGCAGTCTCCCTTTGATGTGCGTAACTTTTTCAGCATTCTGGCTACGCCATTGCCCAGGCTGATCTGAGGCTTTGTTGTTCGCACATACCACATTGTATGAAATCTCATGTCTAGGAACCAGTTGGGGCGTGGATAGACAATGACCTAATAGTTGAATAATACCACATTCAAATATGTCGCGGCTCATATTTTGTACTACATTAAATGAAGTAAAATAAAATTGGCATTGGAGACAGAATATCAGTCTAACTTTTGTTCCGTTATAGATGTTTGAGTCAGCAAGTTAAACAAGAGGGTCCTGAAAAGACTGTTTATAAAGGTATAGTAAAGCCTTGCTCCCCTAGACTCCCCATAAGTCCAGCTATGAATTTTGATAGATCAGCAGTTTCATTAAGACTTTGTAAACATGGAAAGTTTCCATTTATTATGTTTACAAAATTAACGGGATGTAGAACCCCAACTTTTCTCTATATGTGTCTAAGTAAAACATGTGACCTCCTGGGCGGGGCATAATTTGAAAAAATTTGGGAGAGGTTCACTAGATAATGCTACATACATAATATCAAGGCTTTATGCCTAGTGGTTTCAGACAAGAATATTTTTTATGTTTTCCCTATATAGGCCTATGTAAAACATACAACGGACCCCCAGGATGAGGCCACTTTTGGCCTCAGGGGAATAGCTTGATCAAACTCATCTGATAATGGAGAATTAAACACAAAAATCTTCTAAGAAAAATGAATTACTTTTTCCACTTATCAAGAAAGGTAACTAAATGGAAAGTCAGTCAACCACAACTGCAAGTGTTGTCTCCCTTACATTTCCATTTCAGATTTCCCCCTTTGTTAACATAGGAAAAACAGGCCACGTTCCCTGATGTCGATGTTTTATGACTGATCAATATACTTGGTAATTTGAACAATCTTGGTGGAGGGTTATCCAAGGACCATTTTTGTCAAATTATTTTCAAATCGACACAGTGGTTTTTGATAAGACAATTTTTAAAGTTTTTCCTTTTGATTGCCATGGCAACCAGAATTGTGAATGGAATGGAAAACTTTCAACAACTTTGAAAGTGGGTCACCCAAGGATAATTCCTGTGAAGTTTGGTGAAAGTCCACACAGTGGTTTAGGAAGAGATTTTATTTAAAGGAAATTGTTGATGGCCACGGACAGACAGATGGACGATGGACATCATAGGATCACATTATAGCTCAACTTGAGCCTATGGCAGAGGTGAGCTAAAAACTGGTCTGGCATGTTAGCATTAGATAAAATGAGGCAGGCAGAGGTTGGTATGGATTCAAAGAAGTAACATTTAAATCTACTGACTGATGTCAGTCTAGCCACCAGGCCCTGTAGCGCTGGCAGCAACATGTCTGACTACAGATACGCTGCAGATCCAGGGGATGTGAGTTTTGATCCCCGCCTGGTACCATACTTTCGTGGAGATTGATCAATAATTTCTACAGCCATTCTCCTCCCTTCCGCTGATTCAAGAAGGGCTGTTGTCTGTTAGTGCACGAAGTACAGGTTAACCAAGCTTGCCCAGGAAAAAAAGTGTGGTCTAATAGGTGAACTGACCATCCCGCCATGACCATAGCGGTTGACTGGGATGTAAAGAATCAAACCAACCAAAATGTACGTCAGTCTAACCACAGAAGTCATGTGATCAAATAAATTGTTCTCTGAGAAGCTGACAATTTTATCTAATGAGTGTTTGCTGTGCACTAAAAATTCCATAACAATCTGAGATTCCATAAGGTCAAGACCAAAAGTACTCAACCCTTGTCCTGCTGAACTCTGATATATTTTCTCTATAAAACAGTGTAGATTCAGATCAGCTGGCTTCTGATGAAGCCATCTGATCAGGTTCTGCACTATTTTCCATGCAGCCTAAAACTCCACTGTATCAACTGATTTTGTTTGTTTGCTTTGATTCTTCACGTCCCATCACCAATCTTTCAGTTAAACAGGGACAGATCTTCCTGGGTTGAACCAGTACTAAGCTAGGATAAATGTGTCTTGCTCAAGGATCACTACGCAGTGACGCCGGCGAGGCTCGAAACCCGGGGCCCCTCGCTCTCGAGTCGAGCACTCTACCACTGAGCTCCCTCTGTATCAACTGAACTGGCTGGAAATTAAAAGAGACACAAGTTTAATCTGTGTTCAAACTTTTCCTACATCGCTCATATACTCCTCAAAATAAATGAAGGACAAAGATTATCAAACAAGAGTATAATTGTAAAACTTGGCCCAAATACACTTTATGCCCATGCATTAAGAATCATTGTTACTGATGTCCCATGCCTAATTTTGCCATAAGCGTGTCTCAAATGCATTCATCCCCCCCCCCCTCCCCCAAATGGGCACTGGGTGGGAGAGTCTTGCACATTGCTTTCAAATAAGCCCGGCAATTTTTTACATAGTCTTTTCTTTTTATGTATGTATGAAGCTGCTTGATTTGCATGTATGCTAAAAAACCTCAGCCACTGCCAATGACGTCAAAGCGTGGTCATTTGGTTCGACTTGTCATACTTTATCATTGTTGCAGTTAATTTATTCAACAGAGAACAGATTACAAAGAAATTAAAGAACTGAGAATGCAGCCAATATGAGCCAGTGCATGAGATATCCAACAATCAGGCATTTTGACAAGTGTAGACTCGAACGAGCCTCTGCAGCCTCCTGTTAAGCTTAGAAACTCCAAATGGTGTTCAGTCAGTAGCTTAACAATTATAGAATACTCATGCGACTAGCAAAGGCTCTGATCAGTCTACGCGTATGCGCAGGCTGGTCTGATCTTTTGCTGGTTGCACATACCACATTGTTGGAAATCTCATGCCGGGGCTCAATTATAATGTTTGATTAAAACTGTAAAGTACTGAAACATAGCAAGACATGTTGGTGAGATGACAGTGACATTAGACTCACACTCTATAACTGAGGTGTTTCCTTGAACATTATCTTTATTTTAACATTTTGGTATGAATCAAACAATTAGAACTCAGAAAACCTGGTTCAGGAAAAAAACACTTAACACCTTTTCAAGGTGATAATGTTGAATGAAGCAAGACAAAAATGTCCAAGGACGAGTAACAGTTTTGTATTACAATGTGCCCACTTTTACAGTAATAAAAATTGATTGCAATCAAATCAATTCAAAATATTACCAAATGATACCTAAGAGTCTCTAGTTTAATGTCCCTAATTCATTTTTGTCATTTATGATTAATTTTGGGGTTAAACGCGGATCCAGAAAGTTATGTTAGAGGGGGTCCAACTTTGACGTTTTTGGGGGGGGGTTTTAGTTGATGAGGGGAGAGACAATCCAAAAACCATTATAAGCAGGCCATCATTGGTTTGCTAGCGAAATGCCATTTAAATGAGGTTTCTTTGGCGTACCGATTATGGCTCAACATTGAATGCTGGCTTGCTAGCTTTGTGATTTTTCAGGGGATCTAGACCAGTTTTGCAAAGAAGCCCTATGTTTTTGTGATTTTTCAGGGGGGGGGGGGGGGTCCGGACCCCCTGTCCTCCCCTCTGGATCCGCCCATGGCCGATAATTCTATAGCAAGAAAAAAGCTAAACTATAATCTCCTTAGACATACTGAAAACAAATAAAAAAAATACATGCATATTATTGCTAATCAAAACCATTCAAAATGTCATTCCAGACAATCATGCAGAAAGAAAGTATATGAATGGCGCTATTTTGGTATATGGATGGCCTAAAGCCCAAATTTTCTGACACCCATTTACATATATGCATATATTTTTCGCTCAGATGCTCGTCAAGCCTTTTTTTTTAAACATTTACACAAAGCAGGTTTTCTCATGACGAAGTTCATCACAGAGTATATGAAAGGGTACAGTAGATTAATTCAAAGGTCAGTATGAATAGGTCAACTTTCTGTGAAATCAAGTATATGAATGGGCTGTTTATTTTTTCAAAGGCCATGCAGGTATATGATTGGGGTTGGTTTCAAAATACTGGCTCGCACACCCGTACCAAAATTACCCCAGAGTAACCCCCCCTGAAATATCCCCTACCCCCACCCTGGAGAGTATATATTTCATAACCATAAAAAATAGTTTAACCTACTTAGGTCTGCCCAGCTGTTTTCTGTGTTCATGGCATGCCAAATATACAACATTCATCCTAAAATTATACAAGAGGGCCCTGGGTCCCTCACCTGAGAATGACTGTTTATAAAGGTATAGGAAAGCATAGCTCCTCCCAAAGATAGATCAGCAGTTTCATTAAGACTTGACATGGAAAAGTTTCCATTAATTATGTTAACAAAATTAGCAGGATGCAGAACCTCAACTTTTATTTATATACATGTAAGTCTATGTAAAACATATGACCTCCTGGGCCTCCTTTTCACCACCAGGGGCATAATATAAACAAACTTGGTTGAGGTTCACTAGATGAGGATACAAACATATCAAGGCCTAATAGTTTCAGACAAGAAGATATGCATTTCCTGTATAAACCAATGTTAAGCATGAGACCCATGGGGACGGGGATGACCCAATAATTGGGATTTAAACACTAAAATCTTCTAAAAAGGATCTTTTTATTTGTAAATCTTTCACCAGAATCATGGGAGTAAATCTATATTTATTTTTCCACTAATAAAGAACTGCAAGTGTTGCCTCCCTTACAACATCATTTCCATTGATTTTTAGTTTTCCCTTTATTAACATAGGAAAAACTGGTCACGCCCCCTGGCTGCTATGTTTTTTTGATGAATCAATATAATTTGAACAATCTTGGTAGAGGACCAACCAAGAACCATTTGTGCCAAATTATTCTGAAATCAACCCAGTAGTTTTTGACAAGAAAATTTTTAAAGGTTTTCATTTGGTAATCCATGGCAAATAGAATTCTGTATGGAATGGAAATCTTTGAACAACTTTGAAAGGGGACCACCCAAGGATCATTCCTGTGGATTTTGGTGAAATTCCACACAGTGGTTTAGGAAGATATGTTCTTAAAGGAAATTGTTGACGGACGATGGGTGGACAACAGACGATGGACATCCTATTATCACAATATCACCTTGAGCCTATGGCTCAGGTGAGCTTACAGTCTGATGGCGTATATGAAAAGTAGTGTTGGAATATTATGTTATTAATTAAATGCTTTTGTATTGGCCCAGTTAAAGGTCAGAGGTCAGCTTAGGGCCAATACAAAATCACTTGATTAATAGTATTTTAATTAATATATAGCACTTTAACACCGATAAGACCTCATCCGCAATACTGAAAATAATTTCCTTATTATATGAACCTACCCTATAGTGATCGCTAGAGGCCTATCTATGTTATGCTTCTTTAAGATTAAATGCCTAACTCTATATATAAATATGAACCTATCTATATTTTCACCCAAGATCAAAATAGTTTACCTGAAGCAAGTTCAAGGATGCGAATGCTCTCGTGCGCTCGTTGTACTGATGCCAGGCCTTACACATTGGTACCAGAACAATGAGAGCCCGTGAACGCTCGCATTATTGAACTCGCCTCAAATGAGACCCAAAACTGGGAACATTCAGTCACTGCATGCAGTGGGGACACAGGGGAATAAGACAGCCAAAGAATACCAACACTTTAAAATTAGAAAGACCTCTTAGATGCTGGACATCCTAAAATAAATTTTTTATCAGAATTTTAGGCCCACCCGAGGAATTCGAACATCAAATTTTTATTTATGTGTGGGAAATGTAAGACAGCAATTTGGTCTTTTTACTCTCCTCTACACCTATACCTCTCTGGGTAAAAACATTATGTGCACTAATTTTTTAGTTGGTTAACCCCTCACTCCACAGGCTATTTTTAGATCATGCCGTCATTTTCTATTTTTAGACAACATTGAAAAAAATATAGAAAAATTTAAATTAAGTTTTAAATACTTTTGAAAATATTATGAAAAATGGAGCATTTGCTCCTAAAGAGCAAATGCTCCATTTTCCATAATATTTCCAAATATGTGATATTTCAAAGGCGTCAATAGGTGTTAATGTTGAGTAAAGGGCCAAATATGTGATATTTGGCATCAATAGGTGTTAATGTTGAGTAAAGGGTTAAATACCTAACTGCACTAGCTGTTTATCTAAGGCAAATGGCCTTTGGAAGTGAAAAATTAAAGTTTCTAGTTTTTTTAGTATGACATTCTAATATGCATCTTCAGTACACAATATCTTATGTTTCAAAAGCATGAAAAATAACCCTGCATGCAAAGAATTAAACACTCATGCTAACATATAGAGTGGGGCCAAACTTCATCTACATCTATGCATTGAGTATGCAAGCAGTGAAGTGTACATTTGCAGGCCCCCAGATAAGGGTGCATAAGGAAAAATTATTTTTTCTTATTTCTCTACCAAAACATATGTTGTGGGTACTCAAAAGAACAGTCTCAGTGAGACGGTTCTTTTGAGTACCCAAAACACATGTTTAAACTGAGTGATAAGAAAATAATCGCAATTTTCAGCTAACAAATCTTGCTTAACTGGCCCTATAATTAGTACAGGCTCACCAAGAGCTTTCACTGCTCAATCATGTGATATGGTAAATGTTCTTACATTTTGAACACTTTTTCTCTTTCTGTTCTCAAAAAAAATGTTCGTTTTTAGGGCTGGAATTCACAAAGTGCTTGTCAGAATAGCAAAGAGGGAAGACCCTGAACAGACTGCTTCTGAAGCAGTCTGATCTGGGTCTGCACTGTTTGTCTAGACCTTTATGGGAGGCAACTAGTATTCAAAATTTTAGAATATTAAACTGTTAGTACTAAAATCTCAAGTGCCTGGCTCATTCATTTGGCACGTACCTATATTGAATGACAGTGCATGGGTAATTTTCATGCTTTTTCCAAAATTAATTTTTTCAAAAAATTCTTTCAGGAACACTATCATAATGTCAAACCATTTGGATCCTGATCAGGACCGACATTCTCATCCTGATCTGGGTCCATACTGCTTGCAAGGGTTGTCAGCACGTGACAAAAGTTAACACTACATAGACAAGATGACACACAGTTAGGATCCACCCTGCCACAAATTCATCAGAAAATTATATCAGAATCATGTGATTTTATATGAAACTGAGCATCATACAAATCTAACCCATATCTAGCTCTTGACCTACTAGAGTCGTCTCAAACAGTTTGTACCCAGACCAGGCCAGACAAAACATGGGGCCTGATCTGGGTCCAAATTGTTTAACACTGATGGTATTCATGAAATAATTTTTTCGAAAAAGTTGATTTTGAAAAAATAAGACGACAAAAAAAGCATGCAAAATTACCCAGTAGGCAGAGTTAATGCGATCTATTTTAATGATTATTCAATATTATGGCTAAAAGTTACTTTTGCCATTGTAAATCTTTTATTCCATATTAAAAGGGGATTTCCATAATACCCATTAAAAGTTCCAAAAATTTTATCTGCTGATGCTGCTGCTGCATATTTTTGCTTTACGGTACACAATTTCAGGATTTATGAATTTCAAATAACAGGGAAACAGTTTGGACCCTGATCAGATTGCTTCATTGGGAATAAACTCTGTGACCTTGGTCCAAATGTTGTTGCAATTTTGGCTTCCTTTGCAATTTCGGCTTCCAAAGTATAACTGTGTTATAGCAGATGAAGATAAAGGCATTTTATATCCACTATGATATTGCAAGGGTTAAAAAATCTCTGTAGTCAATATCTGCATTAGTTTAACTTGTAAGCACTGAATATTTCATAAAACCTTCCCGCCTTAAATTGGCATCAAAACTTTGCTGAAGACGGCATTTTCAAAATGTGCTGCTATTTTTAGTAACATAATTAGGCTTGATATCTCATGTGAATGTCAAGCCTTATTATCCAGAAATATCAAGAAAAACATCAAAAAAAGTTTCATCTGCTGCAGTCATGCTTGGCCCTTTTAATAAGGTTAGAAATACTTTTATTTGCTTCAAAAGGGTGCATAGAAAAGCCTTGCATCATTAGTGAACAGATCAATTTTTCTGCATCAAAACAGGAAGTTCAGATTAAAACAGGAAGTTCAGATATACCACCATGAAAGACCTCATGCAAATGAAAGAACCCATTTACTCAAAAAAGAAAAGCTGTGGCACACAAGATAGTCCCTCATCACATGCTCTATGAGGACTACTTGTTTGCTTACGCCTAACATAGGTTTTTTTTTCAGATATGGAATTCATCTTTACATTTGGAATAGTAATTTTCTGCAACTTTCCAGAATTTTCTAATGCCTGAAAATTAGCCCTGAAACATGGATAAAATTCAAAATGCTTAATAACTGATCACTTGTGGCATGTGAGGACATGCTAATTTCAGTTAACTAAAATAAGAAACAAAGAATTTGATAATTAAGCAAGCATTACACAGTACTTACTTTTGTGCTGGAAACACAGTTATGTCCCCTGTTCCACTGAATAAACACAATATTTTCTTTTTCAAAATAGAAAGATCTAGGTTAACCTTAACCCTTTACTCCATAATAACACCTTTTGATGCCTATGAAATATCATATATTTGAAAATATTATGGAAATGGAGCATTTGCTCTTAGAGCAAATGTTTCATTTTCCATATTTTTCAAAGTATTCAAAACTTAATTTAAATTTTTCTTGAATTATGTTATCTAAAAATAGAAATTGATGTCATGATCTAAAATAGCCTATTGAGTAAAGGGTTAATATAACACACAATTTATTTTTAATATGTTGTATGGAATGACATGACAAATTGTCTCCTTTTTGATGCACTCACCAGTGATGTATCGTGATATGTATTACGAGCCTCACTGGCGTCACTGCGTTGTGTCCTTGAGCAAGACACATTAATCCTAGCTAATATATACTGGTTCAACCCAGGAAGACCCATCCCTACATAACTGAAAGATTGTTGATGGGAAGTAAAGAATCAAAACAAACAAATGATATATATTACAAACAGTCTGACATAACAGTGCAAGAGAAATGGCTTGGATACGGTTTCCAACTATGGGAGATAATTCAAAAACTGAATCCGCAAGAGTGACCTTCCTTGTTTGTGGCGCAATATCAATTCATTACAGGTCAGTGAAGTTTTGTGACATAGTTTCAAACCATGCAATGTAGAAGACCATGGGAGATAATTCACAGACCTTAGTTAATGTGAATTTATTACAAAAAAATCATTTCTCATTGATTGTCAGTTGCTTGATGTGTTTTTGTTTGTTTTATGTGCGTCACTTGCCTGAACCTTCTCTCCTCACTAATGTGATAAGTACCACAAACTTGAACACTGACCCATATTCTACATGTATTTTCAATCAAAAAATCCCAAAATATAGATCCAGCTTGTCAGATTAATCTAGATCTTGGGGTAGTTTTGGATTAGCCTTTTAACCCTTTGTATTCTCACTGGTGGATTTTCCCATAAATATTTGCCACAATAAGTATGGGACTGCCCACTATGCACTTTAAGGGGTCAGAGGTAGACATTCCTAAATTTTGATCTTTTTCTGTCCCTGAAGGTTGTTTTATTCACTAAAAAAAATTGAAAGTTATTTTTCTGCGTTTCACTGAGGTATGAAATGTCGGGAAAATTACATCTAATTTGCATGAAAACCAAAGGTTTTCATGCTAAAATTAGATGTAACTTGAACGACATTTCATACCTCAGTGAAACGCAGAAAAATAACTCTCAATTCTTATAATTACAACTTCTTCTTATTCATTCTTATTCAGTATTTATGATTATGTTTTCCTTAAAAAATACTTTTCCAGCTAATAGTTCGTTTCGCGCTTTTAGATTATGACGTGCGTATGAAGACGTTACGTCGACGACGTTCAAAAAATCAAAATGGCGGCCGTTCTCCAATTGAAAATAAACAACTACATTTCAGAGACTAGAATCTCACTTTTACATAATGACAACTGAAAAAACTTAACATGGGTGTTCATTAGATACGTCATCGGATATGACGTCATTCGTTTACATTGGCGACGAAAAGCATCATCTGTCAAAATGGCTAGGAAAGGAAAAGAAATGACCCCCGGCAAAAAGAAATTGAGCTTTCTTTTTATTGAGTGATTGAAGAAAGCAAAGACGAAATGCAAAAGGTGTTGGATAAACCAGGCAACAGTCATGCAGTAAGTTCAAGAAACTATTTTATTGCGGGGCTCGACTGAATACATACAACGAAGTTGCAGGAAAACAAGCACAGGTGCAAGAGGTGATCGCATCATTTTGCGGACTGGTAAACTAAATAGATTGCAGCCAAGTGCGGATCCAGAGGGGGGACAGGGGGTCCGGACACCCCATGGAAAATCACAAGTTATATGAGTTTCTATAGGGAATAAGCAATGAACCCCTCCCCCTGGAAAAAGTCGGACACCCCCCCCCCCCCCCCCCCCCCCCCCTAGAAAAATTTGTACCCCCTCCGGAACCTTGAAAAATGATATTTTTCTTTGAAATTAACCATTTGACTTCTGTTAAATAAGCGAAGGACTAAGTAAGAAAAAAGCAAAAAAAAAAAAAAACAAACTTTGTCAGAGCTTTTTTGTCAGATTGACGTGGACCCCCCCCCCTCCTGACGAAAATTCCTGGATCCGCGCATGGCAGCAGACAGCTGATCGGCATGACTTCTGTTAATTTAGGCGTCGTATGTAAGTTAATTTTTGCTTTTCTACCTGAAAATATAGGTGTAAGTGTAAGGTAAAGTGTCAGTAGTTGCAGGCTGTCCATTTCTCTTCATAGAAGCATTGCACAGTATCACAAAAGTAGTTCTGTCGTGAATGGCCCCGCCCCTCATGAATATGGTATGGGTTCATTGAAAAATGAAATACAGGTCAATGCGATCAGATGACCGTTCTTGACCAATCAGATTAGCTGATCTCAATAAATGTTATGACAGTTGTAATTATTGTTTGCCAAAGTACCCGTTTAGGGGTTTCCAGTATATAAAGGGTTAAGTAAAGATAAAATCATTATTTCACATTCGGCCAGTCTTCAACTGTACCAAAAATATACCATGCATAGTATAAAATGGTGCCCTTCTATCATACCAATATGACAACAGGAAAAGTCTACTGTATAGTTAGTTGGCTGTGATTGGTTGATTGCTGGGCCAATGATATTGCCTGTTACATTTCAAAGTTTGCCTCGGTTAGATTCTTGGACAGTAAGCATATTTTTCAATTTTAATATCTGAAGCAAAGTGAGTTTTTCCTAAACTCTTCGTTGTTTTCCTGACTGAAATTTGCTTCATGAATCATCATCCATGTTTTTTCACACATTAGAGTTTTTTCCTCTGAATCACACAGAATAGACTAAGCGTCTATGCTGAAAAGCCCTGCACTGTACAGAAGCAGAAGTACAGAAGCAGAAGAATCTCATGTTTGTATATACATGTACCCGAGTCCTGACCCTAGATATGTTTAGGGAATGGTACCAGACTAGTGTGAGTACATGTATATTCTTGCACACCGGATCATACCCGTACCAACCCGTGAGAAAAATAAAAATCGAACAGCCACACATGGATAGACATATTTTTGTGATGTCATTGTTATGTTAAAGTGAAGTCATCAGGTTACATATATCTCAGCATACTCGGGAACATCTAGAATATCTTTTTTTTAAAACAAGAAAATGCTGTAATTAAGTGTGAGCAAGAAAAAGAATCCATTATTTGTGTGAGGATGGGATAGATCTGCCAATCGGTTATCCTCGGAAGAGATGTTTTGAAAAAGTTAGTTTTGAAAAAGTTGGCAGACAACAACAGAATCATGTTAAATTACCCAGCATGCAAAGAGTTAGAGCTGTTACGGAATCTTATCTCTTAACGCGCCAATCGCAATAAAAGTTGTCTGCTTTTCTCATCTGCTGAAATGTTAAGAGGCCTCAATGGCAAACAGTGTGAACCCAGATCAGACTGCTCCTATAGGAGCAGTCTGTTCTGGGTCCTCACTTTTTGCGTGTATACTTAAATTTGCCAGTAATGTTTGGTAATTATTTGCAGCAGACGACTTCAGCAGACAACATTTTCAGAAGCATTTTTCTTGGCGCTTTAAGGGTTAGAGGTAAATATTGCAGCAATAATACTGGTACCACTCATTATGACTCTCTCAAGGGTCATACTGGGCAGATCAAAAGGACAGTCATAATGAGGTGATTATGAATACCTTGCAGGGGCAATAAAGCACGGGTGGTAAACCTAGTAACTACCACGAAATTGTGTTAACGTAATTTTGTTCCCAAGCCACATCCCGGACACGTCGTGGTAGTTTCCAGGCCGAAAATTGGATAAAGAAAGGTTGGTGTCACTTTCATTTTTGTTTTATTTTACAACTAAGAGCGAACAATGGTGAAATCCGACAATGTGGTTCCGTGTAAACATGTCTCAGCGTCCCCTCTAGCCCAAAATTTTGTTTGAAAAATTATTTTCTTTCTTTAGATTTGTGTTTCCCCACTGAGCATCGGACCAACTTTCCCCAAAGTTCGAAGGATTTTAGCCCATATCTGTCAAATTAAATGGAATTTGATATCATTTGATGATGGAAATGATAAAAAGACCCTGAATGAACATTTTCACACAGGAAAAAAATCTGAGCATTTACTCGTAAACGATTCATGCCCTGTTCGTCCTGTGTGGTAGTTTCCAGCTCATCGTGGTAGTTAAAATGCTATCGTGGTAGTTTCCAAGAATTTGTAGGATACGTTTCTGAAGTGTAACAAAACATTATAGTGGTTGTTTGTTTCGCATGATAACCCTCAAACTCATCAATTAATTGCCACGGTAAACAAATAAATCACATTTCAACATCATGAAGAAGCTAAGCTGAAAACTCAAGGGATTCAATGTGATGCTTGACAGGTGGAGATCATGCCCTGGACTGCCGAACAACACCTCAGGAAATCCAAAGCAAAAGAAAGTCATCAGTTGAACCGTGGTGGACCAAGCAACAGACAAAAAAAAATGATATAAAAAATTGCGTCACTCGCTACGTTGTTCCATGTTCAGTCAACTTTAAGATAAAATGGCAGGCTAAGACTACTGGCCCAAAGTATTGTTAGTACTTGCGCTTCAGAAAAAAGGGAAATATCCTCGGGTTGGGACATTTTTTTTATATACATGGGAGTGCGACAATGAACTGGCATGTTATTTGGTACTTAAAAAGCATGTTTATTCAAAAATAGCCATCAGAGGAGATGGCAAATCCCCCGACCAAAAAGTAATTGATATGCAGTTACAAGCAGCCAACCTAGTATATATATTTGATGTGATAATACTGAGTGTCACTGCGAACAAAAGTGGAAGGCTGACTGTAGAGACTTCATTTTTACCTTTAAATTCACAAGCTTCCTCCTATAAAGTTCATTCAAGGGAGATAACTTATAAGTCCAGCAAGGGAGAACAACAATTCTTGAATGCAAGACACCCCCTTTACCTATTATACATATATACCATATATTATCAAAATATCTCAAAGGATATTAAAGTTATTGAGCGCACAAGCTTCCCCCTATAAAGTTCATTCAAGGGAGATAACTCAAAAAACATTAAAGGAGAGCAACCATTCTTGCACGCAACACACCGTCTTCACCTGATATACATGCATGCCAAATATTATCAAAATATCTCAAAGGGTATTAAAGTTACAAAGTGCACATGCTTCCCCCTATAAAATTTAAATTTCACTCAAGGGAGATAGCTCAAAAGTCCATTAAAGGAGAGTAACCATTCTTGCACGCGACACACCGTCTTGACCCAATATACATGCCTACCAAATATTATCATAATATCTCAAAGGGTATGAAAGTTATTGAGCGCACAAGCTTCCCCTTATAAAGTTCATTCAAGAGAGATAACTCAAAAGGCCAGCAAGGGAGAGCAACCATTCTTGCACGCGACACACCGTCTTGACCCGATATACATGCCTACCAAATATTATCAAAATATCTCAAAGGGTATAAAAGTTATTGAGCGCACAAGCTTCCCCTTATAAAGTTCATTCAAGAGAGATAACTCAAAAGGCCAGCAAGGGAGAGCAACCATTCTTGCACGCGACACACCGTCTTGACCCGATATACATGCCTACCAAATATTATCAAAATATCTCAAAGGGTATAAAAGTTATTGAGCGCACAAGCTTTTGTCTACGGACGGACAGACGGACGGACAGACGGACAGACGGACAGACGGACAGACGGACGGACGCCAGGCTGATCGCTATATCCCCCGATCCTTTTCGGGTCGGGGGATAAAAACAAAATATGTGAATATCCCTTCTTTTCATTCTTCTCATCATTCAAATAGCCCACTAAAATTAAAATTCAGGCAGTCGACATTTGTTATCTGACAAAGGGTTGTTTGAAAAGGTCTTTGTATAAATAAGAGGGGTATTCAAGGTTCGGCCCGCACACCCTGTCTTTATAAAAATGAAGTAGACCTGAATAGCGAACATCTGCTGATGCGAACCACTACTAAATTCCTACAAATTCCTGGAAACTACCACGATAGCATTTTAACTACCACGATAAGCTGGAAACTACCACACAGGATGAACAGGACATGAATTGTTAACGAGTAAATGCTCAGATTTTTTTCTGTGTAGAAATGTTTATTCAGGGTTTTTTTATCATTTTCATCGTCAAATGATATCAAATTCCATTTAATTTGACACTTATGGGCTAAAATCCTTCGAACTTTGGGGAAAGTTGGTCCGATGCTCAGTGGGGAAATACGAATCTAAAGAAAGAAAATAACTTTTCAAACAAAATTTTGGGCTAGAGGGGACGCTGAGACATATTTACACGGAACCACATTGTCGGATTTCACCATTGTTCGTTCTTAGTTGTAAAATAAAACAAAAATGAAAGTGACACCAACCTTTCTTTATCCAATTTTCGGCCTGGAAACTACCACGACGTGTCCCGGATGTGGCTTGGGAACAAAATCACGGTAACACAATTTTGTGGTAGTTCCTAGGTTTACCACCTGTGTAAAGTGGTCCCTGCAAGGGAATGGAGAAAAATGGCGGATCGAGTGGACGTAGATTTCGCGCCACCGTGATTTTTGGATATTAATAATGGAAGGATTGCCCAGTGTTATACCGAAATCGGTCGTGGAAGTGCTAAACAGACTGGAGAATGATGAGGACAACCTATTCTCGTGGAAACTCACGCGGAGTCAGGATAGATTCTCATTACTTGTCAGTTGCAAACTTCCTGCCAAAACTCCCAACAAAGCCAAGGACGACAACAAGGTAACCGGACGTACTACTGTGAAACCAGTAAAGAGACGTCGCCGGAAGAAGAATAGATCTCCTTTGCGTTGGCTCGTTCTAGGAAGAGACATGCGCGGTTCCTGGAAAAGAAGTTAGCTGGAAAACCAGATTTGGCTTCGCCAGAAGAGGACCAGCAGGATACAGATATTAATCCTGTGTGTGTAAAGGAACTGGGATATACCAGTCTTGCTTGTGGTAGTAACAGGGACCTGGTGTCTTCGGAAAATCCAGCACCAAGCCCAGCTTCTGATCCTGACCTGTTGTCGGTGAGCGAACCGGCAATTCTTTGTGAAATTCTGGACACCACTGATAGTGACGATAGTGACAACGATGTGGTTGTGAGCAGTGCCAGTGTATATAGTGTTTGTTCTAATTGTAAGCAACCACCCAAAAAAGGAGAGGACCTTAAATATTGTTTGCGCTGTCAATTTACCGGCTACTGCAGCGAGCAGTGCCAGAGGAAGGATTGGGACTTTCACCGGTTTGCTTGTTCCGTTGTGGCCAAGAAGTCGGACACTGTGAAAGCTTAAATTCTCTGCCACAAGAACCTGTACATATTTGTAAACTAAGTGTTTTTTACAGTTTCACAGTTTAGCACATTTACTTTTATTAACACTAACATTCTACAGGATTTTATCCTGGTGTCCCTTACTGGGAGTTAATACAGAAGAAAGAAAGAAAGAAAGAAAGAAAGGTCCCATGAAGGGATTAGGTATTTTATGATAAAATATTGATCTTTATCTTAGTGAATGAAATTGCATGTGTTGTGTACAGGTAATTCCCCTCTTGAGGCCTCTATAATTTTGAGAGCTACTGAAACTGTCCCTTATCAGTTAATCCTTTAATGCTCTCTATTGGACAGTAATATATGTCTTTAAATAACAGCAACCATCCAATAATCTGTCAAAAGAGTTCTTCTCAAAAACTTCATTTCTAAATTTTGTTGTCTTTGTTATTTTTGCAGATTTTACTTTCCCCGATAGGAATTAGAGCCAGTCTGGCCATTACATCATGTGCCAACATTATGAAATCTTCTTAAAATTGTCTTCAGAATAATACAGAGAGCTTAACTTTTTGCCTACTTGGTAATTTTGCATGAGTTTTTGCCGTCTGGTGATTTTTTTCAAAATCAACTTTTTAAAAAAATCTTTCGGGAATACCATTAGAGTGTCAAACAGTTTGGATCCGGATAAAAATGTTGCACCAGATCTGGGTCCAAACTGTTTGCAAAGATTATCAGCAGATGACACTAGTAAGTAAAGAGTTAAGGACATATCTTCTATAATAGGAAGCAGCTTAAACCCATAAAAGCAACTATCTTGGCTCCAGAAATATATTGCAGTAAAACATGTCTTAAACGGCTACTCAAAAATAGACAATGGAAAATGCTAAAATAATGAAGGTCAAAAGTATTGCAGAATGCTACCGTTGGAGCATTCTGCAATACTTTTGACCATTTGGTATAGAAAACAAAAAATTTGTGTTCTTTATGAGTTGCCGCTTAAGACAGGTTTTACTTTACAAGGAAATTACAATAAAAAACAGTTCTCACATCCTGCCATTTCTCTTTCAAGACTCGTGGCCATGTGTACAGCTATTGCCTATGGAGTACCATACTCCATGGAGTACCATACTCCATGCCAGTGAAACTTGGCCATTGACCAAGTTAAACCTTCAGCCCTTGCAGCACAATGACAGGGCCATGATATATCAAGCCAGAGGATGTGCCATTGTGGCCACAGTACAGTTAAACCTGCCTTAAGTGGCCACTCAAAAAGAAAAAAAATGGTTTTCTAGACAGATAATCACTTAACCCTTAAAGCACCACCTATAATTTGCAGCAGACGACAGTTTCAAATTTTGCCGCTTTTTCAAAAATTACCAATAAGGCATGATATTTCATGAGAATTGTCTGCTGGCAGACAATTCTCATGTAATATCATACCTTATTTTTTGTCAAAAATTGTGAAAAATGTCGCAAAATTTGTCGTCTGCTGCAGTCGTGATTGACGCTTTAAGGGTTAATGAAGGTCAAAAGTATTGCAGAATGCTCCAAGAGAGCATTCTACAATACTTTTGGCCTTCATTTAGCTACCATATGTCTTTAACTAATTTTGAGTGGCCGTTTAAGACAGGTTTTACTGTACAGTCAAGAGAGCTACTTCCATGACCTTGAGTAAGTTGACCTCATTTTGAAAGAGAGAAGGCTTGGTTTGGACACCTGGAGTGTTCTTGTGGTGATGTGATATACAGGTTGGTGGAAGAAAGGACCAGACATAGAAGAAATTGACGGAGAATATGGTAAATCTTGTATTAGTTTGTACACTCAAATAGTTCCTACACCATAAATTATTCATGACCGGTCAGCTCAAAATGTCATGTATTAGTTCGTACAGTGGTCATTTTTCCTATTTGTAATTTTAAATAGTTCATACACAACGTTTTTTCCGTTCATTTGGTCAATCAGTGTGTCTGTCTACAATGCTTTTGTTTTTCGTCGAGCACGTCAGTAAACAAACATATCAGCGGTACAGTAGCGTTTCGCCTGTCAGTGAGATTGTCAGTGTCGCTTATGCGCGTGCATCCAGCATTGATGCATGCCAAACTTTTATTCAATGATAATCGCTAGGTTCAATGAATGCGAACTGATGCAAATCGCGGAGATATTTTGTCCAGTCATGACAAAAATCAAATACATGTACACAACCACGGGCGCGTGCACACAGTGTCCTACGTGTCTGTGATCATTGAGCCTTTCTGGTCTTTCTGTGTCATAAATATGCCCAAGCATCTTTTTTTTTTTGAATCACTGGATCCGAGCATGATGAAACCATATCGTCTGGTGTTTATCACAAATGTTATCAGCGAAGGCTCAGGGGAGCCTGTGCTTTTGTGCAATCTCGTCGGGTAACTAAAGTTTTGGTGTGGATGAAGAATCTAGACACCTACATACTGCCACTAATTAGCTGTGCTTTAAATGTGCGTGCATCAATTTCATTTCTAAGTTTCACCAAAACACGCACGCAATAAGCGTAATAAAATAACTATATACATTGTATATCCGATGGAACTTTTTATCAAACAAAGACGACACTGATGAGCCTAGCTCGGCGTCCTCATGAAATTGTATTATGGGTCTTACACATTAAATGATTCCTGTGGATCATCACACATACGCACAGACGCACAAACCAAGATTAAAAGTGATTTATGCATGCTTCTGCATCATGCTTTACATTCATAGACAGCCCAATGTAATGAGATTATGATACCTCTCGCACATGCAACCAGCGAAGGCTCAGACGAGCCTGCACATCCGCACAGTCTTGCCAGGGGCATAAATGCTCACATACAAGGAATGTAGATGAAGGTGCATGTCTAAAGTTAGGCTCACCGCAACAATTGCTTGCTTTCAGGTAAGAAAAAAATGGTCGAAAAAGCCTCTCGTTTACCGTCCGTGTATATTTAAATTTGCAACTTCGCTTTTTTACCAAATTCCGCGAGAAACTTTTTAGTGTGCAAACAACAAAGGCGCAGATCAGCCACCAATTATCTCTAGAAAGTATGATAGCTAAACCTGCTACATGCAAGGGGGGGGGGGGGGGGAATTGCTTCTCAAGGGAGGTTCGTACCAGTTTTTCTTCTAGGAAACAAATGGCAACTTATGATTTTCATGGGGAGGTCCGGACCCCCTGCCCCCTCTGTCTCTGCCTCGGACCCAATAAACATACTGGGTCCGAGGTCTCCGCCCATATCAGAGTTTCAAACAGTTTGAATTCACATTTTATTTATTTTTTTGCTGGGCCTGGTCAATTCACAAAACGTCTGCTAATTTTATCAGCTGACGCCAAGGGCAAAGGCAGCATGATCCTTTTTAAGATCAAAGAGACTGCGCACATCAATTCCGGCCATGTGTTGTTTTAAAGTTTGGGGTCGCACGTGATGATGGCCTTGACGCAAGAAAATGTACATTACACATAGACATTAAACAGTAGCCCAGGCGTTATGAACAAGTCGAACAGGGTTCATGCGCGGATCCAGGAATTTTTGTCAGACAGGGGTTGGGTTGAGGCCCGATGGCCAGAAAACAGTCTGGACAATGTTTGTTTTAGTTATCAACTTATTTTACAATTTACAGAGTGGATCCAATGGTTTTATTACAGAGGGGAGGAGGGGGTCCAACTTCTTCCAGGGGTGGGGGTGTCCAAAGAAACCCATATAACTTGTGATTTTCCAGGGGGGGGGGGGTTCTGGACCCCCTAACCCCCCTCTTGATCCGCACGTGGGGTCGTTTGCTTACAAAATCATGGTCTATCAAAATTTAAATAAAAATAAAAATACCACCCAACGACGACTAAACGGAAAAAAAGCTATCTCCTGCTGATCGAGATAGCAAGTGCGGATCCAGAGGGGGTCAGGGGGTCTGGACCCCCCTGGAAAATCACAAGTTATATGGGTTTCTATAGGGTATAAGCAATTGGACCCCCTTGGAAAAGTTGGACCTCCCCCCCCCCCCCCCCCCCTGGAAAATGTTGGACCCCCTCTGGAACCTTGAAAAATGCTGGTTTTCTTCAAAATTGACCATTTGACTTCAGTAAAATAAGCTGAGGACTAAAAAAAAAAGTTGTCAGGGCTTTTTTTGCCCCCCCCCCCCCCCCTGACGAAAAATCCTGGATCCGCGCATGGAAAGCAAGGTGTACATGGGATAGCGTGGTGTTCAAATAGCAGTGCAAAGACTAGCATATGCATCCAACCCTGTTTCTGGCTGTAAAACACAATTTTTACATTAATTGTAATAAAATTAGTTTTAATAAGCCTACCTACCATGTATTTATCTTATAGCTATAACCTTATTGCTACTCACAAAATTTTGAGGACCCCATACCTTGGTGCGCCTTTGCTGGGCGGATAAAATGCCTTCGCAAAGAACACCGGATACTGCACGGGAAGTGCTGTGACGTCAGAGATAATTTTGGATATATTATTAATAATAATAATACACCAGGAATGGGGTTTTGGGATAGGTGGGCCTATCAGATAAATACATGGTAGGTACGCTTATTAAAACTAATTTTATTACAATTAATGTAAAATTTGTGTTTTAATGGGCGCTTCCCTACCATGTATTTATCTTATAGCTAGAATCACAGCCCATTGGAGGGAGGATTCCTACACCAAGATGGGGTCCAAAATAAAAAACTTCCAGAGATAAACAGAGAATCTTAGAAACTGTTTGACAAAGTCAAAGTTAAAGATCTCTTAAGACTGAAATTAAATAAAGAGAGAAATGAATATTTTTCAAAAATCTCAGTCTAACTCTGGAGGTCCAGACATAATAATTTAGAACATTAATAACTACCTTTGGACAATCTGTCTCCTTCGGTAGTAGGTGACAACGTTGAAACTAGTCTTCTTCTGGAGGAGCCTGATTGGTGGATCCCCCCGTCACCTTTTGCGCCACTACTTAAGGTCCAACTTTATGTAGATTTACAGATTGATTCTTAAAGTCTCTCAGATAGTGGGAGGCAAAAAGAGAAGAGTTTGACCAGACAGCAGCTTTTATAATTTCTTCCATGGGAATGAAATTTAGGTCCAGGAAGTAGAAAGAGCTCTCAATTCATGAGGCTTGATTTTAAGTAATCTGCTTTGACTACTTTAAATGCTATTGTAAGCATTCTTAATTGTGAATTTAACCCATTTCGAGATCGTAGACTTATGTAAGTCATGATCCCCCCTCGTAGTCTATCTCTACCTTTCCCAATGGACTTAGTCCTTTTCAGATAAATTTTGACTGCTCTTATAGGACAAAGTTTCATGTTAAATGAATCATTTGTATGACAAAAATTTGATAATTTTGGTATGTTTATAGAATCAGGTGCCCTAGAAGGTAACTGATTCTTAGCTAAAAAACCAATTTTGGTTCTTAAAGTCAGGGAACCATCAAGATTACTGAATCTAAAGTGGTCCTTATCAATGGAAAATGCATGAGCCTCACTCACACGTATGGCAGTAGCCATAGTGATAAGAAAAGCCGTTTTCATTGAAAGATGAAGCAATGAGGCTTTAGATAATGGTTCAAATGGTGTCTTACATAAATGCATAAGGACAAAAGCAAGATCCCATTTGGGAGCTAGAGATCTTTCAACAGGTCTCTGTCTTTGAAAAGATTTAATGAGCTCAGACAGAACTGGATGCGAGCCTATATCATATCCAGCCTTGAATTTAAGGGTATTAGATATTGTAGATCTGTAACCTTTAATTGTGCTAACTTGACATTTCTTTTCAGTGAATAGAAATGTCAAGAAATCAACGATTACATGAGGAGAGGCCTGGATAGGATCAACTTTCCGTTGATTTGCCCAATTAACAAAGATTTTCCATTTTGCATCGTAAACTTTGCCTGTTGACTTTCTACGAGCTTTGGAGACATGGTCTGCAACTTGTTCTGAAAATTTTTTATCTCTGATTGATTGCTGATAATTCCCAAACGTGAAGCTGCAGCATATCTATGTTTTGATGCCTAACCTTCCTTGTAATTGTTCTAATAGATTTGGAATTACAGGGAGGGTTATTGGTGGAGACACCAGCAGACCCAGAAGTTCTGGGAACCATGATCTGCTGGGCCAAAAAGGAGCTATCAATACTCTTTTGCACTGAGACACTCGTATTTTGTTGATCAATGCAGGAATGAGATGAAATGGAGGAAAAGCGTAGGCGTGAATGCGATTCCAATTCATCGATAGAGCATCTATTGATAGGGCTTTTTGATCTGGTATTGGAGACACGTATAGCGGAAGCCTGTGATTCAGACGTGTCGCAAACAAGTCTATTGTTTTATGAGAAGCTGAATCTTGATCTGAAAGCACCAATTCAGGATTTCCCAGACTTCTAAACAGAGGTCTGGAGAACGGGTCCCCCCTTGTTTTCTCAGATAAGCCACTACTGTTGTATTGTCTTCTGAGACTAACACAGTGGAATTCTTGATTGTGTGAAGAGCTTCCTTTAGTGCCATTGAAATGGCCATCATTTCCAGCATATTTATGTGTAGCTGAGATTGGGCTTCCGTCCAGACTCCATGAAACAGTAGTCCTTCCGGTTCCACATGTGAACCCCAGCCCGACAGGCTGGCGTCCGTAAATATTGTGTGTGAGGGGGGATTTATCCTCAAGGGCACTCCTTGTTGATAAATCTCTTCCTGCTTCCACCAATCGAGATGGTGTAAAATGTTCGTGATATCTTGATTTGGTGATTCAGTGAAAATTTTTGTGGTCTCCATTGGGAGAGCAGGGACATTTGCAATGGTCGGAGATGTAGTCTGCCTGGCATTACAAAATCCGCTGCTGCACTGAGTTGTCCCAAAAGAGAAAGGAAAACTCTGGCTGATATGAATGTTTTCTGATAAATGATCATGATTGTTTCTAATAGTTTCTGAACTCTTGGATGTGGAACTCTGACAATGTTGGAATAGGTTAGAAATTCCATCCCTATGAAAGTGAAAATTTGAGTAGGAATGAGGTCTGATTTCTGGTAATTGATAATCAGACCGAGGGATGTTATAAGATACATAATGTAATGTCTGTGTTCCAACCGAGTTTCCATTTGTAGATTTGAATGAAAACATGTCCATTGAGAGTTGACAGATCTATAATCAGCCTTACTTTTCCATTCTTTTTTGGAACAAGGAAAATCCGTGAATAAAACCCGGGACTTACCGGGTGAATTTCCTCCACTGCCCCTTTTTGAAGGAGGCTGGCAACTTCTTTTTCTTCCAACTGCGGACTTAGAGACTGTTTGAAAAAGATTGGGTCCACTGACAGGGGCGGTCGCTCTATGAATGGTATCCTGTAGCCTGTCTTGACTAAAGAGAGGACCCACTTGTTGTTTGTGACCTTTTGCCAGTTTTGGGCAAAATGGGCCAACCTCCCTCCTACCTGAATGTGAGGAAGGGGGAGGGGCAGTGGAGTGACTTCTTCAGAACTTTCGGGAAGAGGAGGCCCCTCTTCTAAAGGGGGCTCTACCTCTTGACCCTGTACCCCACTGAAAATGGCCACCACGGGCCGATCTCGGGGTTTGAGAAAATTGTTTTCCCTCTCTATTGCTCAAAGGTTGAGACTTTGGACCAGTGGTTTTCTTCTGATCGGACTTGGGCTTGTGGATCTGAGAGGAAGAATTCTGAGACTTGGCTTGATTAGAGATTGCCTTGTGTGCTAAAGTACCTCAATTAGTCTCAGTGTTTTCTTTGTAAATTTCATCCACTTTCCCGCCGAAGAGAGACTGAGAAGCAAAAGGAATTTTCCTCAGTCTTTTCTTAGCCTGGTCAGTCAAAGACCTAGGGGCGGCACGAATAGCAGCTTCCCGCCGAACTTGCTGCAGGCCAATTGCCGTGAAAGCAGAAAGGCCAATGGCATCTTTAATGGAGGAAGAGAGAGATTCTAAGATCCTAGATAAAATTTTAGGATCCATCTTTTCTTGTTGCAAACACTTAAAAGCTGCAAAAGAGAAGATGTCGGCATGAGACAGCAGTCTGATGTTATCCCTACACTGCTTCTCAAATATCTCAAGATATTTAGCTGGCAAATTGCAGTTTCCAGACAAAGATAAACCAAGTCTGTTTGCGTCATCATCAAGTGGTGAGGCTGATGATGTTGAAAATTTCTCATTGTGAGCCTGATAAAATTTCATTGTCACAAGATTAGCAATATCTTTGGCAGCTGGAATCCAATTCTCTCCTATGACTGTATTTTCTAGAGAGTTTTGAATATAAGTCACACTGTCCCAGACAACTGGTGACTGTGGCAAAGAAATGGATTTCCTCTGTGTTTTTTTAACGTCCAATTCGATGCTAGATCTCGAACGTGGGTTAGATTCTACCACCTCAGATTTCCTTGGAAATCGATCAGCTGAAAGAAACTTGAAGACTTCTTCAATGAGCTGATAGAAACTTGCTCTTTCTTCGTCCTCGGTTGGTTCAAAATCATCCCCGCCGGGATCTTGAACCGAATCCCTGTGTTCGGACGAATTCTCAAAATCATTGTCTTGAGGCCTAACATTAATGCTTATGTCGTGTTCAGTGTTAGACTTGGCTGGACTATTGATCTCTCTAGCACAATAAGATGACCTCTGCTGATTATCTGATTGCACCCTTATTGGAGATGAGGACCTGATGACATCATTAGGATGTTCATGCCTCTGATAATCAGTCCTAGGTCTCTTGAATACTCTTTCTTCAGAAGAGAAAGATGAATAGGATGAAGAAGACCTATGCCTCCTGTATCCTTTTGGCCACCTGTCATATCGACGAGATTTCGATCTTGACCGACGGTGTTTCTGTTTCCTCTTATGCTTTCTAGACCTATCCTCCGATGAGGAAGAGGAAGAAGAGTCAGAGGAAGACCTGTGCCTATGTTTCTTTTTCTTTGATCGGTTTCTCTTTTCCTGATGAGAAAGAGAGCGTGATCGGTTTCTTCTCATGCGATGGGAAGGCGAACGCGATCTAAATCTTGATCGGTTCTAAAGAGCAGAAGATTCTCCTACCTGACGTCTCCTTAATTTGGAGGCAGGTGACAAATTTCCCGGCGAAGCATGTCTCAAAGAAACTAAGTTGTTTGGAGCTTTCGATTGTCGGTGTCCGGTAGAATTTCTGCATTCAGAAACTACCCGGTGTCCGGCTACAATTTCATCCGTGGAAATTGTCCTGGGTTGAGACCCCGTAACAATGCCATCAGAAATTGAAGTGCTTGCCACCGCAATGTCCGGGGCGTACACTTGATTAGACCCAATTCCCTTGTCCGGTTGAGCTATACTCGGGACCGTAGAGGGAGGTCTTGTGTCCGAAGACACTAAGCTCCTGGTCAGAGACGTATGGTCGGTGACCTGATCAAGTGCCCTTTCATCCTGTCCGGTATTCCGAACACGGAGGGTACCTTGATCTGAAAAGTTCCACTTTTCTTCATACTTACCGGCCGAACATCGGTTAGCTCGATGTCCGGCCGAGGACTCTGAATAATGAACATTAAGTTCATTGTTCAAATGAGTTCGTTGTTCCGGATCTGAGATAGACCCAGACCCGTGACGAACTTTTTGTCCTCTTGACGGTGAGTAAGCTTGGTAGTCCCGGGGGTGAGTCCTAGACTCGACCAGGACACCAGATTTAGCTGACAGCTCTTCTGAAGAGCCCGAGGCACCGTCTCGGTAGTTCAGGCGGGACTCCGAGGAGTGGATCACTTCCCGAACTACCGATTCACCAGAGTCGCTCTCCACAAATTCTGGCATCTTCATGGGTCTCTTCTTGAAAGCGGTTTGCTTCCTAGCCGAAGATTCCTTCTTCTTCGCCATCTTTGTATGGTATGAGCGACGTTTCTCGAATTTCCGCCAAATTGCTGAAGACCAGGATTCGCAAAACCCACAAGTTTTGCCCCTAAAACAATTGGAACAATTCAAACAAGTGGGGTGGTTGTCCTGCGAAGATCGTAAATGCCCACAAAGGCCACGCGATTGGGGCATTACAGGCCTGGAGGAAAGAAAGGAGAGCGCGAGCTCGAGTATCGAACGGCCGAATTCCCGAAGTTCGATACAATACAAATACAAATTAGCGAAAATTCACAAATAAAAAACGTAGGACAAACCTAGCGTAATAAAATAAAATCAAATGAGTAGCCTGAAATGTGTACAATCAAGGAAAAATACGAAAGAACTTAGAAAATGTGTTCAACGTGTCCTTCTCCTCGTGCACAAAATTATTTCTGACGTCACAGCACTTCCCGTGCAGTATCTGGTGTTCTTTGCTAAGGCATTTTATCCGCCCAGCAAAGGCGCACCAAGGTATGGGGTCCTCAAAATTTTGTGAGTAGCAATAAGGTTATAGCTATGGTAGGGAAGCGCCCATTAAAAGAGTCAGTCAGCCTCAAATCACGAAAGACAGATTTTCTCATGTAATGGCTTTTCTATGGTCAAGCGACCAAAGATGACAAAGTACGGGAATATGGTTCTACATTGATTGCCATTATCATAATCTTAGAATGCTAACAGCCTAACACTGAGCTATATTGGGTCCGAGCTAACACGTAAGGGGGTGTGCGAACAAGCTGGGCATGTTATGTCGCCACAAGGAATACGATGTATGATGAAGACTCGAATCAACCAACCTAAGCAGAAATATGGGAGTTCATACAAAGCCTTTAAATGGAGTAAGCATTCACAAAAACGTAAGTTGTGGGTCTTTTTACAATATGAAGGCAGAGAAATGTACTACTCTGATTCATGAGAGTTCTGCGTTCCAGTTGTTCATATTTCATATTTAGAAGTCGCCATTTTCATTTTCAGTTTTCATTCCAAATCAATG
Organism: Loripinus fragilis; assembly: GCA_964019695.1. Taxonomy (NCBI): domain Eukaryota; kingdom Metazoa; phylum Mollusca; class Bivalvia; order Lucinida; family Lucinidae; genus Loripinus; species Loripinus fragilis. The sequence continues at coordinate 90,810,639 of OZ026518.1, forward strand.
AGTGTACGCATACGTCTAACCTGTAGGATTGAATGTACTTACATGTATTGTCTTGTCTACTTCTATGCTGCATTTTCGAGGGTTCTAAGAAAATAAGAATCTACATCATGGCCAAAAAACGAAAGCTGCTATATACATTGCTCTGTTACGTTGTAGAGCTAGCCGTCAGTAGTGAACAGAAGTTGTATTTTTGTTATGATTCCTCGGACCAAGTCAAGATTCCAATCAAGACAATCGTCATAGAACAAGTCTTACGTGACATCTCTTCCGTAAAGCAGGCCTATGTAAAGTTGGCCTGTAACCGGGTGATATCGCCAGGTATATCGCACATTGCATGTGAGTCGGTTGAAACGGCAATCCGGACTTTTATGTTTGGTTGTTTATTTTCAATCTTTCACCATGCTATTAAGAATGTTAGTTTAATTGAAAATACTGATCAGACATTCAGCCTGTAATTAGGCTAAAAGGATAAACAGAAATTCCACTCTCTTTGGCAATTTTCGCATGTTTTTGGTCCCGTTTTTTGATCTTCAGAATTTCATTTTATTAGTTCGTATAGTCCCGTTTCTAAAAAAAAATAATTTTTATTAGTTCGTACACAGTGAAAAATAATTATTTTTTACTGTACGAACTAATACAAGATTTACCGTAACCACTGTGAGTGGATGCTCACAACAGTAGACACCAAGAAAAGAACACCTGGAACTTGCAGCTTACCAGCTATGTAAACCTGGAAAGGGCCCCACTGATCTGGATGATGCCCCTGAACCTGTATGTTAACCCTTAAAGCGCCAAGAAAAAAATGCATCTGAAAATGTCGTCTGCTGCAAATAATTGCATAACATTACTGACGAATTAAGTATAGAAGCAAATAGTGTGGACCCAGAACAGACTGCTCCCATAGGAGCAGTCTGATCTGGGTCCACACTGTTTGTCATAGAGGCTTCTTAAACATTTCAGCAGACAAGAAAAGCAGACAACTATTGTTGCGATTGGCCCATTAAGGGTAAAATAAAATATTTAACTCTGATGATGATGATGTTGAAAAGACAAAAAAAACTGCAGCAGATGGCTTTTTTTCATTGCCTTTTGGGTTGTTAGTCTTTCTTTCGTAAGTGTGCATGTGCCACTAACCAATTGTGCAGCGATATACAGGGTATCTAAAAAACGTGGACCTATTTTCAAATTGCTATAATTCCTGTACAAAATGTTTGTTTGTTTGTTTGGTTGCTTTACGTCCCAAGTCAACAGCTATGGTCATTGCGGGACGGTCAGTTTACCTAAACACACTTTTTCCTGGGCAGGCTTGAACATGCGGTTAACCAGTAATTCGTGCACATACTTTCGCTTGTAACTGACAACAACCCTTCTTGAATGAATCAGCGGAAGGGAGGAGAATGACCGTAGAAATCATTTCATGATCAATCTCCACGAAAGTATGGGACCGGACCGGGATCGAACCTGCGACCCCTGGATCTGCAGTCAGACACGCATCTGTAGCCAGACACGTTACTGACTGCGCTACGCGGCCCGGCCCTGTACAAAATGTAGAAACCTTTTGATTTTTGTGTGGCTAAAGCAAAGCAATATCCCTTTCATCTGATGATGTTTCACTATCAGATGGTGCTTTAACCAGAAGTGACGTTTTGATGACAACAAAATGCAATCATGGCATTATTTCCTGTCATCTGCACTTTTGCTGCTGTAAAAATGTCTTCCAGTTAAAACTCCTTAGTGTCAGAGTGTTCTCAGGCTAACATTTTAAGGAAATAAGGATTTAAAGTGTCTCAGATAATGGAAATTCTGAATAAATCAAAGAAATGGGTGATGAAATTATCTGTTTGTGGCGAAACTGAAGAATTTATCCAGAGAAAGGGCAGTGGTAGGTCATTCAATTTATCATCTAGGAAAAGTAAAGGAGGTCTAAGCAATATTAATGAGATAAGCAAAACTGTTAAAGCACCATATAATAAGCAATTTAAAGCTTTTTGGTATAAACTGCAAATTTTGTTATTTAATCAATTATAATTGTCATATCTTATTAAAAAGGTCCATGTTTTTTGAGACATCCTGTATGTCTATTTCTAGGTACAATCAGAATAATTGTAAATGAAAAAATTGAAGGCTCAGACAGACTGCAAAGATGTGCAGACTCATCTGTACTGTTTGCTAGCATTTCAGTCAGTGGCATAATGCAAAACCTGTCTGCTCTCTGTGGTCCCAGCAAATAAAATATTAAAATCTGCAAGACAAGTTTTTGAATTATTCTGTCAGTTAATTTTACAGAATGTGAGATGAATTTACTCCCAAATGACAACTCTTTGCCTACTGGGTAATTTTGCATGTTTTGTCGTCTGCCGATATTTTTTCAAAATCAGCTTTACGGAAAAAATTCTTTCAAGAATACCATCAGAGTGTCAAACAGTTTGGATCCAGATCAGGCCCGACAAAATGGGTCCAAACTGTTTGCAAAGGTTATTAGCAGATTCTTTCCCTGCTTGTGACACCTTTTTGTCGTCTGGTGATAACCTTCGCAAACAGTTTGCATCCATATCAGGTCCAGCAAAATGTTGGGCCTGATGTGTATCAAAAATGTTTGATACTCTGATAGTATTCCTGAAAGAATAATTTTGATAAATGATTTTGAAAAAAATCAGCAGACCATAAATCCAGCATTCAAAATCCTGACAAGCTAATAGCTACAATTTGTGTCAGCATCATTTCCACTTGCAAATTTTATTTGAATTATTCATAATCTAATTCATGCTTGCATCTAGGCCTTCTGATTGTAACTATTCAGCCTTCAATTCAGCCTTATCTTGTCAATACTTTTTTTAGTCTGCTGAGTTTAAACCATATTATTCCAATGTGATTAGAGCATTTAAAGCTGCATACTCTGTAACTATGAACATTTTTCGAAAAATTTTATTTTCTTTTTAAATCATTTGTAAAAGTAGAATTAAGCTATGTTTTCACAATAAAAATATTCAGTACAGCTGAAAACTGCATGGAAAAGTGAATTATCTTATCAAATCGGTGTATGTTTCTCTTGTTGGTAATTATTTGCGTCCCTCCAACAATTCTAGACCGTTGAATTTTAACATAAATGCAGTTGTTTTGATAGTGATAACTTGTTAAGATTTACGAAAATGGTAAAATGTTTACCTGAATTTGAGTATTTTTACTGTGTTCTTGAAAAATAAAAACATTATTTTTAAAATTAGAATATCAAAAGTTACAGACTATGCAGCTTTAACCCTTACTGCGCCAATCCCAACAAAAGTCGTCTGGTTTTCTTGTCTGCTGAAATGTTTAAGAAGCCTCTATGGCAAATAGTGTGGACCCAGATCAGACTGCTCCTATAGGAGCAGTCTGTTCTGGGTCCACGCTGTTTGCTTCTATACTTAATTTGTCAGTAATGCTAGGCAATTATTTGCAGCAGACGACTTCAGCAGACGTCATTTTCAGATGCATTTTTTTCTTGGTGCTTTTAGGTTTAAAGTACAATGCAACATTTGGAAAGCATGAAATGTTGGTTTTGATCATCTCCTTGTTAACAATTACATTGAGTAATAGAGTGCAAATCATCTTCGGAGTATATGATCATATATGTTTCTTTATCAAGATGTATGAGAAACAAAGACAAAATCAACAAGAGAGACAGACAGGCAGGCAGACAGACAGACATTCTTTGATGTTTATTGATGGTGGCACACTTCAAATTATATATTTTACGGGTAGCAAGTCTGCTTATTACCTCTGCTGCACAATAGAATAAGTTTACCATAAAATGAGACAGTTCTTTTGGGTTTAACTGATGGATAAAAAAATCACATTTTTATGCTATAAATGTTCACTGCACATTTATATTTTCCTTAAAAATAAAGAGAGTTATCATAAAAATATGTTACAACATGTTTAAATTTTGATGCTATTATTGTTAGATACCAAATAAGAAAAATATCAAGCTTATGACAAAAATTCTTGTCTTAATAGTTTTTTCAAAGCTCTGCTGCAAGACATATGTGGCACTTTATCACTTTGAATGCTGGGTAATTTTTCATGCTTTTGTCTACGTCTGCTTAATTTTTCAAAATTAACTTTTTCAAAAAATTCTTTCAGGTAAACTATCAGTGGCAAACAGTTTGGATTCAGATCAGGACCGACATCCATCGGTACAGATCTGGGTCCAAAGTTATCAGCGGACGACAAAGTCGCCGCTAGCAAGGAAAGAGTTCTAAGTGTTCACCGATTTTCTCATTTGTGACAATGATACAATACTGAAAAGACAGTTATGGGTGTGCGTGGTACTATCTAAGATTCACTGTCATTTTCAACTACTTAAAGGGGCATCAAAATGTGTCTGGATGCTACAGGTCCAAGTAGCAACAATTTAACCCTTAATCTGCTAACATTTCTTGTCCTGAAAATGTCTTCTTCATATTACCTCTGCTGCATATATTCAGATGCACGCCAGAATACTTTCATTATGGAACAAACATTATGAACCGGGATCAGACTGCTCCTGAGGGAGCAGTCTGATCTGGGCTCATACATGTGTTGTTTACAATATGGGCTACCGAAGAAATAACAGACAAAATTTGTCAAGAATAACAGGGGAAAAAAGAGACAACTCTGCCTACTGGGAAATTTTGCCTGCTTTTTTGTCTCCTGTCGATTTTTTTCAAAATCAAATTTTTCTAAATACCATCAGAGTGTCAAACAGTTTAAATCCAGATCAGGCCTGACACTTTGTTGGGCCAGATCTGGATCCAAATTGTTTGCAAAGGCTATCTGCAGACGACACTAGGAGGTAAAGAGTTAAAAACATGGTCCCTTGACACCAAAGTAGGCCAAAGACCATGAGGTTTCAGACTGCACCTTTAGTTGGAAGAGAAAATTTATTGAACTTTTTTCTTTGAGGCAAATATGACCTGATATTTTATGAGAATCGTCTGCCAAAATGGTCTGCTTGGCAGATGATCCGAAATATATCTAATTTGCCTTGATTACTTGGAAAACTTGCCAAAAATTGTCCTCTGCTGCAGATTTAGTATGTTTGGCTTTCTGGGAAGCTCTTGTGTTCATAACTACTGAAGTGGAAGGTACTCATTTGTTTGACTCAACAAGTGTCATTCTACAAGTCATTCTGCAGACATAGACAATCTAAATCATAGAGATGACATCCAACTCTTTTAAAATTCTGGAAAATTTACAAAAAGACAACTGCTGTTTAAATATACTGACAGACTTTAATTACGCAACACTAACTTCCCCTTATATCTTCCAAAAGACTGTTGAATGTAAACTTCCTTTGCTTTGATAATGTCATCATGAGTTGGCTTCTTCAGCAAACACTTTAGTTTTAAATGTACAACTAAACTGGACGACGTTATTTGCTTTGTATGAATTTAGCCATTTAAACATTTCTTAAGTAGAGGAGATTTTAAGCTTTTGAATGAAAGGGTACACCCAAATAAAAGTCATATACGCAAATAAGCTGCATCGCAGACCTGCCAATCAATATGAGAGTGATTCCTTGATAACCAACAAAGTCAATGATACAAATTGGATGCTTCTTGTATTTCTCAATTTAAAGAAGTAGGGAATCTTTCATTCATAACATTTGGTCACATGAAACAGTTGACCCCTATCTCAAAAAATTTACATTTTAATGCATTAAGTTCATCTTAGTTGGACAAGTTTTCCGTGTTTTACTTACAAATGATGCTCTTTAGCATGCAATCAGAATTATTGCTCTACCTTCTTTTTTGAGACATAAATTAAAGCTGTTATCGAAGTGTTGCGTTTTTAAAGTCCGTCAGTATACATGTACTTCAACTCAGCTCTGAGTAGTTCCAGAAAAGATGTTAAACAACTTGTTGTACCTGCTTTTTCGTAAGAATAATAGGGTATATTAATTTAGTACCGTCTGTCACATTTCTTGCAATTGTATCTTCTTCTAAACAGTTGGATGTAGCAACTTCAAACTTTGCAGATGCATAGATCACATGATGTAGAGGGTACTGGGGGATGTTTTGTGTGACCTTGAGCCAAAGGTCAAAAGTCAAATAATGTATTTTCTTGTAAATGCATCTCCTCTTAAACTGATCTGTTGGACATAGCAACTTAAAACTTTGCAAGTGTATACACGGGTGGGCATCAGCGGAACAACCGCGAAATTGCGTGAACGTAAATTTGTTCCTTCATCACATCTGGGACCTTTTGCGGTAGTGGCATCGTCACTCAAAAGCCAAACAAAGGTAGGTACTCTCGCTCGTTTTGATTTTTTGTAAGAGAATGAGCAAACTATGTAAAATCCGGAAATGCTATTCCATGAAGAAATGATGCACCTTGCTAAACAGACCAAACGCGATGTTGAAAAAAGCTTTGCTTTGAGATGAGGACCGTAACCAATTCGAACCCAGAACGGGATTTCTTCAGTTTTATGTCAAAACGAAGAAAGTATGCTGATGTTTTGCCAGTTTTAGCTCAGAACAAGAGCATTTTACACATGGCATGTACAAAACAGCACACATTCGTCCTTGGGACGTAAAAAAATCAAACCGATCACGTACTATGAAGGAATGATGCCAACACTTTCAGGTGCGTCAGCTCCTTCGCCATCGCGTTAGCTGTAACGTCACACTCTAGTTCCTTGTCAGTGTAACATGCAGGCGCGGACAGAAATGTGTTTATTATTCTTGTATCTACTGAAACACCTCAAACTACCACCAAATTATCTCAAACGCTGCTCCCCATGTACAAACTAGCACACTTACCCCTTCCTCACCTCTAAGACCCCCAAAACCTTTAGCTTAGCCTTTTGTGCAGATGCGCTACAGATGTAAGTATCAGGTCTCGTCCACAGGACCAAATTATTATACTTGAAGTGTGTTTTTATCATTTATCTGCATTTATGTACATCAGTACATGAGATTTTGTCACTTATCAAAAGCGCCACAAATCAGATTAGACTGTTCATTTTTAAAGATTCATCAGAGCATTCGCTGCTCGCACACACAAAGTATGGATGTTGATAAAAACATGACCAAATTTTAGACCACCAGCTGTATACTTCAGCATAAGCATACAAAGAAGGCTTTTGTGATACATACCTATATATTGTGAGCTGACCCATATCTATGCCCTTTTTGGATTGATTTGGGTAGTGTTTGGGTGTATTAAAGGACTATTCAGCCACGGTAGAGTCAATGTCAAAATTCGTCAAAATTCTTGTCCGTTTCATATCTTATGAAAACCGCTGATGTGATCATGAATTTTTTTTCTTCACACAATACTACTGATCATACTTAATAAGGCTAGCTGATGAAATTGAATATAAAGACCATGAGGTTTCAGACTGCACCTTTAGTTGGAAGAGAAAATTTATTGAACTTTTTTCTTTGAGGCAAATATGACCTGATATTTTATGAGAATCGTCTGCCAAAATGGTCTGCTTGGCAGATGATCCGAAATATATCTAATTTGCCTTGATTACTTGGAAAACTTGCCAAAAATTGTCCTCTGCTGCAGATTTAGTATGTTTGGCTTTCTGGGAAGCTCTTGTGTTCATAACTACTGAAGTGGAAGGTACTCATTTGTTTGACTCAACAAGTGTCATTCTACAAGTCATTCTGCAGACATAGACAATCTAAATCATAGAGATGACATCCAACTCTTTTAAAATTCTGGAAAATTTACAAAAAGACAACTGCTGTTTAAATATACTGACGGACTTTAATTACGCAACACTAACTTCCCCTTATATCTTCCAAAAGACTGTTGAATGTAAACTTCCTTTGCTTTGATAATGTCATCATGAGTTGGCTTCTTCAGCAAACACTTTAGTTTTAAATGTACAACTAAACTGGACGACGTTATTTGCTTTGTATGAATTTAGCCATTTAAACATTTCTTAAGTAGAGGAGATTTTAAGCTTTTGAATGAAAGGGTACACCCAAATAAAAGTCATATACGCAAATAAGCTGCATCGCAGACCTGCCAATCAATATGAGAGTAATTCCTTGATAACCAACAAAGTCAATGATACAAATTGGATGCTTCTTGTATTTCTCAATTTAAAGAAGTAGGGAATCTTTCATTCATAACATTTGGTCACATGAAACAGTTGACCCCTATCTCAAAAAATTTACATTTTAATGCATTAAGTTCATCTTAGTTGGACAAGTTTTCCGTGTTTTACTTACAAATGATGCTCTTTAGCATACAATCAGAATTATTGCTCTACCTTCTTTTTTGAGACATAAATTAAAGCTGTTATCGAAGTGTTGCGTTTTTAAAGTCCGTCAGTATACATGTACTTCAACTCAGCTCTGAGTAGTTCCAGAAAAGATGTTAAACAACTTGTTGTACCTGCTTTTTCGTAAGAATAATAGGGTATATTAATTTAGTACCGTCTGTCACATTTCTTGCAATTGTATCTTCTTCTAAACAGTTGGATGTAGCAACTTCAAACTTTGCAGATGCATAGATCACATGATGTAGAGGGTACTGGGGGATGTTTTGTGTGACCTTGAGCCAAAGGTCAAAAGTCAAATAATGTATTTTCTTGTAAATGCATCTCCTCTTAAACTGATCTGTTGGACATAGCAACTTAAAACTTTGCAAGTGTATACACGGGTGGGCATCAGCGGAACAACCGCGAAATTGCGTGAACGTAAATTTGTTCCTTCATCACATCTGGGACCTTTTGCGGTAGTGGCATCGTCACTCAAAAGCCAAACAAAGGTAGGTACTCTCGCTCGTTTTGATTTTTTGTAAGAGAATGAGCAAACTATGTAAAATCCGGAAATGCTATTCCATGAAGAAATGATGCACCTTGCTAAACAGACCAAACGCGATGTTGAAAAAAGCTTTGCTTTGAGATGAGGACCGTAACCAATTCGAACCCAGAACGGGATTTCTTCAGTTTTATGTCAAAACGAAGAAAGTATGCTGATGTTTTGCCAGTTTTAGCTCAGAACAAGAGCATTTTACACATGGCATGTACAAAACAGCACACATTCGTCCTTGGGACGTAAAAAAATCAAACCGATCACGTACTATGAAGGAATGATGCCAACACTTTCAGGTGCGTCAGCTCCTTCGCCATCGCGTTAGCTGTAACGTCACACTCTAGTTCCTTGTCAGTGTAACATGCAGGCGCGGACAGAAATGTGTTTATTATTCTTGTATCTACTGAAACACCTCAAACTACCACCAAATTATCTCAAACGCTGCTCCCCATGTACAAACTAGCACACTTACCCCTTCCTCACCTCTAAGACCCCCAAAACCTTTAGCTTAGCCTTTTGTGCAGATGCGCTACAGATGTAAGTATCAGGTCTCGTCCACAGGACCAAATTATTATACTTGAAGTGTGTTTTTATCATTTATCTGCATTTATGTACATCAGTACATGAGATTTTGTCACTTATCAAAAGCGCCACAAATCAGATTAGACTGTTCATTTTTAAAGATTCATCAGAGCATTCGCTGCTCGCACACACAAAGTATGGATGTTGATAAAAACATGACCAAATTTTAGACCACCAGCTGTATACTTCAGCATAAGCATACAAAGAAGGCTTTTGTGATACATACCTATATATTGTGAGCTGACCCATATCTATGCCCTTTTTGGATTGATTTGGGTAGTGTTTGGGTGTATTAAAGGACTATTCAGCCACGGTAGAGTCAATGTCAAAATTCGTCAAAATTCTTGTCCGTTTCATATCTTATGAAAACCGCTGATGTGATCATGAATTTTTTTTCTTCACACAATACTACTGATCATACTTAATAAGGCTAGCTGATGAAATTGAATATAAAGACCATGAGGTTTCAGACTGCACCTTTAGTTGGAAGAGAAAATTTATTGAACTTTTTTCTTTGAGGCAAATATGACCTGATATTTTATGAGAATCGTCTGCCAAAATGGTCTGCTTGGCAGATGATCCGAAATATATCTAATTTGCCTTGATTACTTGGAAAACTTGCCAAAAATTGTCCTCTGCTGCAGATTTAGTATGTTTGGCTTTCTGGGAAGCTCTTGTGTTCATAACTACTGAAGTGGAAGGTACTCATTTGTTTGACTCAACAAGTGTCATTCTACAAGTCATTCTGCAGACATAGACAATCTAAATCATAGAGATGACATCCAACTCTTTTAAAATTCTGGAAAATTTACAAAAAGACAACTGCTGTTTAAATATACTGACGGACTTTAATTACGCAACACTAACTTCCCCTTATATCTTCCAAAAGACTGTTGAATGTAAACTTCCTTTGCTTTGATAATGTCATCATGAGTTGGCTTCTTCAGCAAACACTTTAGTTTTAAATGTACAACTAAACTGGACGACGTTATTTGCTTTGTATGAATTTAGCCATTTAAACATTTCTTAAGTAGAGGAGATTTTAAGCTTTTGAATGAAAGGGTACACCCAAATAAAAGTCATATACGCAAATAAGCTGCATCGCAGACCTGCCAATCAATATGAGAGTAATTCCTTGATAACCAACAAAGTCAATGATACAAATTGGATGCTTCTTGTATTTCTCAATTTAAAGAAGTAGGGAATCTTTCATTCATAACATTTGGTCACATGAAACAGTTGACCCCTATCTCAAAAAATTTACATTTTAATGCATTAAGTTCATCTTAGTTGGACAAGTTTTCCGTGTTTTACTTACAAATGATGCTCTTTAGCATATAATCAGAATTATTGCTCTACCTTCTTTTTTGAGACATAAATTAAAGCTGTTATCGAAGTGTTGCGTTTTTAAAGTCCGTCAGTATACATGTACTTCAACTCAGCTCTGAGTAGTTCCAGAAAAGATGTTAAACAACTTGTTGTACCTGCTTTTTCGTAAGAATAATAGGGTATATTAATTTAGTACCGTCTGTCACATTTCTTGCAATTGTATCTTCTTCTAAACAGTTGGATGTAGCAACTTCAAACTTTGCAGATGCATAGATCACATGATGTAGAGGGTACTGGGGGATGTTTTGTGTGACCTTGAGCCAAAGGTCAAAAGTCAAATAATGTATTTTCTTGTAAATGCATCTCCTCTTAAACTGATCTGTTGGACATAGCAACTTAAAACTTTGCAAGTGTATACACGGGTGGGCATCAGCGGAACAACCGCGAAATTGCGTGAACGTAAATTTGTTCCTTCATCACATCTGGGACCTTTTGCGGTAGTGGCATCGTCACTCAAAAGCCAAACAAAGGTAGGTACTCTCACTCGTTTTGATTTTTTGTAAGAGAATGAGCAAACTATGTAAAATCCGGAAATGCTATTCCATGAAGAAATGATGCACCTTGCTAAACAGACCAAACGCGATGTTGAAAAAAGCTTTGCTTTGAGATGAGGACCGTAACCAATTCGAACCCAGAACGGGATTTCTTCAGTTTTATGTCAAAACGAAGAAAGTATGCTGATGTTTTGCCAGTTTTAGCTCAGAACAAGAGCATTTTACACATGGCATGTACAAAACAGCACACATTCGTCCTTGGGACGTAAAAAAATCAAACCGATCACGTACTATGAAGGAATGATGCCAACACTTTCAGGTGCGTCAGCTCCTTCGCCATCGCGTTAGCTGTAACGTCACACTCTAGTTCCTTGTCAGTGTAACATGCAGGCGCGGACAGAAATGTGTTTATTATTCTTGTATCTACTGAAACACCTCAAACTACCACCAAATTATCTCAAACGCTGCTCCCCATGTACAAACTAGCACACTTACCCCTTCCTCACCTCTAAGACCCCCAAAACCTTTAGCTTAGCCTTTTGTGCAGATGCGCTACAGATGTAAGTATCAGGTCTCGTCCACAGGACCAAATTATTATACTTGAAGTGTGTTTTTATCATTTATCTGCATTTATGTACATCAGTACATGAGATTTTGTCACTTATCAAAAGCGCCACAAATCAGATTAGACTGTTCATTTTTAAAGATTCATCAGAGCATTCGCTGCTCGCACACACAAAGTATGGATGTTGATAAAAACATGACCAAATTTTAGACCACCAGCTGTATACTTCAGCATAAGCATACAAAGAAGGCTTTTGTGATACATACCTATATATTGTGAGCTGACCCATATCTATGCCCTTTTTGGATTGATTTGGGTAGTGTTTGGGTGTATTAAAGGACTATTCAGCCACGGTAGAGTCAATGTCAAAATTCGTCAAAATTCTTGTCCGTTTCATATCTTATGAAAACCGCTGATGTGATCATGAATTTTTTTTCTTCACACAATACTACTGATCATACTTAATAAGGCTAGCTGATGAAATTGAAAAATATTGGTGTGTAAATATATTTTTTATTGGATTAAAACCCCATTTTTTGGCATTTTTGCCCGTCCAACAGAAAAAATTGAACTTTCGACAAGAATTATTAAAAAAACTGTTATTTTCTCAGGAATTTTAACTGGCTGTATTGATAAAAGCATTATCAAAGTAAATGTAGGAGGTTTCAATATGTGATTTTTCATTACATCTTTTGCATTTTTTTGCCAAAAAAACTCTGTCCCAAGCGTTTATGTCAAGACCGTAACACCTGATAAATTGCAAAAATAATACTGGATCCCTAATGGTGCTGAATCTGGTTTTCTGTCATACTAATTTGACACTTTCTGTTTACTAAGAATACATGTGTTTTGTAAAGCATCTACAGAACTGGCAAAAGAAAATACTGTTTTGGTGAGTGAAATTTTTATAGTATATTTTTTGTGTGTCAAATGACCGTAACACAAAAATGGACAATGGAATTTGATAAAAAATTTCTGGTTTTAACATCTTGACCAAATTAAATTTCTCAACAAAAAATCACTCTTGTTGCGATGTTTTAGGGAGTAATCATCATTTTAGGTAAAAAAATATGTAGAATATATCAATACCGTAACAGTCAATACCGTAACGATGAAAATGTTGCGGTATTGACACATCTTGTTATGGTTTTGACATATGCTGTCAAAAAAGTACAGTTTTGAATGCAAAGATATTAGTTTTTAGTCAAGTTTATTAAGTGAATTTATGATAAGAATGCTTTATCAAATTTAAACAAGCATAAAACACAAATTGAATGATGAATTTGAGCATAAACAGTTTGTTACGGTATTGACATATTGTTTTGTTTTCAGGCAGGGTTTGTCAATACCGTTACGGTTTCGTCAAACCCGTAACAATATTTTGAAATAAATGCAATCTACCATATATTCCAAAATTCTTTCTGTGCACATGTGTCAAGAGTATTAACATTGCAATCTGGTCAACAGTGCTCTACACCAAATCTTAAACAGAAGAATTACGCTAGCATATATTCTTTAAAGGTCAATACCGTAACATTTATGTCAAGTACCGTAACAGTGATATTTTTGGGAAAAAGTATATCAGACAGAGACAACATGTAGATTTTAAGTACCTCATCAATTCCTTTGGTTGATTACAAACATACCAAAGCATTGTAATTTTCTAGAAATGTGGTTTTTAAACAAAATACTGAGAAAATAGTATGCAAAATCACTTAAAAGTTAAAAAAAATCATTTTATGTTTGCTCATTGTCATAAATAATCATTTTGTTCAAATTTTACCTTTGACACAATTAAACACATGATTTATTGAACTTATCCAATGCAACAAAATAAATATCCATGACGAGATTTGAAGAAAAAACAGGAATTAAAGTTTGTTACGGTATTGACATTTTATCTGGTCATGTGATCTTTGAAACTTATTTATAAGGATCTGATTGGCTGTTAAGGTTTCTTTTCGCTTTTCATAGTATTTTCAGAAACAACTACGGTAAATGTTCTAAAATTTTGAACACTCTAAAATTACGAACACCTAAAATTATCACCGAAAATAATTTTTAAAACATCCTAAAAAATAGAACACTGCCCTTTTTCGGAAAAGTGAATTTCTAAAATTACGAACACACGTTATTTTCGGCAGAAATCGATGTCCGTTTATCTGTTTGTCCCATCTGTGTTCGGTATACTTCTACCGTACAGCACATGAGCGGTATCGACATTTGGAAGTTTCCATTCTACTTAGATGGGTAATCTGGCACGTGACGTTCTATTTTGCATGCCAGCGCGCGACGTTATACATTATCCAAGGTCACCAGCATTGACGAACTTGATGCACGGACAAGTTCCTGCAACGATTCTGAAACTGCTTTGACTAACCCTATTGAGTATATGTATCCACCCAAATGGCTGAGATCATTATTTATGACCAGAGGTCGCGATTCAGCTAATTGTACGTGAAATATGCACGTTGACACACGCATAGTGTGCTGTGACACATACTCGTTTTTTTTCTAAAGAGATAGAGTTGCGGAAAAGGAGACGATCACTTAGGAGAATGAAATAAGTTGATGTATAGTGATTGCCGTGGACGTTTGGAACACAAGGGGTCGTTCAGTTTCTTGTAAAATGCAGAGAAAATCGTGCAAGTCGCATGTCTTTTCTCACCGAGACATATTTAATTTCATGAAATAAGCCAGCTATGCGAGCAGCGAAGGCTCAGACGAGCCTGCGCACCCACGGAAAATCGCCAGCGCCTTAACTGTCCACAAACACATAGAAGAAATGCATGCCGTGGCTGTGAATTTAAAATCAGTAAAGCCCTTGAGATGATGGGGACATCTCGGAATTCGCTTTGTTTACCACACGTCTGTAGATGTATGTACCCCGACTTTGTTACATGCGAAGATCAGTCTGCGCACCGCACAGCCTTATCAGCACCTTTGTTTCTAGAACAAAACATTAAACATTTCGTCGGGCCCGATCTGGGCCCAACTGTCTGCTAAATAAGTTTGTCACAGCCTCTTTGGGGGGGGGCTGGGCCCGGTACTGCTAATAGTATCAGCCGCAGACAAAGAGACAGGGTAATGGTTCACGGACATGGTTTCAGATCAAAGAAGCCTACTATCAGACCACGTGTTGTTGTTGTTTTAAGACTCGGGTAGCACGCGGTGGGAATTGGCGCACGAAAACGGACTTAGCACACCAAACATAATTGCCTAGCTGTGTCTCCTTTTCATGGGTTTGCATGAAAAAAAAACCCAATTACAATGAACTCGAGCATGAACGGCACACTGCTTGCATGAAAAACTAGATTTGTGGTACTTGTCTGAATTTTTCCTTTTCCTTTGAGATATGAAAGTACCCAGCGTATCGTACGCATCGGCTCGAAGCCAATATATCATAAATTGAGCCGCGACACAGTGTGGCATTCTGACGAGTGTAGACTTAGACGAGTCTGTGCAGCCTCCTTTTAAGCTCACAAACTCCAAACGATGTTCAGTCAGTAGCTTAACACTCATAGAATATTCAAGCGACTAGCAAAGGCTCTTATCAGACTGTGCATATGCGCAGGCTGATCTGGGGCTTTGCTGATTGTTGGAAATCTCATGTCACGGCTCAATTATATTCTTTCAAGGCACCGGACGCAAAGTCGGACATCAATTCTTGCTCGGACCCAGTCTGTTTATTGGGTCCGAGATTCTTGCCCCTGATTTGGTTTGGCAAGACCTCGGAGATCTTCTGGATCCAAACTATTTTCAAACTTTGAAAGCAGGTGGGAGAGAGAGAGAGAGAGACTAGCGCTTGCATACGAATCTCTTGTAATCTCGAAAAATATCATGAAGCTTCTCGTGCGCATCGGCTTTTGCACGACAAAGTCGGATATTCGACGGTATTGATGCTTTGTATTCTTTCAACGCATTCCCAAATGTTTAAATTGACGAAATATTCTTTCCTGAATTCCATTCGCATCTGAACTGGATCCGAACTCTGACAACGTTTTTTTTTCTTTTTTAAGGGAGAGATGATCCAAATATCACTAAAAGCGGGCCATCATTGGCCCGCCAGCGAAACGCCTTTTAATGGCGTTTCGCTGGCGTGCCGATGATGGCCCAACGTTGAATGCTGGCTTGGTTGTTCTGAGAATTTCAGGGGATTCGATCTCGTATTGCTAAGGGGTCCGGACCCCCTGTCCCCCCTCTGGATCCGCGCATGGGACCGGACAATGTATACACTTATTGAGATATACTGAAAATCCATTTTATTGTGCGCACCGGCTTTTGTACGACACTTTGCATACTTTCTATCGCATGCACAAATTTTTAAATTGACGAAACATTCTTTCTTGAATTCCATTCGGGTCTGATCTGGATCCAAACCGTTTTTGCAAATGTAAATAGAGAGAGAAAGAGAGAGAGACTGGTACATGCACATCATTTCGGGAAAATCAATGTGCATCGACAGATCGACAATGAGAGAGAGAGAGAGAGATGTGTGTTCTTTTTGAATTTTGTCATTTTTTTAACTCTGAGAACTCGTCTACGTATTTCAAAGCTTTGTGTATATCTTTGCAAAAGATTCTGACCGACGAGATGTCCTTGAGTGACTGTATTACATTATAAACGGCATTTACGCAGATGGAGAGCAAGCGAAAGCGTTTTTGTTTTCTGAAGGAATAACGAAAGTGTAGCGATTCATCGGTAGTCCGAGGTTAAATAAGTAGACTTTTACGACTTGTAAGTAAATTGAGTGACATAACATGCACCTGCCAGGCTGTCGACTTGGCAATTACCGCATGTGCTGGACATTTTACTGACTCAGTCCGCGGTTGAAAAGAAAAATGAGAAGATAGCGCAGAATCATATCGCCGTGTTTTCAACACGTAACCGTCGTTTCTACCACATTTTTACATGCATATATACCGTTTTTGCTCATGCTAAAGACCACATTCTAAAATTACGAACATAAGCAATTTTTCTGAAACATAATTTCTAAAATTACGAACAGCGGAAAAAATAATTATTTTTTAGTGTTCGAAATTTTAGAACATTTACCATAGTTATTTTCATGAAAAAAAGAATATCATTTTATTTAATTCGTATTTTTCCTTTTACTTCTTTCAAAATTTGACGAATTTTGACATTGACTCGGTAAAGGAGCCAATGTTAATATTCATATTTGGGCATGGTTTGACTATAGGAGGAAAATCAGGTTCAATCTGTTTGGTAGAGTTAATAAGTTATTTGAGCTTCGCAAACGTGTGTGCGATTCATGGAAATCCTGACAGTTATGTTTATATACCCTTAGAGCGCCAATGCAACAAAGATCGCAATTCACCATATCTACATTAATCGCTGGTTCCCAGTCTACAGGTGGTCAGTAAAGTAAATACAGGTAACCAGAACCCCCCCATTTCCAGGTATTGGGGGGGTACTGGTTACCTGTTTATCCATTACTGACCACCTGCAAACCGGTAACCAGCAATTAATGTAGATATGGTGAATGGTAATGAAGCTGAAAAAGAGGCGCGGTTTTATTCAAAAGTAACTGTATCATTTTGCGAAATTACCTCAGTAAAGGCGCAAAACATATTATTTAATCCTTAAAACGCCAGCAAAGTGACTGCGTCAGAAAATGTCTGATTATTGGTTAACGAAGGTATAGAGGCAAACAATGTGGACCCAGATCAGATGGCTCCAACATGAGCCACCTGAACGGGGTCTACATTGTTTGATGAAGTGGCTTCAAACGACACAAGCAGACGATCTTTGTTGCATTGGGGCTCTTAGGGTAAATAAATGTAATGGTCAGGTTTTCCACACGTATGCACGTTTGCGCAAGCCAAACAACTTATTAACTCTACCAAATAGATAGAACCTGATTTTCCTTCTTGAGCCGAACTACGCCCAGATATGAATATTAAAGTTGCCGCCTTTACAGTGACTGAGTAGCCCTTTAATACACCGTAATACCACCCAAACCAGTCCCAAAAGGGTATAGATATGGGTTAGCTCATAATATTTACGTATGTATCACAAAATGCCCTCTTTATACGCTAATATGCTGACGTATCCAGCTGGTGGTCTAAAGTTTGGTATTGTCTTTATCTACATCCATACTTTGTGTGTGCGAGCAGCCAACGCTCTGATGAAACTTTTAAAAAATGCGCAGTCTAGTCTGAGTGGTGGCGCTTGCGCCTGCATGTACTGACATGGTATACTCCAAGGAACTAGAGTGTGACGTTACAACTACCGCGATGGCGAAGGAGCTGACGCACCTGAAAGTGTTGGCATCATTCCTTCATAGTGGAATAGCATTGCAAGATTTTACATAGTTTGCTCATTCTCTTACGAAAAATCAAAATGAGCGAGAGTACCTACCTTTGTTTGGCTTTTGAGTGACGATGCCACTACCACAAAAGGTCCCGGATGTGACGAAGGAACAAATTTACATTGACCAAATTTCGCGGTAGTTCCGCTGATGCCCACCTGTGGTAAAGGTCACATGATGTAGAAGGTACTGGGCAACAATTCATGACCTTGACTGCAAGATCAAAGGTTAAATATTGTATTTTCTTGTAAATGCATCTCCTCCTAAACTGTTGGACAAAGCAACTTAAAACTTTGTAGGTGTATTCGTCACATGATCTAGAAGGTACTGGGCAACAATTCATATGATGCGCAACGCACGATTTGGGCCCTTATCGTTATTAATGACGTTACGATTTATTGACGTCAAAAGTGATGACAAATTTACGCGATTATTTTACGTTTCAATCCATGACGCTAACACCAAATTCTAGGCTGAGGCTGTTTTTATCGGAACTGATATATCCTTTATAGTGTCTTACAAACTTCCTACAATGAATCAGCGTTTTCCAAGAAATCCTTGATATTGAATAATAATTCAGGCAAAAGTTAAATAAAATAAAAAGACTTATTACCAGAGACGTAATTCTATTGTTTGTGGCCGTGTTCTTTGGCTACAATGTATAACCAGTTCTGGCCAGATATGTTTTTGGTTTTTATGTCAAGGAGCACCCGCCCAGTAAGCACAACCAATCGGGCTACTCCATCCTAATGTCGTTTCGCTACTGCGGCGGGCCGATAGTGGCCCGAGATTGGATGATGGTTGCGCGAAGGCTCAACTGGCAGTGGTTCTGATTTTAAAGCGTCTCCGAAAATGGGGCCACGGCTTTAAGTCTCATCCAACAGCGAAACGACATTCGGATGGAGTTTCGCTACTGCGGCGGGCCGATAGTGGCCCGAGATTGGATGATGGTTGCGCGAAGGCTCAACTGGCAGTGGTTCTGATTTTAAAGCGTCTCCGAAAATGGGGCCACGGCTTTAAGTCTCATCCAACAGACTGTGAGAAGCCAGGAATCAAACCCGGGCCCCCTGGTTTACAAGGCATATGCTACCGGAGACGAAATTCTCTTGTTTGTGGCCGTGTTCCTTGGCTATAACCAATCACTGACTGGCCTGATGGGTTTATGTTTTTGTGGTTTTATGTCCAGGAGCACCCGAAGGCTCAACCGGCAGTGGTTCTGGTTTTAAAGCGTCTCAGAAGACGGGCCATAGCTTTAAGTCTCATCCGACAGACTGGGAGAAGCCGAGAATCGAACCTGCAACCCCTGGTTTACAAGGCATAGGCTAAAAACGCTTTGTTAAATAGTAACCGGCCGGAGGGTTTATGATTTGTGTATGTATTATATGACGGGAGCACCCGAAGGCTCAACCGAAAGTATTTCTGGAGAAGCTGGGAATCGAACCTGCGACCCCTGGTTTACAAGGCATAGCTCTTATCCACTATAACATTGCGGATTCAAGGCATATGCTACCGGAGACGTAATTCTTGTTTGTGGCCGTGTTCCTTGACTGTACCAGTACTGGCCGGGTGGGTTTATGGTTTTGTGGTTCTATGTCCAGCTCAACCGGCAGTGGTTCTCGTTTTAAAGCGTCTCAGAAGATGGGGCAGCGGCTTTAAGTCTCATCCGACAGACTGGGAGAAGCTGGGAATCGAACCTGCGACCCCTGGTTTACAAGACATAGGTTTACCCCCTAACCCACGGTGGAGATTTTGAGACAGATCAAGTAAAATGAAGTCACGAAAGAAATTTATAAATATAAAACAAACATTAAAGTGTTGGAGGATAATAAAATTAAATATTTTAACAGATTTAGTTACTGCCAACTTAGCTTCTGTATTTAAAATAATTTTGCTTCAAAAAATCTCCTAGATAAGGGAATTGATCGAACAACAGGGAAATAATCCAGCCAAAAGAGTGCAGCAGATTTCGACGTTTTATTTAGAGCATACCCCGGGTATTTAGGTGTAGTGTTTTTCTCAGTGTTGTTTAATATGCTTTTGTAAGTTTTACACTGCCTAACCGTCGAATCCGGGAAATCAGACCTAACTAGATGCTCTAAAATATATTGAATATATCTAGATCTATGTAGCCTCATATATATATTTCATAGAAATTTCACATAGACCAACTGTTTCAGGTTTTCAATATACGTTTTAAACTATTTTAGAAAATATTACGTCTTTTGTGTATTTAAAGAAAAAATGTTGTTGTTGTTTTTAAAAAAAGAACCGCGTAAGAGAAAGAACGGACGCCAATTCATTTTAATTCAACTTCTTTCCCCTGCTTTTAAGCATGTTTAAAGTGAACATATTTTTTAAAAAATATCATTGACGCTACCCTAACGTGAACGTTACCGAAAAAGTGTGATTTTAATTTTTCATTATGTTTAGATGACTATCATACGAAAACACCAGACACCAAGAAAGCTATAATAAAAATGTTTATTGCGTAAATCAGTTTGCTGTCTTTTGGTACCATTTTCATAATTTTAGCCTCCATAGTTTGGGGACAATAATCTTTGCAAAAAAGAAGAATGAAGAAAAAAACGGTAATACATTAATTTAGACGACGTCACAGGGTGGTGAATAAGTATGTCCCATGACTGTATTTCAAGCTTGTTGTAGTTGTTTTTCAAAAATAATATTGCCGGTTACTTTGGCGTCTACATTCTGCAACTAGTAACAAATTAAAGCAAACTAATTTGTGCAATAAATCGATTTACCGATTTGTTAGTTATATCTCGGCCTTTACAATGTACGCGAGAAAACCTGTATTCGGGAGTTTGGGAACAAAGCCGAAGGCGCAGACCAGTCTGCACATCCGCGCAGTATGATCAGCATCTTTGTTATTCGCTTTATCTAGACTAGCTACGAGCAAAATTGCATTTCTCTAGCTAGTCTCTGTAGCCGAGAAGACTGATTTAAGTCTCGCTGTGTCGGAAACCCCAAATATAGGTTATGTCGCGACGGGGCCCATCTTATCCAATGGGCCACAATCGGCCAACCAGCTCGGTAGGGGGCCGATAGTTGACCAAAACTCTATGCTGGCTGGGATAGTTATTCTTTTGAATCAAAAAGTTTATTTCGTAAATGTGTATGCTCGCATGAGCTTGGATCGCTTATTTTCTGACACCATTCACCAGCTCATGTGGGACACGAAAAAAAGTGAAAATATAATGATGTGTGTCCGTTGTCCCTCGGCCCCGCCGTGGACCCGCCCTCGATACCAATATGTACTTAAGGGCGCAGAAGGTACGGCAAATATGAGCACACTGAAACAAAATGCAATAACTATGAATAACAACAATGAGGTAAAGGCGTGTATTTTAAGACCCCTTTGATGTTGTTGTTGTGTTTGTGTTAGAACGTCCCACCAAGCTAAGGTCATTTTGATACGGGGCCACGGCTGGGCCGACAGACTGATGCCATTTTGATGTAAAGAATATGTCTGTGTCTTGTATGCCTTAAACGGCCTATGGCTAAAACTAAAGAGCGCTTATTCCCTTAATCAATTTATTGACGACGTCAAGTTATGTCACAAGTGTTTGTTTTTGTTTGATTTGATTATTTACGTCCTATCAACAATCTTTCAGTTATGTAGGGACGGGTCGTCCTGGTTGAACCAGTACTAAGCTAGGATTAATGTGTCTTGCTCAAGGACACAACGCAGTGACGCCGGTTAGGCTGGAACCCGCCGCCCCTCGGTCTCGAGTCAAGCACTCTGCCACTGAGCCGCTGCGCTCCCTACGTCACAAGTGTGCACCAATATCTGTTGATGTATACCACTTTAAACAGCTCTGGAATTGTCAATTTCGGAGGTACGACCACCATATTTTTGCAAATTGTTGGGGATAAGTAGTTAAGGACCCTTTTTTTAAAATGGAATGTTTGCTCTTTTTATCTAACGTTTGCCGATTAGTTGATGATACGAAAAGATCTTTCCATTATTTTGACGTAACGTCGCTAAAATTGTGACGTCAGATCAAAGGGTACTGCTATACAAAACGGTTTTTTAGCACTGATGTGTATAATTTCCGAACGAAAAGTACATAAATCAATAACTTGAACATATACCTTTTGAAAAATGTCAAAAACTAAAAATGTGAAAATCTACCCATAAGGGCCCTTTTCCTGCGTTGCGCATCATATGACCTTGACCCCAAGATCAAAGGTGAAATAATGTATTTTCTTGTAAATGCATTTCCTCTAAGCTTTGCAGGTGCACAGGTCACATGATGTAGAGGCTACTGAGCAACATTTTGTGCCAAGGTCAAATAATGTACTTTCTTGTAAATGCATTCCTCCTAAGCTTTACAGGTGCATAGGTCACATGATCTACATCATTAAGGGTACTGGGAAGCATTTTGTGCCAAGGTCAAGGTAAAAAAATGTACTTTCTTGTAAATGTATCTCGTCCAGAATGGTTTCACTTAACAACTTCAAACATATATTATCAAACTTTATTTTCCCTCAATACAAAGAAAAATGGTCTGCTGCAGCCATGACCCACTTTAACTCTTTGGACGCTGACATCCATTTCTGACTTATAGCCAGTCCAGGTTTTACCAATGACTCACAAACTGAATGGGTCTACATTGTTTGGAAAGGGTGTAATCTCAACAAACCTTGGTCTTTTTCTGCTTGTGTCTTCTGTCTTACTGATACCTTTCTAAACAGTTTGGACCCTAGCAGATCAGGCCACATTTGATGTTGGGCTTGATCTGGATCAAAACTACAGTAATTGGTCTTGAAAACCAATTTTTGATCTTTTTGAGAGTGGCCGTTTTAAACAGGTTTTACTGTATTTGACAGGCTGATGGTAGTCCTGAAGTAGTTTTTTGAGTGAGGAGACCCACTAGTAACCCATGGGCTGTTAGCCCTTAATGCGCCAATTGCAACAAAAGTCGTCTGCTTTTCTCGTCCGCTGAAATGTTTAAAAAGCCTTTATGACAAACAGTGTGATCCCAGATCAGACTGCTCCTATAGGAGCAGTCTGTTCTGGGTCCACGCTGTTTGCTTTTATACTTAATTCGTCAGTAATGTTAGGCAATTATTTGCAGCAGACGACATTTTCAGATGCATTTTTTCTTGGCGCTTTAAGGGTTAAGAATCCTCTTTAAATAAATAATGCATTAAATTAATTTTTTGAAAATGTTAATTTTGAGGGAAAAAAATCATGAGACAACAAATTTTCCCAGCAAACAAATCAACCATGAATGCAGCAGATTTAAAATTTTGTGAAATATATTTCTTTCACATAAAGAGTCAAGGCATTTTTGGTTTCTAAGAACAACTAAGAGAGCGCAAATGCTCAGTGGTAGAGTGCTTGACTCGAGACCAAAGGGCTGCGGGTTCGAGCCTCACCTGCGTCACTGCGTTGTGGTCCTTGAGCAAGACACATTTATCCTGGCTTAGTACTGGTTCAACCCAGGAAGACCCGTCCCTATATAACTGAAAGATTGTTGATGGGACGTAAAGAATCAAACCAAGTCAAACAAACAAAACTAAGAACAACTCAATTCGTAAATGTCGCCTACTGCAAATATTGCTAAGCTCTTTAATTCCTTCCATTATCTTCCATCATGAAAAAGTTGAGCTAGTCTTGAATGGGTTGGCCAGGCCATTAACCTTAAATCTCTTTGCATACTGCAAATTTTTGCATGCTTTTTAGTCATCTATCTATTTTGTTCGAAATCAACTTTTCAGGAATACTATCAGAGTGTCAAATAGTTTGGACCCAGATTAGGCCCGACATTTTGTCGGGCCTGATCTGGGTCCAAACTTTTTGCAAAGGTTATCAACAGATGACACTAGTAGGCAGAAAGTTAAGTGTAAATTGCACAGAGAAGACCTAAACTTTTGCAATATTATAACCCTTAAAGCGCCACCTACAATTTGCAGCAGACGACAATTTCAAATTTTGCCACTTTTTCAAAAATAACAAATAAGGCATGATATTTCATGAGAATCGTCTGCTGGCAGACGATACTCATGAAATATCATTCCTTATATCTTTCCAAAATTAGGATATATGTTGCAAAATTTGTCGTCTGCTGCAGTCGTGATTGGCGCTTCAAGGGTTAATTGAATAAGGCCTACATTTCAAGTAAATCATATGCTAGACAATAATTCACAAGATATATCATCATATATTTTGTTTCTTAAAGATTCAACAAAATCTGAAAATGCCGTCTGCTGCAGTTTTAAGCAGAAGATTTCTTCCATTATCAACAAAGTAAAAGCAATACTTGTGACAAGAGTTAAAAAATTGTAAAACAGAAGGTCTAAGCCAGACTTGCTCAGCTACAGAGACTAGCTAGAACCTTGCAAATTTGAATGAAAAAAACTCCAGCTATTTCACTATCTTGGTAGTGAATGACAATGGTGCTGATCACACTGCACAGGCCCGTAGTCTTATCTGCACATTTCTTATTGACATAAGGCATAAAAAAGCTTTATAATGTGACGTAGCGTCTGGGAGTGAAATAACACCATGGGTAAAATTGATAAACCACTAGTGGTTTACAGATTTTCGGGAAACGTTATGACGTCCAGAACAACGTTGCGTACATATTGACAAAATTATAACGCCTTTACTGCAGAAATGCGATTTTAAAGTATGTTAAAAAGGATCTAACATTATTGAATTTATCAAAGTTGTTGCGAAAGAGATAAAATGCTCTGCAAGTCTCGCATTTTATCTCTTTTCCCCAACTTCTTTAATAAATTCAATAAAACATGTGCACTCATGTAAGATCCGTTATTTCTCATATAATTGCTCAGAAAATCCCAATACAGTTATTTGTTAATGCATGATAAAACCAACAATACAGTAACGTCCTGAGTCTGATCAAAATCATAACTGCTCATGGGAAGGAACTGCCCATAGACTGCAGATCATAGACTCTAAACACTCTAATTGGAGTCTTCCCTGGGCACATCTGTCATTGTGTGCTTGGTGTGTTATGGCTCAATTAGCTACATGCATGTTGAGTAATTTTGCATGTTTTTTACCATCTGCTGATTTTCTATCTCTCTCAAAATTTCAAAATTTAACTTTTCAGGAAATCCATCAGTGTCAAACAGTTTTGATCAAGACCAGGCCAGACATTATGTCTGGCCTGGTCTGGGTCCAAACTGTTTGAATATTTGTCAGCAAACTACAAAAGTCGACACTAGCCGCCCAGTAGCCGGTATAGAGTTAAATACAAAGCAATCTAACCAAAATAAATCAAGCCCTGAAGGTAGGCAGAAACTTAATCCAATATTGTTTGCTTCACTGGTGATGTCACAGTTTTCTTTCATCATGGCCACCTATCTTCATAATCATAACAAAGTGCTGTGCAAAGTTGTTGCACGATATATCAAGCTTATATTTTATCCCTAAAGATAGACAGATATATAGTTTGTTTGATTTGATTCTTTACGTCCCATCAACAGTCCTTTAGTTAAACAGGGAAGGGTCTTCCTGGGTTGAACCAGTACTGAGCTGGGATAAATGTGTCTTGCTCAAGGACCACAATGCAGTGATGCCGGTGAAGCTCGAACCTGCAGCCTCTTGGTCTCGAGTCAAGCACTCTACCACTGAGCCACTGCGCTCCCTTACATCCATGAAAAGTACGGTAAACTATTCAGGGGTAGGCAAGGCATAAAATCAGATGAAAATAATTAAGTCACAGCTTTTTTCATCAAGGCTGCCTGCCTCCACAATCACAACATAGTGTTGTGAAAAACAAACTGTTCAGGGGTTGCAAGACATAAATTGGATAAAATTGAGAAGTCACAGCTTTTTTTCATCATGGCTGCCTGCCTCGGCAATCAAAACATAGTGTTGTGAAAAGCTAACTGTTTTGGGTTTTTTTTTGTTTTTTTTTGGGGGGGGGGGGGGGGATAGTGTAGGAAAGATAAACTATTGAGGGTATTGAGAGTGTTGGGTTAGACAAAAAATAAAATTAGTTCGTGTTCAGTAGAAAGGGGCCTATTAGAAAGACATGTCAGACAGGCCTCAGCCTTAGCGAGAGGATTAATTCTGGTTTATATAAAATATAATTAATGATGATAATGATGACGATGATGATGATGATGATGATGATGATGATGATGATTTTTTTTACCACAGCTGCCTATCTGCGAAATCACAACACTGTGATGTGATCAAGAAAACTGTTGTCAAATATTCAATTGCATTAACCCTTTGTATATCGAAAAAAAGCAAACATATACTTTTACAAACAGTGAGGACCCAGATGAAAGACAATAGCATGTAGCATTTCTTCAGGGTCTACACTGTTTGCTAAGGAGCTTTGGGGACAAAATTACATCATGATTTGGCATTTTAACATTTATTAGCATGATAAATACAACATCTGAGAGACTATAAGCAAGAAACTTCTTCATTTGTCGGTATTTTAGTTTTCATGAGCAGTTGAAATTTCTTGCTCAGTTGAGTTGAGCATTAAAAAGTTTTATAACATCGGGGCCAGATGGAAAAGCCATCAGTTTACAAAGGCCCTTTATGCACTAATGAATTCTTCCTTCTAGTTTAATACAATAAATCTGGAATGGTCCATTGTATATATTGAGAGGTCACAGGTTATAATTTCTAAATGAAATTGTATTTCTTGCTCTGAAGATTGTTTTTAACTTAACAAATAATGTAGACCCTGATGAAATGCCGCATGCTGCGGCATTTCATCTGGATCTTCACTATTTGCCTAAGTATGTATTTAGAAGTCACTAGTATCTGCTATGCATGCAGCTAGCCAGTTAACTGGAAAGGGGGCCTACTGATGTGGATGAAGCCCCTGCACCTGCATGTCAATCAAAAATCCTATTATGATAATGATAGTATACTAAGAGTTATAGGAGAGCTGAAATTGGTCGGATTACTCGATCTAGCATCAGCCATAACACAAAATTGAGGGATGTTGTGAAACATCATCCTCTAATCCTTTTCTCTTTGTCCAAGTTAAAGCTATGGACATACGGAAAAAATTATATAATGCATAGTATAACAAGACTTTTTCGAATGAATAAGTAAGCAGGGTGACAACATCCAAGACATTAATATTAACAATTAAAGCGCCAATCACCACTGCAGCAGACAACAAGTTTTGCGACATCTTTCTTAATTTCTGAAAAAATAAGGAATGATATTTCATGAGAATTGTCTGCTTAAGGAATGATATTTCATGAGAATCGTCTGCCAGCAGACGATTCTCATGAAATATCATGCCTTATTTGTTATTTTGGAAAAAGCAACAAAATTTGAAATTGTTCTCTGCTGCAAATTATTGGTGGCGCTTTATGGGTTAACACTCTGATAGAATTCCTGAAAGAATTTTTTGAAAAAGTTAATTTTGGAAATAAAGCATGGTAAATTATCCAGCATAGACCCACCAAACAGGATAGACCCAGATGAGATGCATTCACTTGAATATGCCATCTCATCTGAGTGTACAATGTTGGCAACTGTCCATTTTGGGGAATGTAAGTACACCGGGTAGGCGGCAATCGAAAACGTCAATACTATCGACAAAAGTAGATCAAAAATCGTTAGAAACAGAGTTTTCAATTGCCATTTGTCGCCCGACTGGCAACAAATGGCAATCAAAAACATTGTTTCTAGCGATTTTTGATCCGTGTTCGTCGATTGTTAAGAGTGTTTTCGATTGCCGCCTACCCGGTGTGGTAAGGTATAAATGGGTTAAAATCTATGTGAAAATCTCTCTAACCTTGTAGGTCTATTCTGACGATTAAATGCAAACTCTGGCAACAAATGAGAAGCTTCTGATCGCCGATACTCAATCACCTGTAGAAACATAGGTAAACACACATAATTTATTCACAGGGTTCCCAAAAAAATTCAAAAACACAATTCCATGATTTTTCCATGATCAACAATGTAATTTCCATGACTATTTAATGCACAGACTCCAACCTCCCCTTTTAGCAGCAACTTTACCACGCTAAGCATAAATGTGGAATGCAGCAACAACAGCATGCTTGTAGACCATACATGCATTTTGAAATAATTAAAACATGAAACCACCAGTAGCCAGAAAACTAGTTGTCGGACACACAAGTGTCCGACAGCTAGTTTTCTGGCTACTGATGGTTTTATCATATTATTTCACAAAATTCCATGATTTCCCATGATTATTCATTTTTTTTCTTCAAATTCCATGATTTTTCCATGCATGGAACTTTTTAGTGATTTTCCAGGTTTTCTATGATTTCCAGAGCTTGTGGGAACCCTGTATTAACCCTTTTCATTTTGGATACTGATGTCCAGGTACTTTGGCAAATAGCGAAGACCCTGATGAAATGCCGCATAAGGGGTCATTTCATCAGGGTCTGCACCATTTGCTAACATAAAAACAATCTTCAGGGACAGAAATACATCATTTTACAGAAATTTTGATTGGCTACCACTTTAAATACAAAATGGGCAATTCCATACCCATTGTATCAGGGATACTGACATGGAAAAACTACCGAGCACTGGTCATAGGACGTTTAAGTATAAAACGCTTTTGATTAATTTATTGTTCGATTTAAACAATATTTAAAGCAGATCCATCAGTGTTAGATTAGCTACACGTATATGACATGATACATTGACGAAAAATTGTTTTTTAAGGACTGGAGCCAGTCTAATACAAGGATGAACAATCCCAGACAGGAATTTATGGAAGTGCACTTTTTAAAAACAGATTTCCTCGCTACCCATTAATTTTGCATCTCAATTTAGCATGACAAGCTTGCAATTGTCATTATTTTACAGACTTCTGCTGTGCTGACAATTATTTCTTTCATCTTAATGGCTAACATTGTCTGGCTTTGAAAGAAATTCTGACTTTAATATTCACAATTCAAGAATCTAGATAAGACTGCGTTGTTTGAAATTTATTTTTCTAATTTCTCAACCAAATCATATGTTGTGGGAACTCAAAAGTACCATCTTGCTGAGACAAGTTTTTTGTGCACCAAAGCAGATGCTAAAATTGATCTCAACGAAAACAGTTACAATTGTAAGGTCAAAAAATTTGAACATCTGGACCTGTACAATTATAAAAGCGCCAATCACAACAAAAGTCGTCTGCTTTTCTCGTATGCTGAAATGTTTAAGAAGCCTCTTTCACAAACAGTGTGGACCCAGATCAGACTGCTCCTATAGGAGCAGTCTGTTCTGGGTCCACACTGTTTGCTTCAATACTTAAATTCGTCATTAATGTTTGGCAATTATTTGCAGCAGGCGACTTCAGCAGACGACATTTTTAGATGCATTTTTTCTTGGCGCTTTAATGGTTAATTTCCTTTCACAATTAACTTAAGATTTTCCTGCATATGGCAGAAGCATTAGACATAGGAAAGGTCCCGTCTGGCAACCAAGGCGCAATCATACTGTTTACACTTTACAGGCTGGGTAGTTTGGCATGCTTCTGTCCTTCTGCTGATTTTTTTTTCAATGTTGTTACAAAAATATGTTACAGCTTTACACTGTTAATTTCTTATAAGGTTTATAATCCATTTAAAATGGTGGTCCAGTTCTTTTAGACTGCATCAAATTTTCACAATTTCGATGGTCAAAATGCTTTTTTCCCCAAATTCAACAGGCCCCAACTTCAGAAAGGTAGGAAAATCCCTGACTAAAGTTGTTTGTTTTGTCATCACTAGAATTTTCAAAGTTTGTGTTTAATGTCCAAACAAGAGCTAAGGTCATAAGGGATCAAACCCATGGCCCTTGGTTTACAAGGCAAGTGGTTTATCCACCACACCACAATATTTTTCGTAGTTATCCAAGGGTCCAAACTAAAAGCAAAAAATATCAGAAGACAACAAAAGTTGCCACTAGCCATGCAGGAAAGCATTAATTAGTCTTGTGTTTATCATACTTACCCCATACATGTAGGTACTAAGTTGTGGTATATCCGACAGCTGGGCTAGAAGATTTAGAAATGCTGCGACCAAGGCATGCATGGCACACTTGTGGGTCAATGGAAGACTCAAGTTATTTGTTGCTATGTTCTGGAATGAAAAAAATTGTGTATTAATCAAGCAAACTTCCATTCAACCTGTTACAATACTGGAAATTTAATTTTCGCGAATAGCATTAACAGACATATTTGCCATGTTCAAAATTCACAACTATGGCATGATTTACCTACATCAGTAAATCACAGAGTGATTTCCCCATTTCGCAAGGGTTTTAGTTCCAGGAAAGTTTCAGGAAAGTAAAACCCTCGCAAAAATTTCCGGATTTACAGTAATGAGTAAGATGAGCATTCTGTATAATTAGCATTAAAATTTAGAATTTTTTTTTCTTCCATTGATGAAAACTGAAAATTTCCAAAAATCCTGAACTTTTACAATTCAAAACTTAAAACTTGCTGTATGCCTACAAGGGGCATTCATTTAATTGTGGCACTGGGGCTCTGCAAGGTGCATTATGATACTTAAACATAATTAATTCATTTCAAAGTATTCTCCCTTGATGGAAACAAGTTTTTCTACTCTTGAAATGCAGTCGTTGAAGGCAGAAAAAGTAGGTGTTTCTTGTTACACACTATAGTCATTGAAAAACAGCAAGTACAAAAGAGCATGTGTGTTATCAGATCATATATGATTTTCTGTATCAATACTGCTTTACAGATGTAAGAAATTTAAATCATATTATAAGGCTAATGGGTCAATGTAAAGGCGGCACCTCATGAATGCATATTTACAACAGCCACTCAAAAATAGACAAAACAAAGATGTTAATGACAAATGGAGCATTCTGCAATACTTTTGGCCTGCATTAAGTGATAATTGGTCTTGAAAACCAACTTTAAGTCTTTTTGAGAGTGGCCCTATTACACAGGTTAATAATTAGGACTGTAATTAGGACTGACCTACCTTAGACATAGGTAAAAGCTGAAAATGAGGCGTGGCTTTATTCGAATCTATAATTCATGTAACGGTATCATCTTGCCCCATAACACCCCAGTATAGACAGTAAAGACACAAAACCTATGATTTAATCCTTAAAACACCAGCAAAATAACTACATCAAAAATGTCTGTTTATTGGCTAACATACGAGCATAGAGGCAATTAACAGTGTGGACCCATATCAGACTGCTCCTAGATCTGGATTTACACAGTTTGTAAAAGAGGCTTCAAATATTTCAGCAGATAACAAAAGCATACAATTTTTTATGATATGCGCTTTAAGGGTTGATAAATGTGAGTTAAGTGTATATATGGTCAGGATTTTCATGAAATGCATGCATGTTTGTGCAGCTCAAACAACTTATAAATATTAAGACTTTACAATTATAAAAAGAACCTGATATTCCTATTGAGCAGATGAAATAGCTGAACCACACCCAGATATGAATATTAAAGTTGCCATCTTTACAGTGACCCAAAAGCTTTATAATACCTTGAGCTTAAAAAACATTCAATCACTAATATATGGACCTTATTGCGAGAAAAGTTTATTTTTGTGGCATGCAAACAACAAAGGTGCAAACCAGCCTGTGCATCTGTGCAGACTGATCAGAACCAAAGTACAAAAGCTAAGCATGCCTAATGCATAATTTCAATATTCTACAGTCAGAGACCAAAAGTAATTCCACAACGTCAGAAATCCCATAGACTTCAATGTATTTTCCTGTTTGCTAGAAAATTCACTACGCTTCAACTAGCCAACATAATATTATGCTTTTGGTTTCATTTGAAACTAATATGAATAAGGTAATATTCGTTTTATTTTCATTAAATTTCATCCACGAATTTTAAAGCTGCAAGATATTTAAACAATTTGCAAGATTTTTGTGACAACTTTTGGACAACGTTACTATTGACGTCAATGGAAAAGTGGCATTTTCCAAAATATGTAAAAGTTTAATGTGTTGTATTTGAAAAGTGCAAAATCAAAACTTCACCTATATTGTACAGTACATGCATAAATTATTTAGCTTATATTAACAACAGTTATAAAGTTATTGCTGTTTAATCTTGATATAACACAACAAAGAGATTCTTGTAAAACACGAAAACGCATCAAAGTCTATGGGAAATTAATTTTGTGTAATGACTTTTGGGTCTTGACTGTAGCTAGTCTCTGTAGCTGAGAGGGCACAATCGAACCGTACCTGGTTTCAAAGCCCAAAGACAGGTTTTCTCGCAACATAGCTTAAATGGGCTCCGTCACAAGAAAACCTGTCTTCGGGGTTTCCGACAAAGCGAAACTCAAACAGGTCTAATCAGCTACAGAGACTAGCTAGAAAATTGAAATTACACTTATAGCAAGCTTAGATATGGTACTTTCCTGAATGCGAATAACAAAGGCGCTGATCAGACTGCACGGATGCCCAAGCTAGTCTGCGTCTTTGTTGTTCGCATACCTCCGAAGACAGGTTTTGTCACGGCGAGGCCCATATAATGGTTGCCACTCATTTTGAGAAACAAAGAGCAATAAATCTGCTTACATTTGGGATAATCATAGCAAGGAGGGCTTTTTTGAAAGTATGAGGGTCAATTTGGTAAATTACATTGTGGTTTAGTACTGTAATAATTTATTTATAGAATGTTGCAGAGGGTAGAGTGGGAGTAAGTGAGGAAGGGGGATCCATTTGCAATTTAGGATGAATATGATGGGCAGTCTGAATATTTAGGTGAACTATGTTATTCATGTTTTTGTCCATTTTTTTTAAAACCATTTCCTTCATGAATATTCATGCTAAGCTCCACCCACTATGAATAATTATATAAATAAACTTTCACGTTTGTACATAGAACAAAGAAATTATTTGTCAGGTCCACTAGTGCAGGATCATGTCAATCACATTTCCATAAGCAAATAAAGTGTCGGTCAGTTGTACGAAGATAAATCACTTGCGCTGCACGCTTTGATCTTCTGTACAACTGACCTCCAGAATATTGCATCAAATTTGGTATTTATTCAAGTTTGGATGATCTGAAATATTTATTTTGAAGAATATCACATTTGAATTTCGTAATCAAAATGTATATCTATCCCTAAGGTTGCTTTTTTATCAGCAAACAATGCAGAGATATTTGCAGCATTTCATTAAGTTTTCATCTTCATATAGAATAGATTTATGGTGCTTTTTGAAACATTTGTAAGACTTAAAATGCAGCGAGACATATAAATAGAACATAACTGAACAAAAAGATAAATAAATGTGTTTTCTGCTAATGCTCTTCATGTTTAAGAAGCAGGGTAGAGGAAAAATAAATTTTAACCCCAAAGCGTCACCAAACTTTTGCAGCAGACAACATTTTCAAATTGTGTTGCTGCCTTAAGAAACTAAATAAGGCTTGATATTTCATATGAATCATCTGCCGGCAGATGATTCATATGAGATATCAAGCCTCATTATCCACCAAAATGAAAAAACAATATCACAAATAATGTTGTCTGCAGCAGTAATGATTTGCACTTTAAGGGTTAATACGAGAAAAGGGTAAGTTTGTCATAGCATAGGCATGCACTTAGGCTATAAATTAAAACAAGGTGTCCCCTAGATCATTTCCAACTCACAGTAGAGCTCTATTTTACTATTTATTTTCAAAAGTAGGCCAAAGGTCAAGGTCAAATAGTTTGATGTATTTTTGAAAAGTTCTTCTTTGTAGTTCAAAAGATAAAGCCAATTTTAAAGGTTGAAGCACACATTCTCAGGGATCAAAAACGATAATGCCCCCTAATTTTGATACTGGCAACATGTCTTTCAGGTTTTAGCTCTGAAAGACTGTGTATTGTTAGGAGCCAGGCACTCTCACCTATATATCTACAGAGGGTAGATTTCGCATAGCTTCTAGTATATAGTTGCGTCAGAGAGTCAACTCTTTGGCTCAGTGGTTAGACCATTGGATTTGTACAGGGGCGACCCGGGTTTGATTCCCAGGAAGGGCACGGGAATATTGTCAGCTATGCTTTACTTTGTTACGGCTATTATGTCATAAGATGGGGGGCTCACGTCCAGGATTGGACATTTGTTTGCCTAAAAAGGCTTTCCGTCATCATAAATGATGACTTCTTTGAAGAGGGGGAGTGTTACGGGCCAGAAACTCTCACCTATATATCTACATAAGGTAGATTTTGCATAGCTTCTAGTATATAATCAATCTGTGCAAACTGCCTCAGAGAGTCAACTCTTTGGCTCAGTGGTTAGAGCATTGGCGACCCTGGTTTGCTTCCCAGCGAGGGCACAGGAATATTTTCAGCTATGCTTTACTTTGTTACGGCTAAAGCCTAATGAGTGCACTGTGTCCACAACCATATTTGAATTTTAAACCCTATTTTGAAAAACAGTGTGGATTCAGGCCAGCTGATCAGGATCCACACTTTTTCATCCCCATGAAGTTATCAAAATAGTGAAGCTACACCATTGAATTGACTGGAAATCAGTTCAGATTGTGTAACTAACCCACAGTATACTGAGAGTGTGCTAATATTTGTTTGATTTGATTCTTTACGTCCCAGTCAACAATCTTTCAGTTATGTTGGGGCTGGTCTTCCTGGGTTGAACCAGTACTAAGCAAGGATTATTGTGTCTTCCTCAAGGACACAAGGCAGTGATGCCAGTGAGGTTTGAACCCGCTACCCCTCGATCTCAAGTCAAGCACTCTACCACTGAGCCACTGCACTCCCTTAGAATGTGCTAATAAGAGCATGCTCACTTATTAGGTTTAATAAGTAATCTCAATGGACAATGACCATTGTATACCCTTTTCTCATAAAAAATAAAACAAAATACCATGTCTTCAGGGGTGTCAACTTCTACATCCTCAAAATCTGCTGTCTCAGCATATTGTGCTATAATCTATTAATAATTGAGTAATTGACAAATCAAGATCAGGATTCATACAGTCAAGGCTATTAAAAATTCTGAAAATTTTCAATGATTACAAAGGCACTATCATAGAGCTTTCAAGGATTAACAAGAATTCCACGGAAGCCCGTTTCACACCTGCACAATATCTAAATCATTAGAGCATGAAATTTAGATCAAGGTCAGAAGGTCATAGGACAATTACTATACAAGGTTTGACAGTCTCAGCTATCATTGCTGCAGAGAAACACACTTTAATGAAAATTCTTGACAGATGGATGGACAGATGATTGGATGGACAGTAAGATGGAAATTGGAACTTTTATGTCATACTGACTATAACATTTAACTTCTGAATGCTGACAACTAAAATTATATGTAAATTTTCCATCATTCTTCAGAGCAAATTATATTTTAAGGACTTTTCAAGATAATGCATCATTTTCAAGTACTACTTTACAAGTGTGTGTGAAACTTGAAGATGTAAGATGGGTAAAAAAGACCACCGGTGAGAAAAGAATATTTATTGCATGTGACTAAAGATGTTCCTTAAACATGCATAAACAGATATCAGCCTTGACATGAGATTTCAAACAATGTGGTATGTGCGACCAACAAAGCCTCAGATCAGCCTGTGCATACGTACAGGCTGATCAGAGCCTTTGCTAGGCGCTTGAATATTCTATGACTGTTAAACTACTGATTGAACATTATTTGGAGTTTCTAAGCTTAAAAGGGGGCTGCACAAGCTTGTCCGAGTCTACACTTGTCAAAATGCCACATTGTTGGAAATCACATGTCATGGCTCATTATTATCATGCGAGACTAGAAGTCTCAGTTTCCACCAGAGCCTCCATTCTTTTTGTTTGTGTGCAGTAAAGTCTCTGGTAAGACTGCACTGTTGTCATAGCAGAGGTCTTTGAACATCTGGATGGTGAAACATGCACATGCAAGTTCATGACGCTACTAAACATCATGAAAATTTAATTAAACAAAGATTGCTACTAGTCGACATCGACATACTGACAATACTCTGGCCAACAGTGTTAGCAGCTTATATGACAATAACTTAATGTTTTGCATCTATAAATGCAAGCAGCAAGATTTTTTTGTTTCATCTAAGGCAGTTACAATTAAAAACATTAAATATAGGTGTTTACATAAGTAAATGTTCAAAATTTCAAAAATCCAGATTTTTGAGAATTTCAAATCTTAAAACTGGCAATAAGCCTACAAAATTTTAAAGCTTAAATGTCAACTGTTTTCAGATAAAATGAAAATAAATCAGAGAAAGCAGTAAAAAAATCTGCTTAATTCAGTACTTTGATGCTGACCTATTATGGAAAGTATGGAAAGTCAGCCACAAAATCCTGAAATCAGGACGAATCCTAAAAACTTCCACCTATACACTACAATTAACTCTTTCATTATTAGTGGTGACCTTTGTCATCTGCTGATAACCTTTGTAAACAGTTTGGACTCAGATCAGGTCAGGTTCTGATCTAGATCCAAACCCTTTGACACTCTGATATTGTTCCTGAGAGAGTTTTTGGAAAAGTTAATTTTGAAAAAAGTCAGCAGACGACAATACAACAAAAGCATGAAAAATTACCCAGCATACAAAAAGTGAATGAGTTTTACCTGCATATCTAGGGCCAGTCTTATAAGTTCGGCCACCAGTTCTTTACAGCCCATTTCAACAACAATCAGAGCTATAGTACAGTAGAGGGCCTCAAAATTGTCCACTTTGTTACTTTCTAGCTGAATATTTTCCAGTACATACCAGTAAAACTGTAAACTACTCTGTGGAAGAGAACAGGAATAAACATTTTAAGGAAAGGAAACATTTTTACCCCTAATACTGCAGAATAAATTACCTAATTCGTCCTTATAAGCACAGTGTGCATAACTTTTAATAAGCACAGTGTGCATAACTTTTAATAAGCACAGTGTGCATAACTTTTAATAAACACAGTGTGCATAACTTTTAATAAGCAGTGTGCATAACTTTTAAAAAGCAGTGTGCATAACTTTTAATAAGCACAGTGTGCATAACTTTTAATAGCACAGTGTGCATAACTTTTAATAAGCACAGTGTGCATAACTTTTAATAAGCACAGTGTGCATAACTTTTAATAAGCACAGTGTGCATAACTTTTAATAAGCACAGTGTGCATAACTTTTAATAAGCACAGTGTGCATAACTTTTAATAAGCACAGTGTGCATAACTTTTAATAGCACAGTGTGCATAACTTTTAATAAGCACAGTGTGCATAACTTTTAACAAATTAAATGACAATAAATAAGTGTATAGGACCAAAGATGACCTTTCAGAACAAGGTCCCATATATTTGATTGGCATCAACATATTTAAACATGTTTATACCCTCTTTAGGAAGAAGTATAGATCTTGGTCAGCTGGATTCGGATTAGGGTCCACACTGATTTTAATCCATGCATGAAGAAAAGGAATTGCACCACTTGACTGGCTGGATATCAGATATTATTGCATAAAAAGCCGTGTCACACACTATTAACAGCCATGTTAACCCATGTATTACTCAGGCAATTCACATGCTGTTGATGCATGGCTTTTTTACTTTACATCTACGCAGTCTCGGTCGTCACATAAATTGACGTCATCAACAGTCACATGCATAGAAGTAAATGTAATTTAGTGACGTCAGGATGACATAAGTCTTTGCTCTGGAACAGGCGTTTTTAAAACTTATGAAACCTTCATGCTTTTACCCACCATTATAGGTAATAAAAAAATCGAAGCATTTTCCCAAGTTTTCAAGTGACAAAATGACTTTATGCAATAATAACGATCAATGGTCTTCTGATATACTAACATCTGCTAGACTCCTCGGGAGACAACAGATGTTAATGCATATAAAAACATGTTTAATCCCTATATTGGTATACCGTAGCATAACTCAAAGAGAACTTAGTTTGTGCTTATAAGAGCCTGTGCACTTATTAGGTCAAATATGGTTAACTCTCTAAAAAAAAATTGCTCAAATTGACACATAATACTCCTAACCCAGGTCCAAGGTTATAAAACTTTTTTCGTGCTCAACTCAGCTGAGCATGAAATTTCAACTGCTAATTAAAGTTAAAATGCTGAAAAATAATGATTTTTTCTTGCTGTCAAACTCTTAGTTGGTGTATTTATCCTGCTAATAAATGTTTAAATGCCAACAAATGTTGGCATTTTAACATTTACGGGCAGGATAAATTTCGTGCTCAGTTGAGTTGAGTATGAAAAAAGTTTTATTACCTCGGGGCCTGATCTTGTCAATATCAATGCATATGCAAAATGTTGTCAAATTCCATCAATTATTTCTCAAGATATTGAGTGGAAACAAAACTAAATAAATTTCTGATGTGAGTAAAGGGCCATAACTCTGTTACAGATTACAAAAACTAATGCCTAACAATACCAACATAGGCCTTGTTAATTCCATCAATTTGTTAATAAGATATTGAGCAGAAACTGACTCTGAGATCCAGGGCAATAACTATATTAATAAAAGGTGGATTTTATCCTATATCAATTTAACCTGTTTTTTATGATAATATACCTATATGTGAAATATGAATCCAATACACCAATGTTTTCAAACGATATCACATGGAAACCATTTTTTGTATGGGACGTACAGATGTATCAGTCTACGGGACTAATGGAAAAGGGAGGTACAATAATGCCTCCCCATTGAAAATAGCCTGGGGCATAAAAAGGAAGAAGAAATAGGTAGAAATGGAGGCAAAAACAATAATTAAAGTCTCCATTACCTTTGGGAGACAAGTATACTGTACAGGGCTATAGAAATCTTCCAATCACATTCGGCCCGACACCCACCGCCACCCCCCCCCCCAAAAAAAAAACAAAACGGGTCTTCCAATTCGCTATTTAGAACCCCCACCCACCCATCCCCTACCATTCTTTTTGTATCTTTCTAAAATACTAAAATATAATGCCAATTTATCACCTGGCGATAGTATTGAATGATGAAGATGTTAAGGTTATCAACCTTGATGCAATTACTCACTGGAGAATGTAGAAATCGGTCATTTATCATTGCATTTGAAATCGAAAGTACAATTCAAAGAGATGCGGTGTCAATGCGTCATTGACTCCGTGAAATTTGTCCGCTCAAAATATTGATAAAAACGCTTGTAATAGTAGTTTTTTGAGAATGCAACTTGGATTCAGCTGCAGTTAATCAAAAATACCCTTATTTAATCATTTTGTTCGACATGAACGGAATAAAACTTGCAGTTAGACTCTTTCACAAACCGTTATTTGAAATAGACTATAGAATATATCAAGGGACATAACGCAGTCTGAACCGGTTTAGTCCATTTTGCAAGCTAGACAGACAGCATGGCCGCATATTCTTTGGACATGAAATTCACAACTACCTAGGGACAAGAGATGTCACAGCTCCTATTTAAATATAAAGCAGCGATGGCTGTTGCCTTACAAGTCGAATAAGCATTCACTATCCTCCCCCCATGCAATGGAATGACCCATTTTGCTTTCACATCCGGTGTACATTGTTGTCTGGGGAACACAATTAAAAGAGGCTTGCACACATGTGCTGAGCTGCACATGCTCAAATCTATTATTGGGTAGTCCCATTTGCCAAATCGTGGACTACACATCATATTCTTTCGTGTATACGATTAGCGATGCCCCCTGTTATACCGTGTAGGCTCGAATGAACCTTCGCTACCCGCCTTTTAATGAACTCATCCAATTAACGTGTTTTGATATCTGTTATAATGACCACCTGACACATCTCCCCAGGCAAAAAATCATCATATTGAAGCATTTATATTGAAGTGGCCAGGTTTGTGTATTGAATTTAGCACAAAACTTACAAGATAAGGACAGAGGTCAATTGTTTGGACCGAGAAAAAAGGGCATTTTGCAAATAAATTCTGTTTTGGCTTACAAAATTTGGTCTGGGACGCTGAATATACGGTTTCCTCAAGCCCTGTACTGTACCTAATTCATGATATTAGAACTGACTTTCTGGGAAATAACAGCCCTAAAATCATAAAAACTATCATCCAATTGCCCCTCACATGACCATACCTTTTTAATAAATAGTATATCTTGTCTGTTCACTTTCTCTCTCTTTAAACCAAGCTGCGATATATCTTTTAAAATCCTGTGAAAATATATAGATAACAATGTTTATCAGCTACCTCTTATATTAACTGCATTGTTGCATGTTGACCTGATAAAAGTTGCCTATATAGTTTGAAGAGTGATAAACAGAATACCAGGTTCGCGTCTTTTGATATCAAGTTTACCAGGCTCAGCTTTGAGAACGCATGTTGAATTGCTCGGCAAGCCTCTCAAAGCATTCTCAAAGCCTTGCCTGGTAAACTTGACATCAAAAGACACTCGCCTTGTATTCTCTATTGGTTATCTCCCTTTTTTTAAACATATGGACCAGTGTACAAGGTTTCGGTACTTATGGCATCAGCGAGCAACAAAGACTCAGCTGAGACTCCCCAGAGCCTTCACTGCCTGCACACAATAAGTATGGAGGTAGATGAAAGCTCAGACCAACATTTAGTACCCTAGCTTCACTGGATACACCACAGGCTTCATACAGGCATCCCATTTTTGTAATGGCAATATTTACCTGTGGCACCCATTGCCACCACAATAACTTTTTTAAACAAGTGACAATAGGTTTTATATTCACTTGCTGCTGCTGTTACTCATTGGTAATGTTTGGGCCATTCCTAATATACATGTAGATACACGTCTACATTACGATAAACAAAAACAATTTGTAATGTCAAAACATGCTGTTTGAAATCCCATCACACCGCCATATTGTTTCCGGTGAATGGTATCGTTTTATTTACCTTAGTAAACTTAGTATTTTTCCCGTTACAGTCTAATGCAAGGGACATAACACAAAGAGACTAATGTTAAGTACGAAACATTCAGACCATGCAAGCCTTGCATTTTTATCACTTTTTCCCAACTCGTTTAATAAAACATGAGCACTCATGTAAGATCCTCCATATGTTCATCTGCTGTGTTAAACAACAGACTCTCAAGGATGATCGGTTCTGTAGTCAATCCCTTCTCTCGCCAATACATTTTTGTCCTGAAAATGTTGTCTGCTTATTACATCTGCTGCATACATTTAAATGCTCTCGAGACAACTTCTATCATGTAAGCAAACGCTAAAGGACGGTCTGATCTGGGTCCATAGTGTTTGAAAAATAGGCCACCAAAGTACATCAGCAGACAGGCATGCAGACATGTGGAAAAAGGACTAATTGCGTAAATCTAACATTTCAAAGGGTAACTATACTCATGTCCAATGAAAACGCATCACCTACAAAAAAGACTATATCTTTTTAACGACTTAACATTTTATTTTTGCAATTGCGTCTTATTGTACTGTAGCAATTCTGTAAGTTACTGATAGGTCTTTAAAACCGAATGATCACTGATGACACGTGTTGGAACCATTTAACAAAACAACCGTCAAAAGAGAAAGTCATAGAACCAGCCATCGAATGTGTCAGAATTTTCAAAAGCATTATGTTCGCATTTTCTTTGTAGACATTGCAAAGAATCTCTAAATTGATAGCCAGGAATAGTCATCTTGCCTTGAAAGCCGCTACAACATCACAATGTGACGTCACTAGCATAATTTTGACTAGGCGTAAAATCGAGACATTCAAGGAATCCTTCTTTTACTGATGCAAAATTACGACAAGGTCGTAGCAAGAAGATTTCTTGCTTGTGTAGCTAACATCGACGGAGCGTAAGTATCAACGTTTTTTTGATAAACGTCAATCTCTAAAAGTCGTATACACAAACCTAAGAGTATCTGTGTTAAACTTAATGTTAGATAATACTGGCACTAACAGATTAACACAAATTTTAGAAGATTTAAAACGCTAGCGTTGCGAACAATGGCTGGCGACGCGCTCAAAGTAGACGTCAATGATGCAACGTCAAATTTTTAGAGGATTTGTATGACCTTTTGCATGTGTGTGAGTTTGTACGACGAAAATAAGCATTGTGTAGTACACTAGGACTGTAGAAATCGCAATTAAACATTTTACGTCAATTTTTGTCGGACCACTCCATATTTAAGCTTACATAGTGACATTGTTCGCGTTAGTGTAGCGTTAGCTGTTGCGCCACAACACTCAAAGTTGTGGCGAAATGACAGGGGATCTACTGGCAAACAGAAAACATTTAAACAAGATTTTGGGGTCTTTTTGTATACGTCCAAAATGCGATTAACGCTATTTTGAGGCTGACGTTACTTCATGTGTTAACTGAGTCACTAGATTTGATTTTTTTGTGAAAAACATCGCTTTTGTCCTAAATAATAATTATAAATAACACAATTTTGCACAGCTTTTGATAGGCCACAAATATGCGCAACAGAAGAGTGGTGCGTTGTCATTGGACATGAGTATAACATACTGTATATGTCGGAGTTTCTTGGTGTTGTCATGGCGATCAATTAGCGTGTGTAATATTTCTTGAACTATAATTCTCATGCTGGAGATACAATGAAATTCTCAAGATAGGATGTAACTAACTTACTGTATATGTCTGAGTTTCTTGGTGTTGTCATGGCGATCAATTAACGTGTGTAATATTTCTTGAACTATAATTCTAATGCTGGGATCTTTTAACAGTGACATTCTCAAGATAGGATGTAACTAACTTACTGTATATGTCTGAGTTTCTTGGTGTTGTCATGGCGATCAATTAACGTGTGTAATATTTCTTGAACTATAATTCTCATGCTGGGATCTTTTAACAGTGACATTCTCAAGATAGGATGTAACTAACTTACTGTATATGTCTGAGTTTCTTGGTGTTGTCATGGCAATCAATTAGCCTGTGTAATATTTCTTGTACAATTATTCTCATGCTGGGATCTTTTAACAGTGACATTCTCAAGATAGGATGTAACTAACTTACTGTATATGTCTGAGTTTCTTGGTGTTGTCATGGCGATCAATTAGCGTGTGTAATATTTCTTGTACAATTATTCTCATGCTGGGATCTTTTAACAGTGACATTCTCAAGATAGGATGTAACTAACTTACTGTATATGTCTGAGTTTCTTGGTGTTGTCATGGCGATCAATCAGCGTATGTAATATTTCTTGAACTATAATTCTCATGCTGGGATCTTTTAACAGTGACATTCTCAAGATAGGATGTTACTAACTTACTGTATATGTCTGAGTTTCTTGGTGTTGTCATGGAGATCAATTAGTGTGTGCAATATTTCTTGAACTGAAATTCTCATGCTGGGATCTTTTAACAGTGACATTCTCAAGATAGGATGTAACTAACTTACTGTATATGTCTGAGTTTCTTGGTGTTGTCATGGCGATCAATTAGCTTGTGTAATATTCCTTGAACTATAATTCTCATGCTGGGATCTTTTAACAGTGACATTCTCAAGATAGGATGTAACTAACTTACTGTATATGTCTGAGTTTCTTG
This sequence comes from Loripinus fragilis, assembly GCA_964019695.1. NCBI lineage: Eukaryota > Metazoa > Mollusca > Bivalvia > Lucinida > Lucinidae > Loripinus > Loripinus fragilis. The sequence continues at coordinate 90,854,213 of OZ026518.1, forward strand.
GTGTTGTCATGGCGATCAATTAGCGTGTGTAATATTTCTTGGACTATTATTCTCATGCTGGGATCTTTTAACAGTGACATTCTCAAGATAGGGTGTAACTAACTTACTGTGTATGTCTGAGTTTCTTGGTGTTGTCATGGCGATCAATTAGCGTACGTAATATTTCTTGAACTATAATTCTCATGCTGGGATCTTTTAACAGTGACTTTCTCAAGATAGGATGTAACTAACTTACTGTATATGTCTGAGCTTCTTGGTGTTGTCATGGCGATCAATTAGCGTGTGTAATATTTCTTGAACTATAATTCTAATGCTGGGATCTTTTAACAGTGACATTCTCAAGATAGGATGTTACTAACTTACTGTATGTGTCTGAGTTTCTTGGTGTTGTCATGGCGATCAATTAGAGTGTGCAATATTTCTTGAACTATAATTCTCATGCTGGGATCTTTTAACAGTGACATTCTCAAGATAGGATGTAACTAACTTACTGTATATGTCTGAGTTTCTTGGTGTTGTCATGGCGATCAATTAGCGTGTGTAATATTTCTTGAACTATAATTCTCATGCTGGGATCTTTTAACAATGACATTCTCAAGATAGGATGTAGGAACTCTGGAGGAAAGGCATTTGACATAGACACCGTCTTGTATTTAGTTGCAACCTGTAATAAATAGAGGATATTCAAATGTTTTTGTTGAATATGTCTTTTATTTCACAAGTGAAGTGGACAATATTTATATTTCATGAGTGGCGAAGCCACGAATGTAATATAATTATTGTCAACATCACGAGTGAAATAAAGACATATTTAACAAAAAACATTTGAATTTTCCTTTTATTATCTACAAATTACCCATAATCTTTAAAGTAAAGAGTTGCTTCCCTTAGACCATATTGAGAAAATAGAAAAAAAGTAGTTCCAATCTTACGGTTTCTCTCCCGTGAAAATATCAAATCTTGTATTTTCACTGCTTTGAAAATACAAGTTTTTATATTTTCACGGCTGTGAATATATATGCATTATATTTAAACAATATTTTCCTGTATTTCATTACATAGTAGATAATAAGCAAGTTGTTTTTGTGACACTAACACAGTATAGGTTTTCTTTGGTCAGGAATATTCAAAATCTGTAGAAAATTAGTAAAATGTTACTTTTCCTAGATTCTACACATGATTTTAAAAATGTTGCCCAATTTCCTTGCAAATGCAATCAGCAGGGGATAAAAGTAACCAGTAGTTAGGAAAGAGTTAATATGTTTAGGTTTCTATCAATTTCAAATAAACTGTACAAGTTCCCTATTAATTAGCTAGATTTTTATAAGACTGTCAATTTTTTTGCATAGAGAGAGAGAGAGAGAGAGAGAGAGCGAGAGACAGAGAGAGAGAGAGAAGGACAGACAGACAGAGAGAGAGAGAGAGAGAGAGAGAGAGAGAGAGAGAGAGAGAGAGAGAGAGAGAGAGACATACAGACAGAGAGAGACATAACACATATGCATACATACAGAGAGAGACATGAAGACAGACAGGCAGACAGACAGACACAGAGAGAGACAGACATACAGACACAGAGAGAGACAGACAAACTGATAGACACATAACACATTTGCATACATACAGAGAGAGACATGGAGAAGACAGACAGACAGCCAGACAGACAGCCAGACAGACAGCCAGACACAGACAGACAGACAGATAGACAAAGAGAGACAGGCATACAGACACAGAATGAGACAGAGAGACAGACAAACTGATAGACACATAACACATTTGCATACATGTATCACAGTAAATATTTCGCGGAAATGTAGTACTGAGCATAATTTACCTTTAAAAGTGTTCTTAAAAGCATTGTCTGTAATTGTTCATCCATTTTCAATCTGTAAACAGAAAAGATTGTCAGTGATGAGATATATCAGCTGACACGTGAGATTTTGATACTTACGGTAAATGTTCTAAAATTTCGCACACTTTCTTTTTCCTGTTTACCAATAAAATGTTGGTTTTCAGGGCTGGAAGTCACAAAATGCTTGTCAGAATAGCAAACAGGGAAGACCCTGATCAGACTGCTTCTTCAGGAGCAGTCTGATCTGGGTCTGCACTGTTTGTCTGCGCCTTTTTAGGCAGGAAACTAGTATTAGAAATTTTTGGAAATTTACCGTATCGCATATGGGCCAAAGCCTCTTTTAAATGCCCATGCGGACGTATTCAGCAAGGCTATAGGTCTAAATTTAGCCTGAGTCTACATCCAAATAATTGTGTATATGAGCAACAAAGGCTCTAGCCATGCCCAAGCCTATGTTGCCCGACAATTAGTTTGTTATTTTTTTTGCTGATTTTTTTCAAAATTAACTTTTTCAACAACAAAAAACAGGAACAATGTCAAACAGTTTGGATACAGATCAGGCCCAATGTTATGTCTGGCCTGATCTGGGTCCAAGCTGTTTGCAAAGATCAGCAGTGGACTACAAAATTCACTGCTGGCAGACTAAGATTTAAAGCCCCATTCATGACTGCAACAGACAATGAATTTTGTGCAGAAAATGTATACCTTGTTATTAACTGGACTAATGGAGCCAGAAACATACACAATCAATTTTTTTTTTTAAAAAATGGAATGTTCAACTCTTGCAAAAATAGCCTAAACCAAAGGAAAATTCAAATTATTATTATCTTTTTTTTTATATAATGTTTGAACTCTTTGAATGCTGGGTAATTTTGCATGCTTTTTTGTCTTCTGCTGAATTTTTTATTATTTTTTTTTTCAAAATAAACTTTTTCAAAAATTTCTCAGCTTAAGTTGTCTGTTGCATATTTTTGCTAATATTATTTGAATTACAAGTTACAAAGTGCCTGACTGCAGATCCAGGGGTCGCAAGTTCTATGCCGGCCCTGTCCCATACTTTCGTGGAGATTGATCATAAAATTATTTCTATGGCCACTCTCCTCCCTTCTGCTGATTCAAGAAGGGTTGTTGTCAGTTACAAGCAAAAGTATGTGTACGAAGTACTAGTTAACTGCTTCGTCAAGCTTGCCAAGGAAAAGGTGTTGTTAGAAGAACTAACCATCCGACATGATCATAGCTATTGACTGGGGGTAAAGCATTGAATCAAACCCCCAAAAAATTTGACTTATATAAGTATGGGAACAAACAGTGTGGACCAGGAGCAGTCTGAGTGGGTCCAGATGATCTTTAAATTCAAACTTGACCTTTATTTAACAATGCTTTATCCTTCTGCAAACTTGTAATGATATTAATGCACCCCTTCAAAGTTTTTGAGCGAAAACCAAAAGTGAGGCAAACCCTATGTCAAAAAAGAGCCATAACACAGTCGAAACTTTACCGATGATCTCCAAATTGGAACTTGACCTGTATTTAACATTGCTTTACCTTTTTGTAAAAATTGTAAAATTTGAATGAAATTGATGCATCCCTTCAAAAGTTATTGATCGAAAAACAAAAGTGTCACAACGCAGACGACACTGACAAAGTGGACGGAGACATGATCCCTTTTGTCTGCCATGTTTTGCATGTGACACAAAAAGCTTACATTTCCAGGCCTTCAGATTTATGGTGGGCCCGGGTCATTGTCCCATGATTTCAAAATATGTTCCATCACTTTCCAAGGCAGTGTGCCCAGTGGACCCATTCTTTTTATCCCCCGACGAAGTCGGAGGGATATAGTTTTGGCGTCGTCCGTGCGTCCATTCCGTCCGTCCGGATTCATATCTTAGTACCTATTGGTCAGATTTAATTCATTCTTGGTACAAATGATTAGTACCATGGACTCTTGAAATCCTATAAGTTTGGTCAAAATCGACCTCTAAACACTTGAGTTATTGCCCTTGTTTAAGTATAGGCAATTATAAGGCAAAACCTATATTAGCTTTTTTGTGTGATGATCTTCACATTTCATCAAAGCTATTATATTTAACAACTTCTCGCTATAGACCATGATTGCCAAGTGCCTGTAGATAAGAATGGCAGTGTCAAAGTTTTACCCCACCCCCTTTGACCCCACCTAAGGGGTCAAAGGTCAAATATTTAAATTTTGCAATAACTAAGGCAATAATTAATATTTTTTGCTGAAATTTTGCATGCAGGCAGAGCAGCAATAGATATGAAACATATCAAACGGGATTTTAGCTTGAAGGCCTGATTCCGAGCCCCTTTGGTAGACTTAGGGGGTGGGGCAGAGGCCAAAATTAAACTTTTTCAGAATATGGTCATGTTGCATATCAAATTAAAGCTGACGACGCTGGCAGCAACATGGTAGCAAATATTTTGCCCACAGACACACCCTCGACCCAGGAGCACCATGAAAGCAAGTGTGCTGTCATTTCACACACCAACAACCCCTGGGGCGGGATCAAAGGGTCATTTTTGTTCTTTATTAAAGTGGTCATGTTGCATATCAAAGTAAAGTGGAAGAAGTGTAGACCTACATGCAAGGTAACACTTTGAATTTACACACAATCTTGACCTCTGAGGTTGGGTTTAAAGGTCAGATATTGAAATTGTGCAGATGTAAGTATATTTTTTATTGAACTAAGCACTAAAACATACTTGACAGGCATTTGTTATGATCTGAATGATACTGTAGGTGAACTAAGGGTTAGATAAATGAGATTTATGTTTTGTGATTTACATGTTTCTCTCAAATAACCCTTCGTCGGGGGATATAAATTCGTCGAATTTGCCTTGTTAGTTGTGAAATCTCACTTTAATAAAAATATTCATCTTACAGCTAGTCTACGAACTCCACAAAACAGAAAGTACATGTAGGTAGTCAATACAGTAAAACATGCCTTAAGCAGCCACAAAAGAAAGAAAAAACAAAGATCTTAATAACAAATGATAGCTAAATGAAGGCCAAAAGTATTGCAGAATGCTCCCCTTGGAGCATTCTGCAATAATTTTGACCTGCATTAAGAGATAATTGGTCTTCTTTATTGAGTGGCCGCTTAAGACAGGGTTTACTGTATAATCAGCAGACAATAAACATTTATGCATACAAGTGTCTGTGTCAGAGCATAGGTAAAGTATACTACCCAAATGTCAACTGTGGTTAGTTTGATATGGATGGGCCCATCATTTCAGAAAATGACCATCCATTTTTGGCTCCATGGGTCACTTCGTCCCATCAATCTTGAAGAAAATCTGAAGCCCTGCATTTAAGAAAATACAAAAGCAGATGGCTTTTGTTGTGATTGGCTTACCCAAAATCTTCTTCACTAGTGAATTGTGGGAATTTTCCCATTATAAACATCATTATCTCAATCTTTTGGTAGTCTGGTAGACAGTTGGCAAATTCACCTTTAATAGAACACAAAAGAAAATGGAACAACAAAATATGGAACTGACGTCTGCTGCATATTTTAGATGGTGCCTTACGGGGTTAAATTTTCAGATTTTAATGCTGCTGGAATTGTTTTTATTACAAACATCATACACCCCATATATGGATACAGGAAATGCAAGCATGGTTTTCCCTGACTTTCTGTATTGAATACTAGACTCCCAAACCCCTGCCCCCCACCTCCATAAACTTGGGATTTTTATTAAATACCATGCATGGATCCAGAAAGTTTTGTCAGAGGGGGTCCAACTTTGTCTCATTTTTTTATTAGTTTATGAGAGGATCCAAATACCACATAAGCGGGTCATCATCGGGCCGCCAGCGAAACGCCATTTAAATGGTGTTTCGCTGGTGTGCAGATGATGGCCCAACATTGAATGCTGGCTTGGTAGCTTTATGAATTTTCAGGGGATCCGGACAAGTATTGCTAAGAAACCCTATATTTTTGTGATTTTTCAGGGAGGGGAGTCCGGATCCCCCGTCCCCCCTCTAGATTCCCGTATGAGCTATTCAGTTTTTCATTAAAAAAAATAGTTTTTTTTAAGATTCAAAATATCTACTTGCAAATGGCAATCCAATCCTTGCGATAAAATAGTATCCTTGTTCTCATATTATCATCAGTTCTCATGTTCTCGTCCACCTCGACGTTCTTGTATAACTGAGCATCAAACAGCATTCTTTTCATTAAATGAAAAAAGTCAATAAGCAATGCTTATTAGATACCCCCCGCACAGTAAGAGTCAGTGAAAAAACTTAGTTTTGGCAAGTGTTTTTTTGCCAAGTAATAGTTCAAACCAACAGACCCTATTTTTGAAAAAAAGATTTCAGTAGAATCTGTGAAAACAAGATTTCAGTAGAATCTGTGCAAATCAACTTAAAGCTTGCAATCTGGAACATTTGGTTAAGATCAAATACACAAAATTATTCACACCTGAAAGCTCTATATATCAAAGCTTATATCAGAAAAATATACTAAGTTCTAATAGATGTCATTTTATAAAAAATTATTTTTTCCGTTTCAAACTCCTTTATGCATATGTTCAATGTGTCTATATTGTATAGGCAACATATCAAATTGCTCCATCAAAAGCTGTGGTAGGAGTCGATCGGCCCATGAAGGCACCATCTATGCATATACAAAAGCCTTGTTAGGGGAAATTGTCTAAGTTCCAACAGCTGTCATTTTGTCAAAAATTATTTTTTCCAAATCAAACTTCTTCATGCATATGTTCAATATGTCTATATTGTAGCTGCAAAATATCAAATAGCTCCATCAAAAGCTGTGGTAGGAGTGGATCGGCCCATAAAGGCACTATCATGCATATACAAAAGCCATATAAGTGAAAAATTGTCTAAGTTCTCACAGCTGTCATTTTGTCAAAAAATATTTATTCCAAACCAAACTCCTTCATTCATATGTTCAATGTGTCTTTATTGTATAGGCAAAGTATCAAATTGCTCCATCAAAAGCTGTGGTAGAAGTTGATCGGCTCATGAAGGCACCATCTATGCATATACAAAAGCCTTATTAGGGAAAAATTGTCGAAGTTCTCACGGATGTAATTTTGTCAAAAATTATTTTTTCTGAACCAAACTCCTTCATGCATATGTTCAATGTGTCTACATTGTATAGGAAAAGTATCAAATTGTTCCTTCAAAAGCTGTGGTAGGAGTTGATCGGCCCATGTATGGCCTATAATAGCTAGCATAAGCATAAAACCCTATACAAAAAGCCATTTAGAACTACAAAGGGAAATAACTCTACGGTAATAGAATTGGCCCCTAGCCCTTACTTGTTTTTTTTTTAAAGTATATGTCTCGCATATATGAATATGTTTGCAAGGTTTGATGAAAATCCAGCGATGACTCTTGAAGATATTAAGGAAACAAAGCGTTACGGACGGACGGACGCACGCACGCACGGACAGCGTGAAAACAGTATACCTACCACAAACAAAGTTTGCGGGGATGTATAAAACAAAGTTTGCGGGGGTATAAAACCCTATACAAAAAGCCATTTAGAACTACAAAGGGAAATATCTCTAATAGAATTGGCCCCTAGCCCTTACTTTTTTGTTTAAAGTATTTGTCTCCCATATATGAATATGTTTGCAAGGCTTGATGAAAATCCAGCAATGACTCTTGAAGATATTAAGGAAACAAAGCGTTACGGACGGACCGACGGACGGACGCACGGACAATGTGAAAACAGTATACCCACCACAAACAAAGTTTGCGGGGGGTATAAAAATTGTTCTGGTGACATCAACAAAGAGAATCACTCATACTGACAGTAAATTCTGCAGCGGAGGTGGTAAAATTCAGGAAAGATGTTTTTAAAGAAAATGGCTGCAGACAAAACTGAAATCAGTGACCTACATTTTACTGTTTGGCATGTTGGTGGATCAGTGGATTAATGTTAGTGACTGAGGTACATGTAGTAAAAAAAGGAATGGTGTGGATTAAGCTTAGGTTGAGGTGGCTGGGTTGGGAAGCTTTTTGTTGTTCCATGGTCTTATAGTATTGAATAAATCCATTAACTTTTATTATCTTAAATTCATTGACTTTAATTCAATTGTTGTTATCTAGAGATATTATTCTTAACAAAAATATATTAACAAATTCTGTGGATTCTCACATAAAAATATTTAAGAAAAAATAACCATTTTCATTTGAAAAAAATCGTCTCCAACTCCTGTCTTCTCAAAAGCAACAATAAAAGATACAAACCTATAGTATTGACTAAATCCTCTTCAAATTTCTTCTCTAAAGTCCTTTGGCTCTCGTTTGAGCTTTTGTTATCTAGTGATATTCGTAAATGTTTTACGAGGTTGTTGAACACATCTAACACTGAAGGTCCTGCAATTAGGAAAACAAAGACTTTATAACCCTATTTTTCCCAGATAGTTTCCCAGGAACTGGGAAACTATCAGCTTCCTGGGAAACTATCTGCAGTCTAAATATCAAATCAGGATTAACCCTTTACTCCATAATAACGCCTTTTGACGCCTTTGATATATCATGTATTTGAAAATATTATGGAAAATGGAGCATTTGCTCTTTTGGAGCCATTTTCCATAATATTTTCAAAAGTATTCATAACTTAATTTAAATTTTTCTTGATATTTTTTCAATGTTGTCTAAAAATAGAAAATGATGTCATGATCTAAAAATAGCCTATGAAGTAAAGGGTTTAGTAAGTAAGTTTGGGGTCCATAATAATGCACCATGTTATAAGTGAATTGTGTTATAAAGGTCATTTTCCTATAATTCTTTAGTAAAATTACATGGTAAAAAAATTTGGGAGCCACAGCAGGACCATATTATATCTAAATCTGTGTTATAATGAGGTGTGTTATAAAGTGACTGTACTGAGGTTATCACATAGCACCAGAAGTCAGTTGATCTAGATCTACAATGAATTCAAAACAGGATATACCCAGGTTTAACATGATAGTGGGAGGGGATGGTAATTAGACTATTGATGAACCAAAAGAACAGAGTAAACGCTGACACAGAGTTACAAGATCTCATAGGTTCATTTATTAAAGCAAAATTGATTGTAAAATTGTAAAATATTTTCTTACCCGGCCATTCAAACATGTGTTTTAGGTACTCAAAAGAACCATCTCATTGAGATGGTTCTTTTGAGTACCCACAACATATGTTTTGGAGAGAAGAAACATCATTTTCAAATACGAACCTGGGGCCTGGGGGTTAATTAGAATAATGATGGTTCAAAGGAAAAGAGGACCCTGAAACGCTCACCTGACATCGAGTCCCTATAACATAGGTCCAGTGTAAAATTGTCATTTTCTTCTTATCTATCAATTTAAACATGTTCTAAATGTGAACCTCAAACACCCATCTCCTCCCTCCTCCCTGTATAGGGGGGATATCCCATCCCACACCTTGTCAATTAGCATCTTGAAACCTGCCCTTTCCAAATTCAAGCTGGAGCACTGTAAAAGCCGAGTACTTTTCAAGGTCTGTCAAATTTTTCAAGGCAGGACTATACAAGAAAGGCCTCCATTTTCAAGTTCTTTTCAAGCCTATATAAACCCCATTACCTATAGATCCTCCTGCTGCTATGAGAACTGACTCAAATAAGACGGCGAGAATGGCTGATTTTATCTTTGGATCACTTCTAACAAGGCTGAAAATGTATTACCTATAGATCCTCCTGCTGCTATGAGAACTGACTCAAATAAGACGGCGAGAATGGCTGATTTAATCTTTGGATCACTTCTAACAAGACTGAAAATGTATTACCTATAGATCCTCCAGCAGCTATGAGAACTGACTCAAATAAGACAGTGAGATTGGCTGATTTTAGCTTCTGATCAATTCTAACATGACTGAAAATGAATTACCTATAGATCCTCCAGCAGCTATGAGAACTGACTCAAATAAGACAGCGAGAATGGCTGATTTTATCTTTGGATCACTTCTTACATGGCTGAAAATGTATTACCTATAGATCCTCCGGCAGCTATGAGAACTGACTCAAATAAGACAGCGAGAATGGCTGATTTTATCTTCGGATCACTTCTAACATGGCTGCAAATGTATTACCTATAGATCCTCCGGCAGCTATGAGAACTGACTCAAATAAGACGGCGAGAATGGCTGATTTTATCTTCGGATCACTTCTAACATGGCTGAAAATGTATTACCTATAGATCCTCCTGCAGCTATGAGAACTGACTCAAATAAGACAGCGAGAATGGCTGATTTTATCTTTGGATCACTTCTAACATGGCTGAAAATGTATTACCTATAGATCCTCCGGCAGCTATGAGAACTGACTCAAATTAGACAGCGAGAATGGCTGATTTTATCTTTGGATCAATTCTAGTATTACCTATAGATCCTCCAGCAGCTATGAGAACTGACTCAAATAATACAGCTAGAATGGCTGATTTTATCTTTGGATCACTTCTAACATGGCTGAAAATGTATTACCTATAGATCCTCCGGCAGCTATGAGAACTGACTCAAATTAGACAGCGAGAATGGCTGATTTTATCTTTGGATCAATTCTAGTATTACCTATAGATCCTCCAGCAGCTATGAGAACTGACTCAAATAATACAGCTAGAATGGCTGATTTTATCTTTGGATCACTTCTAACATGGCTGTCGAGATGAGTCATCAGTGCCTGCACAGCTAGGTAGGCATATTGTTGCTGAAACACATAACAGGACAGCAAATAAGTCGGTACAGTGAAACCTATCTTAAGGGACCACTCAAAAATAGACAAAACAAAGGTCTGAAAGCAATCTGGTATCTTAATGCAAGTCAAAAGTACTGCAGAATGCTCCATGGGAGCATTCTGCAATACTTTTCACCTGCATTAAGCAATTATCCGTCTAGAAAACCTATTTTTTGGTCTATTTTGAGTGGCCGCTTAAGACAGGTTTTATATTTTAGCCAGTGTCCAACAAAAGGTACATTTGATACGTGTGTCCATCAAAGACTCTGATCAACCTGGGAATCTACACAGTCTGATTAGAGTCTTCAATAGACACTCTATGGGTGGCCGAGGTACTAATGATTCTTCATACAGACAGCAAAGACTCTGCATAGGGCCATTTAAGCAAAATATTTCAGCTTAAAATTGTGATAAAAGAACATATCAAATTGAATCACTGAGGATATAAAACTGGCAACAATGTTGGTTTGATGATGTTTTTGTGCTGAAATATGTTCATTTATGTTTTTTTATGATTTTACTTCATTTTTGTAGGTTTTCATAAATATTCATAAATATGCAAATTAGATTATTTACAAATCTGACCACAGGAAGATAGACATGTCTCTAAGCTTTAATTTGAAACCAATTTTAGTGCTCTAGGATAAATAGAAACCTAGATATGATTGAATTTGTAGGCCTACCCCCCAATCTCGAGAATCATATAAGAGGTTGCCATGGAAACCATGCATTTTCATGTAGCCCATACCAAATTTCTTTTGGGGAGAACTTCGTTTCACATTCTGAGGGTCCCACTGAACTATTTGGCATGAATTTAAAAGGCCCTAGGAGTGCAGGATAGATCATACCATAACCCCTTCCCTAGGCTTATAGTTTTTACGCAAATTTCCCTAAGTTTTTTTAAGTTTTCATGCATTTTCATGAATATTAAATGAGATAATATTCATATAGGACCACTGGATGATTGGACCTGTCAAATTGTAACATTGATTATATTAAAACATGCAAAACTGACAATATTGGGATGAAATCAGCCTATTTATATTTGTATTGATTTTCCCTAATTTTTTAGCGTTTTCATTAATATTCATGAATATGCAAATTATGCAAATATGGTAAGTTGCATATTTGACCATGGAATGAAAGGCCTATGTCTTAGCTTTATTTTAGTTCAAATTTTAGTAATCTACAACTAAAAGCAGCTGAGATATTATTGATCTTGTACGTATACCCCCATTCGTGAACCACATTTTTAATGTTTTCATAAATATTAATGAATATACAAATTAGATAATTTGCATATGCGACAAGGGGATAATAGGCCTATGTCTAAGCTTTAATTTGGTATTAAGTTTAGTAGTCTATGATAAGTAACAGCTGAGCTATGAGTAATTTTGTAGGCAGACCCCCCCTTCTCAAATTCGCTATGGGTTGCCATAGAAACCATGCAATTTCACATAGCCCAAACCAAATATTTTTTGAGGACACCTTCGTTTCCCATCCAGGGGGTCCCAATGAACAATTTGGCACCCATGAAAAATTGTCCTGGGGGGGGGGGTGCAAGGTAACCTAAATTGGATGCCGGGGTAATACCAAGCCATACAATTTGCTGTGCCCTGTTTCATTTACACTTTCAATGTATTTCTTATATGAACCTTAACTTGAAATGAGTAAAGTGAAATTAAGCTGGTGATTTACATTTTTAAGCAGATCCATATATTGAGCAAGCAGATTTTTTATACAAAAGAGTGGAGGAACATTATGCAAAAGCGCATATTTTCAGCTCATTTAAATGGATGTTGCCCCCTGTTCACGGATAAGGAGCTAGAAGAAAGATTTTGAACAGGATATACTTTTTACTGTCATGTCATATTTATATATGTACATAATAGCACTTAGTCCAATGCACATACTCTACTGGGTACACATTCAAAATACCGAGTGCACAGACTTTGTGACCTAACCCATTAACGTTATGGGTATGGATAATTTCACCAGGTGTATATTTTGCATAGTCCTAAGAATGAACTCATTTTACTCTCTCTGCCTTTCGACAATGTGCAGCTATTAAGTTAGTTCCTCTGATTTTCACATCCGTCATGGCTTGTAATATTTACTTGTCTTACCCTAGTATTTAATAGTTGATTGGGAGCGCATATGTGGATTATCATAATCTGCTCTTTCATGTGTATGGGTCGCCGCTCATTTTATACTCGGCATGATTTCTTCTCAAACTTAATTTGTGATGTCATAAGTGGTATTGATATATTCACGCCTAATGATTTCATTTATATGAAACATTCAATTTATTTGTTTGTTTGTTTGATTTGAATCTTTACGTCAACAATCTTTCAGTTATATAGGGACGGATCTTCCTGGGTTGAACCAGTACTAAGCTAGGATAAACATTCAATTTACATCATATGGGCCACATCACAAGAAAACCTGTCTTCCGAGTTTGTAACCAAAAAAGGCTCAAACCAGTCTGCTCACCAAGAGAGGCTAGCCAGAATACCCAAATTTTGCAATTAGCAAGTTTAACTCATTGCCTACTTGTGTTGTCTGCTCATAATCATTGCAAACAGATTGGACCCGGGTCAGGCCCGACAAAACGTCGGGCCTGATCTGGATCCAAACTGTTTGACACGCAGATGATATTCCTGAAAGAAATTTTCGAAAAAGTTGATTTTGAAAAAAAAACAGCAGACAACAAAAAAGCATGAAAAATTCCCAGGGGGCAAAGAGTTAATTATCATCCAATATGGAAATGTTGTTTGGACTATATCTTTGCTGTTTGCATGCAACAAAATAGAGGATCTTACATGAGTGCTCCTGTTTTATTGAATTTATTAAGCAATTTGAGCAAAAAGAGATAAAATATGAGGCTTGCTGAGCATTTTAACTCTTTTTCGCAATGAGTTTAATAAATTCAATAATACAGGAGTGTGAATATTAGATTCTTATTATCATATGACCGTAAAACTACCTTGAAATCAAGTTTTTGGCGTGAAAAGGCTAAGAGTTTTGCCATTACAGATGTCAATATATAACTTTACCAAAATCTGCAAAACCAGTAGTGGTTTATCGATTTTATTGCATGGCTTTATTTCACTCCCAGATGCGACGTCATAATAATGAGCCGAAACATGAGATTTCCAACAATGTGGTATGTGCAACCAGCAAAGGCTCAGACCAGCCTGCGCATATGCGCAGTCTGATCAGAGCCTTTGCTGGTCACTTGAATATTCCATGATTCTTAGGCTACTGACTGAACACCATTTGCATTTTCTAAGTTTAAAAAGAGGCTGCACAGGCTAGTCTGAGTCTACACTTGCCAAAATGCCACATTGTTGGAAGTCACATGTCACGACTCAAATTAGGTTTTCTGGTGAGGGGCCCCATAAAGCAATCAATATTTTTATGTCTTACTTACAGGTACTGAATACATTACAATCTTGAAACACTTTATCACAAATGTTGGTGGAGTCCATAAACTGTGATGATCCATGTGACTGAAAAAAGAACAAAATCTTCAAGTATTGGCTTTCACAAAAAACTTAGTCTACAAATAGCATGTAGTAAAGTGTTTTTTACCTGAACGATTGGCTCTATTTTGTGCTATATCTAAAGACTATCCAGGTTTTCCATGATTTCCAGAGCTCTTGGTTTGTAACCAAGTTAGGATATGTATGTCAAACAGTTTGGATCCAGATCAGGCCCAACGTTTTGTCGGGCCTGATCTGGGGCCAATCTGTTTGCAAGGGTTATAAGCAGATGACACTAGTAGGCTTGCTAATTGCAAAATTTCGGTATTCTGTCTTACCTCTGAAAATTTGCTGTTATACCAGGAAGAAAGCTGCTACCTGACTGTTTCAGACAACTTTGATAAAGCTTACCATATGAGCCGTGGCATGAGATTTCCAACAATAAGGTATGTGCAACCAGCAAAGGTTCAGATCAGCCAGCGCATACACAGTCTGATCAGAGCATTTGCTAGTAGCTTGAATATTCTATGACTATTAAGCTACCGATCGAATATCATTTGGAGTTTTAAGCTTAAAAGGAGGCTGCACAGGCTAGTCTGAATCTACACTTGTCAAAATACGACGTTGTTAGAAATCACATGTTGTGGCTCAAATGCTTGGAGAATGTCATAACTGGCCTCCTGAGGAAAATATCAAATTAAAAAAAAATAGCAAACCAGTTTCTGGAGGTCAAATTTTTTTGACAGGTGTTTTGTATTGACTTCCAGACAGCTAAAAATAGGCATAAGTGAGAAGTTGAAAAAAATTAAATGTACATTATTTTTATCCTTTTAATATAAATGTGAGTGTTCAGAGAAAGTTTTCATGTCAACATGTTTGTAACAGTAATTTATCAGAGAAATAAAAACCAAGCATGAAAATCTTCTCACAAAACCTTTCTGACCTTAGTCACTTTCTATGAAATGCAAAGTAAGAAAGGCGACAAAGATCAGGAATTGATACAATCAAGTACCACAACTGACCCAGAATACCACATGGGAAAGTGACAAAAATACAATTAAACATCACTAACAAGAGCCAAGAGGTCAGCCTTTTCCAAGCCGGTGACCACAAGGCAGTAATGAACAGACGCGAAAGCATGACAAACACAAAACATAAATAACACAAATGATCCACAAAAGAAGTACCCCCTTGGAACGGTCATGGCGCCAAACTCACCCTTAGTTCAGATGTGGATCAAGACACATAGATGTTTGGTTTGCATGAAAGACCCCTAACTAATCCATGCATCATCTCCTAGAACACAGTGTTAGATTTAGGCTTGATTTCTATTGCGTCCCTGGGACCCAGGGCATCAACAAAAGTTGAGTCCCATGTAAATTTTACTGAGTCCCAGAAAGTTTCCCAACCTAATTTTTTTTTTGCAATATTAAACTTAGAGAAGTTAGCTAAAACTATCAATTAACTTTAATCTCAAACAGTTTCAGTTTACACTAAGTGATTGACGATCAATTAAAAAAGCAAGAATGAAGCAGACTTAGCAGTGATGTAGTCTTTGACTATTAAACTTTTTCGCTTTTAAAAAGTCTTTACTTGACGCTCTAGACCAAGATTATTTTACTTGTGCCTGTTGAAAATCGCTGAACCTGTCTGTGAACGCATTTTTAAATGGATAAAACATCGAATTGTGATAGTATTGGCTTCAGAATACACTTTATTAAGTTATTTAAATGTTTCTAGTGTGATTCCTCGAGACAAACGCCATTTTTACCCAGCAAATCGATTTTGGAAAAACCGTAAATCATTATTTATAGCTGAGCCTCATTCTGATTTCAACAGTTGCTATGAACAACGGATGTCGGAAAACCACAACTGACTTACTATTTATAGCAGTCTCTTTGTGATTTTGAAGCGTTGCAAAGTACAAAAGACCGATATTCAAGGGTTTTAACTCTCTTCAGTATTGAGCTGGCTTAAATGTGTTGAAAGTCGACTGCTTCTGATCGTGCGTTCCATGGACGCAAGCTACTCGTCTTTTTTGCGTACCAACTATTTTCGTTGCGTATTTAGATATTATTACGGCGTAAACGCGAACACTGGAACATATAAATCAAGATAGCCTGAAATTCCTGAATAATCATGAAAACTTTCACCCATGTAATAATGATGTTACACCGCTGGATTTAATGGAAATCATAAGTTATGTGTGCTTATGATGGCATGTTGGCTTATCAGATCCCATACTGTAAGTATGTTAGCTTATCTAGAGCTTTTACAGTCACACTTACACAAGTACTGGCTTTAAAATGGCTTTGATATTTCCAAATGAGGCTCGACAAATGAGGTCCCTAAATACAGTCTCGGCCACCTGGGCGGGGTGGTCCTCTTCTTTCAGGCTCTCAAGGTCAATAGGTACAAATCTGAAACAATGTCAACATGTAGTAACACATTAATTCTTTTTTGGTTGATAATTTGATAATTTTTGCAATCAGTTTGGAAAGAAAGTCAAGGTTATCAGGTCAAATTGCATGATCAAAGATTATGTCAAGGACTATAACTATGCAAGGTTTGACACTATCACCTATCACTACTCTGGAGAAACACACCTTATTGCAAATTGTTGACAGACGGACTGATGGAAATTTGAACTCCCATGACAAAAAGATACTATGGTTCCACAGATTTTTCATATACAAAATTCATGTTAAACTTAAAGGTTTCTGAAACTTCCAACTAACAGAGTTTCATGGAGTATATTCAAACACTGCATACGTTGATTACATGGCATCTGATAAAGGCCTACACTGTTTATAAGAACCTTCTCAGGAGTGTACAGGTATTTGTTTGAAGGAAAGAAAGCACTTTAGTTCTTCTTTGTCACAATCAAATCACAGGAAAAAAATCCATGAAATAACATTAATCAACTCTTTGCCTACTAGTGCCATCTGCTGATAACCTTTGCAAACAGCTTGGACCCAGACCCAGTTTGAAATCAGACTGTTTGAAACTGTGAGGGTACTCCTGATTTTTTTTTTTAAAATTCATGCAAAATTACCCAATAGGCAAAAGAGTTAAATGTATTAAGTATACATATGAGCCATCTCACGAGATTTTGGTACATCATTACACAGGTTACTAGCAAAGACTCATACAAGCCATCTCATAAGAGAAGTCTCAGCAGAAATTTCATTGTTTGCTGTCCCTTACAGGGATGGAAAATCCTTTAAATTTCTACTCGTCCTACATCACCATATGTATTGGTAAATTCAATAGTTAACATTGGAAACAGTCAAAATTTCTACTCATCCTACAGCATATGGCACTGGCGAGTAGACAATTGGATTTTTCCAGCCCTTACCTTAGTTTGGCACTAGATACAGGTTTAGACCAAAATTACACATCTAGCCTCAAAGGATAGCTGTGCAGGCACTTTTCAATAATGTCTTTGCAACTTTGCATTTACCCTTTTCCTGCCAATATTTAGACCCTGAAAATGTCTTCTGCTTATATTACGTCTGCTGCATATACTCAAATGCACTCGAGAATAGTCAATAATTTTACTGAGGAATCAAACACTATGTGACCCTGATCAGACTGCTCCCTGAGGGAGCAGTCTGATCTGGGTCCATATTGTTTGCAATATAGGCTACCAAAGTACATAAGCAGACAAGAGAGCAGACTACAATTGTCGTGAATGGCAGGAAAAGTGTAAAAGAACTATTTTTTCATGGTCTGATCCAAATGGTCACTTTTGTGGGGAACACTCAGTTTTCTTCTTGCATATTGTAGAGTAAGATGTAAGAGCAGACGGCAATTGTCTTGAATGTCAGGAAAAGGAGTAAAAGAACTATTTTTTCATGGTCTGATCCAAATGGTCACTTTTGTGTGGAATACTCACCTTACTTCTAGCATATTGTACAGTAAGATGAAAGTCATAAGAGCAGACGACAATTGTCGTAAATGGCGGGAAAATGGTTTAGAACTTTTGACTCATGAGCTGATTCAAATGTTGTGTGGCCCACTCACCCTTTTCTTGCATCTTATAGACTTTAACACACCTCGCCTATAGAGTCAATGCTAAAAAATGTGATATACATATAGTCACAGTTTTGAAAGTGAGTGGAAAGCTCGCACTAGCTGACGTTTATTGTTACTGCAAAATGACATCAGTTGTGGGGTTGACTGTGTAACATCGTTTTTACACTTGAAAGACACTACATATTCATGTAAACGTATGCGTCACAGTCCCACTATTGGCAGGATTTCTTCAATGCAATGGCGGAAAATTGGAAGAAAGTGAAGACTTCAAATCTGTTTTCATTGTTTATTGTGTTTTAGAAATCGAAATATATCAGCTCTAATGCGTGAATTGTTGAGTAATAATTCACTGTTTGTCGGTCAGTTGATCGGAAGATAAATCACTCGCGCTGCGTGCTCCTGATTTGATCTTCTTTACAACTGACCTCCAAACAGTGAATTATTATACAACAATTCACTGCTAGAGCTGATCTATTTCTTAAGTAAAATGAAAGTCATAAGAGCAGACGACAATTGTCGTGAAAGGTGGGAAAATAGTTAAGAATCATTTCTCATGGAGTGACCAAAAATAATGTTTTTGTGTGACCCACTTACCTTTCTTCTTGCATATTGTAGAGTAAGGAAGGAACTATTTTATCCATGTGAACAGGCTCCCAGATATTCACCTGCAGATCATCACTCACTGTTTTACGCACCACTCCCTGTAAACCCCGTAGACCAGCTGTTCTGATTCTACAATGTAAGATTCAATCACAGTTTAATAAACTTTAACCCTTAATGCGCCAATCGCAACAAAATTCGTCTGCTTTTCTCGCCTGCTGAAATATTTAAGAAGCCTCTATGGCAAACAGTGTGGACCCAGGTCAGACTGCTCCTATAGGAGCAGTCTGTTCTGGGTCCAGACTGGTTGCTTCTATACTTAATTTGTCAGTAATGTTAGGCAATTATTTGCAGCAGATGACTTCAGCAGACAACATTTTCTGATGCATTTTTTTCTTGGCGCTTTAAGGGTTAATTGCCTCCTTTGTAGAAATTCATGCCTCACCTTACAATTGTTGCATCATTAAGTCAAATTAACTGTGTGTACTAATTTGACTAACTGAAGGCTGCAATAAATGTTGGACAAATACACTTCATCCATTAGATTGCTTTTTTTCGAAGGGTCGCTAGTATAAAACTCAGCAGAAGCACTGTGAGCAAGGTACTTTATCCTCTACTTAGTACTATTCAACCAAGGAAGACAGGAAAACGTCCCAATCTGACTGAAAAATTGTTGACTTGGACATAAATCATCAACACAAATGATATTTCTTTTCATTTTCATTGCTTATCATAGAATAGAAATTGGTAAGTTAGCTGTATGAGTACAGCTCTTGCATCTTGATAGAATCCATTTAACCCTTTACTCCATACTACTAATGTTTTTCTTCTTTATCTACATATTAGACCTTTTGATGCCTTTTAAATATCATGCACAGTATTTGAAAATATTATGGAAAATGGAGGATTTGCTCTTTTGGAGCAAATGCTCCATTTTCCATAATATTTTCAAAAGAATTCAAAACTTAACTTAAATTTTTCTCGAATTTTTTCAATGTTGTCTAAAAGTAGAAAATGATGTCATGATCTAAAAATAGCCTATAGAGTAAAGGGTTAAATGCTTTCAAAGTTTCGGTTCCCATCCCAGTATTATGATTGCCTCTGTTACCATAGCACCCAGAATGTTTGTGTGACTGACTAGAATAAACCATGTGTAATGGTTATAATCATTAACCTTCATGGTTCTTAAGCTCAAATACTTATGGAATTATTCGAGGTTATAGAATTTACATAAAATTTAAAATAAATCTTTTCTACAATGTCAAACAAAAATAACAATTTGCATGCTGGGTAATTTTTCATACTTTTGCGTCATCTGCTGACTTTTTTCAAAATTATATTTTTCAAAAAATGATTTCAGGAACACTATGAGAGTGTCAAACTGTTTGGATCCAGATCAGGACCGACCAACTGGTTTGGAAAAAATATCAGCAGACGAAAAAAGTCGCCGCTAGCATGTAAGAGTGCATAATCTCCATATAACCACCGATACATATTTCAATTTCATGAACTTAGCATACATACTAGGTAGAGATATCACAGATTTTATGCCAATATTTTCTCCGGCTTGATTACCATAGCAACCATGGTTTTTGTCTGAATATAAACCATGTGCACTAATTGTGTTCTATCCACTCACTAACTTTCAAATGACCCAGCTAAAACACTTTTTAGATGCCTCTGGATCCAGATTTTGTATATTATTTTAACTGTTTCAGTTGCCAAGGCAACCAAATTTTTAAATCACCTTAAAAAATAATGTGTAGAATCTCCATATGTCCTATATTCAAATATCATGTTTCATGAACCTAGCATATTTGCTTTTTGAGTTCTTACAGGAACCACACCTTTTGGGAAAGTCCGCCACAATTCAAGAATCAAATCATGGCTCGGGTGTATGTAAGGAGCATTAGTAATTTTTACGCGTCATACTATGTACCAAAACGCTCCAAGTTGTTAGCCGGAACTGGCCTATGGAAAATTAGTTCTGTAGCATGTGGATTCAGCTCTATTAAAATTGATTATCCGAAAAGTTTAATCAGCAGAATAAATGAAGTTTATGTTTTTTTCAATAAAATATCGCTTTTATTGAAAAAACATTAACTTCATTTAAGCCGTTCGTTTTGCTATAATCTAACTTGTTATTGTGTTAACATGGTTTCTGTGATGTCAATGTCACGTTATATAACGTCAGTGTCACGTTATCACCCGTGTTATCAAAGTAGATCCTCAATGTACATCCGTTGTCTGTTTCCACGGAATTTCGCGGAATTGGCTGAGGCAGTTCCGATTGTTTTGTTTGTTTGATTTGATTCTTTACGTCCCATCAACGATCTTTCAGTTATAAAGGGATGGGTCTTTCTGTGTTGAACCAGTACTAAGCTAAGATTAATGGCAGTTCCGATTGGATCCAGACTTGCTCTGTGAGATGGACAGACAGATGGAGAGTAAAAATTGAGGACAAAAATATGACAGTAACCAACCTTGACTGTTGCAGTTGGGTACCAGTCCCACAATGGCACATGGAGCTAAACTTTGACACAAAGAAATCATATCTTCTGTGGTAGCTAGGTGTATCTTCTTCTATGTTGGCAAATTTTACAAACTGTCAATTTAAGAATATAGGGATCAAACATGTTTTTTTTATGCATTAACATCTGCTGGACCCCGAGGGAAGTGTTGAATCACCAGCCTGAAAGGGGAGGGTTTTAATGACTCTGAGGGGTCTAGCAGATGTTAGTGTATCAGAAAACCATGTTTGATCATTATTATTGCATAAAATCATTTTGTCACTTGAAAACTTTGGAAAAACGCTTCGAAAAGTTCATTTTTGTATTACTATAATGGCGCGCAAAAGCATGAAGGATTCGTAGGTTTTGAAAACGCCTGTTCTAGAGCAAAGACTTACGTCATCCTAACATCACTAAATAACATTCATTTCTGTGCACGTTACTGTTGATGACGTCAATTTTTGTGACGGCCTACTATTCATATAAGTAAAATACAAAAGCCATGCATCAACAGCACGTGAATTGCCTGATTAATACATTGGTTTTTGCCGGTTAAAACATGGCTGTTAATAGCATGCGGCATGGCTTTTTATGCAATAATACAATTGATTCAAAATCAATAAAAAAAAAGGGAATAACTTTAATAAGCTCTTCAGTCCACATGGATTTCTCTTCTTAACCCTTTATATTCGGGAAACCCCTAAACGAGTACTTTTGGAAACAGTGAAGACCCAGATGAAATGCAGCATCATGCTGCATTTCATCAGGGTCTAGACTGTTTGTAAAGGAAGGGCTCCAGATAAGAGGGGGTAAAGGGTATTTCAGCATTTACTTCTTGGAATTCAGCATTGAAAATTAAATTGAAGGGTAAAAATACCCTTTGCATTGGAGGTTTCAGTGCTGATATTCAATCTATGTGGTGAAATCTTTTATTCTTAGTAAGAAAAAAAACTAATTAAGGTCACTACTGACACCTGGGCAATTTTTTAAAAAAAAATAGATTTTCTTCATTTTCTGTTATTTACTGTTTCATTTTATTAATAATTATATAAAGCAATTTTAAAAAAATCACCGTTTATTGTTTGAGCTATGGCTCTCCAAAGACATGCATAATAGGTCATTTCTCCAAAAATGTTCAGGGTTAAAGTAAGAGATAAACAGGTCTATGCTATTGTAGCTGATGATTATGGAATATTGTGAATTATTGAATCAGAACAACTTAAGTTTACTTGAAATACAAGAATAGTTAATTCTATTACATATTTACTGACCACTTTTTACATTAAAAAGAATAGTCAAAAGTACTGCAATTTTACGTTTGATCACTACTATTAGAATATTTTAGGAAATAAAAAAAATAGATTTTTGTGAAACTTGTAAATCTTAAACATTAGTAACTAAGCTGAATCTGTGTGAAATATAAGCAATTTTCACCGTTTCAAAAGAGAGATGTGCCTTGAATACTACACCTACCCCCTGTAATGAACAATTTCAATTTTGTAACTTAAAAACTGCATAACAAGGAATAAATTTACTTTCAACATACCAAACATGTTTGTAATAATGAGTTGATACTATCCGTAAGTGTAGTAACTTTTTCTGAGAAGATCAACTTACAAATGAAGTTTTCCGTGACAAATAAATACATTCTGTTACCCCACCCACTGTTTTCAATTATTATCAACTCTGGCGAATGGAAAGAGTTAAAAATGGTTCAAACAGTAACAAACATACATTTTTGTTGCTGATATATTAAGACAATTAAAGAAGTCATCGAAATGTATCAATATTATAGGGTAATTCAATATTCTTTCAATCTTTTAGGGTTATTGATGCATTCATAAGGCATATTTTATTGATTTTTTCACCTTTAAATGCAAAATCAAGGGCAACAACTCATATTTGATGACAAAATTTTAGATCAGTTAAGTAAACAAACGTATAGATGTATCAACCAAGTATCTTGTATATGGTTTTACTGCAATCTGATCCTTAGTGAGCAAGTTATTGGAGAAAATTTGATTTTAGACCCATTTTCTATGTAAACATCAATATTAAGGGGCAATAGCTCATGTTCGAAAAAATAAAAATGTGACAGAAGCAAATTTTAATCTACAGTTTGACACAGTTATGGTTCAGAACAGCTTTCATCCCAATTTATAAAATAAGTTCTCAAGTTATTGAGCTTTTACTCACTTTACTCCAGTTTTCCCATACAAAACAATGGTAAACTAATAAACAGGGGCAGTAACTCTTGCTGACAATTTTAGATAGTTCAATGCATTATATTTGCACCCCTCATACCAATTCCACTGACGTCAGTAAGTTTCCGGTGATTACCGTAACAAATAGTGGTTATAAGGCCAAATGTGTTTAGTCATGCAAGAGTTGCGGCTATTGGTGTCAGTGGTGACCTTAATATACACAAATTGTATGGAAGTTTTCCTAAAAATGCAACATGTATTTGATACAAGCAACTTTTCTTTGAAATATGTAACAAGCAAATATTGTGTAATTGTACAAGGCTTTGTTTGATATTTTAAATATGGAGTAAAATACTCATTAAATTAAAAAGTAGGGGGTGAAATATCCATTGGTCCAAATCCTTATCTAGACCACTGTAAAGGTAAAAAAGATCTTCAGACAAAGAGACTCAACATATTTTAAGTATTAAAAGTATTAAAAATGTCAGGAACATCTTTTGAACATTTTTTGTGAGTTTACCAAATAGCTCTTAAAGGTTATGATATGACAAAGAAACGAAAGGACAATATGAGCAGGCCCCCAGATAAGAGTGTGTAACTGAATTTTTTTTTCTCAACCAAAACATGTTATAGGTACTCAATAGAACTATCTCAATGAGACGGTTCTTTTCAGCACCCAAAACACATGCGTAAACTGATGGATAAGAAAATAACCGCAGTGTTACACTCAAAATTTTGCTGGACTTTTTCAAAGTTGGGACGTTTCGCACTTGTGATTCAAATTTCATAAGTGAACAATCTACCTCAAAGCAATTAAGGATTGGAATCTAGATTTTTAGCTGACACTAGATGATGAAAAACATAAAGCTCTTCAATGAGTGCAAAGCCTGAAAGCCGTTTGTTTGTTTGATTTGATTCTTTATGTCCCATTAACAATCTTTCAGTTAAACAGGGACGGGTCTTCCTCGGTTGAACCAGTACTAAGCCAGGATAAATGTATCTTGCTCAAGGACCACAACACAGTGACGCCTGTAAGGGTTGAACCCGTGGCCCCTCAGTCTCGGGGAATGCCGAAGCAATACATTAGGCGCGTTGCTGAATTTCATATGAGGCTTACTTTTTGAGAAAACTTACCTCATCGTCATAAAGGATGAAACCGATCTCAAATCAAAACTAAATGCCTCTACTTTAATTTTGATTGGGTCGTACGTTCGAAAATTGGTAGCGTCATATCTAAAAAGGGGGAGATAACTCTATCCTTGCAAAAAAGGGAATTGTGAAGTACGAATTTCGAATCGATTTTTTGCAGTGTTAAAACATTATTTTTTCGTAAATTATTTTATTTTCTAAAATCAATTTAACTTTTATTTATTTATAAATCAAATTTGGCTCATTTTCTTCATTTGCAGATATAGCTAATGAGGGATAACTCTTACTACCCTATAAAATAGAACATTTCCCTCGATATCGTTTCTGATAATACCGTTATTTTTGGT
Source organism: Loripinus fragilis (assembly GCA_964019695.1). NCBI lineage: Eukaryota > Metazoa > Mollusca > Bivalvia > Lucinida > Lucinidae > Loripinus > Loripinus fragilis. Next base: position 90,879,124 of record OZ026518.1, read on the forward strand.
AAAAATGCGTAAAACTTGATCAATTCGACGAAACATATAAATTTGCTATTCAAAAACATGATTAACAGCATTCTTACATGTTTGACGGCTCGGAAAATCGCTTGCAAAGTTGCTACCCCCGTGTGAAAAATACTCTGTTTTCGTGCATTTCACCAATACATTTGATATACTATTAGGCGCAGTCTCTGAATGCTTTTGAGAGAATTTACCTCATCGTCCTAAAGGATGAAACTAGTCTTCAATTGAAGATAAATGTCTACACTTAATTTTTTGGGGGTCGCACACTCAGAAATTGGTAGCGCCATATTGAAAAAAGGGGAGATAACTTTATACTCGTAGAAAACAGAATCACGAAATACGAATTTTAAAAGTTTCAAGTATGGACTTATTTCTGAAGACAAAGGGTCTGACACATTTCTTCAAGGTAATTTGGTATGCTAAATCCGAAAACCAATGTTTGCAAGCCGAGAAATGGCATCTTATTGAGCTTATTTGCATGTTTTCAAGATGGCCGCCAAAATCATACAGAATCTTACATTGTTGTTCATTCATTGTTTGATGTACCTCGGAATAATTGTGGGGGTTCTGTGTTGGTCTTTGTTTTATAATGCATCTATTTGTGTTCTTTCTATTTTTGTTAACACCTTGACGAGGAAGAGAATGATAGTTGCTTTGCTTAAATTGTCTTCCTGGTGTCTTGTGACTGTAAGTGTTCTGTTCCTCTTCCTCACGATGCCGTGAGTTGATCTGCAGTAGTGATTGTGTTTTTCCTGTTTATACTCACTTACTTTTTGCGTATCTAGTGTCCAGCTATTGTAATGAATGTTTCATTCATAGCATTATTTTGGACTAGGTTCAAGCTTTTAAAGTGATAAACGAGAAACGAGTTTTGAGAATCAACAAGTAGCTTTGATTTAACTGTCGTCATAATGTCCTTTCTACTACCTAGCAATACTCACAAAATGTGTTACACTATCTATATATCAAAAGTAAAAGCATTTAAATTTCTTAGTACCCAATGGTCGAATTAGACCAGCCTTGCGTCCTCAGGACAACTTCTCATGGGCGTCAAATTGTTTTGTGGGACCGCCTTCAATAGGTAAAAGTATTGCCCTCAAAATAACCCCATTTGAGCAATGTGAAATTGTGTGGTTTCCATGGCAACAAACAATGCGCTTCAAAACAGTTGGGTATGTCCCTACAAATTACTTATATCTCAGCAGAAACTCATCCTAAAGTACTAACTCGATAAAAGACAAAAGTAAGACATAGCAGCTTCATTCAGCGGTAAAGTATGCTAGTGAGCAAATTTGCATATTCACGGACATTAATGAATACATTAGGAAATCATAAAAAAATAAAAAGGTGTACCCACAAAGATACTAACAACTCAGCTGCGAATTATTTTAGGCAACCACTCTTGGTACCAAATAATGCCAAATCACTGCACTTTTACCAAATAGTCCATTAAACAAATTTTCTAACATTCTCACTCATAAATATTAATCAAAATATAAGAAATAAGAGAAATTTTTGGAAAAATTAAAGGGGTGTACTTACAAAATTACGCAAATGTCAGTTGCTAGTTGTCCTATTCTCAAACTAAAGCCTAGAACTAAATTTTATCATTCTGTGTTCTTCTTTCTTTTTAATGTTTTCTTATACATTTATAAGACAAGCAAATGAGATCATTTGTTTATTCATCAAAGGTCTCAACTTTTATTTGGTACCATGGTTGGTAGTCCAGGATATGTGACAGCTGAAATATAGGTTATTTTGTAGGTCAAACCACTTTAGTTTTCTACTATTTTTTACTTATTCTTTTTATGTGTTCATTAATATTCTTGAATATAAAATTAGATATTTCGAATACCTATAGTCATAGGGTCACATACCTGTATCTCAACTATTATTTGGTACCAAGTTTTGTAGTCTAGGATAGTAAGCAGCTGGTGTAGAGGTAATTTGGAAGAGATACCACCTTAATTAATCTACTAATTTTGTCTTATTTCTTATGTTTAAATTAATATTTATGGGTATTCGAATTAGATCATTTGTATATTTAATCATTTTCATCAATTGAAAATGTCTCAACTTTTATTTAGTACCTAGTTTTGAAGTTAATCATATATAGCGGCTGACTTATTGGTTATTTTGAACGTAAATCATCTAATTTTTCTGCAAATTTCCTCTTATTTCGTAAGTATTCATCAATATTCATGAACATATTCAAATTAGATAATTTGTAAATTTAATCATTTTGGTCAAAATGCAATGTCTCAACTTGAATTTGGTACTAAGTTTCGCAGTCTACAATAGTTGGCAGTAGAAATATAGGTAATTTTGTAGCTTGACCCCCTTATTTTTTCTATCTATTTTATCTTATTTCTTATGCTTTCATTCATATTCATGAATATTTAAATTATAAAATTCGTATATTTTATCATTTTGACCAAATGGCTATGTCTCAACTTTTATTTGATAGCAAGTTTTGTAAGATAGGATAATTATCAGCTAGCGTCATGTTAATTTTGTATGTATACCACCTTATTTTTTACCAATTTTGTCTTGTTTCTTATGTTTACATTAATATTCATGAATATTTAAATTAAATAATTCGTATATTTGATCATTTAAGTGAAATAATTATGTCTCAACTGTTATTTGGTACCAATTTTTGTAGTCTAGGATAGTTTTCAGCTGGATTACATGTAATTTTGTAGGTATACCCCCTTAATATTTCTACCAATTTAGTCTTATTTCTTATGTTTACATTAATATTCATGAATATTTTAATTAGATAATTCGCATATTTAATAATTTTGGTAAAATGACAAAGTCTCAACTTTTATTTGGTACCAAATTTTATAGTCTAGTCTAATAAACAGCAGACATATAGGACATTTTGTAGGTATACCATCTTCATTTTTCTACCAATTTTCCCTTATTTATACTTTTTACATTAATATTCATGAATATTCAAATAAGATTATTCGTATATTTTAATTATTTTGGTCAAAATACAATGTATCCGCTTTAATTTGGTACAACGTTTTGTAGTCTACGATAGTTAGCAGTAGATATATAGGTAATTTTGAAAGTATACCACCTTAATTTTTCTACCAATTTTCTCTTGTCTTCTATGCTTTCGTTAATATTCATGAATATTTAAATTAGATAATTCGTATATTTCATCATTTTGATCAAATGGCTATGTCTCATCTTTTATTTGGTACCAGGTTTTGTAAGCTAGGATAGTAAGCAGCTAGCGTACTGGTAATTTTTAAAGTATACCACCTTTATTTTTCTACAAATTTTGTTTTATGTCTTATGTTAACATTAATATTCTTGAATATTTAAATTAGATAATTCGCATATTTAATCATTTTCGTCAAATGGCAATGTCTCAACTTTTATTTGGTACCAAGTTTTGTAGTCTAGGCTAGTACGCAGCAGACATATAGGACATTTTGTAGGTATACCCCCTTAATTTTTCTACCATTTTTTTTCTTATTTCTTACGTTTACATTAATATTCATGAATATTTAAATGAGATAATTCGTATATTTAAACATTTTAGTCAAATGGCCTTGTCTCAACTTTTATTGGGTACCAAATCTTGTAGGATAAGATATGGAGCAGCTGGTGTAGTGGTAATTTTGTAGATATACCCCTTAATTTTTCGGCCAATTTTCTCTCATTTCGTATGTTTTCATAAATATTCATGAGTATGCAAATTAGATAATTCGTATATCTATTCAGTTGGTCATTTTGCTAATGTCTCAACTTTAATTTGGTACCACGATTCTTAGTCTGGAATGATAAACAGCGACATATAGGTAATTTTCTAGGTGACACCTCTTAATTTATTCTACATTTTTTCTCATTACTTACGTTTTCATTAATATTCTTGAATATGCAAATTAGTTAATACTAATATCTAATAAGAGCGTCATATTGCTGTTTCTGAAATTATATTTTATCTATCTTAGAAAAAGAGACTAGACATTTTAAACATTTTTAATTTTTTGTGTGAGTAAAAGTAAAAAAAAAGCAGAGAAGCAATATTTAAAGGAGGTACTTAACGACGCCTCTTCTATGCTGGTTTTACATTATTTCTAGTACCAGAGTTACTTCCCCATTTTATGAATGACGATATTCGATTTTAACGTATAATCCTCACAAATTGATAGTACAGATATATTTATCTTTAATTGAGCCATGTATCATCATTTAGGACGCTAATGTAAGTTTTCTCCAAAAGTAAATCAGCGAATCTCCTATGCTCGTATCAAGTGTATTGGAAAAATGCATCAAAACGCTGTTTTTCCACACAGGGGTGGCAACTTAAGAAGGAAATTTCTGAGCCGTCAGGCATATCAGGATGCGGCAAATCATGTTTTTGAAAAGCGAAAAGACAATTGTTTTAGAAATTATGAAGTTTTGCGGGTTCTGATTAAATATAACGGTATTACAAGGAATAATATAGAGGAAAATATTAAATTTTATAGGGTAGTAAGAGTTATCCCCCCAAAAAACTATGTTTAAATTTATAAAAATCAATAAAACTCATACAAATATAAATGACAGTAAACTTACTTTTAGAAAATAAAATAATTTGCGAAAAAGAACGTCTTTTGGTCAATACAAAATCAGTTTAAAAACCGTACTTTACGTTTCCGTTTTTTGCAAACATTGAGTTATCTCCCCATTTTTTAATATGATGCTACCAGTTTTTGAGCGTACGACCCAATCAGAAATAAAGTAGAGTCATTCATCTTGAATTTAAAACCTGTTTCATCCTTTATGACGATGAGGTAAGTTTTTTCGAAAATTTGAATTTCAGCAACGCGCCTACATAATTGATGTCATGCAAAGTTGATAAACAAAGAAAGCTATTAGTTGATGTTGACACCATTTCTCTTAGAGGCGTGATCTAGACCACATGACAGCTCAAGGTTTAGCATCGATAAATGCAAGCAGCTATCTAAGACACAGGTCTACAAAGGAATGTAAATATTGCACAATGTTTACGAATATCAGGGTTCAAGCTGGGCCCTGACAGTAGGGAGAAGTTGCTTATGTGTGGTGACTGAATGAAAATTGTAAAAAAAACTTCAGGGCTGGAAATTTTTTCCAAAGGCCACTTGTCCCATAGGATGAGTGCCATAAAAATTGTACTCGTCCTTACATGATTCTGCTTGTCCTACATCAAATTGCCACAGAATATTTTTAAACCAAATATCTGACAAAATACATGTGGTCAGTTTTTACCGTTCATTTCATACTGTAGGGAGGGTAATAGAAAGTGTTGAAGTAATATTAAAACTGTTTTAAACAGTGATGAATATTTGTTTAGGGAATTTATGACAAATTAGGCAAAAAAAAGCATTTGCTGTCCCACGGAATTCCATCCAACTCCTCTGCCATCAAAACCTTTCAAATCGAAGTGCCTTTTAGTCCTGCCAAAGTTTGTTTACTCTTGCTTGTTCAGCAGCTTGCATTAACGTTTTTTCACTATCCCCGCCACCTTGTTTTGGCCCAAAGTTGCTGTCATCGGCTCCTGTAGAGCCCTTGTTCTGCTTGAAAAACAAGCAAATGTCTGGGTTTGGTTCAAACCAGCAGACCTTAGTTTTGAAAAGAAGATTTCAGTAGAATCTGTGTAAACATTGTTTACTAAACAAAAATTATAAACTCCTTCGTGCAAATGTTCAATGTGTCTACATTGTATGGGTAAAGTATCAAATTGCTCCATCAAAAGCTGTGGTAGGATTTGATCAGCCCATAAAGGCACTATCCATGCATATACAAAAGCCATATAAGGGAATAATTGTCTAAGTTCTCATAGGTGTCATTTTGTAAAAAAAAAAAAAAATTCAACCAGACTCTGTCTTGCATATGTTCAATGTGTCTACATTGTATAGGCAAAGTATCAAATTGCTCCATTAAAAGCTGTGGTAGAAAATGATCGGCCCATGAAGGCACCATCTATGCATATACAAAAGCCTTATTAGGGAAAAATTGTCTAAGTTCTCACAGCTGTCATTTTGTCAAAAATTATTTTTTCTGAATCAAACTCCTTCATGCATATGTTCAATGTGTCTACATTGTATCGGCAAAGTATCAAATTGCTCCATCAAAAGCTGTAGTAGGAGTTGATCGGCCCATGAAGGCACCATCTATGCATATACAAAAGCCTTATTAGGGAAAAATTGTCTAAGTTCTCACAGCTGTCACTTTGTCACAAAATATTTTTTCTGAACAAAGCTCCTTCATGCTTATGTTCAATGTGTCTACATTGTATAGGCAAAGTATCAAATTGTTCCATCAAAAGCTGTGGTAGGAGATGATTGGCCCGTGTATGGACTACAATAGCATAAGCATAAAACCCTATATAAAAAGCCATTTAGAACTACAAAGGGAAATAACTCTTAGAATTGGCCCCTAGCCCTTAATTTTTTGTTCAAAGTATTTGTCTTGCATATATGAACATGTTTGCAAGGTTTGATGAAAATCCAGCTTTAACTCTTCAAGATATTAAGGAAACAAAACGTTATGGACGGACCCATGTACGGACGGACGCATGGACGGACGTGAAAACAGTATACCCACCACAAACAAAGTTTGCGGGGGGGTATAAAAAGTTTGCGGGGGGGGGGGGGGGGGGGGGGGGGGGGGGGGGGGTATAAATACACTACCCATATTGATTATTGAGTGTAATACACTGTCTGCCACGTTTTGGCGGAAAGCTTAGCTATTGACAACCGTAGTTTACACATTTGGTTCACTGACTTTAACAAATCAATTACAATGTTTCCAGATAAAATATATTAAATTCTTTTGTGTATATGACTCTTTCCTGTTTCTGCGGCACAGACCATGGATTCTTTAATTTCTGAAAGCAATTTTCACTCGCCCTTAAGGATGAGCGGATTAAAAAATTTACTTGTCAACGAGAATTTCCACTCGCCATGGTGAGCGGACGAGTAGAATTTTCAATCCATGAAAACATTTTTAGAGAGACTCTCACTTCTCCCTGGGTCGCATTCAGGGCAAAATTTTGGCACCTATGGGGAATATTTCTCCCTAGTCACCCCTAGCTTATTCCCTGAAATCTGGATTGTTATACTCACAGAAGAAGTAGCCAGTATCTGTAGCTCTATTTCATCACATTCTAGCAGCTTCTGAACCATCTTGAGGAAACTCTCCACGAACAGATTAAGTGAATAATCATGGCAGGAAACCAAAAGTTGATCCAACGCATCCATGGCTATCACTACCAACCTATATGCAATATACAGTAGATACATGGTTTGTCAATGGATGTCATAAGGATTTTTTTAGCGTAAAATTGTTATTATTTATTTCTATCTTAACTTAAGGAAATTCAAACACAAAGAAAGGTGTATGTAGATATAACCTTCATGATCTGACAATGGTTCAAAATGTTATATATGTTATTATATGTTATATTTGATGCATATTTGATGGAAAAATAAAGTTAAAAAAAATTGTTATTATTTTCTTACCTGTCAATTTAAACATCTTTTTCGGGTGCTGAAAAGAACCGTCTCATTGAGATGATTCTTTTGAGTTCCCTCAACATATGTTTTGGTTGAGAAATAAGAAAAATAATTTTTAATTTAATATGAACTCTAATCTCAAGGCCTAACAGTGTAAATATTGCCCTTGTACTTCCATGAAACATCTGTTTTTGTGGTGAAATAACAAATCTACAGACTCAGTAAATGTTCTAAATTTTTGAACACTAACTGCTGCCAAAAAGGCCTAGACAAAAAGGACAGACCCAGATCAGACTGCTCTGATCAGAGTCTTCCCTTTTTGCTACTCTGACAAGACATTTGCGAATTCCAGCACTAAAAACCAACATTTTATTTGAGAACAGAAAGACAAAACATTTAGCGTATTACCCTAGTCATGCTGAATATCTTTATGCAATGTACTCCTAGTTGAACATGAATTTTACATTTTCCTACGGGGCCAGGGGCTGTTGAATTTGGGAAAAAAGCATTCGGATCATCAGCATTGGGAGAACTTGATGTAGTCTAAAAGAACTGGACCGCCATTTTAAATGGGTTAAAAGGCATATAAGAAATTAGCACTGTAAAGCATTTGTTGCCCTTCTTAAAACCTCATGAAAATTTGCATAAAAATGTGAATGAAAACATGTTTTCATTCACATTTTTAAACAAATTTTCATGCATCTGTAACTTTGTTATTTTTGTTCGGATTTTCATGAAATTTTCACCAAAACGTTTTTGGGAAATTGGGAATAATACACACCATTTTGGGAAGCTTTTGCTCATTTTTTGAATTGGGAAGGGGCTGATTTAGGTCCCAAATCAGGCCTTGGAAAATCCCTGACATATTCAAATACATTAGCGTATTATTGTTTTTAATGCATGACTTAATTATACTCATAAATTAGGTATCTAATAATATAAAATAATGAATTTATACATGTACTTTGCCCAAATCAGATTTGTTATGAAATGTAAATACAGTGACGTCCCTTCTATAACTTACCTCATTATAACATGGATTTGGATATGACATTGTCATGTTTGGGCTCCCAAATTTTTTTACCATGAAATTTTACAAAGAAATTATAGGAAAATGATCATAAAATGGTCATTTTTCCTAGAATTCCTTTTTAAAATAATCCCTTTATAACATGATTCACTTATAACATAGTCCATTCCTATGGACACCCAAATATAGCATTATATTACACTGTACTACAAAAACTGGCACAGCCAACATACATTGCCAGGGATTTTTTTTTCAATTTTGGGAAGGGGCCCTAGGGCCTTTCAGATTGGGAAAAATAGTGCAGTAAACCCCTAAATTGGGAAATTTGTTATAGTGCACAATTAAGTCATTTTCGGTCAATATAATTTGTTAAGCTATAACACATACTTTTGCCATTAAATTGCCCTGTAGCTTGTGTGTGTGTTGACCGAATGAAAATCCCAATCTTGAAAAAAAAGAAGATTGGGATTTTTTTTCAAAATTGGAACCAAGTCACCTAAATTCCATTGGGAATGGGGCTGAATGTCAGCCCCTGAGACACAAAAAAAAATCCCTGATTGTACATACATTGTTCTTCTTTTATCCACATCTCTACTGAGTCTTGCGGCCAGGTATTCTCCAATTCTGTCTAGTTTCTCAGGTGAAGAAAGAGCATAAAATGTCAGCTTGTCCATATTGTTCTTAACCAGTCCATCCTGAAAATTGGCAGATTTAAAATTTTATGAAGATTTTTTTAACTTTTTAATTTCACACACAAAATATAAATTTGTGAAAGTTTCGTACCTATGAAGCTTTCACCTGACAACTGAATCTTCATAATGAACTCTACCACTTCACAGTTAAATTTTCATCAAAACAACTTAAGTTGGCCCTAAGGTTATAAAAAATGCATGCTCAACTCAACAGAGCACGAAATTTGTCATGCCCATAAATTTTAAAATGCCAACAATGCAACAGTTGTTGGCATTTTAACTTTTATATAATAAACTTTTATATAATACATGTACAATATCTGAGAGTTTGAAAGCAAGAAATATATTTTAGTTTTTATGAGTAGTTGAAATTATATGCTCAGTTGAGTTGAGCATGAAATTTTTTTATGACCTCTAGGCCAGAAGTAAATATAACATTTAAAACATCAAAAAGAACAAAGAATTCCAAAATCAGCATTCTTGGTCAAAAGTGGGTCCAAAGTTGGAAAAATGGCAAAGTTTAAAAAGGGGCATAACTATACATTTCAGTATATATCAGTATATATCAGTATACCAAATATTTAGATCCTTGCTCATATTATTTTTGAGATATAATGCTTACAAGACTGCTATCTTATTTTAATCAAAGGGGCATAACTCAGTATTGGGAGATAACTCAGACAAGAAAAAATATGGATTAGCCACTTTTTCATGGGCAAGCTACATATGAAATTTCAAACCACCAGCAGGCATGGTTCCAAAGGTGTTGGAGGCATGAAAAGTTTGCTGGACGGAGAGACTGAAGGACAAATGCCTTCAACTTTTGTCAAATTTTTGGGTCATAATAACAATTACTTTGTTTTGTTTGATGTTTTATGTCCCAGTTAACAATTTCAGTAAGGTCAAGACGATTCCCTGTCTTCCTGGGTTGAACCAATACTAAGTACCTTGCTTAAGGACACAACACAGTAACTCAAAAGTGAGTCTGGAAATAGCAACCCTTGGATCCCCAGTCTAATGCTCTACCAACTGAGCTAATACACTGAATTGACTGACAATCATATATGTTCATACAGTGTAAACAACCCATAATAGTACTCAGAGTGTGTGTATTATGTCAAATACATGTATGGTATTAATAGTATCTAAATATAAAGTGTTCCTTACCTCTGGATCCACCGGGAAGATATCATCAATAAGCCTTTTATACCTGGGCCGAAGAGCCTTGCAACAACCAATGCAAGCTGTAAAGAAGATGTAATAAGAGGATGAAACATTCTTTTCCGTATATTAACGTTTGCCAAGCCTGAGTGTGATAATGTGTTGCAGTCCGAGCTGCGAAGCGGTAAGGGCTGCAACACATTATCTTATGAGGGCTTGGCAAACATAAATATATAAAAAAGAATGTAATATCATCATTGTTATATACCTTCCTTTCAAGCACAAGCAGGTCCAAATGATTTTATTCAATTGTATGCAGAAATGTCCACCGTAGCATCATGAAACAATGCACTTAACAATTTTTTTTTCTTCAACAGAAACATGAAAATGTAAATAGCTCCTTGTCCTTGTTTCAGATTGTCCTAGCTACGTCTTCAGCATAACAATAAACACACCAGATAGGCGGCAATCGAAAAGTTAATACTATCGATGAAGGGAGATCAAAAGTCGTTAGAAACAGAGTTTTCTATTGCCGATTGTCGCCCGATTGGCAATAAATGGCAATTAATCAGGGGACAATCGGCAATTGAAAACATTGTTTCTAGCAATTTGTGATCCGCCTTCAGCGATTGTTCAGAGTGTTTTCTATTGCCGCCTATCCGGTATGATAAAGGAATGTATTTTATGGTAATTGAAATAGTTTTACCATTTCTCAATAAAACATTAGCGACGCCATCTTAACTTGCAGACGATGTCCTTGAGAGGGCTTAAATGGCAATGAAGCCTTCTGCTGCCATGTATTAATGGGAATGAAGCCCTGAGCCAGTAAATTGTCGCATTGCGACACGTTAAATTTAAATGAAATGTACAACTGTCAGTGATTGAAACACGTCAAGTTTCTATAGTAAACACTAAACACAAAGGTATTATAAGGTATATAACAATGTATAATAAACAGAACCATATGATATTACCACTAACTCTATAGGCAAAATAAGAGCAGAGTATATATATATTTATATGTTACAATACAGCTAGGACACAGTTGTATGTGAACTGAAGATCTAATCCATGTTATCCAGTAAATGATTTACAGAGTTTGCCCTTATAGGATTTATTTTTCATTCCCCAACACTTTTGCCAAATAGATTTTTTGTGCCAATTTTTTCATCTTTCAGTGAGCCATTTGTTTCGCCACTTCTTCGCAAGTCATTGTAACATTTTTACAAAAGTAAATTCCTGCCATTTTAGCATGTGTTAGTGTTAGTTGACTCATACTTTGACATGTACATTGTTTCCTTTCAGGGAAAGCACAGATCCAGATAAGCTAAATTTGAAGCATAAAATTGTGATTTTGTTCTTGTCATAATATGGTGCTCAACTAAACTGCCTCATCAAAAGTTTTTAGTAAATCACAACATATGGTATGATTGAGATCTTATCTTGAGGCCTATACAGCTTATATTGATCGACAAATATCAATCCCATTAAAATGATTAACTAGAACAAGCAGTTGATGGTGCGCCATCGCAAATCTCCACCTAAAATTTTGACCTCGAACACCCCCAAGTCCCACCCCTGGGTACTGGTCCAAATGAAACTTGATCCGTACCAGCTATTTTCAGTCCATACATGTATTAATTTTTTACGAAAGCATATACTTGTATTTAAAACGGGTCACATTGTTGCTGTCTTCATGTACAGTTTGATCGCCCATTAACTAAAACGGCGATGTCCCTATGCATGTAGGCAAGAATGATTGTTTTATTGCCATCTGTAATCATGCTGCATTTCTAAAGCCGAGAAATTCCTACTTTTCTACATTGACTGGTTCACACGAAATTACAAAGCCTGATAGCAAACATTTAACTCCCCTAGAGTGGTCTCTGCGCACATATTATTCTGAAAACATGTGTTTCTTCAACGAAGACATGGTAAGGGGGCGCAACAGTTTGGGAGTTTATATCGAGGTAAAAATAAAACATCGATAAGCAGTCCAACTAGATGATTCTGGGTTCTGAAATGCATAAACTTTGGCAGATTCACAAATCAGTTCAAATATCAAGCGTCTTCTGATTCGAAATATGGATGAAACTGCGGGTTACCCGTAAAAACGTACTGTACAGGCAAAAACACACCTGTGTTCTGTACGTACTAATTTTCAACTCTATCAGTATTTGGGGAAAACACACCTGTACGGACGCTATCTGGAGCGCGGTGACCCCCACCCACCCCACTTTTTAGCCGCCCTCCCCCCACCCCCTGACACTTAAATAATGAGCGGTCTCCATTTCGTGTGCCAAAATATTTTTCTTATTATTTGGAACAAATGGCGAATGCCAGCATGAACCCTGCATTTATGGAGATAAGGAAGGTTTGCCTTTAATAGACTATTCCCTGGGGTACGACAATGCTTGGCCTATCTAAAATACTTTGCTGGTTGCACTGGATTTAGGACAAAGATGATAAACTTTGATAAAGATTTAACAATCCATTCACCATATCTACATTAATTGCTTAATTGCTGGTTACCGCTTTGCAGGTGGTCAGTAATGGATAAATAGGCAACCAGTACCCCCCCCAACGGTCCATAGAAAGACCAAAACGCACCAAAACACCAAAACGCACAGGTATTTACCAAAACGCACTATGATTATTGGATTTTTCTATATAGGGTACGACACAGTGTGGTGTTCAATAATAATAGGGGATTAAGATTGAGGGGGGATATTGACGATTTTGATAGGTTTCCTTGTGTGGCCTATAAAAATGATAAAACTTAGGAGGGATATCTGGTCTGGTAGGGATATAGACGAGTTTAAAAATTGTTGTAGGCTTAAAGGTTTCTTTTTAGAAATTTAGGGGATAATTATAACAAATGCAGTCTTGTCCGTGCGTTTTTCGTTAAATGTCTTTGTTGCTATGCCAGTTCAATGTTGCATTGCGTTAACCGGAACGCACTTCGCCCAAAACATTTACCAAAACGCATTACAAAAAATTGATTCATGCACATCATGTGTGCATTATCCAAAGCCCAAAATGATTACCCCAGTATCAATGTTCAACATAAAAAGGGTCAATTTCCTAAATTCATACACATGTTTATAAAAATCTAATAATCGTAGTGCATTTTGGTAAATACTGGTGCTTTTTGATCTTTCTACGGACCCCCCCACCACCACCACCTGTAAATGGGGGTTGGGTTCTGGTTACTTGAATTTACCTTGAGAATACCTTGAGAATCGTTGCTGGGCTCTGAGGGAAGGAGATATCTCCTTTTTAAGCCCGACTTCGTTTTAGAATTTTTCTGTCACTGTGTCTTATTAATTTTCTTAACAGTTTTGCTGAGCATCATACGTACAGGTTTGCTTTACAGTTAAATGATAATATATGTCAAAACTGACATGATAACTGATCAATAATCATACATGACTTCATGGTTCCAGTGTTGGTCTATTTTTGATTTAAACTCATTCACATCCTTTGCCAGTACCGCTCCCTCTGGCAAAGAATTCCAGTCGTTTATAATTCTCTGTGAAAATTGCTGTAATCGTAATGTTGTTCTACAACGGGGATTCTCCAACTTGAGACTATGACCACGGGTTGATGATGAGGTACACAATTTAAAAAATCTTTCGGAAGGAATGTCCTCTATGCCTTTGATAATTTTGAATGTCTGAATCATGTCACCACGTCTTCTTCTATGAGCCAAACTAGGTAATTTTAACTTTTTTAATCTTTCTGTATAGGTCATATCTTTCAATTCAGGAATAAGTTTTGTTGCACGTCTCTGTATTTTCTCCACACTTTCAATGTCTTTCCTTAAGAAGGGATACCATATTGTGTTCCCATATTCCACATGTGGCCTAACAAGGGATTTGTATAGGAGAATAAAGGAGTCTTTCTCAATATAATCAAAAGTTCTAACTATTAATGATAATGTACTGTTAGCTTTATTAACTTTTTCAGCAATGTGATTACCAAACTTTAAGTCCTGTTGAAAGGTTACCCCTAAATCCTTCTCTTCACTTGCAGTCTCTATATCTTCAAAATTCATGGTACATGTATATTGATAACATTGATTGTTTTTACCATTATGAACAGTCTTACACTTTTTCACATTAAATCTCAATTGCCATATTTGTGCCCATGTACACAATGCATCTAAGTCTTGCTGGATGATGTCACTATTACTGTCTTGGTTATAAATTTTTGTATCATCTGCAAAAATCTTCACAATACTATTCACGACTTCAGGAAGGTCATTTATATATAATATAAATAATATAGGCCCCAGGACACTGCCCTGGGGTACCCCACTTAAAACATCTTTCCATGAAGAAGATCCTCCCTTTACTGATACATATTGTCTACGTCCTGTTAAAAAATCTTGTATCCATGATAAAACAGATCCCCGGATACCAAATGCTGATATTTTGTGTAATAAACGTTTATGTGCCACACTGTCAAAAGCCTTGGAAAAATCTAAATAAATAGTGTCCCAACTTTCATCATCCTCAATGTACTGTGACCAATCTTCCATGACATCTATCAACTGTAATATACAGGAACGACCAGAACGGAATCCAAATTGAGAAACAGATATATGTTTATTTCTGACTAAATGTTCAAGTATCTGAGCCCTGATAATTGTCTCTAAACACTTACAAACGACTGATGTGAGGCTAACAGGGCGATAATTGCCTGGATCGGACTTCTGACCTTTTTTAAACAGTGGCGTTACTCGAGCATCCTTCCATATTTTTGGAATTGTTCCTGAACTAACAGATTCTTGAAAGATGATAGCCAGAGGCACTGAAAATACTTTTGACATGGTTTTAAGCAATAGTGGGTTTATTTCATCAGGTCCCATAGATTTACCCGGGTTCAAACCTTTTAAGACTTTCTCTACCAGTTCAGCATTAATAGCTATATTGTTCAATGGTTTATCAAATTCCTTATCATTCATGGTTGGCATTTCATCCTGGTTTTCACGGGTAAAAACACTAGCAAAAATGTCATTCAATACTTCCGCTTTTTCTTGATCTGATTCAGTCACTGAAGAGTCGTCCCGTTTCAAATTAGTCACTGAGCTCTGAGATTTGACTTTGCTTCTAACATATTTCCAAAAATGCTTACTTTCATTTTTCACTTTTCCTGCAATTTTCCTCTCAAAGTTCCTGTTTGCTGCGCGCACTACTTCATTAGTCTGATTTCTCACTCTCTTGTATCTTTCAAAGTCACATTTTCTTTTAGTTGCATAATATTGCGACCATGCATGCCTTTTTTCCTTAATACTATTTAGCGAGTCAGCTGTCATCCATTGAGGTTTGGGTTTACATCCTTTTTTGGGAAGATATTTTGGTACATATTTTTCAACACTTTCATGATAATATTGAGAGAAACAATTCCACATATTGTCAATATCCATACCTTCAAATTTATCCTCCCAATTTTCATTTTCCCAGTCTTTGAACAGTAAAAGATGCAAAGTCACAGCTATTGTATTTGATTTTTGCTTTCCCTGTATAATGTTCTTTAAAAGAGCATAGAAAGTCAAATTTTATAACCACATGATCACTAACACCTAATGATGGTAAGATAGTAACATTTTCAATGTCATTTTCATCCTTTGTTAAAATCAAGTCTAATATGCTAGGGGTTTGATTTTCTCTGATTCGGGTAAAGTCTGATATACGTTGAAACAAGAAGTTATCACGTAAACATTCAATAAATTCAAATTCATAATGTGTGTCACTGTGTATGGTAGTATAATTTGACCAATTTATGTCCTTCATATTAAAGTCTCCCGCTATCAACAAATTTTGACTCAAACCAGCAGCCTCATTCAAAAGTCTATTTATAGTAACACAAGAATCAGCTGAAGTTGGACTTCTGTAGACAGCACCCAACAGTACTTTTTTACTATCCACTATCCACTCACACCACGAAGCATCACTATAAATGTCATTTAAATGTGAATGCGGTGAAACGTTAAGGTCTGTTCTGGCATAAACTATGACACCTCTACTTCCATCCTTACTTGAAAATGTGTTGTAACCATCTATTTGATACAAAACAGATGAACAGTCTACATCAGAAACAACTTTAGGCAAAACTTCTGTAACAAAGATAAAATCTGGGTTATCTAGAACTATTTGTAATTTCAGTTCATCCATTTTGTTTCTCAACTGATCTGCATTTGTGTAAAAGCACTTCACTTTATCAATTGTTATTTCAGTAATGTTTGTACTTCCATTAGAGTTACTTTTTTCTTCACATGGGTTACTAATATTATTGTTATTGTCTTCCTGTAGAGATTTATGACTAGAAACACTTGGACTAGATTCACTACTAGAATTATGTCTAAAAACATGTGGACTAGATGTATCATTGGGACAAGATTTATTACAAGGGGTACTATTTGGTATTGGAATGTCTTTATTTACAAAGTCACAATTGTCTTTAACATTACACAAGGTAGTTGTCTTGGAATTGTTTTTATTGAAAAAGTCATCAGAACATGTAACTTCAACAAAATTAACTGGAACAGTTTTAACACTAACAAAATTAACGCTATTTACAAGGGTACCGGGAACTGATTCTAAGCCGTCAGGACTGGGCGGGAACGCAGCCCGTTCCCCGGCCCCTTGTCCTTTCCCTGGTCAGAGATGTCCTTTCTGTCTATTATTTTGCCACGATAAATGACTAAATTCAAGTTCTCTTCATCTGATTTTCGCTTTCCAAGTTCTATACGCAGTAATCTGCTCCTTTCTCGTTCCTCCTTTGTTAAATCTGGAGTGACAAATATGTTACTCCACCCATGCAAACTATTTCCATCTCCATCTTTGGCTCTAAGCAATTTAGCACCTCCTAATAACTGGTGTTTATTTGTCACCGAGTCCAGTATAACCTTAGTTAACCTTTGCTTACCATCTATGGGCCGTCCAAGTCTCACAAACTCTTTAGGCTCAATGTCATTGCATTTCATTACAGCTAATATATCTCTTAATTTTCTACCATCTTCCTCCTTCTTACTTTCACAAAAGGATTCTGGAATATTATGGAAAATAACATTGCATTTCCTATCCTCTCTATCGCGGTACGATTCGATCGCTTTTTCAACCTGTTTTTCTATTTTTTCGTCAATACTCCCCTCAAGGTCTTTAATTTTTTGGTTACATTCATCATATCTCTTAGACTGATTATTTAACTGGGATACCATTTCAGTAAGTTTAGGCAACACTCTCAAACAGCCATCACAATTGAATGGTAAATTCACACAAGACTGACTTCTCAACATATCATACATCTTAACTGGCACATGGCTGCAGTCCAGACAAAACCAATAATTGCAAACATTGCAGTTCAAAGACTTTTGATTTTTCTTAAAGGGTTGATCGCACTGACCGCAATTCTTGGAATTCACTTTTGCAGAAGTCTTGTCACATGTTGCGCCAAATGACGAATTCTGATCTGGTGATTTGGTGGCCATTTTATGAACTATTTCCTCTTCAAATTATCGAGCAAACCTGTACAACACTAGTGAATGATACTGATTTAAAAGATGCCCAGAAGTGACAGATAATTTAGCGGATTTCTTTTTATTTTTCCCTCAGCAAATTTTTTCGCCCATCATGGTTGACCGGAACCGGAAGTCGGTATTTACATTACTTGAACCAGCAATTAATGTAGATAAGGTGAATTGTTAAATAATAGTTAACGAGGTTACTTTGTATACATAAGTATTCAAATTGTAATTATTGTTGATCTGTGTGTGACCTTTTGCAAAAGCTAACGCTTGTTATGAAAAAAAATGGGATGATAATTTGTCTAATATGGATCTACTCTATTTTGCTCTTTATAAACCACTGAATTCGATAAAGAGGGGATCATTCTAATTGTTTATTCTATGACTCTTACCCATATCTTAAAAACAAGCCCTAATTTGTGCTTAATCGCCGAGAATTTTCATTTTTCAGCGAGCTGTTAGAAATTTGCTCATCTCGATTATTTCCCCTGAATACGAATATATATTTGAATATCATGGTTAATGGGAAAAAGCATTTTTACTCTCAATTTTAGCCTTTTTTAAGACCTATAAACAAAAATATTGTCTTTTTATTACTTTATCATAACTTAAAAAGGCTAAAAAAGTAAATTTAGCCTAAACTATTTGTACGATTTGATTGTTAAATCTCAAAAGTTGACTTTTTCGTTTCCAAAACGAAAGTGCCCTGTCTTCAAAAAGTTTGGCTTGAAAGCACAGGGAAAGAATACTTAATTCAATTTATATATTTGCGCTACACAAAGAGAAAATGGTATGTTTCAGTTTCAAGTACAGCAGCTCAGTAGGCATTGGTAGAGTGCTTGACTTGAGATCGAGTGGGTTCGAGCCACACTGGAGGCACTGCATCGTGTCGTAAGACACTTTATCCTCTGCTTAGTACCTACCTTTTGTCTACCTTTTGTCTTCTGGGAAACTTCTTAAGCCCGTACGGCTTATAATTCCCCTCAACTAATGGTACGGCCGGCTTAGTACTGGTTCAACCCAGGAACATGATTGTAAAAATGTTGACTGGGATGTAAAGAATTAAAAACAAAAACACAATAAAATCAGGCAACAATTTCATTACAAAATAATAGAAGGGAGCTCAGTAGAGTGCTTGACTTAGACAGTGGGTTCGAGCCTCACCGGCGTCACTGAGTTGTGTCCTTGAGCAATACACATAAACAGGGATTCAGCTGGACTGAAATTCGCTTCGGACATTTTGTCCGAGCAGCCCCAATATTGTTCGGACATTTGGAAATTTTTAAGACATTTTTTCAGACACTCATTTTACCACCATAAACCGAAAATGCTATCTGCCCTTCTCAAAATGAAACAAGGGGCAGTTTTGCTACCATTTCGGATGGTAGGTGCGGCCTGGTTGATTGGCTGGCTTTTTATTTTATGAGGCGACTGGGGCTTGCTGATCGGTGGAATTGGTTGGGGTACTGTTTTTTTTGCTGCTATTTTCGGCCGCTGCACGACTCGTTAGTCACGGAAAGTGGCTGTTCAGGTAATGATGGAGCGGGCAAACTGTTTTGGGGCATAAAACCCTTGAGTTCCCGTTGATTCTTGGTGGCAATTAAGTTTTTTAGTCATTTTATCGGCGAATGCCAATGCAAATATGCTGTCCGCTTCGAGATGAAATCGAGGTAAGAAGTTTACAGGATGCAATAGACCAATCAGGCGTCGCGTAACAAAACTTCATGACTGGTTTGCTTTAGTGAATAAGTATTTTAGGGGTAAAATTATGCGAACCAGCCTACCGCTTACAGAAATTTGGCCAATCAGCGATCGTTTTATAAAACAAAAATACTATTGCATCACTGTGCATTACCGTACAGTATGCACTTCTGAAAATCGTCTCGGACAAACTGTCCAAACTGGACAGCAAACTCTTGGACATCTGGAACTATTTTCGGACTATGTCCGATGGCCGACGCCAAACTGAATCCCTGATAAATCCTAGCTTAGTACTGGTCCAACCCAGGAAGACCTTTCCCTACATAACTGAAAGATTGTTGATGGGACATAAAGAATCAAATCAAACAAACAAACAAAATAATAGTGGGAAAAGGGGTTAACAACATTGTACACATGTGTACTTGACTTTGTTAGTCAATCGGAACTCTTTGTTAGTCAATTAGGAACTGCCTCGGCCAATTCCGCAAAATTCCATGGAATCGGACCACGGATGTACATCGAGGATCTACTTTGATAACCCGGGTGATAAAGTGACGCTGATGTCACAGAAACCATGTTCACACAATAACAAGTGTGATTGCTATAGCGATATTTTATTGAAAAATACATAAACTTCATTGATCTGCTAATTAAACTTTTCTGGTATTTAGAAAAATGGATTTTACTAGGGCTGAACTCACATGCTAAAAAACTAATTTTCCTTCGCCATTTCCGGCTAACAAAATGGAGCATTTTCGTACATATAACTACTTACTTACACCCAAGGCTTGATTCAATTCTCGAATTGTGCCAGACTTTCCCGAATGCTTGTTACTGTGAATATAGTAATTATTTTTGTTATTCATTACAGGCAGAAAGAAAATCTGTGAACAAATATTACCCTCCTGACTGGGACCCTTCGAAGGGATCAGTGAACAACTATGTGGGACAGCATCCATTACGAGACAGGGCAAAAAAACTGTCACAAGGAATTCTGGTCATCAGGTAAGTGCTGAAGATTTTTGCATGCTTTTTTGTCATCTGATTTTTTTTCAAAATCATTTTTTTGTCTTTTAGCAATACCATCAGAGTGTTGAACAGTTTAAGTTTAGATCCAGATCAGGACCGACAAAACGTCGGTCCTGATCTGGGTCCAAACTGTAAAGGTAATCAGCAGTTGACCTTGTGGGCAAAGAGTTAGATCATTTTTTTCTTTTAGCAATACCATCATAGTGTCAAACAGTTTAGATCCAGATCAGGACCGACAAAATGTCGGTCCTGATCTAGGTCCAAATGGTTTGTAAAGGTAATCAGGACCTTGTAGGCGAAGAGTTAGATATCTCTTACCCTTAATTGTTTGTGTGCTGTGTAGTTTTGCATATTTCTTTAAAAACAAAATTTTAAAAAAAACTTTCAGGAATACCATCATAGTGTCAGTTTTGATCCAGATCAGGCCTGAGTATAAAAAATGATACATACCTAGAACAAATGCAATTGGAAGGATAATACTCCATAAATATTGTAATCAATCTGCAGACCTCCAGATAAAAGTGTGTAAGTTTCTTATTTCTCAACCAAAACATACATGTTTGTTATGGGGTTTTTTGAGCATCCAAAACATGTGTTAAAACTAATAGATAGGAAAATATTAACATTTTAAAACTCAAATTTTTTTGTTACCTAGAGTAGACCCATGATTGCCATGAAACTGGATAATTCTTTCCTTCTTCATTTAAAAACAGCGTGTGATGAAGCCAGCTGATCAGGATTTCCACTCTGATTGAAAATACATGCTTAAAAATGGAATGCTTCCGGTTAACAGACTTAAAATTGAGGAGGAGTCACAGGTTTAGATAAACAAAAAAATTGTAATTATTTTCTTACCTATTATATTTAGCCTATGTTTTGGGTGCTCAAAAGAACCGTCTCATATCTTAGAAAATTATTTTTCTGTTACGCACTCTTAACTAAAGTCCTGGGAGCATAACAAGGGTTAGTATTTTGGCCAAAGTTTTAACTGCAAGTTTTAAGATTTGAGTTTCTAAAGTTCAGAATTTATGAAACTTTGGACTTTAACCCATGTGGTAATCAAAATATTGGTTAATTCAGGTTTGAGATGCCTTACAACATCTGGTGTGGTGGTTGCAACAGTCATATCGGAATGGGAGTACGTTATAATGCTGAGAAGACCAAGACCGGCATGTACTACACTACCCCCATCTACAAGTTCAGGATGAAATGCCACCTTTGTCCCAATTATTTTGAAATTCAGACAGATCCAAAGGTACTTAACTCTTGTCCTGCTGAATCCAAGTGCAAGGGGGGCATTGCTATCCAATTATTCTCGTGAACAAACTCAAGTAAACAGTTGTTTACTTTATATTTACATTTTCAAAGCAATCCTTTCATGAATTTTTAGATTTTTACAACCGTTCATAGCCTCATGAATTACACTAATTTGATTGACAGCTGCCAAGCCCACTTGCCCGTGCAACACTCTTCGAATATCAAACTCATTCGCCAGAAGTGGCACTGGTGTTGTGATTGACAGCGAGCCACACCTGATTTGCAAATGCCAAACAAGCCTCTTGTTTGCTCCATTTGCTGTCCGTGTTCAAGCTGGCTGTTCCCCTTTTTCGTTTTATACTTTGACACAACCTTTAAAACGATTATATTTTAAATACAAAATGCACAAAAATGTTTTAATTCCCAAATTAAAAATATTTTCTATATTTTAGATATTTATAATAAAATGTAAATATAATAAATGAATTCAATTT
The DNA here is from genome assembly GCA_964019695.1 of Loripinus fragilis. Classification (NCBI taxonomy): domain Eukaryota; kingdom Metazoa; phylum Mollusca; class Bivalvia; order Lucinida; family Lucinidae; genus Loripinus; species Loripinus fragilis. The sequence continues at coordinate 90,901,542 of OZ026518.1, forward strand.
TTGGTCTGTTCATGGAATCATGAATACTTCGGGTCTCTTGCAAGAGACCCAAAGTATTCATGATTCCATGAACATTCCAAAAAATTGAATTTATTTCTTAAAACCATGTAGCCATAAGTTTGTATGAACGGTTCAATCACTCATGCTCTGTTGACTCTTTACCCACTAGTGTTGTCTGCTGATAACCTTTGCCAGCATTTTGGACCAAGATAAGGCACAACAGAATGTTGGGCCTGATCTGGATCCAAACTGTTTGACTCTCTGATAGGGTTCCTGAAAGAGTTTTTTGAAAAAGTTGATTTTGAAGAAAATCAGCAGACGACAAAAAAGCATGAAAAATTAGGCAAAGAGTTATTTAAAAGAACTGCACTGTTAAAATGTGAATCAGTCATTAGAATTGTTTACTGAAAAACAATGATTGAATGAACAAATTCATTCTAATTCAACCATTGGGATTTCTGTTATGAAGGCTGTTTAGCATAAATTGTTTTTCATGGCATATGAATAAAGCCATTCTTGCACAAGGTGACACCAGATCAGGGTTTCCACTGTTTTTACCCATTTGATCAAATTCTATCTCCCATACCCCGTACCAGCCCGTGGGAAGGATAGAAATCGTTCTTTCATGGGCATATATAAGAAAGTTATGTGAACTCATTGTTATCTTACAGTGACATCATCACATTATGTAGCATTTCAGCATAATCCGTAACTTTTGGGGGATTTTTTAAAAATAAAAATGTGAAATTAAATGGTGAGCAAGAAAAAGAATCCATTATTTGTGTAAGGATGGGATAGTAAATATGACATAATGAGAATACTTTCTGAGCCAGTATTTATACCACAAACGTAGGAATTCATAGGCTACTGCATGACATTCTCCAAATTTTGATTCTCTTCCTAGGGCAGTTGTTTTTCATATTCAACCAGCACTTGAGCATCAGAGCATTTGGTAGGCGTGTGATCCCTTTGTATTGTTTTGTTGTTATTTTAACAAGAAAATCTTGTTTCTGTCCAAGTGTTGCATTCGCAAAAAGAATTTTGTATATTTTGTAGAACCATGACTATGTCATCCTGGAAGGGGCCAGAAGAAAGGAGCAAAGATGGGACCCTAAGGAAAATGAGCAGATTGTTCCAGAAGGTTTGTACCTTGAACCTTTAACAAGAAATGTTTTTATTCTAAAGATTAGACAGAGGTCAAGATAAACAAAATATTGGGTGTAAAATTGTAAATATTTTCTTGTCATAACTTTTTGAGCGTAAAAATGTAAATAGTTTCTTACCCATCTGTTTTTAAAGCTCAAAAGAACCGTCTCATTGAGACAGTTCTTTTGAGTACCCACTACATAGGTTTTGGTTGAGAAATAAGAAAATTAAATATTTAATCGCATTTTTATATAGGGTCCTGTTAGAAAAGCAAAAGATTTTCTGCATAGTCTGCATAGCATAGTCAGTATCAAGTCAGATTAGCAATTAGGCTGGTCATGAATAAGAACCCAGGTCCCTTAACCCTTTTTAAACCAATGGATTTCCATAAAGCTACATACGTTAAGGTCAGGATGGTCCATTGATTATATCAAGGGGTCACAGGTTATAATTTCCAAAACATTATATTTCTTTCTCTGAAGATCGATTTTGCCTTTAATAGCAAACAGTGCAGACACTGATGAAATACCGCCTTATGAGGCATTTCATCTGGGTCTTCACTGTTTGCTGTAGTACCGGTTTAGGGTTATCCGGTCCTCAAAAGGTTAACATAGAGATTATATCCTTCCTGTCACAGATTCAAGTATGGCAGTTACTGACGAAAGTATGCCTTGGAACAGTGTAATATAGGCCTTGTCACGAGAAAACCTGTCTTCAGGGTTTCTGACCAGGTAAGGCTCAATCCAGCCTGCTCAGCTACAAAGACTGGCTAGAATATTGAAATTTGGCAATTTCAACTATCATACTCGGGATAATAACAAGCGCAAATAAAGAGCAAATAACAAAGGCGCTGATCAGACTGGGCTGATGCTAAAAAGTCAGGTTTCTCAGGACGGGGCCATATAATGACTGAGTGTTGTGGTTGTGTTGAAAATTGTTGAATTTTTACATAGCATTGCCTATATAGTCCGGTAGAAAACCAGAATGACCTGAAACTTGATTTTAAAGTTTTTTTCTTTGTTGATTCTTGTTGTTGAGGCATTGTACTTGATGAATCCAAATGATGCCACTCTGGCATCATTGAGCGTTTTGAAATATTCAAAATGGCGTCCAAGATGGCCGTCAGTTAGGCTTTTAAGACCTATTTGACCAACATACTCGATCAAAAAATTTTATTTTTGGCTTTTCATGGATGTTTCAGAGGCTTATTGTTACAACCAATTAAATTGGAACATTATTTTGATTCAGAAGGTTGAAATATTAAAGATGGTGTCCAAGATGGCCGTCAGTTAAGATTCTAAGACCTATATGACGACATACTCAATAAAAACATTTTAATTTGGACTTTTTATAGATGTTTAGAGGCTAAATGATAAAACGATCAAATAAGAACATAGCTTTGATTCAAAAGTTTGAAATTTAAAAATGGCGCCAATGATGGCCGTCAGTTAGGTTCCTAAGACCCTTCTTACTATAAGACTCGATATAAAGCATTTTAATTTTGACTTTTTATCAATGTTTAGAGGCCTAATAAAGTAATAATACAAACAATTAAAATGAGCATTCACAGGACTGATTCACAAACTTGAAAATTAAAGATGGTATCCAAGATGGCCGCCATTTAAAGCGAAATTCAAGCTGAAATCAAATTCGCAGTTTGTAATTATTTTCTGATAGTTTTCTGTTGTATTGAAAAATTTGGCTAGCATGTAATTGTTGTTTTTCAGCATTGTAAAATATTTAAGATGACATCCAAGATGGCAGCAATAACAGGGTGGGGAATCACAAGGTTTTTGCTATGATACACTGCACGGAAAAAAATAACAGACTCTTATTTTTCGTAATGGTAATGTTTTTGTCTTTGTTCTGGGAATTGTATCGATCAATCCATGCACCATGTACCTTCCAGACCACTTTTTGCCGGATCTGATACCATAATATCATATTATTCTCGTTAAAAATCCAACTTTGGAAAAACATTTCTTCAAAAAATGAAGTGATAAATGACAGGGTATACTGAACAGACGATATCACTGAAATGAAAACATTGAGACAGAGTGTTTGATCAAAGTACAAAGTTAACCTTTTTTGAATCAATATGAGGAAAAAGTCAGCTGGATGGATGGATAAATACATAAAAATTATACTTATGGAGTGTAGGGTATCAACACAAAATAACAACCCCTGATTAAGGTATCTGCATGCTGTAGATGTTCGTTACCATCTTGACTGCTAGTTGGTATGGGCCTGCTTGCCCGGTGCAATTGTAGCAACCATTAATACTTCTCTGGTCTGTTGCAAATGCAAATGCAACAGACAGCTCAGATGGTTGGATATTGCTATAACAGATATGAATTCTGGTCTGGTGCAAGTGTATCAGACATGCATGCTTGTATGCACAAGTTTACAGACATGACTGTTGGTTACATGCTACTGTTAAAGACATAGGAATTGGCCAGATGCAATTGTTACAGACATGGCTGATGGTCGGGTGCAAATGTAATATACATGGATTCTGATAAGATGAAACTGTAACAGACATGCATGCTGATAGTATGCAGCTTCTAAAGTCAGGTTCAACTGTAAAATACATGCGTGATGGTCTGGTGCAATTGTGCTTACCAGCCCGTTAGTTGGGTACGAGCATAGTGACATAACTGCGGTTCTGAGGCAAGTGTAACATATGTACCTGCTGGTTCAGCCACACGACTACAGATGTGCTTGTAAGTCAGTTGTCAGTTGCAACTGATTCAAACACATATACTGGTAGATGCAACTATAACAGACATGCATGCTGGTCGAGTTTAATTGTAACTGACTTGCCAGGTGGTCGGGTGCAACTTCTACAAACATGCCTGTTGGTTCAAAGCAACGTTTAAAATATGGGTACTGCAACATGTGAAGCTGTAACAGACATAACTGCTTGGTTTCAGACATGTGTGCTGGTCCAGTGCCACATAGTCAAACATGCGTAATGGTAAATATGTCTGCTGACCCTGTAACAATGATGCCTGGGCAGCTGGTCGGGATAAGTAGAACAGACATGCACACTGGCCGGATGTAACTTGAACAGAAATGCCAGCTGATCCAGTGTAACAGTACCCAGCATTCCTGTTAGTTGGATTCAATTGTAACATACATTATTGCTGGTGTGATGTAACTAACACGCATGACTGCTTGCGTCAAGTCTCAATAAATGGCATGTGTGCTGGTTCAGTACCACATTATTTAACATGTGTGATGTTAAGGATGTCGAATATGATCAGCTGGTGGCATTACATGGTCGCTGTTCAGTGAAACTTCAACAGATATGCCTGTGGACTTGGTACTATTTAATCAAACATGCCTCCTGGTCCATTGGAAATCAAAGAGAAAAGCTACTTGACTGATACCGGCCCCTCCATCAGACATGCCAACAAACACTGTGAAACTTTATCAGCCAAGACTACTACATTGTCAATACAAAATACATGCCGGGTAGAGAGTTGTTATGTCGCTGCAGCTGCAGCTGCAAGATTTATGCCTGCTGGCCTAGTGTTACTGCCCCCAACACCGCTGCTGTTCAAACATGCCTACTGGTTGAGTACTGCTGCAAGGTGGAGGCTTGCTGGCCTGTGGCCACTCAATCAGCATGCCTGCTGACCTTTTGTCTCTCAATATTGCATGTCTGCTGGCGTTGTGCTTCTCTATCTGCTGTACCAGCTGGTATGGTGTCTCACTATCAGCCGTGTCTGCTGGTATAGTGTCTCACTATCAGCCATGCCTGCTGGTGTGGTGAATCATTATTATAGATCATGCCTTTTGGTTTGGTACATCACTATCAGACATGCCTGTTGGTGTGGTGCCTCACTGTAGATCATGTCTTCTGGTGTGGTGCCTCACTATAGGCCATACCTGTTGGTATGGTACCTCACTATTGGCCATGCCTGCCGGTCCATTTTGCACTTCAACTGACATTTTGACTAGTTGAGTGCAGACCGAAGAGGGATGACTACAAGTCTGGTGCTACTCTTACAGAGGTGCCATTACATCAGACATGTTTGCTGATCCAGTGCCACTCCCATATATGCCTGCTTGTACAGTGAAATCCTATCAGACATACATGCTGGGTTCATTTATTCAGATACAAGTGTTTGTAAAGTGCCTCTCCATCAGGCGAGAAATCTCATATGTTACAAATCCACCAGACATGTCTACAGGTTAGGTGCATCTCCTACGGGTTTGTAAAACTTATCAGCTACCATCCTGGGCGACATCTTGAATATATCAAATTCTGAGTGATGCATTTGCTGAATCACTGGGATGTTACAAGGATGATGTCTGTAACTTGAGAATCAGTAAAATCAGCATTTTACATGCAAATACCCAAAATTTTGTTATAATCTTTGTGATAAACTGCCATTTTGGCGGCCTTTTTGCCTAAATTCTTATTTTATTTTTATATTTTTGTTATGAGCTATGTGTCTTCAACTAGATTCCAACGTCATAACTAACAATTTAAGGAACAAAGTGGGTTTGAGTCATTTTTCCATATCACACAATTTTAAACTTATAATTTGCCTCCCTCTTGGACACCATCTTGAATATATCGAAATGCTCAATGATGCCAGAGTGGCATCACTCGGATTTTTTAAGGACAATATATGCACTACCAGAATCCATAAAGAAAAAAAGTTTAAAATAAAATTCCAGGTCCTCCTAAAATTCGCCCATATTCTGTCAGACTAATATGCAAAGGTTTAGATAAACAAACTTTTTGAGCCTAAAAACGTAAATATTTTCTTACCCATCTGTTTTAACATATGTTTTTGGTGCACAAAAGAACCGTCTCATTGAGACGGTTCTTTTGAGTACCCACAACATATGTTTTGGTTGAGAAATAAGAAAAATATTTTTTTTTGTTGCCCACTCCTAACTAAAGGCCTGCCTATATGAATCATGTGTTTGCTCCTTTGTATGACTTTCAATTTTTCAAAAATTATAGACAGCACTGATGTTTAACAAGACACTTCACATTTGCAGATCCAGAGGAGGGGGGGATAGGGGGTCCAGACCCCCCCCCCCCTCCTGGAAAATCACAAGTTATATGGGTTTCTATAGAAATTAGCATTTGGACTCACCATGGAAAAAGTTGGTCCCTCCTTGGAAAATGTTGGACCCCCTCCGAAACCTTGGAATATTAAAGTTTTCTCTGAAATAAACCTTTGATAAACCATTGGACCCCTTTGAAAAACTGTAAAATAAGTCGAGGGCTAAAACGGAACAAAAAAACCCGCATTGTCGGGGCTGTTTTCTGGCAGTCGGGCCTGGATCCCTCCCCTGACAAAAATTCCTGGATCCGCGCATGCTTCAAATGAACAGGGTTTTTTTCTTCTAATATTTCACTGACAGTGAATGCTCATTTTGTATTGTTTGTTAAGCATCCAACAAACAAACTAAAATGAGCAGTTTCCACTGTCAGTGAAATATTAGAAAAAAAAATGAAAAAGTAACTTCATTTTTCGTGGAAATAAGTGTTTATAATGGGCATGATTTCATCTATGACAGATAGAGCTACACACAAGAAGATGGCGACTGACGCGATGTTTAAACTGGAACACGGTTCCGATGACGTGAAAAAAAGCAAGGCAGTGGTGATGAACTTGAGCAGCCTGGAAGGAAGAAGGGATGAATGGAGGGATGATTACATACTCAATAAAATAGCAAGACAGAAGTTCAGGGTATGTGCATCGGTGGAGATAAGGCCAGAATTTTTTTATTAGTTGATTTACGGGAATTATTTTCAGATTTAGGGTCGGGGTGAGGGGGTGGGGGGGAACTAGAAAAAAATAGCTCTGAAAATGACCAGTCAACTGGTCGACTGGTCATTTTCAGAGCTTTTTTTTTATTTTTTTAAATATCTCCAGAACAAACACTAAAACTAGTAAAGCAAACCAACAGTCTGTATCAAATCTTTAAGTATTTCATAGTTTTCCTACATAGGGCAATCACTTTTAACAGTGGCACTCTCGAAAATACACAAACATAACCTCAAATTTATTTTTTTTCAACAAAACAAATTATGTTTCGAGTCCGCGGATAAAATAAAAGAATAATTTTAAAAATTAAATTTTATTTTTTTTACTTTCCAGAAAATTACAGTAGGAGGGTTTGTAAATCATCTAATAAAAAAATTCTGGCCTAAACAAAGAAAATTATTGCAAAATTCTATTTATTTTCTTACCCATCATTATAAACATGTGTTTTGGGTGCTCAAAAGAACCGTTGATTTGAGATGGTTCTTTGGAGTACCCACAACATATGAGCTGCGACATGAGAATTCCAACAATGTGGTATGTGGGACCAGCAATGCCTCAGATCAGCCTGCGCATATGCGCAGTCTGATCAGAGTCTTTGCTTGTCGCTTGAATATTTTATGACTGTTAAGCCACTTACTGAACACCATTTGGAGTTTCTAAGCTAAAAAGGAGGCTGCACATGCTCATCTGAGTCTACACTTGTCAAAATGCCACATTGTTGGAAATCACATGTCACAGCTCAATTATGTTTTGGTTGAGAAATAAGAAAATTGATCTTCAATTATGCATTCTTATCTGGTGTGTCTATTTACCATATTTTACCTAATTAGTGCTTTGTATGCATAATTTTTCAAAACATTTCCACAAACCTCAGATTTCACGACAACGGGTAACCACGGGTGATTATACTTGCAATCAAAAACTCTGTTTTTTGGCGATCTGAAACACTGTTTTGATATAAATCAGTGCAATTGCAGTTGCTGCCTACCCGTTATGATGTCTATATTTTTAAATAATTCAATTAAAATGGTCTAGATTACCATTTTATGCCAAATGCCAGGGCTTGAGTTAAGAGTGTGTAACAAAATATCTCAACCTAACATATGTTGTGGGTTCTCAAAAGAACCATCTCAATGAGACCGTTCTTTTGAGCACCCAAAACATATGATATAAATGATGGGTAAGAAAAAAATTACAGCTTTACGCTGAAAAATTTTGTTTGTCTAAACTTATGCAAATGCTTAACAATGGTGTTTCTTTTAGATATTTAAATGTTTGTCAATTAAAGCATCTGACAAGTTCTGTGGAAGGTTTGGTTATGGCCAAAAGCAGTTTATTGCCATAATAAGCAATAATTTGATAATGTTTCGATGAGCTTTTACAGCTATCCAGGAATTCAAAAAGAATCATTACAATCTGTTTTCAGGGACATCCTATAATATGACATTACATAGATATGTCAAATGTCATTTATCACATGGCATCGTGTCTGGGCGTGATATAACACCTTTTACACCATGCAATAAAATAGATATTTAGTAAAGTTACGTAATGACGTCCATTACAATGTTGCATATTAGATGGCAAAATCTTGACGTTTTCATGCCAAAAATGAGATTTTAAAGTAATTTTAATGTCATGTGATATAAAGAATCACATGAAAGGAACTCATTTCGAAAAAGAGATAAAATGCTCGGCATGTCTTGCATTTTATCTCTTTTTCTCAACTCGTTTAATAAATCCAATAAAACATGAGCACTTACGTTAGATTCTCCATGTAATGTATGGTTCAGCATTTTTATGACATGTCTGAAGATTGGACTGGTCCTTATGATCTGAGGTACAGTATGGAGTACATAGAGTAACTATAGGACAGGGGCCAGCTCAGCTTTACAACATGGCATCTTGGATCGGCAATAAAGTTATGTGGCGTACTGTAAAAATCTGATCCCTTTGATCTGAGGTACAGAGTAACTGAAGGACAGGGCCCAGTCCAGTGTTACTTCATGCCAGCTCGGCTAATATATTGTGCTAGAAACTGGAAAAAAAACTTATTACTATTTTGTGGCATATTGTAAAGACTAGACTAGTCCCTGTGAGCTGAGGTACAATAAGGAATAAATAGAGTAACTGAAGGACAGGGGCCAGCCCAGCGTCAGGGGCCAGTCTAGCGTGTACTTCATGCCAACTCGTCAAATATATTGTGCTAGAAAGTGGAAAAAAACTTTTGCCTAAATTAAAATTTTATTTGTTTCCCCTTACCCTACCGACCCTGAAGAAAAGGCCCTACTCAAAAAAAATTATTTCAATTTTCAGTCAAGAATTTTTTTTTTTAATTTCATTGCCATTTTAGAGAATTGTCCAATGTAAACAGTGTTATCTTAGCAAACTGTTTGTGTATTTTATTTTATTACCTATAGTAGGACTATAAGTAAAACCTGCCTAAAACGGCCACTCAAAGATATACACAACAAAGGTCGTTAAGACAAATGGGCGCTAAATGCAGGTCGAAAGTATTGCAGAATGCTCCCTGGGAGCATTCTGCAATACTTTTGACCTGCATTATGTGATAATCAGTCTTGAAAAAACAAACAATGTTTTGCCTTTTTTTAAAGGGCTCTATAGACAGGTTTACTGTATACAATTGAGATTAATGGGTATCCAATTTGAGGAATTGAAAAAAATAATTTTTTGACCGACCAACCCATACGGGTAAAACAGGGTTGGGTAAGGGGAAATAAAAATATTTTTAAGGTTGGCCTTATTACTATTATGTGGCATACTGTAAATACTGGACTGGTACCTGTGAGCTGAGGAACAGTATTTATTATATTCAGGATGAGAAGAAGACTATAAAATCAGCTAAAGAATCTGATGAAGCTTTACTGGCCAAGTCATCACTAGAAATTCCACTGGTGAAAGAACAAGAGACAGATAAGAAGCTAGCTCAACTCATGAAATACAGAACTGTTGAATGTAAGTTAATACAGTAAAACCTGTCTTAAGCGACCACTCTAAAATTGACAAAACAAAGGTCTTAAAGACAAATAGTAGCTTAATGAAGGTCGAAAGTATTGCAGAATGCTCCAGCATTCTGCAATACTTTTGACCTGCATTAAGCGATAATTGGTCTTGAAAACCAATTTTGGGTCTTATTTTAAGTGATCGCTTAAGACAGGTTTTTAATGTAGTCAATTTTGTTGAATTTGATAACTGGGGCCACATGGTTTACATAGGTTTATAAAGGGAAAATTAAAACCATTTACCATTTGGTCAAATTATGCCCCAGGGATAAAACTTGCCCTAGTGCGTTGTGGTTTAACCCAGGAAGACCCGTCCCTGTTTAACTGAAAGATTGTTGATGGGACGTAAAGAATCTAATCAAACAAAAGGTTAGAAGTATTGCAGAATGCTCCAGCATTCTGCAATACTTTTGACCTTCATTAAGCTACCATTTGTCTTTAAGATCTTTATGTTGTCTACTTTTGAGTGGCCGTTTTACACAGGTTTTACTGTACATTGTTGTGGCATAGATGAAGATTCAGACTTTAGGCCTCTTGCTACACTAGATATCTGTGCATGATGTTTAAAGAAATCTCATGAACAGGTAACTGCCTGCCAGCAGTGATTTTTGTTGTTTGCTGATAACCTTTGCAAACAGTTTGGAACCAGATCAGACTTGATAGGTTTGATCTGGGTCCAAGCTGTTTGACATTCTGATAGAGGTCCTGAAAGAACTTTTTGGAAAAAAAAATAAATCAGCAGACATCAAAAAGAGCATGCAAAATTACCCAGCATGCATAGAGTTAAAAAAATGTGTTTCTTACAGCCTATGATGAGAAAAAAGTTCAGAAAAGAAAAGAGATTCAGGAGAGACCAATCTTTCAATCCAATAAAGTTCAGAAAATAGATATGTCACCAGCAAACAAGAATAAATTGAACATTATTAGAAAACACCTCAGCACTGCTGGGAATAAATCAGGTCCTTTTGACAGTGTGAGATCTCAGTCTTCAAAAGCTGGCTTGGGTAAACTTGATTTAGGTATAAGAAGAAAACCAGTGAAGATTGTTGATCATACTGATAAAGAAGTGCAAATGGATAAAGGTATAGCGGATGATGTGAGAACAGGTGTTGTTGAAACTGTGACAGCTAGCAAAGTGTCAGTAGGAACACATAGTGATATGCAAGATAAAGAAACTGTGATAGAAAGTGAAAAAGAATCTTCAAATGAAAGTAATTCTGTAACTCACTTTTCAGAGCAAGAAAATACCAGCATTGATAAGATGATGCAAGTTCATACTGAATTAAAGAATGATAAGCATATATCTGCTAACAAATTAAATATTGACCAATATAAAGAGCTGAGAAATGAAAGCACATTTAGTGATAATTTGGTACAAGATGAAAGCAAAATGTTATGTAAACCAGAAGATGGGCAACTAAAGGAAACTGAAATAAAGCATAGATGTCTGGAAAGTGACAAGTTGTTACAGACAGAACAAGGTCATCAGAAAACAGAAAAATTAAAGTCAGAAAAAGATCCATTATTGATTGAAAGAGGATTAAAGCCTGAATATGACAGTGATCCTAGAAATAACACATTTGATAATTTAGTTAAGACTGCAACTGGAACAGATAGAGAAAGAAATACATCAAATAGTATAAATAATGAAATGAAACCTGACAGAAAGAGTTTGAGTTTAGTAGCATCTTACAGTGATAGTGATTCTAGTACTGTTTCAGACTTGTGATTAAATTAAAAATAATACAATGAAACAATGCTTTTGTTGATACATTTTTATCTTCAATTTCATTTAAAACTGTAAATTTCTAGAAGGGCTTCCATGTTTACATGTGTGAAAGGCAATGTTTTGTGTTTTGCAATAATTGTTTACAAAAATGGCCTTCCATTTAAACAAACTTAAGCATGTGACAAGCTTCGTGATTTATTAATAGTGTCTTCTAATATTTTTTTCAGATTTGGCTGTATTTGATAAAGTATTTAGCAATGATTATTTGTTGCAATTTGAATTACAGCAGACATGCTCACAGACATGTCTTATTGACATGAAAATGTCCTGAATTTTATCTCGCAATATTCATGCATTTTCATCAGTTATGTAAAGGTACCTCTTAATATTTGATGGACATGCATGTGTAAGCACATGACTTAAAAGTGTGTGTTTTTTCTTCCCTTTGGCATTTGTATTGATGTTCTTTAGGCCATGCTGGCATACGTGACGATTGGCAGTTATTATAATTAGGGCCCCGCCACAAATTGGCTGAGCTCTATTGTTTTCAGCTTGTCCATCTGTCTGTCCGTGGTCACTCTAACTCAGTCATTTTTAATTGGATTTCTTCCAAATTTCATATACGGATTGCTTCCATCATCCTTTCGTTCAAGTTCGAATACAGGTTTTGTACGCCATCCGATAACAAAGATGGGCGACAAAATGGCCGCCACCTATCAATATCCGCTGTCGTGGTCACTCTAACTCATCAGCCTCGTGTTCAAACACTGCTACCTCAGGACCCAGCAAATGTTAATGCATCAAAAACACGTGTGATCCCTATATTTGAGTAAGTCATTTTTAATCAGATTTCTTCCAAATTTCATATATGGATTGCTTCCATCATCCTCTCATTCAAGTTCGAATACAGGTTTTGTCCGACATCCAATAACAAGATGGCCGACAAAATGGCCGCCACCTATCAATATCCACTGTCGTGGTCACTCTAACTCAGTCATTTTTAATCAGATTTCTTCCAAATTTCATATTTGGATTGCTTCCATCAACTTCTCGTTTAAGTTTGAATAGGGGTTTTGTCCGACATCTGATAACAAAGATGGCTGACAAAATGGCCGCCACCTATCAATATCTGCTGTCGTGGTCACTTTAGGAGGCTTTCCACTAAATATTTCCCCATTGCTGACGATGCAAAATTGGAGTTAAATATCCAGTCATTCCTAAATAATCACACATAGAATTTATCCAAAAGTTTTTAGATTTGAAAGAACTGTCCTAACTTTTTAGATTTCTGTTGTAAAAAAGTTGGGTTTCCCATCTCCCAAACGAATGGTCCATTAATAACTGGGGATAACCAGAAGTCTCGAAGCAAATAAAGAGATGATTTTTATCATAGGGGTGACCTAAAAATTCAATACAGTTTTCCCCAGCTTTGGGCATTAAATGTTTAAACAGTCTTGATTTTGATTTAGTATATCTGGTCTTTTATCATCTTCTTATAAGCAAAGGTATATGACCAATGAACTGATCCACTGGAATTTTCTTCCAACGATAAGCTCCTCCCCAAAAAGGGCGTGGCCACACCTCATGAATATTTAGTGGAATGCTACCTCTAACTCAGTCATTTTTAATCAGATTACTTCCAAATTTCATATATGAATTGCTTCTATCAACCTTTCATTCAAGTTTGATTATGGGTTTTATCCGACATCCGATAAACAAGATGGCCGATAAAATGGCCGCCTATCAGTGCCTGCTGTCGTAGTCACTCTAACTTAGTCATTTTTTATCGGATTTCTTTCAAATTTCATATATAGATTGCTTTCATCAAACTATCATTCAAATTCAAATATGGTTTTGTCTGGCAAACGATAATCAAGATGGCTGACAAAATGGCCACCTATCAGTGTCCGCTGTCGTGGTCACTCTAACTTAGTCATTTTTTATCGGATTTCTTTCAAATTTCATATATAGATTGCTTTCATCAAACTATCATTCAAATTCAAATATGGTTTTGTCTGGCAAACGATAATCAAGATGGCTGACAAAATGGCCACCTATCAGTGTCCGCTGTCGTGGTCACTCTAACTTAGTCATTTTCTATCGGATTTCTTCAAAATTTCATGTATAGATTGCTTTTCAAAATTTCATGTATAGATTGCTTCCATCAAACTCTTGTTCAAGTTTGAATAAAAGTTTAGTCCGACGAACTATAACCAAGATGGCCGACAAAATGGCCGCCGACTATCAATTGCTTTTGTGGGCAATCTATCTTAATCATTTATTACCTGATTACCTCCAAATCTCATACATGGATTACTTTTATCAAACTCTCGGTTTGTCAGATAACCAAGATGGCTGCCAAAATGGTGGCCACCTATCAGTTTACACTTTTGGTCACTCTAACTTAGTCATTTATCACCCAATTTCTTCCAAATTTCATATATGGACTACTTTCATCAAACTATTGTTCATGTCTGAATATGCGTTTTGTCAGATAATTGATTATCAAAATTTTTGCCAAAACGGATATCCCCTTTCGCTGCTGGGCATTAGGCAGGGCCCTTTGTCGGAGTCCGACTGTTCTAGTGTTTCAAGTGTGTCAACTCATTATCCCCACGCTTTTTTAAAAAAGCGTCGGGGATATTGCAATCGCCTCCGTCCGTCTGTCCGTCCGTCACGCTATCTCCTCCTAAACCATTGGACGAAAATCAACCAAATTTGGTGTGTGAGTTGCTCACATGAATAGGGTGTGCAACGGCACAATTTTTTTTGGCCCCGCCCCCTAGGGCCCTGGGGAGGGGCCAAAAGGTCAAATATAATTAAATATCATTAAAATTCAATTACAAAGTCAATTTCAAAGATTTTAAACCAAACTTTGTGTGTCTTCTCAGAAATGAAAGATATAAAACATATCAGACGGGATTTCATTCGGTTTCCTGGATCATGCCCCAGGGGTCGGACTTGGGGGTTCCGTGGGGGGTTGAGTGGTCAAAAAAAATTTTTTCCGAAATTCAACCAGATTTGGTGTGTGAGTTACTTACATCAATGGCACATGCAACGGCACAATTTTTTTCGTCCCCACCCCCTAGGGCCCTGGGGAGGGGCCAAAAGGTCAAATATCATTAAATCTCAACCACTAAGTCAATTTCAAAGATTTTTAAACCAAACTTTAGGTGTCTTCTCACAAATGAAAGATATAAAACATATCAGACGGGATTTTCATTCCATAGCCTGGGTCATGCCCCAGGGGTGGGACTTGGGGGTACCATGGGGGGTTGGGGGGTCCAAATTTTTTTCTCTCCAAAATTCAACCAGATTTGGTGTGTGAGTTACTTACATGAATGGCACATGCAACGGCACAATTCTTTTGATTCCCACATGCTGGGGCCTTGGGGAGGGGCCAAAAGGTCAAATATCATTTAATCTCAATTAAAATGTCAATTTCAAAGATTTTTAAACTAAACTTTGCGTGTCTTCTCACAAATAAAAGATGTAAAACATATAAGACAGGATTTTCATTCGGTCCCCTGGGTCATGCATGCCCCAGGGTTTGGGACTTGGGGGTGCTGGGGGTCAAAAATTTAATTTTCTGAAGATGGTCATGTGGCATATCAAATTAAAGGGGATGAGCAGTAGACCACGATACACAGACAAATTTTACCCTAGGATCAAACTGGTGACCTTGGGATGGGGTCAAAGGAACAAATACCATTAGATATCTTTGAGAGTGTGGGGATTTGCGATGGCGCGCCATCGAATGTGTTCTAGTTACATGCTTGCAACTGTTTACAAGTGAAGACACTGTCACTAAGGAAATGTTGCTAATCTATGAACCTACGCATATTGCAATCACTTGAAATAAGTTCTGCCACAACACCCATCCAAACAATTTTGAATGTTTGCAGAAGGTGCAAGAGTTATTTTAGGAAAAATATCTGTTATTTTACCGATCTGCGAGAATGAAAAAAATTCAATATGCAAGTTTTGTGTAAACAGAATCATTCAATTTCTAGAGTTTGTGTATCAATTAAAAATATTGTAAATGTGGAAGCCCTAATCCCTAGATATTCTGACGTCTGAACCATATTGCATTCAGAGTTGTTTAAATCCATAGATACAATTGTAGACTCTGGCCAGAATACTCTTTCATGTACAGTCTGATCAGAGTCTAAATGTTTGATAAGTCTATGGCAGTATGCGGCATTTTATCTGGGTCTTCACTTTTTGCCAAAGTATGCATTTAAGAGTCACTAGTATACAAAGGGTTTAAAAGTAAATACATGTACAGGTCAGTCCCGTTATTACTCGTCGCGTTATTACGCGAGTACGCTTATAGCGCGGATCTGCCTTGGCTCCCAAATTTAAAAAAAAAAAAAAAAAATTTTTTTTTTTTTAGATTTTTTTTTCATCTTTCCAAACGGCTGTTTACTAGTAAACTACTAATTTGTTTGGTCAAAACGTTACTATTCACTCTTTGAATAAATAATGCATGCTTCATTAATCTCTTGTTGTTGTAAAAACGCCAGAGAGCAGAGTCTGCACAAAAGGTTGACACGATTTCCACTGGGTAATTTGACAAAAATATGTTGTGTATTGTATCTTTCTGCCCTGTCACTTGTCTAAATGTTTGTCTGGATAGTTTCCTGTAATTGTATCAATTGATTAAAATCAATATAAAGTCAACACCTACTGAGTTTACAACACAAGCCAGTCATCCAATTATCTAATTACCTCAGGGGGTTTTCACAGCAGTAAAAAACGGTCATTGACCTGTGACACAACCTTGCTTAATTGAATATTCATTATCCATAACGCAGATTAAATATCAGCCAATCAACATACAGCTCATTGAAGTTGACCTTTGAGGTCAGTAAGAATTATCCAATCAATAATTATTAGAATTATTAGAGACTCTACTGCCAGACGTTCAAGCGGGTATTATGTTTACCATAACACCGCATAAACTGTAACACCAATGTGAAGAAATCTTCTTCAATTTTTGAAATGCTTGATTTTTGTTTAAAATTTAGTTATTTGGGAGGGATTTGAGATAAAACTGTGATATGGAGCTTGTGTTTATTGAACTATCTGAATAATATACAGTAAGTCAGACGATCTAGTTTCGGCCTTGGCTCCCAAAATTAAAAAAAAAAAAAAAAAAATTTTTTTTTTTTTTTTAGATTTTTTTTTCTGAACTCGTTAGTACGCGTCCCGCGTATATCGCGAATGAGATTCGTGGACCCCAATCGGCGCGTAGTAACGGGACTGACCTGTATCTGTAATTGACGAATGTATCTTTTGAAGACAAAATAGTATTTTTTTAATGTATACAAAGTAATGAAATACAGGAAAATATTGTTTAAATATAATACATATTTTTAAAAAATCTGTTTTTCACAACCGTGAAAATATAGAAAGTTGTATTTCATGAGTGAAATTGGATGTCCTCTGCTTTCACCATTGACTTCCTTGAGCCCACTTCATAATTTCAAACGCCTGTAACTTTCTTACTAGTGGACAAAAACACAAAGTGTGGGTAAGCATTTTTTTAGTTAGATCGCAAGGACAATATTGGTTATTAAATTTTCAAGATTTGCTGAAATTTTCACTTTTTCTACTCCTGCTCCTATGGTTTCAGTTTTGGCCGTCATTGCACATAATGCAACGTCGTCATTATTATGATGTAATGTGCCAACGTGTATGATGTCATTTAATGCAAAAAATCAGCCACGCTTCAAATTGTATAATTCAATTTTTTTGAAGGAATATGCCATTTATTTCATCTTGTGAAGTGAGAATATGTATATTTCATTCGTGGCTTAGCCTGAAATATGCATTTTTGGCCTCACTCAATGAAATAAATGGCATATTCATTCCAAAAATTTTGAATATCCTCTATATCTTCATAAGATTCATTCATCATATACTCGAGACTCCTGGATCTGCAGTCAGACGCATTGAAATGTGACATCTCTTCAGGGTCCGCACTGTTTGCTAGGATAAAAGTGATACTCAGGTTAAGAGATTCAATATTTAAAATTATAACCTTTGGCCCCTTATCTCTTATAATTTGCTGAAACTTTATTGCATCTATGAAACTGGATAAAAATATGATGGGTCTACATCTACTCCTTTGTTACCAATTGCATGGGTGAAAGTTTTCAGGATTAATCCTGAAGTCAGATGTTTGAGGCTGACTTTCCATAGAAAGTTGGCCTCAAAATGCTGAATTAGAGAGATTGTAGTAGCTTCTCTCATTAACTTTAAGATTATCTACTTAAAACACAACTATCATTTTAAACATGAAATTATTCATTTTTGTAGGCATCCTGCAGGTTTAAAAATTTGATTTTCTAAAGTTCAGGATTTTGGAAATTTTGAACTTTCACCCATGTGATTGTCAGATTTGAAAACAATTTGCATTATAGTCACCGGCTGACTCTACAAAAATAGCTAAAACAAATTTGATCAATCATCTTGTGCGGTGGCTCAGTGGTAGAGTGCTTGACACAAGATCAAAGGATTGCGGATTTTAGCCTCACCAGAGACACTGCATTGTTTCCTAGAGCAAGAATCTTTATCCTATGCTTAGTACTGGTTAAACCAAGGAAGGACTGTCCCAACATAATTGAAAAATTGTTGACTTCCATGTAAAGAATCAAATCAAACAATTGACCCTCTTGTTTAGAAATTCGGTGACCATAACCTCAATCTTAAGGTCACAGAATCATTTAGAATTAACCCTTAATGCGCCAATCGCAACAAAAGTCGTCTGCTTTTCCTGTCTGCTGAAATGTTTAAGAAGCCTCTATGGCAAACAGTGTGGACACAGATCAGACTGCCCCTATAGGAGCAGTCTGTTCTGGGTCCACGCTGTTTGCTTCAATGCTTAATTTGTCAGTAAGGCTAGGCAATTATTTGCAGCAGACGACTTCAGCAGACGACACTTTCAGATGCATTTTTTTATTGGCTCTTTTTGGGTTAAGCCTTACCATATTAGATAAAACAAGCACACTATCAATGTAACACTCAAAATTCTTTGCCCTCTTTTGAAAACAGAGTAGATTCTGATCAGCTGGCACTGAATGACTAGAGATCAGAAGTTCATATAGTGTCAAGTGCTCACTGTGCACTTAAACACACAGGTGTAGATAAGCAAAATTTTTGAGCGTAAAATTGTTAATATTTACTTACCCATCAGTTTTAGCAAATGTTTTGGGTGCTCAAAAGAACCGTCTCATTGAGACAGTTCTTTTGAATACCCACAACATATGTTTTGGTTGAGAAATAATAAAATTTTTTTTGGTACGCACTCTTAATTAAAGTCCTGTAACAGTAACAGATTTGTTCTTATTATAGTGGGGCAGATATGTGAAAAAATCGTGCACTTTATGATAAAAGCATGAAACTTGGTACATGGCCAGATTAGTAATTATCAAAATTTCTGAGGGTCAGTGCCAAGCCAGAAATGCACCTTGATGGCTGCCATCTTGAATTTCAAAATGGCGACCTATTTTCATGTAATGCCTGTTACGTTGGGTATCATTTTGCAATAAACTTTTATATAAAGCTTGTGCAAGTGTGAATTTTAATAATAGAACATTTGTAATTATCTGAAATCACATGTAGATTGGCATATTATCCAAGATGGTGGCCATTTTATAAGATGGCCGCCATTTTTATGTTACATCAAGCTTGCTTTATGAAAACATCATAGAATGAACTTAATTCAATTATTGCATCAAATTCAAGCTGTTCCAAGCATAGAAAGGCTCAAAATGTGACTTTATTATTTGTGAACAATTTCCAAGAGAGCTTTGATACAATATGGCATCCAAGATGGCTGCCAAAGAAGAATGATTTTATGGTTTTCGTTTTTTATACATTAATATATCATTGAGATTTGTATGAGTGAAATTTGCTTTAGTAGCAATGAATGTTCGTTTCTTATATATAATATGTAATTTAGAAATTTTCTCAACTGTTAATTCAAGCATGACATCCAAGATGGCCGCCGAATAGTAAAATCCTATTTATTGGTGATTTTTGCTGTTCTTTCTAAATAAATCTATACATTTTTGCTATTAGGCGTTTTCGACATCACAAGCTAGGATGTATAATGCTAGTGAACTGTTCATAATCAAGGACGTATTGGAAATATACACTCAACAAAAACAAAACAATGAATGCATGTTTATTACTACCTGTCTTGAGTCAAGGGCAGCAGATGATCATAAGATTAAGAAGTTTATGGAGTTTCTGCCATGTGCATTTGCAATGTATGACTGCAGGCAGCTCGAGGATGTTTCTAGCGTAGAGAATGTCTATATGATTACAGATCTCCTACCTCAGGTTTTTATCAGGTGCTATCACCTCCATCTTCCATCATTAAGTAGTGTTGTGCCACAGGCATCTGGTGCACTTTAGCTCAAGGGGCGACTTTAATTGTATATGACTTCATATTATTATGTTCACATGAAGAGCCTTCTCCTTCCAATACTTCCATGCATCCAATTTCACTAGCAATGCCTCCATGGACTCAGCCTTGATCACCGGATCATATTTGTACAACAGCATTTATGTGCAGTCTGTTCTGAATTCCGTAATTAGAGCCTCTTGCTTAACAATTAAGAGCAGTGGAGTCAGAACAGAGCCACGATGAACATCAACACCAAAAAACTTCTCACTGCGACAATTACCAACTATCGTCCTGCTATTCATGTCCTTGATCATACCATTCATCAATCACACCAACTACTTGTTGATTTAAAGCATGCACACTAGCTACCTGCTGTCCTTCTCTATCTTGATGAATCTGACATAGAATGGCTTGTTAGAAGTCAGGAGCAGCTTCTATAGCTGGCTTAAAATTAAGACCACAACTGGAGTGCCACCATTGCCTGACATAAATCTACACAGCATCTCGTCAATCTCAACTCTCTGCCTGACATGTCTCTCCAATATGCACTCTAACACGCTTATTAATTGCTTAATTATCTTCAAGCCTCTGTTCAGAGCACCCCCTTTGCCGATGTTCATACTGTCAATTTCACTCTGTACTAACACTCGAGATTATGTTGCAGATTAGGTCAAACACCTCGACTGTGCCAGTTTCCCAAATGCATGTAGTCTATAGCATCTGGATGACAATTGCTGATGTCTGTTTTGCCAGAACGCATCCTACTAATTGTTTTGTGATAATTCCTTTACTGATCAGCTGGCTAGTCCTTCAACTGGGATTTACTCTGGCATGCCTTTTGCATTCCAAAGAGTTCGAATTTGAGTAACTTCATAATGCTCTTTCCATGCTTCTTTCAACGCTTCTTCACATAGCGACTGTTGGCCTGCGTCATTCCGGACATGTTATTCCCATTTTTGCCTATATACTAGGTAAAATCATAGCAATGACCAGAAACTAGTACAATCAGAGCTAACATTCTTCCTACTAAATCAAAGTGGGGAAAACTAAATATACAGATAGATAGTATACAGTGGTGATGTAGCTCTCCCCTTGAAGGCAGTTACTAGGCTACCTTAACATAACCAAAATCATTCACATGCATGTATATTAAAGTACATACAAACCACATTTACACCAATAATAATAAAATGAGAACCACAACAGCACTACTACCTTAGAACAATTTATAGGACGAATGTTAAACTAGTCAATGAATAACCACAGTGAACAATAAATAACGAAAAGCAAGAATTGATACAGCAAGGGCAGGGATTCGACTGCTTATGCGGTAGGGGCACCTAGCTGATATGCGGTAGGGGCACCTAGCTGATATGCGGTAGGGGCACCTAGCTGAAGCTCCATGGGCTGTAAAAGACCATCACTGTAAATACAGAGCAAAATAACATCATCATTTAAAAACCCTACATACCTAAATAGACAAAAAAATTTGGTTTCAACTAACTAGACTGAAGAGGTTTTTGGACTTAACTATTATGGAATCAAATGCCCGACTCACTAGCAAGCATTTGGTGAGAGAAGCTTTGACTATAAACTAAGATGTCTGCAACATTATATATTGGATTGACTTCAGAAAAATATAAACTTTGATTACTTTCATGTAGATATGATAGTGCCAGCTACATCATCAACACAACCTAATAAGGCTGGCTGCAGCAAATACGTCATTTGACAAGATCAAGTTGAAAAGTTGATGTGTGTGAAAACGGAGGGTTGTGGTCTAAGTACATTTTTTTTAAATTGTATACAGTTTTAGGAGACATATAGCCTTTTAAGCCTATGGTAACTTGATGAGAAGGAGAAAGGTCAAACAGAAATTTTAATATCTCTATTACAGATTTTATAGGATTTTTCACTAAAATCTGATGCAAACAAATAATATTTTATGCAACGGCAATTCTACAAAGGACAGTTTTAGTTTGCTATAGGTACAAAAATTCTTTGTATCTCATTTTGATCGTATCAATTTTATATAGAACATACATAAAAGCAACATCTGTATAAGTGTCTAAAACCAAATTTGGCAACCATCGTGAATAACAGGTTGGATGTCCCCTTTACTATCCTAATTCAATAAATATAATCATTTCTTGAAACTCATTTTCATAACTTCATACAACCTCAAAATATGTACCTATAGAAAGTAAAAATACAATTTTTTTTTCTAAAACTAAATACAAAGCCATCTTGAATACCATGTTATAATAAGTTAAAATAAAAATAAAGTCTGATAAGTTCGTCCCTTGTTTGTGTAGCTATTTCTACTTAATTGCATAATTATTTTGCATGGAAATTCATAATTTGTCAAGTTGGTATACCACCACTATTGAGAATGCAGAATGAGTTTTTGTTTGTTTGATTTGATTCTTTATGTCCCATCAACAATCTTTCAATTAAACAGGGTAGGGTCTTCCTGGGTTGAACCAGTACTAAGCTAGGATAAATGTGTCTTGCTCAAGGACCACAACACAAAGACGCTGGTGAGGCTCGAACCCGTGGCCCCTCGGTCTCGAGTCAAGCACTCTACCATTGAGCCACTGAGCTCCATTTGGATGCAAAATGTGACAGCCACCTTGAGACTATGTCTTAAATCTTGTGTTTTCTAAGCCTAAAAGACAATTTTGAGGCAAATTAGTATAATTGACTGCACAATAAGTGGAAATAAATGAAGACAACAAATTGGCTTGCAAATGTATGAGCTTGAAATAATGCAATTTAAAATAGACTGCATATTTTGGAAAACCAAGATGGCGGCCACCTTAAAAATGGTGTCCATATGACATGTCTACATTGACAGCCGTCTTGGATGGTATGTTGGATGCTCTCTTCTTTATTCAAAGCCATCAAATAAAGTTATTCTTTAAAATCGTTTGCATAAATTCAAACTACATTCTTCCAGTGCCAAATGAAAGCAGATAGTATGTTATGATTTGCACATTGGTAGCCATCTTTAATACCATATTTGAACAATACACAACAATAAAGCCATGCTGATAAATTAGTAACTTGTTTAATGAGACAATTTCTACTTGCTAGAAGTAATTTGCATCAAAATTTATAACTTTGGAAAGTTCTATA
The DNA here is from genome assembly GCA_964019695.1 of Loripinus fragilis. NCBI lineage: Eukaryota > Metazoa > Mollusca > Bivalvia > Lucinida > Lucinidae > Loripinus > Loripinus fragilis. The sequence goes on from OZ026518.1 coordinate 90,924,795, forward strand.
ATATAACTGCACTTTTTAGTTATAAAAGTGGCGGCCATCTTGAAAAAATACAGCCTCAATCCTGTTTTTTTTTTAAATTGAAAGATGATTTTAAGGATTGAGATATAACTGATGGCTATTTAAGTAAAATTAACTGAAGAAAACATGATGTTGGCAAATAAATAATCAGATTACAATGAATAAGTTGGAAAAAAGGCGGCCATTTTGGAAAAACAAGATAGCGGCCATTAGAGGGCATTTTTGGCGTGGCACTGACCCTTATTTTTTTTGTTTTGTTATCAACTAGCCATGTACCAAGTTTCATGCTTTTATCATAAAATGCACGATTCTTCTCAAAATTGTTACATATCCGCCCCACTATTAGTCCCCTACCAGTCAAAGACAGGTTTGGGGACTACAGCTTTGCTCGATTCCGTCTGTCAGTCCATCAGTCACGCTGTAATCCTGGGTTTCATGTCTGGGCCATATTTCCTACAAGGTTAGTCCAAATTTATTATAAATTCACATGATTATTACCCATAACATTATGGTGTTTACAATACTTAGCCACTAACTCCCAATGTCAAGGTCACAACTTTGACTCAAACATGGTCAGAACACTCAGAATCTTGTGTCCAGGCCATATCTCTTACAAGGGTTGGGCAATTTCATTATAACTTTACATGATTATTACCCACAGCATGTAGATGTGTCCCCCACAATACCTAGCCACCAAGTCCCCAAGGTCAAGGTCAAAACTTTGCCTTAGACTTGGTCAGAGAATCTTGCCTGGACCATATCTCCTACAAAGTAGACCACATTCATTATCTGGTTATTACTCATAGCTTGGAAGTATGTCACACACACCGCTTAGCCACCATCTCTCAAGGTCAAGGTCACAGCTTTGGCTCAAACGGTGGTTCTGTTGTTGTTGACTTTTGTCTTCCTGGTGTCTTATGGTGGTTGGCTGGCTCTTCCTCGCGGTGCCGTTGGGTTGTCTGCAGTTTGTGATTCTGGTATTTCCTGATCATACTCACTTACTATTTTTGGTCAGAGACTGGTACACTCATAATTTTGTGTCAAGGCCATATCACCTACAAGAGTGAGCCATTACCCATAACGTAAAGGTGTGCGTTGTGTACAAAACTTAGTCATTATTTCCCAAGGCCAAGGTCACGGCTGACTCAAACATGGCCTTGTGTCTGGATTATTTGTCCCGCATTTATCACAAACATCAAATGATTATTGCCTATAACATGCAGCTGTGTCATGCACAATATCTGGTAATTTAAATCCATGGTCAAGGTCACTTTTTGGCATGAAAGTAGGTCAGCATCAGTTTAATAATGAATTCTGTATCTGGACCATATCTCGCACAATTGTGGCCGGTACAAATTGAGGCTTATGATCGTTACAAATACCATTCAGGTATGTCTTGCATATACCATGGTCATCTACACCATGGGTGGGTGTAGTGGTTGTGGGAGGGAGGGGTAGGTATTTTTAATCTGTTAGGGGACCCATGAATCACCTTATTAGGTCAAATATGGTGTTTGGGTGTACTGATATCTTCATATCTTCTCACAAGAAAATAAAAAAAGAAGAGATGATAAATGATTTAAGATTTTTAAATCTTTGGGGCCTTGTTGGGGTGCATTAAAAGAGGGTTTTTTTTATTAAAAAATAGCTTTAACATTTAACTTGAACTGTAAGCTCATATAGGAGACAATGCAGATAGATTAACTATCAAGCCCTAGTTTCTCAGAAAAGTATGGCAATATGATGTCAGTGGATGCTTGTGATAAAACAAACAAAAGGTTTAATCTCCCTACAATGCCTCAGCAGGACACACAAAAAGGAACCTTACCTTAAGTGTACTAAGTTACCCATCTGGTATGGTGACATGCCATAAGTGTGTCAAAAGTTTGAAACCTATATAGACTTTGTGCATTTTCATATTTGTTATTTATTCTATTGTACGACATAGTCTCAAGGTAAGCTATTGTGATCATAGTTTATCTGTCCCCCAGTCAACAATTTGCTTTAGATTAAATCTTCTCCTAAACCACTTGGTAGAGTGTCACCAAACTTCACAGGAATGATTCTTGGGTGGTTCCTATTCAAATTTGTTGAGAAAATTCCATTCCATGCAGAATTTTGGTTGCCATGGCAACCTAAAGGAAAAAACTTTAAAAATCTTCTTGTGAAAAACTTGGTACAAATGGTCTACCAAGGTTGTTCAATTTTTCTGATAGGCTTGAATTCACAAAATGCTTTTCAGAATAATAAACAGGGTGGACCCTGATCAGACTGCTTCTTCAGAAGCAGTCTGATCTGGGTCTGCACTGTTTGTCTAGGCCTTTTCTGGCATTTAAAATTTTAGAGCATTTACCGTAACTCTTAAAATGCCACCCACAATTTGCAGTGTACAATATTTTCAAATTATGTTCCTGCTTCAAGAAACCAAATAAAACTTGATATTTCATTTGAATTGTCTGCTGGCAGACAGTTCACATGAACTCTCATCTTATTTTCCCCCTAAAATCATGAAATTACAAAATTTGTCTTCCACTGCAGTTGTGATTGGCAATCGAAGCAAACAAATAAAACAATGCATCAAGCACGCTCAGGTTTTGTTTTCAGATAAAGATAGTTATCAAAGTTCGCTCTTATCAAATGAATGATAACAAATACCTGTTGGTTATAGTTATTAACTGATAATAATTTTACTATAAGTAGTATTGTTTTAAGCAGTGGCCATAACTGATTTTTTTTTCAAAATGGATTGTGAACATTACAATGAAATGAATGATGTTCTGATATTTTGTTATAAAATTAAATTACAAAGGTAAACTGTAAAAAAAATGTTACGTGCAAAAGAGGTCATTTCTTTATCAGAACACTTATAAATTGTTGCAGATTTTTGAGAGTTTAATTGAGATGCTGTGATTGCGTAGGTTAAGTCCAAATTTAAACAAAATTACTCATTTACACAAAATCACTCTGATATATAATTATTATAGTGTTTCTGTAAATATTCTTTGTAAAGAGTTAAAAGATGGTGCTTGGCAATTGACGGCAATCAACTTACAATATGTAAAATTAGTGGTCAATGGCATAGCCAGAATGCTAAAACAGTTACGCACATCAAAGGGAGACTACTGGATCAAGCAGTGATTATCTTCAGTTGCATCCCTTTTCAGAATGGGAACTTGTCTTGCTCCCAGAGGGAGCGAAATCTTTCTTTTTGAAGAGTAGTTCGTTATGGTATGGAAAATCACTTTTACCACATTTGGTGACCTCCCTTGAATGTTACTATTTGTATTACGCATGTGGGGAACTGCGTAATGGGAGCTACGCCACTGGTGGTGTTGGACTAATGGTTTGTTAAATTTGTAGTGATGATCTCCTGGCATTGGATTAACGGTTCTTTAAGTTGTTGCCATGGACTTTTGGATACCTGACTGACATTTCAAGTATTATTGCTGTTCTACTGCTATTTTGCTGCTGTTTGTTGCAACTTTTGTGACAGTGGAGTAAGGGTTACAGCTAACTGACATGCATTCAGCTATAACTTTAAATCTTGTTCTATTTGTGTGTCTGTTGTTGCTGATTGTACTCGTAGAAGGTAAGTTATTATTATTCAAAATACAATTTTTATATCCCCCAACGGAATGGGGGGGGATTATTGTTGTTTTTGGTGTGGATTCCGTCCATGTTGATGTTCGTTTTCGCATTACTTCGTTTCCGAACCAGCAAATGGATTTTGACCAAAGTTGCATAGATATATTGTTGGGAGGGTTTGAAAAGCTGATTAGATTTGATGACCTTGACCTAGTTTTCAAGGTCACCATACTATAGATAAAGCCATTTCCGCTCACTATCTTCTGAACCAGTGGGTGAATTCTAACCAAACTTGCATATATACATTGTTATGAGAGGGTTCATAGTTGATTAGATTTTGGTGACCTTGACTTAATTAACAAAAAATGATTTTTGGCATGTTACAAACTCTAGCCTAACTTTATATATTTTTTTTTATTATGTCACAATAAAAGGGTTTCGGCACATTATATCTTGACCCGAACAATGGAATCTGACCAAACCTTATATAATGTTTTATTATGGTACAATAAAGAGTTGATTAAATTTGTTGACCTTGACCTAATTTTCGAGGTCACCATTAAGTAAGTAAGTAAGTAAGTAAAGACTTTATTTTATGAGGGTGACAACCTTTAGTATACAAATACTAATCTTCCAGAAGGCCCTCAGTGAATAATATATAATTTATACAGATAACACAAAATATATACACTAAAATGTTAAGAAGAAGACTACCATATTTACTCATCAAAGATCTGTGGAACTGCAATTTATGGGCCCAACAAAAAGCATTCTTAAAGCATAATGTGGGTGAATAATATAAAAGTGTTGTGAAGGCATCCCAACATTAGATCATACCCCTTCAATAGGATAACTTTGCTGGAGCATCCCACTGGAGGGGAATTTTAGGAATGTATATGGTAATCAATTTCTAGAGTTTACTATTTAAATTATCTACATATATTTACTGTTCAGAATACAACTCATGCTCAAGGTAATTCACAATGAGAAGTAAGAAAAACAAGAAGGACTGAGTGATCATTTTCGTGATATTTGAATATTTGGCAAGTTACTGTACCAACCATTTTAGACATCTATTATGGAAAGTTTCCGCTGTCTGTGCACTTTTAACATTACTAGGTAAACTATTCCATATAAGACATCCTGAATATCTCATACTTAGCTTAAAGCATTCCTTCTTTGGAAGTGGTGGAACAAAACATCCTGCTGCTGTTGACCTTAAGTGAACTGACATATCCATTTCATTTCTGAGGACAAAATTTTCAGAAATATATTGGGGTGTTAATCCATGGTATACCTTGTACATAAATTTTGCTTTGCGAAGGAATAAGTGATCATAAACAGATAGAATTTTTAAGGAACGAAAAGCTTCAAGGGAATCATCAACATTATAATCTAAAAATTACTCTACATGCATGTTTTTGCATCTTAAAAATTTTCATTTTATTTGACTCAGATGAGTTGGCCCAGACAATATTGCAAAAGTCAATGTGAGGTTGTATATAAGATTTATAAAATTGTACACGGTGCTCTTGTGACACTTAAGTATTTCATTTTTTAAAGCAACCAAATATTTGAAGATATTTTTTTACAAATGTGTTTTACATGGTCTGACCAGATTAGATTGTTGTCAACAAAAGCCCCCAAAATCTTATCAATGGATATAATTTTCAATGATTCATCACTATACTTAAGGTGAAGATTAGAACTAGCTAACCTCTGTCGTTTCTGACAGGTAGTTATCAACATTACTTTTGTTTTTGCTGAATTCAAAACCATTCCATTGCTTTTACACCAGATGTGAAGCTGATTTAAGCCTGTCTGGAGGTTATGTTCGATCATTTTTTCTTCAGAGTTTTGAACATCATAAAGGGTAGTGTTGTCTGCATAAAGGTCAGCAGAAACATTATTCACATAAAGTGGTAAGTCATTAATAAAAAGCAAAAACAAAAGTGGTCCGAAAATGGATCCCTGAGGAACCCCAAAAGTAACTGTTTCAAAGTCAGATTTGTTATCATTTATTCTATAAAGATAGTAAAAATCAGCCTTTTTGGCACACTGTCTTCTAAACCAGTTGGTGGATTTTGACCAAACTTGCATAGATAAATTGTTGGGAGGTGGACAGAGTTGGTTAGATTTTCGTGACCTGGACTTTATTTTCAAGGTCACACCAGCACTTTGCAATGTCAAATTGTGACCGAAATAGGGTTTCAGTATGTTATCTCTTGAATGGAATAATATATTCTCATGAACTTTATGTATTGTATCATTGAGGCAAAATGAAGAGTCGATAAGATTTTGGTGACCTTGCCCTAATTTTCAAGGTCACCATCCTTTAAAGACTGTATGTAAAAATCAGCCTTTTCTGAGCTCTATCTTATGAACCAGTGGGTGGATTCTCACCAAATTTGCATAGTTACATTGTTTGGAGAAGGAAAAGAGTTAATTAGACTTTGGTGACCTTGACCTTATTTTCATGGTCGCACCAGCACTTGTAATTTCAAATTTTGACCAAAATTGTGTTTCCTCATGCTATCCCTTGATACTTGATGGATTTCGGACATTCTTTATAATGTATCATTGTGAAACAGTATATAATAAGCTGATTAGAATTTAGGAAAGCATGCTCATCTCAATGCCTACTCAATTTAGGGGTAGGAGGACATAGTTTTCCTCTGAAAATACTGCTTTAATTTTAAATATATAATCTTTTTTCAATTATCAAATGATGTGAGTCTGGGTAGTACAGTAAAACCTGTCTTAAGCGGTCACTCAAAAAGAAAAAAAAGAAGACCAAAAATTGGTTTTCAAGACCGATTATTGTTTAATGCAGGTCAAAAGTATTGCAGAATTCTTCCCTTGGAGCATTCTGCAATACTTTGACCTTCATTAAGCTGCCATTTGTCGTTTTTTGTCTATTTTGAGTGGCCGCTTATTAGACAGGCTTTACTATAATGCCATGTATTAAAATTGATAAACCACTAATGTTTTATCTGTTTAGTAACCTTATGAAATGACAGCCATAAAACTTTTTGAATATATGGCAAAATCTTAGTGTTATCATGCCAAAGAAAACCCAATGTCACTGTAGATTTAGTGTCATATGATCAATAGAATCTAACAGAAGGGTAGGGAGCGCAGTAGCTCAGTGGTAGGGTGCTTGACTCGAGACCGAGGGGCCGTGGGTTTGAGCCTCACCAGCGTCACTGCTTTGTGGTCCTTGAGCAAGACACATTTATTAGCTCACCTGAGCCGAAGGCTCATGGGTGAGCTAATAGTATACCAGTCCCTCCGTCGTCCGTCCGTCCGTCTGTAAACTTTTTTTTAACATCTTCTCCTCTGAAATCACTGGGCCAATTAAACTCAAATTTTATATGCAGACTCCTTAGGACGCGGGAACGAAAGTTTGTTCAAATGGTTTTGGTCACTTGACCAAAATGGCCGCCACGCCCATATATGGTAAAAACCCTTTAAAAATCATCTTCTCCAGAACCAGAAGGCAGATGACCTTGGGACTTGGTATGTAGCTTTGGGGATGTGGGGCCTACCAAGTTTGTTCAAATGATGATCCTAGTTTGACCTTGACCTACTTAACGTCAAGGTCAAATTTGCTTCCTAATGCATTTAAATGGGATTTTTTTGAAAAGTTGATTTTTTGAATACTGTTGAAGCCAAAGTCATTATTCTCACTTGATATGTTTAACCTAATGAGACAATGGCTATAAATAAGTTCCAAAGGTCAAGGTTGACCTTTGACCTTTCAGCTAAGTTGCTCATATTGGAGTCCCATCTATATATTAAATGATAGTTTTCTCACAAACCATTGGCCCAATTTAACTCAAATTTCATGTGAAGACTCCTTATGCTAAGTTAGCCAAAATTTGTACAAAATATTTTGGTCACATGACCAAGATGACCGCCATGCCCATATATGGTAAAAACCCTTTAAAAATCTTCTTCTCCAGAACCAGAATACCAGTAACCTTGGGACTTGGTGTGTAGCATTGGGGATGTGGGGCCTACCAAGTTTGTTCAAATGATGATCCTAGGTTGACCTTGACCTACTATACATCAAGGTCAAATTTGCTTCCTAATGCATTTAAATGGGATTTTTATTGAAAAGTTGATTTTTTGAAGTAGGTCAAGGTCAACCTAGATTCATCATTTGTGCAAATTGGATAGGGCCTACATCCACAACGTTACATACCAAGTCCAAAGGCCATTGGCCTTTTGGCTCTAGAGAAGAAGATATTTCAATGTTTTTTACCATAGCATTGTCAAATTTGATTCCTAATGCATTCATATGGGAAAAATCTTGAAATGTTCATTTTTCTATAACTGCTTAGGCCGAAATCATATAACTCGCAAGAAATGTTTAACCTAATGAGACATTGGTTTTATATAAGTATCAAATGTCAAGCTGACCTGTGACCTTTTATCCAAGGCCACTCATTTGGACTGCCACATACCTATCTAAACATCTTTTCCTGAGAAATCACTGGGCTGTTTGATGGAGTATTCATTGGATTGTTTAGGTCACTTGACCAAAATGGCTGCGACCCCAATATGTGGTAAAACAAAATTTGTTTCATTATAAGCTGTAGTTGACCTTGACCTATTTTAACATTATTAAGGAGTTCAGGTGAGCGCCTCAGGACCTTCAGGTCCTCTAGTCTTAGCTTAATACTGGTTCAACCCAGGAAGACCCTACCCTGTTTAACTGTAAGATTGTTGATGGGACGTAACAAATCAAATCAAACAAACAAACAAACAAAAAACTAACATTTGTGCTCCTGTTATAGTGAATTTATTAAACTCATTTAAAAAAAACCCCAATAAACTGCTTGGCAGAGCCTTGCATTTCATCTCATTTCCTCGACCCCTTTAATAAATTCAGTGATACATGAACACTCATGTAAGATCCTCTGAATATGAAAAAAGAAAGATATAAGGTAAATATGAGTAATTTTCTCCTGGAGGAGCAGTTTGAGCTAGCAAATAATTTATTTTTTAACTAGGATTGTAATCTAGAAGAATCCATTTTTGAAATACAGCTTCCAAATAGTTAACTCTTTCCTTTCTAGCATCTGCTGATAACCTTTCCAAACAGTTTGGACCCAGATCAGGACCGACAACTGTCAGTTCTTATCTATATCAAAACCGTTTGACACAATGATAGTGTTCCTGAAAGAATTTTTCGAAAAATTTAATTTTGAAAAAATCAGCAGACAGCAATAAAAAGCATGAAAAATTTTCTCGAAAATATATCAAATATATGTCATCTGCTGTGATGTCACAGTAGATATAATAAGTACATTAATATTTGAATTATTTTTAAACTTTCACCCAATCATGAATGCTTGAACTTTTTTCAATTTTTGTGTCAATTGAAATTTTGGGTCATTTAACCCTTAAAGCGCCAAGAAAAAAAAATGCATCTGAAAATGTCATCTGCTGAAGTCTTCTGCTGCAAATAATTGCCTAACATTACTGACGCATTAAGTATAGTAGCAAACAGCATGGACCCAGAACAGACTGCTCCTATATGAGCAGTCTGATCTAGGTCCACACTGTTTGCCATAGAGGCTTCTTAAACATTTCAGCAGACGAGAAAAGCAGACAACTTTTGTTGCGATTGGCGCATTAATTGTTAAGGTCACTACTGACACCTGGGTATTTTTTTTCCCGAAAAATCGATTTGCTTCATTTTCTGTAACTTAATGTTTCATCTTATTAATAATGATATTTAACAATAAAAATGTGATTTCACAGATTAATATTTGAGCTATGACACTTCAAAGTCATGCATGATACATCCTTTATCTCGAAAAATGTTCAGGGACGCCACGTATATGATATGTTATCATTATTATGAAGTATTGCATCATAACAGCTTATGTTTACTTGAAATACAGGAATGGTTAAATGATGCAAATCTAGCCATTATTTATTTACTGGCAAACTTTTACATTAAAAATAATAGTTAAAATTATTCCCATGTTTACGTTTGATCACTACGAGGGGGGTTCAATATGTAATGAAACCCCATTCATAACTCCATCCACAAACGCGTTAGGATTTTATGCCATATGCCAAATGAAAGATCAAAGCGTTGCCGTTATAATGGTGCATAGAACATTATTTCATCTTTCCAAATTTAATAAGTTATAGACTTTTTAATAAGCACACTAATATACACTGCATATATTTTCCTCCTAATTGTAAAGACTCAGTTTAACAAAAGTAGAAAGGCATGCTGTAATTTCTAAAACAAACATTTAACATGCATTCATCACAATTACATAGTTTTCTGACACCTTTCCCCTAAATCTGCTATAACGGTACAAACTTTTGATCGCTACTGATTTCTCGTGCAAACAGGTTTATTACCTAACCCCCTCTTACGTTAGCTTCATTTAAAGCGATGAACGTAACACTAAAACACGCACGGTTCTTGAAAATCGGAAATGTGGCTTAGAACCAGGAAAAGACAATTTTGATTGTATCGAAGTTTCAATACACACAGTGCACAGGCAGCAGACCAGTTAAACTGAAACCTATATCTAGGGTATCTCGTCTGAGTGGTATACCGTTTTCCTTTCCTATAATTTTATTGTCTAAAATTAGGCAGCCAGATTATGTAATTGTAAATACGTGTAACAATGTCCAAATAATGTATCCGAATGCAAACATCGATGAAACGCAGTATTCTGTCTGATCCATTTCAGTGTAAGCCAGAGATGGCATTCGTTTTAGTGATTTTCTTATTTCAAATGACGTACTTTGGGTTACTTTATGAGTGAGATTAAATATGGAAATTTTAAAATCGGCTGTATTACTTGCAAATGAACATCAAAGCTACCAGAAAAAATGTTACAAATGGTTTTCGTATAAATTTTAGCTATGTATTCGTTCACGCAAAAACGACTCTGTCGATGGAATGCCAGAAAATACAGCATCAATGAGGATTTTAACCGAAATGGCAGCCTCAGTATTTCATAGAACATAAAGCAATATCAAGAATTTTTGCAGGTATAAAACACCAATATATGTTTATTTACCACACGTAGAAGCAGTCTGAAAACATCCATCGTTCATGTAGTTATCTGCTTTTGAAAACGTTGTTTTATTTCATATCGCAGTGTACTTCAGCACCCTATCTTGAAAGCGACTTGTGTAAATTAGATAAGGAGCTGGACAACTGCAATTCTACATTTATTTAACCAAGAAACATACCTTTTAAAGAAAGTAATTATGAAGTGTGTTAATATAAAACTTTGGGATATACTGGGCTGTTTTCATTACATATTGAACGCCCCTCGTATATACTCAAATATTTTATGAATTCTTAAAAATAGATTTTTGTGAAACAAGTATATCATAAACATCATTATGTACGCTGAATCAGTGTGAAATTTGAGCAATTTTCACCATCTAGAAAGATATGTTTTGATTACCAACCCTACCCCCTGTTACGCACAATTTCAATTTTGTAACTTTTTAACTGCATAACAAGAAATAAATTTACTTTCTACCTATAAAAAGTGCTTATAATACTGCTTTGAAGCTATCTGTATGTGTAGAAACTAGTTTTGAGAAGATTAACTAATTAAAAGAAAGTTTCCTTGACAAATGAATATTTATTGCTACCCCTCCTGCTTTTTTAGCTCACCTGAGCCGAAGGCTCATTGGTGAGCTAATAGTATACCAGTGACTCCGGCGTCCGTCGTCTGTCCGGCGTCCGTCCGTCGTCCGTCAACATTTTCAAACATCTTCTTCTCTGAAACCACAGGGCCAATTGAACTCATATTTCATATGGAGACTCCTTAGGATGGGGGAACGAAAGTTTGTAAAAATGGTCATGGTCACATGACCAAGATGGCCGCCACACCCATATATGGTAAAAACCCTTAAAAAATCTTCTTCTCCAGAACCAGAAGGTCAATGACCTTGGGACTTGGTATGTAGCATTGGGGTTGTTGGGCCTACCAAGTTTGTTCAAATGATGATCCTAGGTTGACCTTGACCTACTTAACGTCAAGGTCAAATTTGCTTCCTAATGCATTTAAATGGGAAAATTTCTGAAAAGTTGATTTTTTTGAAAACTTTTGAAGCGTTAGTCATTATTCTCACATGATATGTTTAACCTAATGAGACAATGGCTATAAATAAGTTTCAAAGGTCAAGGTTGACCTTTGACCTTTCAGCTTAGGTCGCTCATATTGGAGTCCCATCAATATATTAAAACATAGTTTTCTCACAAACCATTGGCCCAATTGAACTCAAATTTCACATGAAGACTCCTTATGATAAGTTAGCCAAAATTTATGCAAAATATATTGGTCAGATGACCAAGATGGCGACCACGCCCATATATGGTTAAAACCATTTAAAAATCTTCTTCTCCTGAACCAGAAGGCCGATGACCTTGAGACTTGGTATGTAGCATTGGGGATGTGGGGCCTACTAAGTTTGTTCAAATGATGAACCTAAGTTGACCTTGACCTACTTAATGTCAAGGTCAAATTTGCTTCCTAATGCATTTAAATGGGAATTTTTTTGAAAATTGAATTTTTTGAAACCTGTTGAGGCCAAAGTCATTATTCTTACTTGACATGTTAAACCAAATGAGACAATGGCTATAAATAAGTTTCAAAGGTCAAGGTTGACCAAGGTCGCTCATATTAGAGTCCCATCAACACATCAAAACATAGTTTCCTCAGAAACAACTAAGCCATTTGAACTCAAATTTCATATGAAGACGCCTTATGATAGGTTGGCCAAAATCTATACCAATTGTACTGGTCACATGACCAAGATGGCCACCACACCCATATATGGTTAAAACCCTTTAAATGTCTTCTTCTCTGGAACCAATAGGCCAATGGCCTTGGGACTTGGTATGTAGCATTGGGGATGTGGGCCCTACCAGTTTTGCACAAATGACTAATCTAGGTTGACCTTGACCTACTTTATGGCGAGGTCAAATTTGATTCCTTATGCATTTATTTGGGAAAAATCTTGTATTAGTACCAAATGTCAAGCTGACCTGTGACCTTTTATCCAAGGCCACTCATTTGGACTGCCACACACCTATCTAAACATCTGTTTCTCAAAAAATCACTGGGCTGTTTGATGGATTATTCATTAGATTGTTTAAGTCACTTGACCAAAAGGTCTGCAACCCCCATATATGGTAAAACAAAATTTGTTCCATTATAAGCTGTAGTTGACCTTGACCTATTTTAACATTATTAAGGAGATCAGGTGAGCGCCTCAGGACCTTCAGGTCCTCTAGTTTCAATGATTCTCAACTCTGGCGCAATGAAAGGGTTCAAAATGGCTCAAACAGTTTCAAACACACATTTCTGTTGTTGATATATAAAGACAGTAGCTAAGTAATTGAAACATATCAAAATTGTATGGAAATTAAATATTTATTCAGTATTTTGGGGTCATTGAGGCATTCATAAGGCATTTTTTATTGATTTGTTCACCTCAAAATGCAAAATCAAGGGCATTTACTCATTTTTGATCATCTAAGTTAACAGATGTAAAGATGTATCAAACCAAATACCTTTTATATATGCTTTACTGTAATCTTATGCTTTGTAAGCAAGCTATTGGAAAAATTTGATTTTTGACCCATTTTCTATGTAAATATTAGCTCTAAGGGGAAATAACTCTTGTTTAAAACAAGACTGTAGAAGAAGCAACATTTGATCTACAGCTGGACAAAGCAATTGTTCCGAACAGCTTTCACCCAATTTAGAAAATAAGTTTTAAAGTAATTGAGCTTCTACTCACTTTACTGCAGTTTTACCATACAAAATAATGGTAGGATAATTATCAGGGACAGTAACTCTTGCTGTAATATGAAGACAGTTTTATCCATTATAATTGGGTCTGGCATACCAAGTCTGTTTATCTCAGTAAGGTTCAGGTATATACGATGAAGGCAAAATGTGTTTAGACATGCAAGAGTTATGGTTATTGGTGTCAGTAGTGACCATTTAAGGATTGAAATGCAGATTTTTAGCTTGCACTGGATGATGCAAAACATTAGACTTTTTAATGTCTGTGAAGCCCGAAGGGCTTCTCGGGGACATTAAAACGCTAATGTTTTGCATCATCCAGTGCAAGCTAAATATCTGAATTTCAATCCTTATAGTTATATTTTATATTTTCAATCAAATATACTTAATCATCATCCACCAAAATTCGCTGATTATCATTGAAAAATGGAATATTGTATTTGTAACGGAGGTATTGGAACAGCCAGCGAACAAAATTCCAGTACATTACGTCGTGGCTATACGTGAATGACATCACACAATTGTTGATAAACAAAGAAAGTAATTGGTTGACGTTAACGTTACTCCACCTAGAGACGCCACCCAGACCACGTGACTGCTCAATGTTTTGCATCGACAAATGCAAGCAGCTAGGAATTATGGTTTCATCTAAGGCAGCTACATTAAGAATGTAAATATTAAGTATTATGTGATACACTAAAATTGCTAAGATGGCACTTTTCTTGCTTTGTATTATGTTTACAGGAGGCAGGATTGAGGAAGGCGATGCAGGAAAGACAAGAAAGATACTTATTGGATTGAGAACAACACAAGGATCAAAGTGTCAAACAAGTATGTCTTCCTTATGTTACAATACCTGTGTCAGCACCATTAGCATACTGTAAATCCGGAAGGTTTAGCCAAAGTCTCATAGAAAATTGCAGCAGCCAACATTTTACAAATTTGTAGCTTCTAAGGCTTTTAGTACATTGGACAACTACCCAACTATTGATTTTGGTTTGACATCCCAGTCAACAGATGACAGTCAGTTCACCTTACCACACTTTTTCTTGACTAAGCGGTTAGCCAGTACTTTGTGCACATGCTTTCGCTTGTAAATGTCAACAACCCTTCTTGAATCAGCAGAGGAGAATGACCATAATTAATATTTAGGAAAACAAAGTTTTGAACTGAAATGATTCTTAATTTTCCAGATGGTTGCCCCATCTTTCATGGGCAGTAGTTACTAACTATTTTCTTTTGGCGGGCTTTGAAACTTAAAATATTGTCAACAACCCTTTACAAATGTGCTGCTTTGTTCCAAAGTTGGAATTATAAGGAATGAATTGTTATTTTTGTGGAATTCATCGATGTGTAAACTCTGGCCAATTACTCACAAACTTTACATAAAGCCCTTCCGGCTTTACTCAGTTTGTAAGTGATTCGCCAGAGTTTACACATTGATAAAATCCACAAAAATAAAATTCATTCCTATAATAAAAGTACATTAATTTTGTACACCTTGATTAAGCTGCCTTCAACTAGATGTTGTTTACATAGATAAAATGTCTCACTTGTGTTTTTTCTTAGTGGGCACTATTTATTCTACTAGTGTCATCTGCTGATAACTTTTGCAAACGGTTTGAACAGAATGTCGGTCCTGATCTGAATTCAAACCATTTGACACTCTGATAACGTCATTCGGGGTATTATTAGACAACTGTGGTTATTTGATAGTCAACAAATTATTAATACAGCTGGGTAGCAATCACTCTTTCCCTCCATCAGCAGCATTTGTATAGTGCAAATCTGGAAATTTTTGCGAGAATTTTATTTTCGCGATGAAAGTGATGAAATACATGTTTGTGATGTTAAAAATTTTGCGACTATGGCTGATTTATCTACATCAGTAAACAACAGAGTGATTTCATCATTTCATGAGGGTTTTGTTTTTCACGAAACTTCGAAGTTTTGGGAAAATTAAACCTTCACAAAAATTTCCGAATTTACAGTAATGCAGCACAGAGCGGGCTGAGGCCAAAACACTCACTACGGGGTGAAGTTATTATTTTCAAGTTGTGTTTAAAACATCTTTCTGCATTTTCTTTGAGAGATTAGTTTTCGGAGCTGTGTTTTCACAAGGTCAGGAGTCATGTACGCATCGACCAATGCCTTTTATTTATTAATTGCTCGATTTTGTGTATGATTGAAACTAATGAACCCAATTACAGGAGTTATTGGACGGTAGGATTGTCCTATATCTGTGCATGTGTGTGTCTCCATCAATGAAAACTGTAAGCATTAAAATGGAGGCCTGTGTAGTTAGACTAAATTACTGTTATTTCTGATAACTTGCATATCTAAATGCATGCTTTAGATGAAAAAAAAATTCTGAACTGTTTAAGTTGCTTTTTTTTTAAAACATATTTTTGTCCGATAACTACTGTACATGTATGTCTGATAATTATCCAATTTGAGTCACCCCTAAAAACTATATCACTATTCATAGATTACAAAGGAAACACACTCAAGCTTAACTGATAAGTTGCGGCTTTCTTTAAACTATGAGGAGGTATCATTTTACAGTGCCATGTAGTAAAGGTTATTGTTGGAGTCTGAGGCGAAAATCTGTTTTTTGTCCTATAATGCCTGTTTGACGTTAGTGTTTTTAAAAAAATAGTTTTGAAAAAGTCAGCAGACAACAAAGGAATGAAAAATTACCCAGCATGTAAAGAGTTAAAGTAGTAACCTGCATGTGATTCATTCTAGCCAATGAAAAGGTGTGTGGGCATTCACACAAGATTTTGGTACTTATCACATCATCAAGCAAGGATAACTCAGGCGTATACTTGCCAGCGTCTTCGCTGCTTACATACACAAAGTATGGACGTAGATAAAGACTCAGACCAAAAATTAGACCACTAGCTCTGCTGGATACGTCAGCATGAGGTCTATTAGAGGCATGCGCTAAGTAACAAAATCTCTTGCACTGGCCCATATGCTCTGAATGACTTGTGATAAAAAATCGATGTTCTAAAATTTCGAACACTTTGTCAAAAAGGCCTAGACAAACAGTGCAGACCCAGATCAGACTGCTTCTAAAGAAGCAGTCTGCTCAGGGTCGTCCCTACTTGCTATTCTGACAAGCATTTTGTTATTTCCAGCCCTGATAATTTACCACCATTTTATTTAAGAAGATAAAGAGTATAGAGTGTTTAAAATTTTAGAATATTTACCATATTTTTCCAGATATACAGACATACAATAATAACTACACTGCTTACATGGTTGGTGACTTGTTACAACTGTCATGCTCACTGATCACGAATGGCAGCACCAATTCCTCATTGTTCTACCTGATCCATTCTGAGACTCTACAGAGACTGGAGCCAAGCTACACAGAGGGAAACCAGGCTATTTTTAAGATCAAGCCTGCAACTCTTGAGGACGATGGGCAATATAATTGTTACTATGGCAACTGTACTGAACCAAGCTTTACTAGTATGATCCACATTGCAGTTGTTGGTAAGTAGTTCACTCTGTTACTATGGTGACTGTACTCAACCAATCTTTACTAGTATGATCCACATTGCAGTTGTTGGTAAGAAGTTCACTCTGTTGCTATGGTGACTGTACTCAACCAATCTTTACTGGTATGCTCCACCTTGCAGTTGTTGGTAAGTTGTTCACCCTGTTACTTTGGCGACTGTACTCAACCAAACTTTACTGGTATGATCATCATTGCAGTTGTTGGTAAGTTGTTCACCCTGTTACTATGGCGACTGTACTCAACCAATCTTTACTGGTATGATCCACATTGCAAATGTTGGTAAGTTGTTCACCCTGTTACTTTGGCGACTGTACTCAACCAAACTTTACTGGTATGATCCATGTGGCAGTTGTCTGTAAGTTGTTCACTCTGTTACTATGGTGACTGTACTGAACCAAATTTTACTGGTATGATCCACATGGCAGTTGCCTGTAAGTTGTTCATTCTTTTACTATGGTGACTGTATTCAACCAAACTTTACTGGTATGATCCACATTGCAATTGTCTGTAAGTTGTTCACTCTGTTACTATGGCGACTGTAATCAACCAAACTTTATTGGTATGATCCACATTGCAGTTGTCGGTAAGTTATTCACTCTGTTGCTATGGTGACTGTACTCAACCAAACTTTACTGGTATGATCCTCATTGCAGTTGTGGGTAAGTTGTTCACTCTGTTACTTTGGCGACTGTACTCAACCAAGCTTTACTGGTATGATCCACATGGCAGTTGTCTGTAAGTTGTTCACTCTGTTACTATGGTGACTGTACTCAACCAAACTTTACTGGTATGATCCACATTGCAGTTGTCTGTAAGTTGTTCACTCTGTTACTATGGTGACTGTACTCAACCAAACTTTACTGGTATGATCCACTTTGCAGTTGTCTGTAAGTTGTTCATTCTTTTACTATGGTGACTGTACTCAACCAAACTTTACTGGTATGATCCACATTGCAATTGTCTGTAAGCTGTCCGTTACTTTGGTGACTGTACTCAACCAAACTTTACTGATATGATCCACATTGCAATTGTCTGTAAGCTGTTCACTCCGTTACTTTGGTGACTGTACTCAACCAAACTTTACTGATATGATCCACATTGCAATTGTCTGTAAGCTGTTCACTCCGTTACTTTGGTGACTGTACTCAACCAAACTTTACTGATATGATCCACATTGCAGTTGTCTGTAAGTAGTTCACTCTGTTACTATGGCGACTGTACTCAACCAAACTTTACTGATATGATCCACATTGCAGTTGTCTGTAAGTTATTCACTCTGTTTTTATGGTGACTGTACTCAACCAAACTTTACTGGTATGATCCACTTTGCAGTTGTTGGTAAGTTGTTAACTCTGCTACTATGGTGACTGTACTCAACCAAACTTTACTGGTATGATCCACATTGCAGTTGTTGGTAAGTAGTTCACTCTGTTACTATGGCGACTGTACTGAACCAAATTTTACTAGTATGATCCATATTGCAGTTGTTGGTAAGTTGTTCACTCTGTTACTTTGGTGACTGTACTCAACCAAACTTTACTGGTATGATCAACATTGCAGGTGTCGATAAGTTGTTCACTCTGTTACCATGCTGACTGTACTCAACCAAGCTTTACTGGTATGATCCACATTGCAGGTGTCGATAAGTTGTTCACTCTGTTACTATGGCGACTGTACAGAACCAAATTTTACTGGTATATGATTCAATTGCAGTTGTCGGTAAGTTGTTCACTCCGTTACTTTGGTGACTGTACGCAGCTAAACTTTACTGATATGATCCACATTGCAGTTGTTGGTAAATTGTTCACTCTGTTTCTATGGTGACTGTACTCAACTAAACTTTTCTGGTATGATCCACATTGCAATTGTCTGTAAGTTGTTCACTCTGTTACTTTGGTGACTGTACTCAACCAAACTTTACTGATATGATCCACATTGCAGTTGTTGGTAAATTGTTCACTCTGTTTCTATGGTGACTGTACTCAACTAAACTTTTCTGGTGTCGATAAGTTGTTCACTCTGTTACCATTCTGACTGTACTCAACCAAGCTTTACTGGTATGATCCACATTGCAGGTGTCGATAAGTTGTTCACTCTGTTACTATGGCGACTGTACAGAACCAAATTTTACTGGTATATGATTCAATTGCAGTTGTAGGTAAGATCTGGTATGATCCACATTGCAGGTGTCGATAAGTTGTTCACTCTGTTACTATGGCGACTGTACAGAACCAAATTTTACTGGTATATGATTCAATTGCAGTTGTCGGTAAGTTGTTCACTCCGTTACTTTGGTGACTGTACCCAGCTAATCTTTACTGATATGATCCACATTGCAGTTGTTGGTAAATTGTTCATTCTGTTTCTATGGTGACTGTACTCAGCTAAACTTTTCTGGTATGATCCACATTGCAATTGTCTGTAAGCTGTTCACTCCGTTACTTTGGTGACTGTACTCAACCAAACTTTACTGACATGATCCACATTGCAGTTGTTGGTAAATTGTTCACTCTGTTTCTATGGTGACTGTACTCAACTAAACTTTTCTGGTATGATCCACATTGCAATTGTCTGTAAGCTGTTCACTCCGTTACTTTGGTGACTGTACTCAACCAAACTTTCCTGATATGATCCACATTGCAGTTTTCTGTAAGTAGTTCACTCTGTTACTATGGCGACTGTACTCAACCAAACTTTACTGATATGATCCACATTGCAGTTGTCTGTAAGTTATTCACTCTGTTTTTATGGCGACTGTACTCAACCAAACTTTTCTGGTATGATCCACATTGCAATTGTCTGTAAGCTGTTCACTCTGTTACTTTGGTGACTGTACTCAACCAAACTTTACTGATATGATCCACATTGCAGTTGTTGGTAAATTGTTCACTCTGTTTCTATGGTGACTGTACTCAACTAAACTTTTCTGGTATGATCCACATTGCAATTGTCTGTAAGCTGTTCACTCCGTTACTTTGGTGACTGTACTCAACCAAACTTTACTGATATGATCCACATTGCAGTTGTCTGTAAGTAGTTCACTCTGTTACCATGGCGACTGTACTCAACCAAACTTTACTGATATGATCCACATTGCAGTTGTCTGTAAGTTATTCACTCTGTTTTTATGGTGACTGTACTCAACCAAACTTTACTGGTATGATCCACATTGCAGTTGTTGGTAAATTGTTCACTCTGTTACTATGGTGACTGTACTCAACCAAACTTTACTGGTATGATCCACATTGCAGTTGTTGGTAAGTTGTTAACTCTGCTACTATGGTGACTGTACTCAACCAAACTTTACTGGTATGATCCACATTGCAGTTGTCTGTAAGTAGTTCACTCTGTTACTATGGCGACTGTACTGAACCAAAGTTTACTAGTATGATCCATATTGCAGTTGTTGGTTAGTTGTTCACTCTGTTACTTTGGTGACTGTACTCAACCAAACTTTACTGGTATAATCCACATTGCAGGTGTTGATAAGTTGTTCACTCTGTCACCATGCTTACTGTACTCAACCAAGCTTTACTGGTATGATCCACATTGCAGGTGTCGATAAGTTGTTCACTCAGTTACTATGGCAACTGTACAGAACCAAATTTTACTGGTTTATGATTCAATTGCAGTTGTTGGTAAGTTGTTCACTCTGTTACTATGGTGACTGTACTGAACCAAATTTTACTGGTATGATCCACATTGCAGTTGTCTGTAATTTGTTCATTCTTTTACTATGGTGACTGTACTCAACCAAACTTTGCTGGTATGATCCACATTGCAATTGTCTGTAAGTTGTTCACTCTGTTTCTATGGTGACTGTACTCAACTAAACTTTTCTGGTATGATCCACATTGCAATTGTCCGTAAGCTGTTCACTCCGTTACTTTGGTGACTGTACTCAACCAAACTTTACTGATATGATCCACATTGCAGTTGTTGGTAAGTTGTTAACTCTGCTACTATGGTGACTGTACTCAACCAAACTTTACTGGTATGATCCACATTGCAGTTGTCTGTAAGTTGTTCACTCTGTTACTATGGCGACTGTACTGAACCAAATTTTACTAGTATGATCCATATTGCAGTTGTTGGTAAGTTGTTCACTCTGTTACTTTGGTGACTGTACTGAACTAAGCAATACTGGTATGATCCACATTGCAATTGTCGGTAAGTTGTTCACTCTGTAACTATGGCTACTATAACGAACCAAATTTTACTGGTATGATCCACATGGCAGTTGTCGGTTAATTGTTCACTCTGTTACCATGCTGACTGTACTCAACCAAGCTTTACTGGTATGATCCACATTGCCGGTGTCGATAAGTTGTTCACTCTGTTACTATGGCAACTGTACAGAACCAAATTTTACTGGTATATGATTCAATTGCAGTTGTTGGTAAGTTGTTCACTCTGTTACTATGGTGACTGTACTGAACCAAGTTTTACTGGTATGATCCACCTTGCAGTTGTCGCTAAGATGTTCATAAATTCAATAATACTTGAGCACAAAGGATATATTTATCTTATGGTTTGAAATGACAGTTACATAGCCGAAGAATGGAATGAAAATGGTAAGATTTTGCCATAGATATGCGATGTTGTTATGACTATCATTACATAAACATGTATTATTAAATATGTATTCTTGCATAAAAACCGATGTGCACAGCTGTTTGAAGCCATTGTCAAATCAATGAAAATCCATGTTCAAATCATATTGTTCATGTTCCAACAAATCTCATTCCTTTTACTTTATGTTCAAACTTTGCAGAAAGATTGTTCACACATTGAAATGTGCACCTCCTATTTTGTGCACATTTGATAAATATTTTATATTTTTGGGAGGGTCTAACTTAGACATTATTACATCTACCGCACATTTGGGGTGGTTACATTGTACATGTATAATCTGTAACTCTGACAGTTTTCATTCCTATCTCGAAGCCAATATGCACATTTTCTTTCGAGGTCATATTTATTTAAACCTTGAATACTGATTCTTGACATATTGAAGATGTGCACCTCTTGTTATATGGGCCTCAATGCTAGAAAATCTGTCTTCGGTGGCTTGGGAATAACACAGGTGTAGACCAGCCTGCGCATCCGGCAGTCTGATCAGCGCCTTTGTTATTTGCTTTTTGGAAAGTATCATGTCTAGGCTTGCTACAAGCCAAATTTCAAATTTCTAGATAGTCTGTGTATCTGAGGTTTGAGCCTCGCTTTTTCAAAAAACCGGAAGACAGGTTTTGTCACGTCAAGGCCCATATATTTTCTCATATTTTTTTATGTTCAACTTTGACGGGTTTTTTTACATCCACAACAGGTGGAACTTTACGTCCATATCACTTATGGGGTGCCTGTGTAATCTGTAATGCCAACACACAGGTTTAGATAAACTAAAATTTTTAGCGTAAAATTGTAAATATTTTCTTACCCATAATTTTTAGCAAATGTTTTTGGTGCTCAAAAGAACCGTCTCATTGAGACGGTTCTTTTGAGCACCCACAACATATGTTTTGGTTGAAAAATAAGAAAGTTATTTTTCTGTTATGCACTCTTAACTCTTAAAGTCCTGCAACAGCTTCCTATCCTGTTTTTAAAAACCTTGCATACATACAAATCTTATCATAATTCCTTGGCAGGTCAGGGATCAAGCTAGGGGGCGACTAGGGCGAAATAGTCGCGCTAGGGGTGACTAGGGCGAAATAGTCGCCCTAGGGGCCGAAATTTTGTCCTAAATGGGACCCAGGGAGAAGTGGGAGTCTCCCTAAAAAAAAATTTTTTTTTTTTTTAGGGAGACTCATTTTCATTCTGTCACCACACAAATGCAAGCTGTGGTGACATTATCAGACAGTCTACTACCACTGCATCGTGTTTCTCCTTCCATTAAATGGCAATAGTATGTGTAATGGCTAATTTGCTTCTAAATTGATAGAAAATGCCGTAATTTTGCGCTATAACTTCTCCCTATCTGACTGGCACTTCTCCCTAATTTTCCTGCAGGGAGAAGCCACTTCTCCCTAAAATTCTGGGCCAGCATGGTCCCTGGCAGGTGTGTGTGTGTGTGGGGGGGCTCAATTAATTTACATAGTCTCACCTAATAGATATGTCAATATACAATCAGTATTATGCAACGCTGGTCCAGAGCATAGTTTGGTCTTGTTATCATGTTAATCTGCAGCATTCCAACTGTAAGCTTGTATTTTCAATCAGAGTGGAAAACACTGTGGATCCTGATCAGATGGCTTCTTCAGAAGCCAGCTGATCTGGATCTACAGTGTTTTCAAAAAAGGATAAATCCTGGTTCAGTTGGACACGGACTAATTGGTTGAATAGACTGCATAGATTTGCAGGCTGATCTTTTTCATTGTTGGTCATATCACAGGGGCTTGAACTTCTGTCTTTATCTCACCTCTATCATTGTCCAAAAGCTTAGTAATTAGTAATGACATTATGAGATTTTCAGTTTTAGGGTTTAGAAATGATATAATGATAGAACTTCATGCTCCTGTGGTCATATATTCTTATGACGGACTCGTTTCAGAAATGACGCCACCAGATTTCCATTGTGTGAGCATTGACTTCTACAATATGACCTGTACATGGTTCCGGAACAGTTGCAAGTACATTTCCTCGTGGCATCTCAAGTTTGCCCAAGTATTGTAAGTTAAACTCTTTCTTTGTTAGCGAAGACTTTTATCGTCTGCAGATAACCTTTGCAAACAGTTTTGACCCTGATCAGGACCGACAGTGTCCGTCCTGATTTGGATCCAAACCGTTTGACACTATTATAATGTTCCTGAAATAATTTTTTTGAAAAGTAAATTTTTTAAAAAAGTCAGCACTTGACAACAAAAGCATGAAAAATTTCCGAACATTGCAAAGAGTTAACTCTGCTTTCTGGGTTATTTTTCATAATTTTTTGTCGTCTGCAGATTTTTTTCAAATTTAACTTTTTCAAAAAACTCTTTCAGGAATACCATCAGAGTGTCAAAACAGTTTGGAACCACATCAGGTCGGACATTTGGTCAAGCCTGATCTGAGTCCAAATTGTTTGCATTGGCTATTAGCAGTCAACACTAGCAGTCTCTATTCACTTTGTGCAAAGTACATCATATATAGAAGCCCAAAATAGGCCTTAAGCCTTAAAGCGTCAAGAAAAAAAAACATCTGAAAATGTCATCTGCTGAAGTCGTCTGCTGCAAATAATTGCCTAACATTACTGACGAACTAAGTATAGAAGCAAACAGTGTGGACCCAGAACAGACTGCTCCTATAGGAGCAGTCTGATCTGGGTCCACACTGTTTGCCATAGAGGCTTTTTAAACACTTCAGCAGACGAGAAAAGCAGACGACATTTGGTGTGATTGGGACATTTAGGGTTAAGGTATTCAGCTACCTCATATTCATATCTGGTTGTGCACTGTTAATTTAATTTTGGAAAGGTTGAGCTTGTACACTGGGTAGGTGGCGATAGTGAACCAACCGCTTTACATATGGGCCTCAACCAGAGAAAACCTGACTTCAGGCTTTCCGACAATGTAAGATTCAAACCACCGGGCCGCGTAGTGCAGTCGGTAACGTGTCTGGCTACAGATGCGTGTCTGACTGCAATTCCAGGGGTCGCGAGTTTGATCCCGGCCTGGTCCCATACTTTCGTGGAGATTGATTGTGAAATAATTTCTACGATCATTCTCCTCCCTTCCGCTGATTCATTCAAGAAGGGTTGTTGTTAGTTACAAGCGAAAGTTTGTGCAAGAATTACTGGTTATCCGCTTGTTCAAACCTGCCCAGGAAAGAGTGTGGTTAGGTGAACTGACTGTCCCGCAATGACCATAGCTGTTGACTTGGGACGTAAATCAACAAAACAAACAAAATAAGATTCAAACCAATCTACTCAGATTCAGAGACCAGCTAGAATCTTGAAATTGTTATCATTGAAGTACTATAACAAAGGGGCTGATCAGACGGCATGGATCTGCAGGCCGGTCTGCCCCTTTGTTGTTCGCATGCAACAAAGTCAGGTTTGCTCGCATTGCAGCCCATATAAACAAAATTTAATGTTTTTGATTGCCAAAAACTATGTTTTCAAAGGCAAAAATGATAATTTTCGA
Source organism: Loripinus fragilis (assembly GCA_964019695.1). Taxonomy (NCBI): domain Eukaryota; kingdom Metazoa; phylum Mollusca; class Bivalvia; order Lucinida; family Lucinidae; genus Loripinus; species Loripinus fragilis. The sequence goes on from OZ026518.1 coordinate 90,949,859, forward strand.
ATGCAAATTTAACTTGATCACCAAAATATGTATTTTGATATTAGAAAACATTGTTTTTGGCAATCTGATAGGCAGTTCATTTTAAGGCTGTGGTTCTGTTGTTGTTGATTCATTGTTAATTGTTTATCGCATTGTGGGGTTCTGTGTTTGTTGTACTGTTCCATGTTTTGTTGTGCATTTCTTTGTGTCCTTTCTAGTTTTGCAATCATCTTGATGGGGAAGTCAGAGAGCTGGTGGCTTTACTTTAATTTGTTTGTCTTTCTGGTGTCTTGTAACTGTCAATGTTCTGTGGCTCTTCCTCATGATACTCATGGGTTGGTCTGCAGTGTGTGATTGTGATATTTCCTGATCATACTGACTTGCTTTTTTGTTTGAAATTTTGTGTTCAGGATTGATGCCTTCTGGGTGTGTGTAAACTATTGGTATTGTTAAGGTCCCATGAGTACTTAACTCTTTCCTTGCTAGTGATGACTTTTGTCATATGCTGAAAACCTTTGCAAACAGTTTGGACCCAGACAAAGTGTCTGTCCTGATTTGAACTGTTAGACATTCTGAAAGTGGTCCTGAAAAAAAAAATTAGAAAAAAAATATTTTGAAAATTGTCTGCAGATGACAGCAATATCATGAAAAGTTACCCAGCATGCAAAGTTTTATTCAATACTGATTAAAGGGCTAAATTTATAATGATAAGGCCAGAAATTTTTTATCAGTTGATTTGTAAACCCTCGTACTGTAATATTCCGGAAAGTAGAAATAAAATTAAATTTAATTTATATTTTATCCGCCGATCGACTCTAAATGTTATTTGTTTCATTGAACATTGTGTACTTTTGAGAGTGGCACTGTTAAAAGTGATTGTCGTGTCCAGATTTTTAGAAAATGATGATTTAATACAGACTGTTGGTTTACCTTACTAAACTCCAGCTGATAAGTTTTTAGACCTAATTTTTCGCAATAACTTTTTTATCTTCAATTTTAGCAAAATGAGTTCGCGATGAAAGTTGTAGAGGAGAATTTCCGCCAACTTCTCCAAAAGGTCTGGTGCTTGTGGCACAACGACCTTTTTGTGTATATAGATGAAGATTTTGCAATAAATTGAATTCGTCCTAAATTTCTAAGTCTTTAAATGACAGGTATAATTCGTATAGGCGTGACAGAAAGGGGTAGTTTCAAAAAAATATTCGGAAGCGGTGCATATCCCGTTCTTCAAAGGCTGTGCATAACATAAAACTGCCGTTAACATATTCAGAGTTTACCGTGCATATGCAAAATCAACTCAAAGCAGGCTCATTTGTAGGAACAAAGGCTGGGTTACCGCATGACGTGCATTTTTTCTCTTATGCACGTGCCATGAAACGAACGGTTTTGAGATGACCCTACTAGTTTAACGCACGAGCGAATCAGGCGCGATTTCTATTATATTTGAACAAGCCATCCATCGCTTCAGTACATGAATTAGGGCGGTGCTATGTAACTTTTTGACTGACATATTGGACTTAGTTTATTTGCGCTTTGCTTAAAATGTTCAAAGAGTGCATCTAAGCACAGGGGAACCTGCAGCATCTAGGATGTTAGAAACATTTAGAGAAGTTGGCAGAGATGTTCCTGAATACTTTTCTTCGCGAACACATTTTGCTAAAATTGAAGATAAAAAAGTTATTGCGAAAAATTAGGTCTAAAAACTTATCAGCTGAAGTTTAGTTTTACTGTTTTTTCTGGAGATATTAAAAAAACACTCTGAATTGACTGGTCATTTTCAGAGCTTTTTTATTGTTTCCCCCCCCCCCCCCCCCCCCCCCCCCCCCCCCCCCCCCCCCCCCCCCCCCCCCCCGACCATAGATCTGAAATGAAATTCCTGTAAATCAACTAATAAAAAAATTCTGGCCTTAGCAATTTTTAGTACCTCCATCCAGATCCTAACTCTTTGCCATCTGGGTAATTTTGCATGTTTTTTTGCCATCTGCTGATTTTTTTCAAAATTAACTTCTTCGAAAAATGCTTTCAGGAATACCATCAGTGTCAAACAGTTTGGATCCAGAACAGGCCCGATGTTTGTCGGGCCTGATCTGGATCCAAATTGTTTGCAAAGGGTATCAGCAGACGGCACTAGTAGGCAAGGGTTCAGGCTCATGTGTGTTTAAAACTGATTTATGATCTTCAATCTTTCATTTTCAGTCCTTTTGGAGAACCATTCCAAAATTGCAGTGAAATTAGATCAGGAAAAACAGAATCTGAGAACTGTGGTGATTCTTGTACCATTAAGCACAGCAACTTTTTACAATCCTTGATTTACAAGGTAACCTATCAGTTGTGTCCTGAGAAAGTAAGTAAGGGTGCAAAGATCAGGAATCGATACAATCAATAACCCCCAACACCTGACCCAGGATACCAATGGGAAAGTGACAAATTCACAGTTAGACACCACAAACGAGAGCCAAGAGGTCAGCCCTTTCCCAGCAGGTGACCACAAAGCACATATAAACAGACGAGTACAAAGGCATAGCAAACACAAGACAGAAAAAACATAAAAGATCCACAAAAGAAGTATCGCCTTGGAACGGTCAGTAAAATATTTTACTGGAGGGCTTAAACCAGTTTAACGGTGCACCAACCTCACCCTTAGTTCAGATGTGGATCAAGACACATAGATGTTTGGTTTGCATGAAAGACCCCTAACTTATCAATGCATCATCTAGAAGCCTTTTAACCCTTTGTAGACCGGAAACTCCTCAACGGGTACTTTGGCAAAACGTGTTTGCTAAGGCAATATGTTTTGGATATTATCCTCAGATTATTTTTTGTTACTTTTTTTACATGTTGAGGTTAGTCACTTTTTAGGCATTTATCAAAGTGACCAGATCTGATACTGGGTACCCTTGGTGCGCAACTCCTCCTACCACATTATGCTGACTCTTTTGAAACTTTACAGGTATTTTTGTCATGGTCTCAGATTTTATAGTTTTCAGATAAATTTTTTCCACTTTTTCCATGATGTGAAATTAGACATTAAATGCTATCAATGTCTATATATAGGCAGTATCTTTTGTACGCAACTGCTCCTGCAGTTTTATACTGTTCATTTTGAACTTGGCATATGCTTATGTCATGGCCTGAAGATATGAATGTGCTTAGGATGAAATTCTCAGATTAATTTTTTTTCTGATTTGGGTACTTAGTTATTTTAACTTACTCGTTGCATGATAGCTCATATATTAAAAGACAAACATTAAGTGGTGGGGGACATAAATTCTCTGAATTTGCTTGTTATTATTATCATTTTCATAAAATTTAGCCAACTTACGTCAAAACAAACAAAATGGCATGCAGGCTGATCAAGGTCTAAATAAATTTCTTGTTTTAGATGCAGCTTGTGGAAATTCTTTATGTTGGTGGAAAAACATTTTCAGCTGTGTACAACTATTCAGTGGAAGCTAATGAATCCATTTGTAAGTATTATTGAACTTTTTGGTCACTGTTAAGGCGGTACCTCATGAATGGTAGACTTATAAAGTCTGATGAGATATGATTTTATTCATATAGATGTTTTTTATATTATTAATATTGATGTTTTTTTTAACTAAATCTATCCTTCCTCTCAAATACTTTTTCTTCTTCTGCGTGGAATGGTATTGGTTGGTATGGATTCATAGGCGTAATAACAACATCTACGACTGATATAAGTCTACATGAATGGGTAAATAGGGGTTGAGTCTACTTTAGACATGGGTAAAAACTAAAAATGAGGTGTGATTTTATTTGAAGGTAACTGTATCATTGTACCATAACACCTTAGTAAAGACAGTAAATATTTAAACTTTAAAATGCCAGCAAAATAACTACATTCGAAAATGCCTGTTTATTGTTTAACATAAGTATAGATACAAACAGTTCGGACCCTGATCAGACTGTTCCTATAGGAGTAGTCTGATCTGGATCTACACTGTTTGTTAAAGAGGCTTCAAAATGTTTCAGAAGACAACAAAAACATATGACTTTTTGTGATTAGTGCTTTAAGAGTTAATACATGTGAGGTCAGTGTATATAAGGTCAGGACTTTCATGAAATGCACACACATTTGCGCGGCCTAAAAAACTTATTAACTCTTTACCAAAATATAAATAAAACCTGATTTCCCTTCCTTAGCAAATGAAATAGCCGATCCGTGCCCAGATATGAATATCAAAGTTGCTGCCTTTACAGTAAGCGAAAAGTCTTTTAATACAGTAAAACCTGTGTAAAACAGCTACTCAAAAATAGACAAAAGAAAGGTCTTAATGACAAATGGTAGCATAATGAAGGTCAAAAGTATTGCAGAATGCTCTCCTTGGAGCATTCTGCAATACTTTTGACCTGCATTAAGCCATAATTGGTCTTGAAAACCAGTTTTCTGTCTTTTTGAGAGTGGCCGATTTACACATAGTTATAAGGCTTGGTATCTTGGAAACCAATTAGATCCCCATCTATAAACAATATACATTTATCATATGACGTCGTGTCTGTGAGTGAAATTACGCCATGCAATAAAATCGATAAACCACTAGTGGTTTATAGATTTACAGGAAACGTTATGACGTCCTTAACAACGTTGCATACATAATGACAAAAGTATAACGCTTTTACGCCAGAAATGATATTTCAAAGTATTTGTCATATGATAAATAGAATCTAACATTTGTGCTCTTGTATTATTGAATTTATTAAACTCGTTGCGAAAAAGAGATAAAATGCTCGGCAAGCCTCACATTTTATCTCTTTTCCCCAACTCGTTTAATAAATTCAATAAAACATGAGCACTCATGTAAGATCCTCTATGTATATGACAAGATTCACAGCAGTTGTCTCCCTTATATGCTGTAATATCTTGAACACTTCAAAGCCAGGCATCAGTTATTGATATCTATAATTTTTTATGTATATAAAGCGTGCCTGTGTGTATGTAGGTTTGAATGTGTATCATGCTGCTTGTATTATTTTGTATACATGTAAATCATCTTTGTACTTTATACTTGTATTATATTTTGGTGGTAGTTTATAGAGGGCCTCATGGAAGATTAGCTTTTTTTCCCTAAATGTGTTACCCTCTGAAAATAAAGACTATCATTATTATTATCATTATCATTATTATTATTATTATTATTATTATTATTATTATTATTATTATTATTATTACTGCCTTCTAGCATAATTTCTACAACATATACAGCTTGAACAATGATACCTTTAAACTCAGCTGAGCAATTTAGGGCAAACATATCCCTCTCACTTATATTTTAAAAAAAAGTTTTAGCTGCTATGACAAAGGAAACAGCTGGAAAAAAAATCTGGATTCAGAAATAGCGTAAAATGTTGAGAAAAGAGATAAAATTCAAGGCTTTGCCGAGCAATTTTTCGTTTTTTAACAACATTAGTAATAATAATACAGGAGCACGAACGTTAGAATCTATTTATCATATGATGCTAAAAATTCTTTGACATTGTGGTTTTAGTGTGAAAATGTCAAGATTTTGCCATACATGTGTGACGTTATTGTGGGCCTCATTTAATTCATAATGTTACCAAAATATGTATTTCACGATATGGTATTATATCACTCCCTGAAGCAAAGTCATATGTAAGAGTAAATTTCATTTTTAAAAAATATATATTTCAGTGAAGCTGAACCCAGTGAGCCAACCAGATGCTTTTGCTGACCAGCCCCGGCAATTGAACTTGACCTGGACTTTCGACAGAAGCCCTGCCTCCATCAATGAAGGGATTTTATGCCATATCAGTTACCAATCAGAATGGGAACCAGAGAATAAACATGTAGATATAAATATGGGCCAATACACAATATTTCAGTACTTTAAATTCAGAAATTTTCGCAAGGTTTAATTTTCGCGAAAAGATGCAAAGTTTCGTGAAAATGAAACGCTCGCGAAATGACGAAATCATCCTATCCCTTTCTGATGTAGGTAAATCATGTCCAGATCGCGAATTTGAAAGTGGCAAATATGTCTTTTAACGCTATTCGCGAAAATAAAATTCTCGCCAAAATTTCTGAATTTACAGTACGTATCCCATCAGTGAGCAGTGATGGCTCAGGTGAGTCTGTGCATATGCACAGACTCACCAGAGCCTTCGCTGCTTGTATACATGAACAAAAGATGTAGATGAAGGCTCAGACCAAAATTTAAACCCCTAGCTTCACTGGATATGTCAGCATGGGTGTTTATTAGAGGCTTTTGTGATATATACCAAAATCTTATGCACTTGTCTATATAGTAATACAGTACAGTAGTCTTGGTTAAAGCTCCCTTTAGGCCAGAATTTTTTTATTAGTTGATTTACGGGAAAAAATTTTCAGATTAAGGGTCGTGGGGACGAAAAAAAATAAATAAAAAAGCTCTGAAAATGACCAGTTAACTGGTCATTTTCAGAGCTTTTTTTTTTTTTTTTTTTTTAATTTTCAGAGCTTTTTTTTTTTTTTTATCTTTAGATAATAGGTAAACCAACAGTCTGTGTTAAATCTTTAAATAAAATGGACAGGGCAATCACTTTTAACAGTGTCACTCTCAAAAATACACAGACAGAACCTCAAATATATATTTTTTTTCAACGAAACAAATTTTTTTCAACGAAACAAATAATATTTAGAGAAGGCCGATAAAATAAAAAAAAAAAATTAGAAATTAATTTTTTTTTCTACTTTCCAGAAAATTTCAGTAGGAGGGTTTGTAAATCAACTAATAAAAAATTCTGGCCTTAATAGTAAAAACATGTGGCAACCTGAAATGAGTCATTACATGTTGATGCCAAATCCAATTGGTTAGAAATTTTTCGATCCTAAATACTCTCAAGGCATAAAGTTTGGCTACTGCATAGGCAATGAAAACTGCAGGATCGATGTATTATTTATCAAAGCTTTCACTGTTTGCATATACAAATTATGGATGTAGATGAAGGCTCAGACAAAGTTTAGACATCTAGCTTTGCTGGATACATCAGTATGGGCATTTATTAGAGGTGTTTGCACATATAAGCTGAGACATGAGATTTTCAACAATGGGGTTTGTGTGACTAGCAAAATCTCAGACCAGCCTACATAATTTAACTAAGTTAACCAATGTACTTTAGAATTAATGAACTGAGCTAACCAATATCAAGCATTTTCTCAACAACAATGGATATTGGTCACTGACCAATGCATCAAGAAGCCATCTGATCAGGGAATGTACTGTTTGCTCATCCAAAAAGTATGTTCTTTCTTAAAAGAGCTGATACTGGTAAGCTTTTTGTTTTTGTTTGATTTGATTCTTTACGCCCCATCAACAATCTTTCAGTTAAACAGGGACGGGTCTTCCTGGGTTGAACCAGTACTAAGCTAGGATAAATGTGTCTTATTGATTTACATAGTATCTTCAAGGATAATTCAGTGATTTCATCTATTCCAAATTACTTTAATAATTCTGAAACTCCTATCATTTGTTATAAATATAACAAACCAATAAGGTCTACGATATTTAACTTTAATAAAATTGTAAATGATTTAGATATAGATTCCAATACTCCTGCCTCCTGAGATTGTAAAAATTCAAATTATTTATATCCCTCTGCAGGGCATGTTATTACAGGTAATCTAAATGTCATTCCTGACGCTAGAGTTCGCAATATCATTTCTAAAGGTCCTAAATATAGATTTCCCTCTAATATTGATTTCTCTAAATGTCGTAGAGAGATCGCTGCTTCTTTAAATGACTTCAGTAATCGTTGGTGCAAACGGGAAAATGTTGAACCTGATGCTTTGAAGGAATGGAAGATTAACATTTTTAAAATTATTGATACTCGTATTTCATTTTACTCTCGTAATACACATCTTTTGCCCCCTAAACCTAAATCTTCTTTTCGTCATCTTAAACGAGGTATCCAGGATTTTCATATGAACTATGTTTTGGTTCCAGCAGATAAAGCTGCTAACAATGTTGTAGTTGTTTGACGACTGTATTATATTAATACTCTTAAGCGTGAGCTTGTTGACACTAATGCCTATAAACTGCAGCCTTCTTTAAGTGAAAGGGTGATTGTTGATGGGCATGGTTGTCATACAGCCCTACATTTTGGTGTCAAAGCTAAAGAAAATCAAGACAAAGTTCCTACGTTGTACTGGTTACCTAAACTCCATAAAAAACCCTATAAAGCAAGATTTATTGCAAATTCTAGTTCTTGTACGACAACAGAACTTTCTAAATTGTTAACCTCGTGTCTTACAGCTGTTAAAAAACATGTTATCAAATATTGTGAAAAAGTATATGAGAGATCCGGTAAAAACCTATTTTGGTCCATTAAAAATTCAGGTGAAATTTTAGATAAACTTATAGCTAGAGATTTCAGTGCGACCAGTTTGTCTACTTATGATTTTTCTACTCTTTACACTACTTTACCTCATAATTTAATTAAAGACTAGAACACATTCGATGGCGCGCCATCGCAAATCCCCACGCTCTCGAAGAAATCTAATGGTAATTGACCCTTTGACCCCATCCCAAGGTCACCAGTTTGATCGTAGGTTTAATTTTTTCAATGTATCCTGGTCTACTGCAAATTCCCTTTAATTTGATATGCCACATGACCATGTTCAGAAAATTAAATTTTTGACCCCTCCCCAAGGCCCCAGGGGCTGGGGACCCAAATAATTGTGCCGCTGCATGTGCAATTCATGTAAGTAACTAACACACCAAATCTGGTTGAATTTCAGAAAAAAAAATTTGTTGGCCCCCAACCCCCACGGTACCCCCAAGTCCCACCCCTGGGCATGACCCAGGCGTGCGAATGAAAATCCCGCCTGATATGTTATATGTCTTTCATATGTGAGAAGACACACAAAGTTTGGTTTGAAAAACTTTGATATTGACTTTGTAATTCAGATTTAATGATATTTGACCTTTTGGCCCCTCCCCAGGGCCCCAGGGGGCGGGGACCCCAAAAATGGTGCCGTTGCATATGCCATTCATGTAAGTAACCCACACACCAAATCTGGTTGAATTTCGGAAAAAAAAAATTTTTGACCCCACAACCCCCCACGGTACCCCCAAGTCCCACCCCTGGGGCATGACCCAGGCGGCCAAATGAAAATCCCGTCTGATATGTTCTATATCTTTCATTTGTGAGAAGACACACAAAGTTTGGTTTAAAAATCTTTGAAATTGACTTAGTAATTGAAATTTAATGGTATTTAATGATATTTGACCTTTTGGCCCCTCCCCAGGGCCCCAGGGGGCGGGGCCAAAAAAAAAAGTGCCGTTGCACACCCCATTCATGTGAGCAACACACACACCAAATTTGGTTGGATTTCGTCCAATGGTTTAGGAGGAGATAGCGTGACGGACAGACGGACAGACGGACGGACAGACGGACGGACGGACGGAGGCGATTGCAATATCCCCGACGCTTTTTTAAAAAAGCGTGGGGATAATAAACTTATTGATCTTATTGAAAGAACCTTCCAGAGAGAAGGCTCTCCTTACCTTGCATGTAGTGACAGAAATGCATTTTTTACTTCAGAAAAACCTAAAAAATATCATGCATGGTCGTGTCAAAATGTTTGTGATGCGCTGACCTTTTTGTTGGACAACATTTTTATTCGATTTGGCACCAAGCTCTATAGACAAGTAGTTGGGATTCCTATGGGCACTAATTGTGCTCCCCTGGTTGCAGATTTATTCCTGTTTTGTTATGAAAGGGACTTTATGATGTCTCTTTCTGATGATAAGCAGGCTGATGTTATTGATGCGTTTAACATTACTTCCAGATATTTGGACGATATTTTAAATATTAATAATGTTTATTTTGAAAATATGGTTAGTCAAATATACCCTTCAGAGCTCCAACTTAATAAAGCCAATGCCTCTGATACCGAAGCCGCATTTTTAGACTTGCATTTGTCAATTTCTAATGATATTGTTTCTACCAAAATTTATGATAAACGTGACGACTTTGATTTTGAAATTGTCAATTTCCCATTTTTAGATGGTGATGTTCCTCGTTCTACATCCTATGGAGTCTATATCTCTCAACTCATTCGTTTTGCTAGAGCATCTAGCTATGTTACTGACTTCAACACTCGCAATAAATTGTTAACTCAGAAACTTCTTAAACAGGGCTATTGGTATCATAAACTTCGCAAAACATTTTCAAAATTTTATAGACGATACTATGATTTGATTTCTAAATTCCAAGTTGGACTTAAATCTCTCTTGCGCCAAGGACTTTCGGAACCTGATATCTATGGTGACTTGGTGTATAAGTTGAAGAAGATTGTTGGCTCTAATAATTTTTCAGCACAGTTCATTAAAATAATTTCCCATTATAAAAAGATTGGCTATAACATTAATGTATTGCAACAGACTGCATGCTTGGTAGTCAACTTTGCTTTCCTCTTTAATTGCACGCCGGTGGGTCGGACTTCAGACTCTATGATGGTTCCGACTTAAAGACTTATCTATTGATGAGATGGTAGGGGCCTGATGCTTTGGCTGTTTGTCGGGCCCACCGGGGTTTACCTGTTGGATTTCTTTTGCTCCGGTATTCAGTTTAATTTACTGTTGAGTCCTTATCCTTGCTTTATCTCCTTGTTATATCTTGATTTATATGTTTTAGGAGATGGTGCATGGATAAGTTAGGGGTCTTTCATGCAAACCAAATATTTATGTGTCTTGATCCACATCTGAATTAAGGGTGAGGTTGGCGCCGTTAAACCCGTTTAAGCCCTCCAGTAAAATATTTTACTGACCGTTCCAAGGCGGTACTTCTTTTGTGGATCTTTTATGTTTTTGTTCTGTCTTGTGTTTGCTATGTTTTGTGCGCGTCTGTTTATATGTGCTTTGTGGTCCCCTGCTGGGAAAGGGCTGACCTCTTGGCTCTCGTTTGTGGTGTCTTCTGTGAGTTTGTCACTTTCCCATTGGTACCCTGGGTCAGGTGTGGTACTTGATTGTATCGATTCCTGATCTTTGCAACCTTATTACTTTTACTCAAGGACCACAACACAGTGACGCCAGTGAAGCTCGAACCCGCGACCCCTCTGTCTCGAGTCAAGCACTCTACCACTGAGCCACTGCGCTCCCGATACTGGTAAGCAAAATTTTTGTTGAGAACAGTATAAAAAGCAATAAAATGTTATACTATCTACCACAACTAAACTTAAAACTGCTTTATTTTGTACTTTAATTAAACTCCTTGCATCTCGGGTAGTTGTTGCCTGCTATTTTTTTTTCAAAATAAACATTTTCAAATTATTCTTTCAAAAATACCATTAGAGTGATAAAAAATTCAGATCAGGCCTGATTTGGGTCCAAACTGTTTGCAAAGGTTATCGACAGAGAAAACACTAGCTAGAGGGCAAAGAGTTAGATAATATAGCATTTTTTTTTGTTTTTTTTTGCAGCTTGTTAAGGTTAATGTGACAAGTGAGCCTCTGACTTTTTACTGGCCTTTAAATGATCTAGAACCATTCACCAGATATGTGATTAACATAGCAATTAAACCAGTAGCCAGTCCATATTGGAGTGATTCTACAATTGTGACAGGGAGGACCTTAGCAGAAGGTAAAATTGCAACTTGTTATGTATATGCATAAGGATAGGGCATTAATTCTAACCTGGACAGCATACAGTATTGGGCCACTATCGACCCATTAGGGAAACGCCATTGAATGGTCAGAAAAATAAAGCACGAGTACTCGTTTTCTTAGTTGGAAAGAGCAGAACACTTTGAAACCAAAATTTATCAGATTAGGAGGAATTTTCTGTTTTGTAACAAAACGGCATCTTCTACATCATCTTCATTTAAGTGACGCTGTTATTAAGTATCTTAAGAGTTTAACATCGTCAGATGGGTTGGGTAATAAAACAGTTAATGCCTGTTTGTAGTATAGTCAAACTATACTGACCCACACTTCCAACGCAAAATATTTCAGAAGTATAATTTTAATTAAAACAATGCCCTGCTGAAATTATTGTACCCTTCAGAAGTTATGACAGACATTTACCCATTAAGGTTTTGATTTAAAAGGGAATGATTGGCTGATAAAGTTCTACTTTCATTTTCATAAATACATGTTTTAATTTTTGATAAAATTGCATTACAATGGATGAAATGATATATGGAGTAATTATCGTTTAGTCTAGTTTTGAGTTAGAAGTGTGGTTTAGTATAGTATACTGAAGTGCTGTGGACGACCTGATGCACTATTGCATGACGTCTTCAGGTAATAGTTTGACTGTACTACAAACAGGCATGAAATAACTGTATAATATACCTGCCGGAATGAAAAAAATTATACAGTTTTTCCCCTTTTAAAATAACTGAGCCACCTAGGCATGCAATTTACCATCTTAAATTTCACGCAATTTAATTCAACAGTTTTTTCACATTTTTTCACCATCTTTAGTAAATGTTTAAGTTCAAAATTTCTTTTTCATGATCTAGTTAGAGACGCTATGTTTGTAATGGTTGCATTCTGACTAAACTCTTTGCCCCCTGGGAAATTTTTTCATGCATTTTTGTCGTCTGCTGATTTTTCTCAAAATCAACTTTTTCGGAAAAATATTTTCAGGAATACAATCTGAGTGTCAAACAGATTGGATCCAGATCAGGAGGCCTGATCTGTATCCAATCTGTTAGTAGGCAATGAGTTAGCCTGTTCCAAGAATGGCTGATATCGAACAAACCGAAAATAAATCATTTATATTATAGGACTGATATATGTTCAAATTCTGAGATAACATTTCACCCATTGTGTGGGTCCGTTAGTGTGTCAGAGTGTCAAAAATGTTTGCTATGATTATCTGCAGATGACAAATATGGTCACTAGCTTGGCGGAAAGAATTAATCTTTCTTGCACACCAGATCAGGATTTCCGCATTTTAACGCATGTGAGATAATTCTATCTTGCGTACCCATACCAGCCCATGGGAAAGATAAAAACGACCAGCTGCATGTCAGCCGCACGCTAGTCGCATGTCATTCTGTGAAATCATTGTAATGTTAAAATAACGTCACCATGTCGCATCTCGTCGAATTCAGGATTTTCTGGAAGCCTTTTTCATGTTTTCCCAATTTAAAATGCGGTATTTAATGGTGAGCAAGAAAAATAATTCATTATTCGTGTGAGGATGGGATTAAAAAATCTATCACTCGCAATCACCGTTTGTCATCACTTGGCAAGCCTTGTGATGCCAATCGGTGATCCTCAGGACAGATTTTTCTATCTCACCCTCACACTCATGATGGATTCTTATATTCCTAGCAAGCGGCAACTTTTGTTGTCTGCTGATAACCTTTGAAAACAGTTTGGACCCAGATCAGGTCCAACAGAATGTCTGTCCTGATCTGGATCCAAATCGGTTGACACTGTGATAGTGTATCTGAAAGATTTTTTTGAAAATGATAAGTTTAAAAAAAGTCAGCGGATGACAACAAAAGCATGAAAAATTACTCAGCATGCAGAGAGTTAAATATGGGAATGGAAGTCTAAGGAAAAGAATTTACAAGTCTGGGTCCTAAATGATTCATTTGTCGGGTTCATACTTTAGTAATTTATTTTTCATACTTATAACTCACTTGGCTGTGAGGGGGAAATTAAGAAATGCTGATTTCTGCCTTTTAAACAATTATAAGATTATAGATAAGTATAAGAATTAAAAACAGTTCTTGATTTAAACCTTTAAATGTATGCCTTGAATGAAAAATGTTTTAACTTTAATAAATTTAATTGAAATCCTAATTAAAGAATTTTTAACATTAATTAGCCTGGTGATACATTCTTTCTTTCAGCCCCAGATAGATTACCAGAGAATATTGCATACTCTCAAGTTCTTGTACCAGAGAAGAGCCAGAGAAAAATATTCTTGTATTGGAAGGTAAGTCTATTTGTCTGTTTGGGCCAGCTCATATGAAAATATGGGATCAGACATGTTTTTTACGAATTATCATTTGAGCCGTGGCATGTGATTTCCAACAATGTGGTATTTTGACAAGTGTAGACTCAGACGAGCCTCTGCAGCCTACTTTTAAGCTTAAAAACTCCAAATGGTGTTCAGTCAGTAGCTTAACACTCATAGAATATTCAAGCAACTAGCAAAGGCCCTGATCAAGGCTGATCTGAGGCTTTGCTGGTCGCACATACCACATTGTTGGAAATCTCATGCACTGGCTCATTTGTCGTGTTCCGAGGAAGCTGTTTGAACATGTGTGATCATTATTCTTGTATATTTCCTAATTTCTGACCAAATTGAGATGAAAAGGCTGTTTCAATATCAAAATATGATTTTTCTTACACAATATCTCTATACAAAATGGTGTCAGCTCACAACTTTTCAAATGTCAGAGTTCTTCTGAATCTCATCGGCAGGTGGCTAAGTTTGGTGAACTAAAACATAGGCAAAATTGTAATTCTAGATAGCATAATTGTCCATCTAACAGCATGCAAACAAATCAGGGCTCATTTACAGTAAAATTGAAGGGGACGAAGAGTAGACATCTTTAAAAAGTAAGCCCTAACACTCAACCCTGACCCCTTGGCAGAGACAAGTAGTCAGAGATCAATGTTGTTATTCTTTCAGAAAATGGTCATGTTTCATTCAGATTGAAAGGAATGAAGAGCTTATCAACAAACAAGCAAAAAAGTCTTTACACAGACCACTAACCACTCAGGGGGTCAAAAATCACCTTTTTCAGAATTTGTTCATGTTGGGACAAGCTATGATGTACAGTGCAATCACTTTGTAACACATCTCATTATAACATGGATTTGGATATAACACGGTCAGGTTGTGGCTCCCAATTTTTTGACCATGGAGTTTTACAAAGGAATAATAGGAAAGTGCCGTAAAATAGTAATTTTCCTATAATTCCTTTTTAAAATTGTCCCTTTATAGCACAATTTATTTATAACACAATCCATTCCTATGGACCCAAAACATAGCATTATAAAGGGACTGCACTATTATCAAAATCTTTTGCTAGCACCCTCAATGATTAAATTTCATTTTTTATTTTAGCCCTTAGAAAAGAGGTATTGGTATGGGCCCAATGCATCTTACTTGATTCAAGTAAATTGTTCAGACCAGTTTCAGACTATGCAGGAAGTTAATGCAACAGTCTACACCGTCAGGCTTGACCAGTTTATTTCTTCCAACTCATCATGTGACATGACTATCCAATCAAAAAACAGCAAAGGCCAGTCAAAGGAAAAGTATCAACATCGGATTCTATATTTTGTCGAAGGTATGAGCAACTCCGATAACAGGGTTCGTGCAGGCTTGAAAAGTACTTGAATATACAGGACTGTCTTGAAAAGTCCTTAAAAATTAAATTTTACTTGAAAAGTACTTGAAAAACACTCAAAGGTCTTGAAAAGTCCTTGAATTTTACCATTTACAGAAGGATTCAACAGTGATTTTGGAGACCTAAATTAGTATAAAATTGTGATGCCTTTATTTGGTTCAGCATATGCTACACCAAATAAAGGCATCACAATTTTATACTAATTTTCTAAAGTTGATATCTTAACTAATGCAGTCTAGCATTTCAAAAGTAGAATTTTAACGTGCAAATCAGGTTTTTAAGTCCTTGAAAACAGTAGGAAAGTCTATCAGAAGTCCTTGAAAAGTCTTTGAATTTTACACAAACTTGCCTGTATGAACCTTGGATAACAGTTATTGTGCTTAAAGTGTGCATAACTTTTTCAAAATTTTATATCCTTTTTGTAAACAGTGTAGACCTAGACTAGCTGGCATCTTATAAAGCCAGCTGATCAGGATACAATTTGTGTTAAGTGTTTAACACTTGTCCTACTGAACTGGATCTACTAATTTTTAAAAACACTGTAGATTCATGTCAGCTGGCTCATGACCTAAAACACTGTTAAGCCCCGGTCCCACAGAGCTTGTGACTGCGCTGCGACCTCTCCACGACTAAAAGAATTGACAATTGTAGAGTGGTTTCAGAGGTGATGGCAAGGTTTTGCAAAGGTTGCAACAAGGTCGCTGATCTGTTGCTGACCAATCCCTGACCAAATGCAAAACGATCGCCGAATGGGAGACTAGTCGGCAACTGATCACCATCATACCAGTAGTCAAAAATTAGCTACAATGAATGCAGACAATGCACACAAAATCATTCGACCAGAGGTCTCGCCACGCTCGCAAGTTCTGTGGGACCGGGGCTTTGCAGTCTTACTGAAATATTGTCGAAAATGAAGTTAAATTCCAAAATAAATAAAAGGCAAACAAAAAACTTTAGCTGTGTGAACAATCAAATAGGTCAGCCCATGTGATTATGGTGAAGTCAATTCAAGTTTATTACGTCTATACATATAGTACAGTGCAGTCCTTTTTATAACACAACTCATTATAACATAAATAGAGGATCTTACACAAGTGATCATTTAGGGAGCGCAGTGGCTCAGTGGTAGAGTGCTTGACTCGAGACCGAAGGGCCGCGGGTTCGAGCCTCACCGGCGTCACTGCGTTGTGGTCCTTGAGCAAGACACATTTATCCTAGCTTAGTACTGGTTCAACCCAGGAAGACTCGTCCCGCATAACTGAAAGATTGTTGAGTGGACGTAAAGAATCAAATCAAACAAACAAAAAGCAAGTGATCATTTTATATTAAATTTATTAAACAAGCCTTTGGTGAGTTTAATAAATTTAATATAAAATGATCACGAGTGTAAGATTCTGTTTATTATATTACCTTTCAAATGTGATTTTATCACCTTCAAAGTTTGTTTATTTCAATGAAAATTTCCGAAGGGCCGCGGCTTCGAGCCTCACCGGCGTCACTGCATTGTGGTCCTTGAGCAAGACACATTTATCCTAGCTTAGTACTGGTTCAACCCAGGAAGACGCGTCCCTATATAACTGAAAGATTGTTGATTGGACGTAAAGAATCAAATCAAACAAACAAAAATCAATGAAAATTTGCATTATTGTAGGGGACGTCGTAATGACGATATTTGTTCCCGTCGAAAGTGTTATGTAACGTGTGGTCATAACATTATTTATGACATGACGTTATCCACTGAATACCAGTAACGTCATATGATAAATTTGGATATAACACAGTCATGTTGTGGCTCCCAAATGTTTACAAAGGAATTATAGGAAAATGACCATTTCATAGTCATTTTCCTATAGTTCCTTTGTAAAATTGTCTCTTACAACATAATTGACTTATAACATGGTCAGTTACTATTGACTCCAAATATTGTGTTATAAAGGGTCTGGTGAGGAGCGTGGTGGCTCAGTGGTAGAGTGCTTGACTTGGAATTGAGGGGTTGTGAGTTCGAGCCTCAACGGAGGCACTGCATTGTGTCCTTGAGCAAGACACCTTATCCTCTGCTAAGTACAAAGGCAAGTTCAACAATGCAAGAGCTATCGGGTGCTCATTGTACTGATGCCAGGCTTTACACATTACAAGTATGGATAGGTACCAGAACAACGAGCCTCCGCGAATGCTTGCATTGCTGAACTGGCCTCTGGTTCAACCCAGGAAGATCCGTCCGGACATGATTGAAAATACGTTGATTGGGACATAAAGAATCGAAACAAAGAAATAAAGGGTCTACAAGTACATGTTTTCCCTCATGCCAGAGGTGGTTGATATTAGTCAATAGCAAAAGTAAATTTGTTTGTTTGTTTTTGTTGCTTTACGTCCCAAGTCAACAGCTATGGTCATTGCGGGATGGTCAGTTCACCTAACCACACTTTTTCCTGGGCAGGCTTGAACAAGCAGTTAACCAGTAATTCGTGCACATACTTTCGCTTGTAACTGACAACAACCCTTCTTGAATAAATCAGCGGAAGGGAGGAGAATGACCGTAGAAATTATTTCATGATCAATCTCCACGAAAGTATGGGACCGGACCGGATCGGGCTCACGGGATCGGGCTCGCGACCCAAAAGTAAATGTTGTTGTAATGAAAGAAGTCAATAAGCAATTCTTATTAGATACCCCCCGCACAGTAAGATTCAGTGAAACAACTTGGCAAGTTATAGTTCAAACCAGCAGACCTAAGTTTTGAAAAGAAGATTTCAGCAGAATCTGTGCAAACAAAAATTATAAACTCCTTCATGCATATGTTCAATGTGTCTACATTGTATTCGCAAAGTATCAAATTGCTCCATCAAAAGCTGTGGTAGGAGTTGAGCGGCCCATAAAGGCACTATCCATGCATATACAAAAGTCATATAAGGTAATAATTGTCTAAGTTCTAATAGCTGTCATTTTGTCAAAATTTTTTTTTTTTTTCAACCAGACTCCTTCATGCATATGTTCAATGTGTTTTTATTGTATAGGAAAAGTATGAAATTGCTACATTAAAAGCTGTGGTAGGATTTGATCGGCCCATGAAGGCACCATCTATGCATACACAAAAGCCTTATTAGGGAAAAAATTGTCTAAGTTCTCACAGCTGTCATTTTGTCAAAAATTATTTTTTCTGAGCCAAACTCCTTCATGCATATGTTCAATGTGTCTACATTGTATAGGCAAAGTATCAAATTGTTCCATCAAAAGCTATACTAGGAGTTGATCGGCCCATGAAGGCACCATCTATGCATATACAAAAGCCCTATTAGGGTAAAATTGTCTAAGTTCTCAAAGCTGTCATTTTGTCAAAAATTATTTTTTCTGAACCAAACTCCTTCATGCATATGTTCAATGTGTCTACATTGTATAGGCAAAGTATCAAATTGCTCCATCAAAAGCTGTGGTAAGAGTTGATCGGCCCATGAAGGCACCGTCTATGCATATACAAAAGCCTTATTAGGGAAAAATTGTCTAAGTTCTCACAGCTGTCATTTTGTCAAAAAATATTTTTTCTGAAGTAAACTCCTTCATGCATATGTTCAATGTGTCTACATTGTATAGGCAAAGTATCAAAGTGTTCCATCAAAAGCTGTGGTAGGAGTTGATCGGCCCGTGTATGGCCTATAATAGTATAAGCATAAAACCCTATATTAAAAGTCATTTAGAACTACAAAGGGAAATAACTCTAATAGAATTGGCCCCTAGCCCTTACTTTTTTGTCTAAAGTATTTGTCTTGCATATATGAACATGTTTGCAAGGTTTAATGAAATTCCAGCAATGACTCCTCAAGATATTAAAAAAACAAAACGTTACGGACGGACGGATGGACGGACGCACACACGGACGCACACACGCACACACACACGCACGGACAATGTGAAAACAGTATACCCACCACAAACAAAGTTTGCGGGGGGTATAATAAGAGAACAACAATAAATTGATCAATGAAGAGTTGTGATACATAGCAAAAGTAGTTATTATGTTATTTGCATAAATGTTAGGGGGGGAGACGAACCCACCCTTCACAGTGCACCCAGGAAAGGCTCCGCTCACTATAATGGAGTTTACCCAAGTTAAAAGGGAAAAATGAAAGTCTATGATCATAGAAGAATATGCAAAGATGACAGAGGTAACAACGAACAAGACAAAAAAGTCTAATAAATGACAAGAAACCCAGAAAAAGTAGCCAAGTAAGTTGCATTGTCTTTGTTCTATTCAAGCCAGAAAGAGAATTGTTGAAAACGAGGCTTTTAAAGTGGCTGGTTTAATTATTATATGGAAAGAGTAAACACTTTTATAACTTACTATATCCAATCCGTTGACAATATGAAATTACTCTTTATGCATGCATATGTAACTATCTAGTGAGGCTAGATGCGTACTGTAAATCCGTAAATTTTTGCGATCATTTTATTTCCACGAATAGCGTTAAAATACATGTTTGCTACGCTAAAAAATCGTGACTAAGGCATGATTTACCTATATCAGTAAACGAGTGATTTCGACATTTCGCGAGGATTTTATTTTCATGAAACTAAAACCCTTGCGAAAATTTCCGAATTTACAGTAGCCTTTGGTCTTAGCTTTCATTCACTTCCATACCCTTGATATGTATACAGCAAAGGGTCTGGTGAGACTGTGCGTTTGTGCACAAGCATCTGAGCCTTCACTGCTTGCTTTTGCAATAAGTACCAATGTCTTATATACGGGATAAATATTTTCAATGTTTCTTTTCAGAAATTAAACCAGGCTTTTTAAAAGTGACAGAGGTGGAGCCAAATATGTTTAATTTGATTATCCAGAACACAGGGTCAAGGTCGGAGAATCTGGAGTCAAGGTCAGAGAATCTGGAGACAGTCCTGTACTGGTGTCAGGGGTTTCCAAATATAACACCACCAATATGTATAGTATGTATATTTTTGATATTTGAGCCTTGACATGTGATTTCCAACAATGTGGCATTTTGAGATGTGTAGACTCAGACAAGCCTGTGCAGCCTCCTGTTAAGCTTAGAAACTCCAAATGATGTTCAGCCCGTAGCTTAATATTCATAGATTATTCAAGCGACTAGCAATGGCTCTGTTCAGACTGGGCGTATGCGGAGGCTGGTCTGAGCCTTTGCTGGTCGCACATACCACATTGTTGGAAATCTCATGTCACTGCTCATTTGTTATATTTACATTTTCGAAGCAATCCTTAGATTTTTGGAACCATTCATAGCCTTATGAATTACACAAATTTGATTGACAGCTGCCAAGCTCACTTTTCCATATTGCGTGCAATACGCTTCGAACATGGAACTCAGTCGCCAGAAGTGAAACTGGTGCTGTGATTGACAGCGAGCCACACCCGAGTCGCACGTGTAAAACAAGCCTTTTGTTTGCTCCATTGGCTGTCCGTGTTCAAGCGGGCTGTTCCACTTTTCTATTTTACACTCCGTCAAAACAGTTGATACGATTATATTATAAATACAAAACTGTTTTAATTCCTAAATTAAAAATAATTTTTATATTTTAGATAATTATAATAAAATGTAAATATAAGCAATAAATTCAATTTTTGGTCTGTTCATGGTATCATTAATACTTCGGGTCTCTTGCAAAGTTAACGTGAAGCCCGAAGAAGGGCTTCATGTTTACTTTGCAAGAGACCCGAAGTATTCATGATTCCATGAACATTCCCAAAATTGAATTAATTTCTTAAATGGTCCTTGACTTAGTACCTGTTTATGGGGTTTCCAGAATACATAGGGTTAACCCTTAATGCGCCAATCACAACAAAAGTCATCTGCTTTTCTCGTCTGCTGAAATGTTTAAGAAGCCTCTATGGCAAACAGTGTGGACCCAGATCAGACTGTTCCTATAGGAGCAGTCTGTCCTGCGTCCATGCTGTTTGCTTCTATACTTAATTCGTCAGTATTGTTAGGCAATTATTTGCAGCAGACGGCTTCAGAAGACAACATTTTCAGATGCATTTTTTCTTGGTGCTTAAAGGGTTAAAAATTGAACCATGCATTTTTTTGTATTTGAGGAAATAAGGTGTTGGCTGTTGATTTGTAGCAGATTGTAAGAATCTATAATGAGTTTGAGGGTGGGATAGAAAAATCTGTCATGATGGTCTCTGTTTGGCTTCACGAGGCTTGTCGATCGAGTGATGACAAACGGTGATCCCGAATTTTTTTTATTCCACCCTAACACAAATAATGGATTCTTTTTCTTGCTCATCACTGAATATATATTTAAGAAATAGATCAGCTCTAGCAGTGAATTGTGTAATAATTCACTGTTTGGAGGTCAGTTGTAAAGAAAATCAAATCACGAGTGCTAGGAGCGCTAAGCGCGAGTGATTTATCTTTGTACAACTGACCTCCAAACAGTGAATTATTACTCAACAATTCACGCACTAGAGCTGATCTATTTCGATTCTAACACAATAAACAACAAAAACACATTTGAAGTCTTCAGCTTTTTCAAACATTCTGCCATTGCACTGAAGAACTCCCACCAATACTTAGACTACGTCGCATTCGTTTACATGTATTTGTAACATCTTTCAAGCGTAATAACAATGTTACACCGTCTAACGACATGAATAACGTCATTTTCCCGCAGCAAATGACATCGGCTAGCACGCTCTTTCCTCTTATTTTCAGAACTGTGAATTATTGTTTTATATATCACACTTCTTTAGCATTGACTCTATAGGCAAGGTGTGTTAGAATTTAAAATTAGCTTCCAGAAGGTGCTGAATATGCTGAGATGCAAAATTACATTATGACTTCATTTTGATATAACACTGACATCACTTGTCAACCATGTGCTTGAATTCAAATACAACCAATGAACAGTCCACATGACAGCCTGAGTAAAATAACATGGGTAAGATAAGAATTTCTAACCCTGGCTAAGATTTCAGATATGCTTATCCATGGTGCAAGAAATAAGAACTTTAACCTTTAAATGTAAACTCCCAGGTACTGTTTAGTTTGGGGGGAATACAGATTGGAATGTGTTTCAAATCTAATTTTGAAATAAATTAATGGAAACTCACTTAACTTGCATGTACAGCTACCTAGTGGGGCTAGAGACCTAATAATTCATACACGTCCATACTTAACCCTTAATGCACCAATCGCAACAAAAGTCGTCTGCTTTCTCGTCTGCTGAAATGTTTAAGAAGCCTCTATGGCCAACAGTGTGGACCCAGATCAATCTGCTCCTATAGGAGCAGACTTGGGGTCAATTACTTTTAAAAAGTAATTAATTACATACAATTACATTGGAAATTGTTCAATTAAATTAAAATTACAATTACATGGCTTTTGAGCAAAGTAATTAATTACATACAATTACTTTGCCAAATGTAATTAATTACATTACAATTACATTTCACTGCCACTTAGATAGTTTCATCAGATTTTAATTTCAGAGATATTTGAAATAAGTTAATCTCCTTAAAAGTCTGAGTAACCTTAATTGATATTCTAAATTTAATATATGTCTATAGGTTGATTTTATTTTCCGCCTGGGATCAAATTATTGTCAAGTGATGCAACTTAAAAGAAATGAAATGTACAAAATCAGTTGTTGTTTTTTGTGATTGATGACATGGTCACACAAGAGAAAATTCAGAAACTATTATTTTTTCTATTTTTTTTTTGGGGGGGGGGGAGGGGGGATTATTTGCCAACGTTAACCGCAGAACAAAGTTCACATTGGCTTGAGAAAAGTCTTACAGCTGTGGACGATAAACCATGGAAATTATTTGTAAAACTAGCTTAAATGCCAGAGAATAACTGTTTTCAAAAAGTGTTGATAAAAAATCTGTGTGGCCCTATGAGTTCTGAAAGTTGACAAAAAAGTACAGAAAGGAATATCAGATAGTGACAAACTAAAAAATTACTAGCCTGTTGAAATGCTGGCTTGGCAAGCAAGAGGTCGCTAGTTTGGTCACCAATGGAACATCTATTTTTCTTTTTTGTTATTATATTAACAATGATGGGCCCCAGGTTCACTGAATCAGTATTATTCAATGTAATTTTCTGAATCACATTTTACGATTATTAATTTTATCATTATTATTATTATTATTATTATTGAAAATGGCAAATGAGCAGTTTAAGGGCTCTAAATAGTGTAGTGGATAGATTGGGTCATGCACATTAGCATATGAGTGTGTTGATCCAAGATGTGAAAATTTATCAAAATGCTTTCAAGGAGTCAATTCACTAACCAACACTATTGTGGGAATCAAGACAGTTCACCGACAGGACAGTTCACCGACACGCATTTTGAAGACAGTTCACCGACAGAAATGAAGACAGTTCACCGACATAATTGAAGACAGTTCATCGACAAATTTTATACTGTATTTATATGGAATGTCACAATTTTCACCATTTATTGATGTTACAATGAACGAAGGCCTAATACAAAGCTTATTAAATTACCTATTTGCTATTGCAATATGATTTATTAGACATGCATACAACTGCCTATATAGCGATCATTACATTGTCTGAGCAAAAATACGTCTTATATCACTTACGTAAAAAAACTATATAAAAATAGACTGAAGGTAGGCCTGAACAAATCTTTTTAAATTCAAAAAGAATGCTTTGAATCTCTGGTGAAATTCATTAAAAACAATGTACGATTGGCTATAGGATCACACCAATATAGCTTCGTGTAGTAATCAAATGTCTGTCTATTAATCTTTAATCAGACCAACAAAATATCACATTCTCAACAAATTATATCAACATATCACCTCAAATCATAACTCATCAATATTTCTTCACAATAATTAATTATATTTTCGAGCCACATGCCAATAACGTGATAAAAAAGTGCCGATGATCTGTCTTCAAAAGTGTCGGTGAACTGTCTTCAAATCTGTCGGTGAACTGTCTTCAAAAACTGTGTCGGTGAATTGTCTTGTCGGTGAACTGTCTTGTTCCCCTATTGTGAATGTCTGAGTAAATTCTATTGTTGAGATTTTCACACCTTCTTTGTATTTGTATTGTTTTGGTAACTTAACTATTAAAGGTTGATTGTCACAAAGCCATATCTTTTATAAGCCTATGAACGAAGAATAATTAATTTGCTTAAAAAAGGAGAAGTAGAAGTAACATACAGTCTGTGTCTGCGGTAAAATTGCTGTCTATAGATACTAGCATGACTAGTCCCAATTCTCATTTGTTTCATGTTGCATTCAACTAGTACAGCAAATGATATATGCATTTACAAAGGCCAAGAACAATTAATTTAGTAGTATTTTAAGTATCTATGATATTAATCTTTAGTAACTGAAGTTCACAACTGATCTGAAAATAATTAAAAAGTAATTGAAAGTAATTGTTAATTACTCCTTTTTTTTGGCCATGTAATTAATTACATTCAATTACTGTAATTAAAGAAATGTCTTAATTACAATTACATGTAATTACTTTAGAAAATGTAATTAAAATACAATTAATTACAATTACAATTTTAATTACCCCAACTCTGTATAGGAGCAGTCTGTTCTGAGTCCACACTGTTTACTTCTATACTTAATTTGTCAGTAATGTTTGACAATTAAATGCAGCAGACCACTTCAGCAGATGACATTTTCAGATGCATTTTAAGGGTTAATGTTTAAGAGCTGCCAAGGCTGTGGTCAGACGGCACAGATTTGCAAGCTTGACTGAGGCTTCGTTGCTTACATATGCAACAAATACCAAAATCAGGACTTTAGTTAAGAGTGCAAACCAAAAAAATAACATTCTTATTTCTCATCCAAAACATATGTTGTGGGTACTCAAAAGAACCATCTCAAGGAGACGGTTCTTTTGAGCACCCAAAACACTTGAGACGGTTCTTTTGAGTACCCACAACATATGTTAAAACTGATGGCTAAGAAAATAATTACAATCTTACACCAAAAAAAATTGTCTATCTAAACCTATGAAAATGTCATGAGCTTGTTTGTTCATATTTCAGAATAATTATCACAGTCTGAAGAGTAAGGAGAATAATATTACAATAACGATGAACCAGTCTGATTACCTGTATCCCTGGTTCTTTGGTGCTGCTTTACAAGAGGGGAACCAGAGAAGTAGTGTTGTGTGGGCCTCTGATGATGCAGTGGTGACCTCTCAGAGAAGTATGTTTGCAATTGGTGGCCAATATTGGTACCAACAGTCACTTGCATGCTGGATAATAGACTGGTATCAGACCAGTAAATAGAAAAATAGTATAATATGTGCACATACATATACAGGCATTTACATCTCTGAAAAAAAAATCACTGACTGTCTTATTTACTGTATTCTGAGCAATGGGGAAGTAATAAAGTATCATAAATTTATGTCTGTAGTAGTTATAGAATTTTCAGGTAGATGTCTTAATACAGGGCCTGAAGACAGGCTAGCTGGGTAATTGTGCATGCTTTTTTGTCATCTGCTGATTTTTTAAACTCTTTTTTTCAAAAAATTATATCTACTTGAATACCGTGTTTCCCCCAATTACAGGTCCTTTCCCAAATTACAGTCCATTTTCCCCAATTACAAGTCATTTCCCCCCCAATTACAGGTCATTTCCCCAATTACAGGTTCTTGTGAATGATTGTCAGTTTTGGCATTTCGTCAGAAGCTATCTTGATCTCGACAATCAGAGTCAAACAATTTGGATGGAGATCTGGCTCGACAATATTGTCCAGCCTGATCTGGGTCCAAAATGTTAATAAAAGCAGATGACAAAAGTTGCCACTGGCAGTAATTAAAGCGTTAAAACACAAGACTTTTTAAATGAACAATTTATCTGAAAACATGGAATGTGTACATAACAAGAATATTAGCAAAAGTTTGCAAGTTAAAATACAATATCTTTGTTTTACACACTCACAAAAAAAATAGAAATTCTAACACACCTCGCCTATAGAGCCAACGGTAACAAGCTGTGATATATTGGACAATAATTCACTGCTAAAGAGTGTGATAGCTGATGTCACTGGAAAATGACGTCATTCATGGCGTTAGACGGCATAACGTCGTTTTTACGCTTGAAAGACGTTACAATTTCATGTAAACGTATGCGACGTAGTCTAAGTATTGGCTGGAGTTCTTCAGTGCAATGGCGGAAAGTTGGAAGAAGATGAAGACTTCGAATGTGTTTCACGTAGTTTATTGTGTGTTAGAATCGAAATAGATCAGCTCCAGTGCGTGAATTGTTGAGTAATAATTCACTGTTTGGAGGTCAGCTGTACGAAGATAAATCACTCGCGCTGCGCGCTCGTGATTTGATCTTCTTTACAACTGACCTCCGAACAGTGAATTATTACTCAACAATTCACTGCTGGAGCTGATCTATTTCTTAATTATAAATGCATGCTATGTGAATCATCTCTCTTTCGTGTAATGTTGCAAATCATGCCTTATTTAAGCCAAAAGTTAACTTGCAAACACTTACTTATGCCCTTGTAATATTCACATTCCATATTTAAACATAATTTCTATATTTAAAAAGTGAACTCCCCACTTACAAAAACATAATACGTTGTACTAAATGGTCACTGGATCGCCTTATGCAAAAATAGGTAAAATCAGTGGCGGATCCAGGATTTCTGGAAAGGGGGTTTGTACGTATAAAGGTGTGGGGGTTCGCTTTGCTGATTTTATCTCATTTTTCTTAAATATCTCATGAAAATGAAATAATTTGGTCTCACTAAATATCCCATGAAAATTAAATAATTTGGTCTCACTGAGACCAAATTATTTCATTATCATAGGATATTTTAAAAACGGGGGGCAGAGAGGGGGTTCGAGCAAACTCCCTGAACCCCCTCTGGATCCGCAACTTAAAATGACTTTGATCCTTCAAAAAATCTTGTCACCAGGTCTGCCAATAAGCCCCTTATTGTGGCTGAGGAACTTTAAGAAATCTTCTCCTGAAAAGGTTGATCAGAAATAATTTGACAGAAAAGTCACTGGATGACATTGCTAAACAAATCGGATTGTTGAAAAACATGGCCACTGGAGGGGCATGGTCAGTTTCCATTATGGACCTTTATAATCTCCTCTGATTCCAAGGCTCAGAATTGAAAATAGTTTGACATCAGAAATGGTAACTAGGTGATTGATCTTCAACATAAAAAGCTTTAACAAATGATATGTAAAAAAAATGTGCTGCCAGGGGGGCATGGCCAGTTTCCAATATATGAGGGCCTTGATGGGGTATATCAGTTAGCTATTTTTGCCCATATTTTATATTGATTAGCGATTTTAGCCCACAAAAATAACATTTAGGGATTTTTTCGATCTAAAATTTTACGATTTTCTGCCATAATAGATCGATTGATTGAAAAATGGTGATTATAGGTTTTAATGATTACCAGGTGAATATTATCAATATGGCAAATATTATATCGTAAGCGATTAAGTGGCCTAAATTTAAATGATTAGTGATTTTCAGAACCCCCTTTCCAGGCCCTTATAATTATATGCATACATCTGAAACTTTACAAGAAATCTGTCTTGATTTTTAGCTCACCTGAGCCGTCGTCCTTGGTGCGTTGTCTGTAAACTTTTTCTTTAAACGACATCTGCTCCTGAACCACTGGTCCAAATTTAAAATAATTTCACATGAATGCTCCACATAATGCCCTCTACCAAAATTGCATAAATGGTTCTGCTCCGCTGAACATGAGGGTTGCTAGAGCTCTTGATAAGAATTAAATATCTTTAAATGACATCTCCTGAACCACAAGTCCAAATTCAAAATAACTTAACAGAATTGTTCCTCATGATGCCTTCTACTAAACTTGCACAAATGGTTCTGCTCCACCGAACAAAGGGGCTGCCAGAGCTCTAGATAAGAAATATCTTTAAACAACATCTCCTGAACCATTGGTCCAATTTCAAAATAATGTCACAGAATTGTTCCTCATGATGCCTTCTACTAAACTTGCACAAATGGTTCTGCTCCAACGAAAAAAGGGTATGCCAGAGCTCTATATAAGAAATATCTTTAAACGACATCTCCTGAACCACTGGTCCAAATTCAAAATAATGTCACAGAAATGTTTCCCATGATACCCTCCAATCAAATTGCACAAACGGTTCAGGTCTGCCAAACAAAACTGATTAAGAAATATCTTTAAACGACATCTCCTCCTGAACCACTGGTCCATATTCAAAATAATTTCATAGAATTGTTCTTCCTCAATATGCCCTCTACCAAAATTGCATAAAGGGTTTTGCTCTGCCAAACAAAGGGGCTGCCAAAGCTCTAGATAAGAAATGGCTTTAAACGACATCTCCTCCTGAACCTCTGCTCCAAATTCAAAATAATTTCACTGAAATGTTCCTCACGATGCCCTCAACCAAAATTGCACAAATGTTTTTGATCTGACGAACAAGGGCTACCAGAGCACTAGAAATATCTTTAAACAACATCAACTTAACCACTGGTCCAGATTCAAATTAATTTCACGGAAATGTTTCTTGTAATGCCCTGGTCCAAAACTGCACAAATGATTCCACTCTACTGAACAAAGGGGCGGCCAGAGCTCTAGATAAGAATGTCTTTAAACAGCATCTCCTCCTGAACCACTGGTCCAATTTCAATATTATTTCACAGAACCGTTTCTGATAATGCCATCTACCAAAATAGCACATATGGTTCCACTGCACCGAACAAAAGGGCTGCCAGGGCTCTAGATATGAAATATCTTTAAACGATATCTCCTCCTGAACCACTGGTCCAAATTCATAATAATTTCGCAAAATGTTCCTCATGATGCCCTCTACATGTTGACTTAATATTTGTTATTTATCTGACACTGCCCGTATCTTTATCAGGTCAACATGACATTACACTTTTTGAATGATGTCAATGACATTTGTTGACATGAAAATCAATGACTATGTCATAATTGCTAGATGGAAGGGTTATCCAACTTGTAAACTGATAAATAGAATACCAGGTTCGCTTTTTCTTTTGATATAAAGCTTACCAGGCTCTGCTTCGAGAATGCATGTTGAATTGCTCAGCAGAGCCTCGTGATTCAACAAGCCATCTCGAAGCCTTGCGTGATAAATTTGATATCAAAAGAAAGACACTCACCTGGTACTCTCTGTATTTTAGTGTCAATGAGTAACAGTGATGCTGAGTACACACCAGTTGAAGTATACGTAGGAGTGGCAGTTGTTGCCACAGTCTTCCTTATTGTACTAATAGTGATCTTATACAAACGGTAAGTTCTTTCTCACATTATCATCGCATAACACTTAACTTTTATCTTCTAATGTCGTCTGCTGATAGCTTTTTTTGCAAATGATTTGGTCCCAGATAGGGCTGCCACGTTTACACGTGTAAACCGCACCGTTTCGTGTTTCTGCAATGAACGTTTACAAAATTGACCTACTGTTTACATGAACTTTAGCACGTGACCA
Source organism: Loripinus fragilis (assembly GCA_964019695.1). Classification (NCBI taxonomy): domain Eukaryota; kingdom Metazoa; phylum Mollusca; class Bivalvia; order Lucinida; family Lucinidae; genus Loripinus; species Loripinus fragilis. The sequence continues at coordinate 90,979,645 of OZ026518.1, forward strand.
GCGTCGTGGTTTATTGATAGCGTTTCCTAATGAAAACTATTCTCTTGAACTGTGATACGTAACAACTTGATCTGGATCATCAATCAGATTGTTTGTTTTCTCAGATTTGGCTTTATTTGATAAAGTATCCACTGTAATTAGAAATTACCACAGACATACTCAGCGGGCCATAAAAATGTCCCAAATATTGTCTTACTCAGGCACTGGTTGGAATAATTGTATTCCTGCATTTATAACAGTTATTTAAAGAGAAGACCTGTGTGAAAGTTGTATGTTTACTTCCTGTCGGCGTGTGTATTTTTGCGTACAGAATGATTCGCAGTTATGTCTTGTGTGTGTCCACTCATTAATTACACACTTGCAACTGAAGAAAATGTCCGTAAAGTACGAGTCTGCGCATTATGCAATCACTTTCCAATTACTTGAAATGAGTTCTATCACTACACCCAACCAGAAACAATTTCGAATGTTTGCATAATGTTCATTTTTCAAGTTTTTTTAATAGAAAATATCGATGATTTTACGGATCTGCATAATGAAAAAAAATCAATCTGGAAGTTACGTGTAAACGGAATCGCTTCAGTTACTGGAACTCGTGTAAACGTTTACCGAATTTCGTTAACGTGGCAGCCCTAGTCCCAGATCAGGTCCGACAAAAACTATTTTACACGGTGATGGTACTACTGAAAGAATTTTTCGAAAAAGTTGATTTTGAAAAAAATCAGCAGACAACAAAAAGCCTAAAAATTACATAGTAGGCAAAGAGTTAAATGCTGATGCATTTTATTTGCTAAAAAGATTGTTTTTCAGACCTAGAATATGATAAATAGAGGTGCTCATGTTTTATTGAATTTATTAAACGAGTTGGGGAATAGAGATAAAATGGAAGGCTTGCCGAGCATTTTATCTCTTTTTCTCAACAAAATTAATAAATTCAGTAATACAAGAGCACGAATATTAGATTCTATTAAGAATACTTTGAAATCTCATTTCTGGCGTAAAAACAATATAATTTTGCCATTATGTACTCAACATTGTAATGGACATCATAACATTTCCAGTAAATCTGTAAACCACAAGTGGATTATCAATTTTATTGCATGGCGTTATTACACTCCCAAATGCGATGTCTTATGATAAATTTTATATCTGAAAATTTATCAGGCTATTGCATCACACTGTAGGAATATCTGCTTATGTTGTGGCATGCGGTTAAGCTTGTAAGGCTGTGCTTGGCACAAGGGTTAGCTGCTAAGACTGTCTGGTGCCAGAGTGTTTTATCAAGGCTATGTCATTTTACAGTGCTAGCAATGTTATAGAAGTGCCTGGAACGAGATTATGTCTAGAAGTGTGGGTTAACTGCTAAGTTGTGCCAGGCACAGGAGTTAAAATTACTTACTCAGGATGTGTCTTGCATGACTGTTAGCTATGAAGGAATTTGACACCAAATTAGATGCATTACCTTGGAAAATTTTCTGACATAATAATTTACCGTATTCTAGGTCTGAGATACATTCTAGTTCCAATTAATATGCAGTTTTTAAATTTATTTTAAATTGTATGAAAACAGAATTGACCTAGGTCAGACTGCTCCATATGGAGCAGTCATTTCAGGTAAGTTCGACACAATTCGAGAATCGAATCATGGCTCAGATGTATGTAAAGAGCTTTACCAGTAGTACTATGTACGAAAAAGTTCCATTTTGTTAGCTGGTACTGGCATATGGAAAATAAGTTCCGTAGCATGTGGGTTCAGCTCTTTTAAAATCGATTTTTCTGATTATCTGAAAAGTTTAATCAGCAGATTAAATGAAGTTTATGTTTTTTCATTAAATATCGCTATGGCGATATAATATTGAAAAAATATAAACTTCATTTAAGCCGTTTGTTTTGCTGCAATCACACTTGTTATTGTGTTTACATGGTTTCTGTGACGTCAGCGTCACATTATATTACGTCAGTCTCAGTTATATAACATCAGCGTCAGGTAATCACCCGCATTATCAAAGTTGATCCTCAATGTACATCCATGGTCTCCAAGGATTCCAAGGAATTTTGGGGAATTGGCCGAGGCAGTTCTGATTGATGGAGCAGTCTGATCTGAGTCCACAGTGTTTGCTACCAGAGACTTCCAAAATACAACCGCAGACAACAAAGCAGATGGCTTTAGTTGTTAATGGCAGTGAAAGTGATAAGTGAGATGCTTTTTTCTAATTAAGAATTTTTTTCTAATTCATAGTTGAGCAGATTGGTTTGAGCATGACCTTCTCGGAAATCCCAAAGACAGGTTTTCTCCAGACGAGGTCCATATAATTTCTACATGCATTACTATTCTATTACAGGATATCAAGAATTAGGAAGAAATTGGAAGACATAGAAATAACAGATTTGCTACAGGTATAATCACAAGACCTGCAAAATTAGTATGAATTAATCCAAAAAATAAACGAATTTTACCTTGGTAAAGGTGAGGTTTGTTTGGGATTTTATGTAGTCATCATAATACTGGAGGGATCAAATGAGATGTGGGCAGGTATATGCCGTATTCCTCAGTGTTTTTGAAGCTAAAGTGGACTTCACAAATTTAAAAAAGTGAACTTAACATCTTAAGTTCAAACAAAGATAAACCCTTATGAAATAATAATTTCTTGGGAGGGAATATGGGAGGGCATTTGATACCTCCAGTATAATGATGACCACATAAAATCCCAAGGTAAGATTTGTTTATTGGATTTTATTACGTCATCATACTTCCGTTTTCAAATGAGATTTCAAAGCAAATTTGTAAAGGACACTGCTTTACAGGAGAATAGTTCCATACATTTTATTTTTTCGACAGAATATCATGGAACAGATACAGAATGACATTTAACAGCAAATCTATAGATTCAATATAGAGTTCTGAATGGAACCTTCTTGTAGTACCGGCTTATCATAAAATCTACCAAAAGTCTAAGTATTAGACCAAGTTGCGGTATTCAAAATAACATTGAGTGGAACACTGTTCAATTTTGCTTTAGAAACCACAGCCCCTCTTATACTGTGGGACTTAAACTGTCACAATCCACTCCTGCTGAACATATAACAGTTCTTAACCATCTACTGATGGTATCCTTAGTCACTGGTTTAAAAGGTTTCATATAACTGTTAAATAAAGATGTATTTCCATCTCTGATATTGACAGTTCGACTTAAATATTCTTTAAGTACAAATATAACACAAAGCCTCCTATCTGGAGGATACAATTTCAACACCGCAACAGGATTATCTTTTCCTGGTTTTGAATGGTTTAACACTTGACTGTACAATAACACATATGAATCTTTGGTTTTCACCATACCTCGCAAATCTAGCAGATGCAAAGATTGAGTTCTACATGCTAGCGTAAGAGAAATTAACATTGCTAACTTCAATGTTAATAGCTTTAAACTTAAAGTTCTCACAGGAGATAACTTTTGCAAATAACGCAAAACAATAGACATATCCCTAAACTGAGAATAGCGTGATGTAGTTGGTCTTTGGTTAAACACACCTTTCATATATCTAATTGTAACAGGATGACTGCCAACTAAAGTAAGTAAGGGTGCAAAGATCAGGAATTGATACAATCAAGTACCACACCTGACCCAGGATACCAATGGGAAAGTGACAAACTCACAGTAGATACCACAAACAAGCCAAGAGGTCAGCCCTTTCCCAGCAGGTGACCACAAAGCACATATAAACAGACGCGCACATAGACATAGCAAACACCAGACAGAACAAAAACATAAAAGATCCACAAAAGAAGTACCATATATTATAATACCTATTTCAGATAATGCACTACGTGCTGTATTCCATGCACTATAACTTAGTCCTGACTCAAAAAGTTTAGTCAAAAAATCTGGTACATCATTTAAAGATACTTGAAAGGCATCACTTTGCCTTTCACGACAGAAAAATATCCATCTTTTAATGAAGGAAGCATACTGCTTCTGAGTACTATGTCTCCAGGACTGTATGATAATGTCGATAGATTTTTCAGAAATGTTTTGGTTTTCAAAGGATTTCCGGATAGTCTGCATGCTATCAAGGTTAGAGTTCTGTGCAACGGGTGAACTTTGTTGGTCCCTGGAATATTCAGGAGAGTCACAGATTTGGGAATAATCTTGGAAAAGTCTATTGCTATCTCCATAAGTGGAGTCCACCAAACCTGTGTTGGCCATAGAAGACACACAAACAAGCACTCCCCCTGATCATCTTTGATTTTCTGTACACAACGCATCACAAGACTGAAAGGAGGAAAGCAATAGTAATAGCCATGTGACCAACTTATAGAAAAGGCATCCACCTTTGTAGCCTCCGGGTCACATTTCCAAGAAATGTATCTTGGCAACTGCTTATTTACCATTGAGGCCATTAAATCTTAGTCGGGTTCACCCCAAATAAGAAGCAGATTACTGAATACAACCTTATTCAGCATCCATTCAACATTATCATTGAATTTCCTTGAAAGAATGTCAGAAACGTCTAAAACCCCTGGCACATGAGCCGCAGAAACCCAGATATTTCTGTCAATACACCACAACCAAATCTGCCTTGACAAAGCATTCCAAGATACAGATTTAATCCCACCCATTGAATTCAAGTAGGACATAGCACAAACATTATCTGTTTTAACTGCACATGGTCATGTGGTACGAAATGCTTCAAGTGACAGAAAAATGGCCAATAGCTCCAAATAGTTAATATGAAATTTGAGCTCATCTGATTTCCATCTGCCTGCAATTTTATTTTGTCCACTTGATGCACCCCATCCAAGCAAAGACGCATCAGATGTAATGACCATATCTGGATTCCCATGGGAAATATGTCTTGCAACTATTTAGATCTTCTACTACCTAAACCTAAATTCAATTTTAGACACTTGAAGAAAGGGATCAAGGAATTCCATAAGAGGTTTGTTTTGGCCCCCGCAGATAAGGCTGCTAACAATGTTATGGTCGTTTGAAAAAGATACTATATTAACACCCTAAAGCAAGAACTTAGCACTGCAAAACCTTATGAGCTTAACAGGCTTGATGAGACATTTATCGTTGATAGGCATCGATGCCATATGGCAGCTAAGTTTGAGTTGTTTGTTGATGAGGACCATAGCAAGCTTCCTACATTATACTGGTTACCTAAACTTCATAAACGGCCCTATAAGTCGCGTTTTATTGCTAATTCTAGTGCATGTACAACTACTGAGTTGTCTATTCTTTTAACCTCTTGCCTCACTGCGATTAAAAACCATGTCATTAAATATTGCACAACAGTTTATGAAAGAAATGGTAAAAATTTATTTTGGTCTATTAAAAATTCAGGTAAAATTCTTAATAAATTGAAGTCTAGAGGTTTTCTAGCATCTGGTTTGTCTACATATGATTTCTCAACTCTCTATACTACATTGCCTCATAATCTTATCAAAGAAAAACTAACAGCATTAATTGAACAAACATTTAACAGAGAGGGCTCACTTTATTTGGCTTGTAATGATAAAAATGCTTTTTTTACTTCTGAACAACCTAAACGATATAAATTGTGGTCATGTCAGAAAATGTGTGATGCACTCCATTATCTTTTGGACAATATGTTTATAAGATTTGGCTCGAAATTATATAGACAAATTGTAGGTATTCCAATGGGTACTAATTGTGCACCTCTTGTTGCAGATTTGTTTTTGTTTTGTTATGAGAGAGACTTTATGTTGTCTCTGTCAGACAATAATCAAACTGATATTATTGAAGCTTTTAACTCAACCTCCAGATATTTAGATGACTTACTTAAGATTGATAATCCTTATTTTGAACAAATGGTAGGTCATATATATCCCACTGAACTTCAGTTAAATAAGGCGAATTCTTCTGATACTGAAGCTCCGTTTTTGGACTTGAACTTGTCAATAACAAATGGCGTAGTTTCTTCTAAAATTTATGATAAACGGGATGATTTTAATTTTGAAATAGTAAATTTCCCATTTCTTAATGGAGATGTTCCTCGCTCTCCTTCCTATGGTGTATATATTTCTCAGCTTATTCGTTTTGCTAGAGTGTGTTCTAATGTTGATGACTTCAACAACAGAAACTTATTTTTAACTGCTAAGTTATTAAAACAAGGTTATAGATATCATAAAATTCGAAAAGCATTTTCTAAATTCTACCACAGACACTCAGAGTTAATTGTTAGATTAACATTGGGTTGAAAACTCTTCTGCAACAAGGCATATCAGAACCTATATTTTATGGTGATTTAGTTTATAAATTCAAACGAATTGTTGGAAAACCAAATTTTAGTGATCAATTCAAAAAGATAGTAAAACGTTATATAAGGGTTCGATATAACTTGGATATCATGCGACAGTCTGCATGCCTAGTTTCAAACCCAATCATGGTTTATAGCTATGGTTTCCTCTTTAATTGCATGACAGTGGGTCAGGCCTCAGACTCTATGACGGCTCTGACGTAAAGCTTTAATCAGTGGGTTGGTGCCTGATGCTTATCTGTAGCTGGACCACCGTGGCTCATCTTGAGGTCTTCTTTAGCTCTGACGATCTGTGAGTATTGAGCCCTTTTCTTTGCTTCGTCATGGTGTGTTATTTGATTTGAGTGTTTCTCCATGTTTATACATTGCATTAGTTAGATGGCCTCCATGCGAGCTGAACATTTCTTGTACTTCAACAACAGCAGAATCTAGGGCAAAGATTTGATACCAGTCAAATGCATTTAAGCCCCCCGGTGGCTTAGGCTGCTGTCCGTTCTAAGGCGGTGGTTCTGTTGTTGTTGACTTTTTGTTTATTGTTACTCCCATTGTGGGAGTCTGTAATTGTTCTATGTTTTCTTGTATGTTACTTTATGTCCATTCTAGTATTGCAATAATCTTGATGGGGAAGAGAGAGCTGGTTGCTTTGCCTAATTTGTCTTCCTGGTGTCTTGTAATGGTTGAGCGGCTCTTCCTCGTGGTGCCACAGGGTTGTCTGCGGTTTGTGATTGTGGTATTTCCTGATCATACTCACTTACTATTTTTTATCTGGTTTTTCAAATTATCTATCCACCAAGATAAATCTTGAGCCATATCTGAAGTGACAGGCATGACTGCATCATAATTTCCACAGTTGATGTTAAAAGCTTGGCTTTTAGCTAATTCCAATTTTCTTTAAAACAAAGGACCATATTCAACTGTAGAAAAACATGACACCATTAAACCCAACACTTTTGCAACTTGTCTTATTGTGGCTTGACATTTTGAAATAAGTTTTTTGCATTCTGAAACTATTTTTTGAACTTTTATCATTGCCACAGAATCAATCCAGTTCCCTAAAAACAAAATCTTTGTTGTAGGAATAAGAACTGATTTTGAATAAATCCTAAATTCATCAGAAGTTTTTGACCTACTAACATCATGTCAAATTGGCTTCCAAATGCATTTAAATTGGAACATTTTTGAAAAGTTGATTTTTTGAATACTATTTAAGTCAAAGTCATTATTCTCGCTTGATATGTTAAACCTTATGAGACAATGGCTATAAATAACTTCCAAAGGTCAAGGTTGACCTTTGGCCTTTCAGCCAAGGTCACTCATATTGGAGTCCCATAAATATATTAAAAAACATAGTTTTCTCAAAAAACACTAAGCCAATTGAACTCATATTTCATGTGGAGACTCCTTAAGTTTAGGTGAGTAAATTTATAACAAATGGTAATGGTCACATGACCAAGATGCACATATAAGGTTAAAACCCTTTAAATATCTTCTTCTATGGAGCCAAACCAACTTTCAGGGTTTTTTTGACTGACCCTCATATTTGTTATGGGTCACTTGACCTATTTTATCATTATTAAGGAGATTAGGTGAGTGCTTCAGGACCTTCGGGTACTCTAGTTTTTTTTTTACCTTTTGCAGGAGAACTTGTCGAGCCAAGACACTCTAAGCCCAAGAGGAAAATTGCCTCCAACTCCAAGTTATCAAACAACTCGAGAGACTTTGAGTGACCATTCAGAAATTCAAAATCAACCTGAGCATCCTTATGCCTTGAGACTTACCACAGAAAATGATGACACATGCTTTGAAAATCAAAGAATCAACCAAGCACTACCTTTTGATACTGTTGCAAGCATCGAAGTATATCCAAGTAGAGCTGGAGACTCCTCAGTATATCCAAGCACAGTTGGAGACTCCTCAATATATCCAAGTACGGTTGGAGACTCCTCAGTATATCCAAGCACGGTTGGAGACCCCTCAGTATATCCAAGCACGGTTGGAGACTCCTCAGCCTCTGAGGAGTCTCCAACTGTGCTTGGATATACTTCCCTTCTAGTTAGGCATGAAGAAGTTGAAGATGAAGAAGGGCATTATACATATCCTGATGAAAATTTTGATAAAGACAGGCCTAAAGATGTAGACAATGTTGTTGAAAATGAAGAGCATGAAAATGATGATATAAACAGTACAGAAATGTTTGTCAATGAATATATTCAAAGGAATGACAAAACATTTCTAACTAAAGTGTATGTCGAAATGAAAAGTCTTCCATCAAATACTGATATTATGCCAATGAAAGTTTTTGATTCCGATATTGTTTCTCGGCAAATAGTGGGTGAAGAATCATCACTTAGTAGAAGCTCTGATTCAATTGGGTTACCACAGGCTTCAAATACTGACAGTTCTAAGACAGATTATGTAACAGGCTGTGATATGAATCAGCATTATAGTAGAAGTGCTTTGAATTCATATATAGAAGTATCTACTGAAAATATTAATTTGAAGTCTGGAAATTTAGAAATTTCTTCAGCAAGTCAGACTCACAGCTTATCTGATTATGTAACAAGTTGTAATATCAACCAGAATAAGGATATTTTAAATTCATTTCCATTAGGATGTGCAAAAAGTATTGTAACAGAGACTGAAAATGCTAAAATTCCTTCAGAAAATCAGGTTCCCATTTCATCAGACTATGTATCGAGTTGTAATGTCAACCAGACTAGTGATACTTTAATGTCATATTCATCAGTATGTGCCAAAGGTAATATACCAGAGCCTGAAAATTTAGAAATTCCTCCAGCAAGTCTGGCTAATTCATTGTCTGATTATGTATCAGTTAATCAACATGATGACAGTGTCAATTTGTATTCAGAAGTCGGTGTCAGAAAAAGTATTAAAGAGTTCAATAACATAGAAGTTACTTCAGCAAGTCACACTCACAATTTATCAGATTATGTATCAAGTATTGATATTAGCCAGAAGGATAGTACATTAAATTCATTTTCACTAGTAAGTTCTGAAAGTTGTGTACCTAAGACAGATGTTGCAGATATTTCTTTCAATGCTCAGACTACTTTCAATGCTCAGACCTCTGACAGCAATGGAGAAAGTAATAATATGGGCTCTGACAATTTAGAAAAGTACCTAGAATATCAGGATATTGGCTACACCACTGAGAAAGGAATGAACGAGTTTAAATCAGTTGCTTCATTAGATTCTGCTGCAAGTTCTGTTGATCAGAACTTAGAAAGATTGTGTACAAGATTAATATCCAGTCAGCATGATGCAGGTTTTTGTACTGACAATCAACATTCTGAACACTCTGTTCATCCTATTGAATTCGAAATGACCAAAACTCTGTTGAGTTTTGGTCATTCCGAGTTCAAAAGGGGAATACATGTTGCACCCATTTCTGTGTGTAATAGTAATGTAACAAGTACAGTCCAGGTCAGAGGAGTAAAGGACACTGATAGTTCTCCATATCTAGAGCACAACAGTATACAAATATTGACTAAAGTGGTGAAAGACACAAAAGGTATAGATCAAGAATCAAGTGACAACAATGAGCCCATTAGAGGACATGAGTCTAGTGATAACTCTGAAGCTCATCAACATGGCTCTAGTGACAGTTCAGAAGCTAGGCATGACTCTAGTAACAGTTTTGGAGCTAAAGAACACAACCCTGGAGACAGTTCTAAAGCTAATCGACATGGCTCTAGTGACAGTTCAGAAGCTAAGCATGAAACTAGTAACTGCTTTGGAGCTAAAGAACACAACCCTAGAAACAGTTCTAAAGCTAGTTCTGTGGCTAAAGAACAAGAATCTAATAACTGCTCTCAGCCTTATGTTATGTTCAATACTGAATTAAGACATATAACTGCTTCTAATAAATCTATAAAACCAATAATTATTCTTCCGACAGAAGGTGAACAAATTAAAAGTGCTAGTGATGGAGATATAGGCTCTTATAGTAAAGCTAGTTTACTGGTTCAATGTGGAGAAACTAAAACTAGTATTGAAGAAGATACTGGTTCTTACTGTAAGGCTATTTCACCAGTAGGCTGTGGAGATAATAAAACTAGTATTGAAGAAGATACTGGTTCTTACTGTAATTCACCAGTAGGCTGTGGAGAAACTAAAACTAGTAGTGAAGAAGATACTGGTTCTTACTGTAAGGCTATTTTACCAGTAGATTGTGGAGAAACTAAAACTAGTAGTGAAGAAGATACTGGTTCTTACTGTAAGGCTATTTCAATAGTAGAATGTGGAGGAAATAAAACTAGTAGTGATACTAGTGAAGAACATACTGGTTCTTACTGTAAGGCTATTTCACCAGTAGGCTGTGGAGAAACTAAAACTAGTAGTGAAGAAGATACCGGTTCTTACTATTAGGCTATTTTACCAGTACAATGTGGAGAAACTAAAACTAGTAGTGAAGAAGATACTGGTTCTTACTGTAATTCACTAGTAGAATGTGGAGAAACTAAAACTAGTAGTGAAGGAGATACTGGTTCCTACTGTAAGGCTATTTTACCAGTAGGCTGTGGAGAAACTAAAACTAGTAGTGAAGGAGATACTGGTTCTTACTGTAAGGCTATTTTACCAGTAGGCTGTGGAGATAATCAAACTGGTAGTGAAGAAGATACTGGTTCTTACTGTAAGGCTATTTCACCAGTAGGATGTGGAGATAATAAAACTAGTAGTGAAGGAGATACTGGTTCTTACTGTAAGGCTATTTTACCAGTAGGCTGTGGAGAAACTAAAACTAGTAGTGAAGAAGATACTGACTCTTACTGTAAGGCCATTTTACCGGTAGGCTGTGGAGATAATAAATCTAGTAGTGAAGAAGATACTGGTTCTTACAGTTAGATCGACTCTTCAAATGTATGGGCAGAGGAGATGACAAACTTATGTACCATTTTTTCCTTCAATTTGAGGACAATCAAGACTTGATTTTACAGATGTATTAGAAGCATGTGTGATGTGAATTATCTGCTGGCAGATAACCCACATAAAGTACTATGCCTCGTGGCTCTCATAATTGCCATCTGTTGCAAATTATTGATGATCCTTTAGTTCTTTGAGTCACTTTGCCAAATTGCTTAGATATGAAAATCATGTGCAAACAAAATAGTCCTAGATCAGATTGCTCCTGGCTCGGAGCCTGATCATCGACTATATGTTTGCTTTCTTCAGTAAATTATCTATTTATACAATGTAATTAATTCAATAACTATAAATGTTTTAAAATTTTGAACACTAGTTGCCTGCCAAGAAGGCCCAGTAGGGGATCCAGAGGGGGTTCAGGGGGTTGGCTCAAAGCCCCCTCCCCGCACCATGTTTTTAAATATCCTATGAAAATGAAATCATTTAGTCTCAGTGAGACCAAATTATTTCATTTTCATGGGATATTTAAGAAAAATGAGATACAACACACCTTTATATATATTTGAACCCCCTTTTCAGAAATCCTGGATCCGCCCCTGAGGTCTAGACAAACAGTGCAGACCCAGATCAGACTGCTTCTTCCCTGTTTGCTATTCTGACAAGCATTTCGTGAATTTCAACCTGATAACCAACATTTTATTGAGAACAGAAAAGGAAAAGTGTTTAGAATTATAGAGCATTTACCATAGTTACATTCGATAATTCCATATCATCAACTGAAAGATTCCATTTTAGAAATTCAGCGCTTAAAGAGTTAAGCCTAGGTTACACTGATTGATAAAGCTGTGATTCACTATGATTCCCTCAATCATAGTCCATAGTTGTGATTCCTTGTGACATTGTATATAAATAGAATTTGATAATTTCTTATCCTTGAAAAATCATGTTTAATTCCATTTTGATACAGCTAGATTGCAATATGTATAGGTAGTGAACTGGAGACTCTGGAGTCACTGTGTTGTGTCTTTGAGCAAGACACTTTATCCATTACTCAGTACTGGTTCAACTCAGGAAGATAGGAAAATGTCCCAACATGACTGAAAACTTGTTGACTGGAATGTAAAGCATCAAAACATACAAACAAAATCGGCAGCGAAATTCACAAACACTGAAACAGGATTCTAATGCTTTTGTTTGTTTGATTTGATTCTTAACGTCACAGCCAATATTTTTTCTGTTATGTTGGGATGGGCCTTCTTTGGTTGAACCAGTACTAAGCAAACATTAATGCGTCTTGTTCTAGGACACAAGACCTTGATGCCGGTGATGCTCAAACCCTCAACCTCTCGAGACAAGCACTCTTAAAGTTGGTAACACTTCCAGAAACAGATCTATGGTAAATGTCCTAAAATTTCGGACAGTAGTTGCCTGCCACAAAAACCTAGACAAACATTGCAGACCCAGATCAGATTGCTTCTAAAGAAATTGAAGGGATGCAACGATTTCATTCAAATACTGGTCAAGTTATTTGCAAGTTTTTGACTGAGTTATGGCCCTTTTTTGACTTAGGTTTATGTTAATGCAAAAGCTATATTGGCTTTTTTGTGGAATAAAGTTCACATTTCTCCAAAATTTTAATATCAGAATATCTGACAACTTCTCTATATAAGCATGACAGTGATTGTATTGTACCCCACCCCCTGACCCCTTAGGTGGGGTCAAAGGTCAAATATTTAAATTTCGCAGTAACTCAGATGGAGTCAAAATTCAACTTTTTCAGGACATGGTCATGCTGCATATCAAATTTAAGGGAATCACTAATGCAGCAACATGGTCACAAATATTTTGCCTGCACCCCTCCCCCCCAACGCCGGGAGTCAAAAGGTCAAAATTTAACTTTTTGAGAACATGGTCATGTTGCATATCAAATTAAAGGGAATCAGGAATGCAGCAAGATGGTAACAAATATTTTGACTACAAACCCCCCCCCCCTCGACCCTGGGGGTCAAAATTCAATTTTTTCAGAACATGGTACAATATCATTCAAATACAGGTCAAGTTATTCGCAAGTTTTTGACTGAGTTATGGCCCTTTTTTGACTTGGTTTATGTTAATGCAAAAGCTATATTGGCTTTTTTGTGGAATAAACTTCACATTTCTCCAAAACTATAATATCTGACAACTTCTCTATATAAGCATGACAGTGATTGTATTTTACCCCTACCCCCTGACCCCTTAGGTGGGGTCAAAGGTCAAATATTAAAATTTTGCAATAACTCAGGTGGAGTCAAAATTCAACTTTTTCAGAACATGGTCATGCTGCATATCAAATTAAAGGGAATCAACAATGCAGCGACATGGTAGCACATATTTTGCCCGCAGACCCCCCACAACCCTCCCCCCCACCGACCATGAGGGTGGGGTCAAAATTCAACTTTTTCAGAACATGGTCATGTTGCATATCAAATTAAAGGGAATCAGGAATGCAGCAAGATGGTAGCAAATATTTTGACTACAGACCCCCCTAGACTCTGGGGGTCAAAAGGTCAAAATTATTTTTTTTCAGAACATGGTCATGTTGCATATCAAATTAAAGGGAATCATGAATGCAGCAACATGGTAGTAAATATTTCCCACAGACCCCCCCCCCCTCCGAACCTTGGGGTGGGGTCAAAAGGTTAAAATTCAACCTTTTCAGGACATGATCATGTTGCATATCAAATTAACGGGAATCACAAACGCAGCAACATGGTAGCAAATACTTTACACACAGACCCCCTCCCCCATATTTTACCCTGAGACCCCCCTCACCCATATTTTACCAGCAGACCCCCTCCCCCCCCCCTTCGACCCCTGACCCTGGGAGTTGGGGTCAAAATTCAACTTTTTCAGAACATGGTCATGTTGCATATCAAATTAAAGGGAATGGAGCATAGAGCACCATGAAATCACATATTCTCTTCGAACACACACCCTCAACCTGTGGGTTGGATTAAAAGGTAAAAAAAATCTGAATGTGGTCATGTTGCATATCAAATTAAGGGGAAAGAAGTATATACTAGCATGGAAGCAAACATGTTGACCTTACACACACCCCTGACCTTTGGGTCAGGTTGAAGTCAGATATTGAAATTATACAGATAAGTTTATTACCTGTGTCGCTTTAGCGAAAGTAATGCTAGTAGTGGGTCCACTCAGTCCGTCCGTGTTTGGGGTGCCTAGTTCGTGTAATCTGTAACTCCAAAAGTTTTTATTCCTTTTTATTAAAACTTTATATAATGATTGTTCATATATTGAAGATGTGCACCTCCTATTTTGTGCACATTTCAGGAATTTTTATTTTTGAGGGTTGTTTAAGTCCAAAATGCTTAGAGGGGGCCTGGTTTGTGTAATCTGTAACTCCAAAAGTTTTCTTTCCTTTTTTATTCAAATTTTGCATAATGATTGTTCAAATATTGAAGATGTGCACCTCCTATTTTGTGCACATTTTACTTCTTTTTATTTCTTTTTTGAGGGGTGTTGAACTTAGATATTTTTTCCATCCAAAACACTTAGAGGGGGCCTGGTTTTTGTGTAATCTGTATCTCCAAAAGTTTTCATTCCTTTTTATTCAAACTTTGCATAATGATTGTTCACATATTGAAGATATGCACCACCTATTTTGTTCACATTTTACGACTTTTTTTCATTTTTGAGGTGTGTTGAACTTAGACATTTTTCTGTCGAAAATGCTTATAGGGTGCCTGGTTTGTGTAATCTGTAACTCTAAAAGATTTCATTCTTTAATGTTCAAAATATGCATAATGATTGTTCACGCATTGAAGATGTGTACCTTTTGTGCAAATTTTTAAAAAAAAATCTTATTTTTGACAGGTGTTGAACTTAGATATTTTTTCCATCCGAAATCCATAGGGAGTGCCTAGCTTGAGTAATCTGTAACTCAAACAGTATTCATTCCTTTTCTTTCAAACTGTGCATAATGATTGTTCACACATTGAAGTTATGCACCTCTTATTCTGTGCACCTTTACGGTAAATGTTCTAAAATTACGAACACAAAAAAATAATTATTTTTTCCGCTGTTCGTAATTTTAGAAATTACGTTTATGAAAAAATGCCGGTGTTCGAAATTTTAGAATGTGGACTTTATCAGGAGAAAAATGGTATATATGCATGTCAAAATGTTGTAGAAACGTGTTGAAAACACGGCGATATGATCCTGCGCTATCTACTCTTTTTTTTTCTTTTCTTTAATCTTATTAAAACCGCCGCTAAATTCATGCGGACTGAGTCGGTAAAATGTCCAGCGCGTGCGGTATTCGCCAAGTCGAGAGCCAGGCACGTGCATATTATGTCACTCAATTTACTTACAAGTCAGAAAAGTCTACTGATTTAAACTTTTCGATAAGCCGGGTCTCCTCGGACGACCGATGAATCACTACACTATTTCGTTCTTCCTTTCCAGTTAATATTGTACTCAAGAATTGAAACCGCTAGACATATAGTACGATCAGATTTTTTGCAAAGATCTACACAGACTTTGAAATACGTAGATGAGTTCCCAGAGTAAAAAAATCTGGCGAAATTCAAAAAGAACACACGCATATCTCTCTCTCTCTCTCTCTCTCTCTCTCTCTCTCTCTCTCTCTCTCTACTTGTCGATCCGCCAATGGAATGTTTACTTTGATGTCTCTCTCTCTACATTTGCAAACACGGTTTAGATCCAGATCAGACCCGAATGGTATTCAGCCGTGAATAGAATGTTTCGTCAATTTAAAAACGTGTGCATACGGTAGAGAGTACGCATTTAGCGTTACATGTAATACTTTGGAATGTCCGACTTTGCCGTACAAAAGCCGATGCGCACGATAAGTTTGGGTTTTGGGTCCTCATCGGAAGCAGTTGTAACAAGTTTGTTTGACTGACCTAAACATTGCGTTTCGATTTTCTAAGAAACCAAGCCAAAACAAAAGATTTGTGTGCAAACACCGTGCAGTCTCTCTCTCTCTCTCTCTCTCTCTCTCTCTCTCTCTCTCCTTTTACGACCTGCTATCAAAGTTTGCAAACAGTTTGGATTTAGAAGATCGCCCGACATGCCTGATCAGGGGCAAACATGCGTACCATGAGTTATAATCTAGTCCGACTTTGCGTCCGATGATCACCGCACGCTGAAAGGAACATTTCAGACAAGTACCTTCTTTCAGATGCATGCCATGGGCGGATCCAGAGGGGGATAGGGGGTCCGGACCCCCCTGAAAAATCACAAAAATATTGGGTTTCCTAGCAATATTGATCCGGATCCCCTTAAAATCACAAAGCTACCAAGCCAGCATTCAATGGTGGGTCATTATCGACAATGGCGTTTCGCTGATGGACCGATGGTGGTCCATTTTTAGTGGCATTTCGGTCCTCTCTCACTGCCCCTCTGACAAAATGTTCTGGACCCGCGCATGCATGCAGTGCGTGTGAACCGGCTCGATTGAAATTAAACTGTCGACGGACGTGCGCGGATCCAGAAAGTTTTGTCAAAGGGGATCCAACTTTGACAACGTTTGTTTTTAAAGTTGATAGGGGGAGGGAGGATCCAAGTCCCACTTTAAGCGGACCATCATCGGCCCGCCAGCGAAACGCCTTTGAAACGCCATTAAAGGCGTTTCGCTGGCATGCCGATGAATGCCCAACATTGAATGCTGGCTTAGAAACTGTGATTTTTCAGGAGATCCGGACCTGTATTGCTAGAAAACCCTATATTTTTGTGATTTTTCAGTGTGGGGGTCCGGATCAGCACATGTAATTTTACGATATTTTGGTACTTACAACGTGCAACAAAGACTCAGACGAGCCTGCGCAAGTGTGCATTTTCAATACAGCATTGATGGCTCTGGAATGTCAAGCATCACCGCTTTTATGTTGAATGATTCATTAATTTTGTGTCTCACGACTCAAACCACAACTTTGGAAAAAGGCCCTTTTGTATATAAGTTTGTATAAGCGAACTTACTTAGTAAATTTACTCAGTTGTTTAATGCTGTGGTTTGCATGGCTTTTTGAAAGTAACAGCGTCTACTGTTACTTGCAAATGCTCAATTTTGACGACCAGGCAGCGTACGACCAGTGACCTATATATATAGGTCACTTATTTGACCTAAGTTCTTCACCTTAGATGTGCGTTTTTCGCGGTGATTGTAACTCCTAATCCTTGCCCAAGGCATGTCTGTTTAATGTCTGTGACAATATACTGACAAAGGAAATCCATCTGAAGAATTCCGACGGATCGGATGCTTCTCATAGGTAAAAATTTCGCCAATGAAGGGTTTTAAAAATATTTGAACACGCTGCAGGTAGCCTGCACTGTTTTCCGTCGATAGATGCATAGTAACATGCATGAACTTTGACACATACTACATGTAGGAAAGTCCGTGCTTTTAATGCGCTCTTGCCTTTGATCTTATCTGAAAGCATGTATCGCACAATTAGCAGACAAAAAGTATAGTCTTGCAAAAAGAACGTCACATGCAAGAGTACCCATTTAAGTGGAATGGAACCTTCCAAATGTCGCTACCGCTCTCGCGCTGTACGTTAAAAGTAAACCAAGCACAGATGGGACAAAAAGATAAACGGACATCGATTTTCCGCCGATAATACCTTGTGTTCGTAATTTTAGAAATTCACTTTTCAAAAAAAGGCCAGTGTTCGATTTTTTAGGATGTTTTAAAAATTGTTTTCGGCGATAATTTTAGGTGTTCGTAATTTTAGAGTGTTCGAAATTTTAGAACATTTACCGTAATAGATATTTTCTCAGTTTTAACGGGTGTTGAACTTAGACATTTTTTCCATTAAAATTCTTAGTGGGTGCCTAGTTTTTGTAATCTGTAACTCCAACAGTATTCATTCTTTTATAATTTCTAACTTTGTATCGTGATTGTTCACACATTGAACATGTGCACTCTATATTTTGGGCACATTTGATAATATGTTTTCGAGTGTTGATCTTCTACATTGTTACATCTACACCACCTACTGTAGATTACATTGTGTAATTTGTGTGTAATCTGTAGCTTAAACAGATTTAATTCCTGTATATTTGAACTTTGCATATTGATTGTTCACACATTGAAGATGTGCACCGGCGACGCAGGTCCAGAGCAGAGTTTTGTCCCATTTTTTTATTGAACTAACCACTGAAAAGTAGTTGAAAGGCTTTTAATTTTGGTCTGTATGATACTTGGGGGTTGGATTCATTCTTTTATAATTTCTAAATTTGCAGAAGGGTAAAGAATAATAAAATACAGGTCAAGTTTGAATTTGAAGATCATCTGCAAAATTTTGACTGAGCTATGGCCTCTTTTTACTTGGGTTTTGCCTCACTTTTGGTTTCCAATCAATTTCTTTTAAAGGGATGCATCATTTTCATTCAAAGTATACAGAAGAGTAAAGCATTGTTAAATATAGGTCATGTTTGAATTTGGAAACTAAGTTTTGATGGTTTATGGTTATGTTTTGCAAGGCGACACATCCAATTCTCAGAATTTTAGTTCTACATGTGGGCCTCGATGTGACAACCAGGTTTAACCAGATAATACTCGAACCAGCCTGCAAAGCTACAGAGACTATATAGAAATTTGGAATTTCACTTGTAGCAAGTTTAGATATAATACTTTCCAATCAGCAAATAACAAAGGCACGGATCAGACTGCACGGATGCACAGGCTGGTCTGTGTCTTTGCTGTTTACAAACCCTCAAAGACAGGTTTCTCGCATTAAGGCCCATGTTTTATGAAGCCTATTTAGTGGACAAACAATTTTTGGAAGAATATATGTTGCATCTTTTACAAAAAATTGCAATACTCTCACAGCATTGTAATAAATATTGTAGCTAAAATCAATGTGTTCCTTGTAAAAACATGGCCACCACGGGGCCAGGCTAGTTACCTTCTACTTAACCAGCTAAAGTTTTTGAACCATTGCAAGAAATGACCAGGGGTGTGTAGTAGGAGTAGTTCCCTTTTATATGCATATAGTTACCTAACAAAATTTTTTGCAGAGATAGATATACAAAAATAACTGAAGCGAATTGGTTCTGCTGAAAAGCATGGCTGCCAGCTAGGAAGCGTGGCCATATGTTCTTTAGATTTCAATACAATCTGTCAGAAATGGCCAATAGGTGACTCTCTACCAATATATTTAAATGAAGAGTGTCAATCAGTTTGGATCCAGATCAGGTCGGACATTTTGTCGGGCCTGAACTGGGTCCAAACTGTTTGCAAAGGTTATCAGCAGACGACACTAGAATTGGTCACCCTCTACCAAAATGCTGAAATGATTTTAATCAAATGAAAAGAGTGGCCTGTAGGGAGAGAGGCTGGTTTGGCTTATAAAGTAAGTTTATTTTTTTATCTCTGAAGCCAGTTGACAGACTTGAAACAGTCTAGCAGAAGTGGTCATCAAATGACCTTCATCTAATTTACTCTTTTCTTGCTAGTGGCAACTTTTGCCGTCTGCTGATAACCTTTGCAAACAGTTTGGATCCATATCGGTCCTGATCTAGATTTAAAGTTAATTTTGAAAAAAAGTCACCAGGCGACAACAAAAGCATGCAAAGAATTAACCTAAATGAAGGCGATTCATATATACATGTATCAAAATATTGGAAAATGTCTTTGTTTTCTAAATTTTGAGACTGTCAAGCTTAGGTGAACGATCCAGGACAATCCTTACCCTCTTGTCCATTATTGAGCTGAAATGCAGGGAATTTCTTTCAAACATATTTTATTTCAGATATTTGATTTTACATATTTTTAGCTCACCTGAGTCATAGGCTCAAGGTGAGCTATTGTGATCCTATGATCATCCATCGTCCGTCGTCACTCAGCAATATTTCCTCCTAAACCACTCAGTGGATTGCCATCAAACTTCACAGGAATATTCTTTGGGTAGACCCCTTTCAAAGTTGTTCAAAGAATTCAATTCCATGCAGAATTCTGGTTGCCATGGCAACCAAAAGGAATAACTTTAGAAATCTTCTTGTCAAAAAGACTGGTCAGATTTCAAAAATAATTTGGTACAAATGGTCCTTGGGTGACCCTCTACCAAAGTTGTTCAAATTATTTTGATTGGTTAAAAAACATGGCCTCCAGGGGGCGTGGTCATTTTTTCCTATGTGAATATAGGGAATCCTGTAAGGGAGACTAAACTTGCAAATGTGGTTGTCTTGTTAGTAGAGTTTTCTCCTTTGATTCTGGGTAGATTTCTTAAAAGATTTTAGTGTTTGAGCCTTTGTCTTCTGATACAGATACATACAGATTGCTACAATATTTGTCCATTTTATATTATAAGGGGTCACAGGTTGACATTTCCAAATAAATATGTACTTCAGTCTCTGAATATTGCATTTATGATAGCAAACAGTGCAGATCCTGATAAAATACAACATTATGCTGCTTTTCATCTAGGTCTTCACTGTTTGCCAAATGATCCGTTTAGGGGTTTCCAGTATACATTTAGGGTTAATTCCCCATCATTATGCCTCTGGGGACGTTTTTTTATACCCCCCGCAAACTTTGTTTGTAGGGGGTATACTGTTTTCACATTGTCCGTCCGTGCGTCCGTCCGTGCGTCCGTCCGTAACGCTTTGTTTCCTTAATAACTCAAAGAGTCATTGCTGGATTTGCATCAAACCTTGCAAACATGTTCATATATGCAAGACAAATACTTTAGACAAAAAAGTAAGGGCTAGGGGCCAATTCTATCAGAGTTATTTCCCTTTGTAGTTCTAAATGGCTTTTAATATAGTGCTTTATGCTTATGCTATTATAGGCCATACACGGGTCAATCAACTCCTACCACAGCTTTTGATGGAACAATTTGATACTTTTCCTATACAATGTAGACACATTGAACATATGCATGAAGGAGTTTAATTCAGAAAAAATAATTTTTGACAAAATGACAGCTGTGAGAACTTAGACAATTTTCCCTAATAAGGTGTTTGTATATGCATAGAGGGTGCCTTTATGGCCGATCAACTCCTACCACAGCTTTTTATGGAGCAATTTGATACTTTGCCTATATAATGTAGACACATTTAACATATGCATGAAGGAGTTTGGTTTAGAAAAAATATTTTTTGACAACATGACAGCTGTGAGAACTTAGACAATTTTTCCCTAATAAGGCTTTTGTATATGCATAGATGGTGCCTTCATGGGCCGCTCAACTCCTACCACAGCTTTTGATGGAACAATTTGATACTTTGCCTATACAATGTAATTACATTGAACATATGCATGAAGGAGTTTTGTTCAGAAAAAATAATTTTTGACCAAATGACAGCTGTGAGAACTTAGATAATTTTTCCCTTATTAGGCTTTTGTATATGCATAGATAGTGCCTTTATGGGCTGATCAACTCCTACCACAGCTTTTGATGAAGCAATTTGATACTTTGTCAATACAATGTAGACACAATGAACATATGCATGAAGGAGTTTATAAGTTTTGTTGAACTTAGACAATTATTCCCTTATATGGCTTTTGTATATGCATGGATAGTGCCTTTATGGGCCGATCAACTCCTACTACAGCTTTTGATTTTTGTATATGCATGGATAGTGCCTTTATGGGCCGATCAACTCCTACTACAGCTTTTGATGGAGCAATTTGATACTTTGCCGATACAATGTAGACACATTGAACATATGCATGAAGGAGTTAATAATTTTGGTTTGCACAGATTCTACTGAAATCTTCTTATCAAAACTAAGGTCTTCTTCTTCGAACTATAACTTGCCAAGTTTTTTCACTGACTCTTACTGTGGGGGGGTATCTAATAAGCATTGCTTATTGACTTTTTTCATTGACCCTGACCTGTGGGTCACATGTTTTACATAGGCTTATATAGGGAAAACATAAAAAAATCTTCTATCAGAAACCACTAGGTCAAAGGCCTTGATATTATGTTTGTAGCGTCCTCTACACAAGTTAGTCAAATTATGCCCCTGGGGGCCAAGAATGGCCCTGTGGTGGAGGTCATGTTTTTTTACTGAGATTTATATAAAGAAAAGTTGAAGATCTTCATCCTGTTAATTTTGTCAACATAATCCCTGTTTTGTATTGAAAAGAAACCTTATGTCACTGCCTGATTGTCTTTTTTAATCTTTGTCTACTTGTGTCTTCTGCTGATAACATTAAAAATAGTTTGCAAACACTTTTGACCCAGATCAGGCCTGATGAAATATAAAATGTTGGGCCTGATTTGGATCCAAGCTAATTGGCACTCTGATAGTATTCATGAAATAATTTTTTGACAGTGTTAATTTTGAAAAGTCAGCAGATGACAACAAAGCAAATAGTTTATATGCTTCCAGGGTGTTGTGTAGTAAGGCCAGAATTTTTTATTAGTTGATTTACAAACCCTCCTACGGTAATTTTCCAGAAAGTAGGTAAAAAATAAAATTTAATTGCTAAAAAAAATATTTTATTTTATGGACCAACTCTGAATATAATTTGTTTCATTGAAAAAAATAATGTTTTTTTTAAAGTTCTGTCAGTGTATTTTTGAAAGTGACACTGTTAAAAAAAAGTGATTGTCCTGTCCAGATTTTTTAGAAAAATGATGAAATATTTAAAGATATAAGTTTACCTTACTAGTGTTTTACTGTATATCAACTAATAAAAAAATTCTGGCCTAAAGTATAGCAATTAAGTCAATCAGAGACACCTAATATCAAAGGCACACAATGTTCATTAACCCATAAAGCGCCACCTATATTTTGCAGCAGACAACTATTTCAATTTTTGCTGTTTTTTTTTTCAAAAATAACAAAAAAGGCATGATATTTCATGAGAATCGTCTGCTGGCAGACGATTCTCATGAAATATCATACGTTATTTTTTCGAAAATTAGCAAAGATGTTGCAAAATTTGTCGTCTGCTGCAGTCATGATTGGCGCTTTAAGTTTAAAAATGTCAGCATTCATCATTTGACACAAATAATCAATAAACATTTGATCTTTAACTATAATGGGGTCAGTTGATAGGACTCCATCGCAAATATCTGTACTAACATTAAATACTACATACCGTAGTATGACATTTTCTTTTTGACCTTGACCTTTGTCTCCAAGGTTATATCAGCAATTCAATACCTGTGTTGTCATCTACAAACCATACACAATCAGTGTCCCAAATATGAACCTCTTTCATCTACTAAAATGTAGGTGTTACAAGTCATATAGATGGATTTTAAGTATTTTGACCTTGTCTTTTGCATCAAAGGTCATATCAGCAGTCTGAACCATTATTGACATTTACAGACCTTTGGCAATCAGTGTGCAAAATATGAACCACCTACATCAAAACATGTAAGAGATGTTTGTTTAACATATAAATACAACCAGAATTTAATTATTTTGACCTTGACCTTTGACTCCTACCCGGAATCCAAACAATTTCTTGTCATCTTTACACCTCAGGCAAACATTGTTTCAAATATGAATATCCTCAGTCAAAAAAGTAGGAGGAGTTGGCATTACAAGCCATACAGCCTGATTTTATATATATTTGATCAATACCTTTTACTCAAAGGTCATATTGGCAATCCAAAACAATTGTTATCATTTACATGTACCATAAGCAAACATTTGTACAAAATATAAACCACCGCTGTCAAAATATGAAACAGGAGTTTGTGTTATGAACCCAAAGACAGATTCTATGTATATTGTTTTACCTTGACCTTTGACTCCAAGGCCATAGTGGTGATCTGTGATCTTTCAGTGTAATTTACACACCATAAGCATTTATTGAGCTAAATATGAACGACCTCGGTCAAAAAATGAAAAAGGAGTTCACATTACAAGCCATAAAACTTATTTTAAGTATATTTGACGTTGACCTTTGACTCCAAGGTCATATTGGTAATCAAAAACCTGCTTTGTCATCTACACAACATAAGAAATCATTGTGCTAGAAATGATGACTCTATCTGTATCAATAAATGAAATAGGAGTTTGGGTTACAAGCCATTAGACAGACAGGTTTTAAGTATATTTGACATTGACATTTCACTCCAAGGTCATATTGGTGATCTAAAGCTATGTTGTTATCAACACACCATACACGATCAGTGAGCTAAATATGAATACCCTAGTGGTAAGACAGATTTTAAGCATATTTGACCTTGACCTTTGACTCCAAGGTCATATCAGTGATCTGAAACCTTTTTCATCTACACACTATAAGCAATCATTGGGCCTAATATGAATATCCTCTGTCAAAAATTATTAAGGAAGCGCAGTGGCTCTGTGGTAGAGCGCTTGACTTGAGACCAAGGGGCCGCGGGTTCGAGCCTCACCGGTGTCACTGTGTTGTGTCCTTGAGCAAGAACATTAATCCTAGCTTAGAACTGGTTCAACCCAGGAAGACCCGTCCCTTTATAACTGAAAGATTATTGATAGGACGTAAAGAATCAAATCAAACAAACAAACTGTCAAAAATTAAGAGGAGTTATGTTATGAGCAGTACTAAAAATATTAAGTATATTTGACCTTGACCTTTGATACCATGGTTTCCATTTGGTGATCTGAAACCTTCCTTGTAATCTACACACCATAGACAACCATTGTGTCAAATATGAACATCCTCCATCAAAGGGAAGGTATTGAAGTTTGTGTTTTGGGCCATAAGACAGATTTTAAGTTTATTTGACCTAGAGACCATGTTGGTGACCTGAAACCTTCATTGAAGTCTACACACCATAGGCAATCATTGTGCCTAATATGAACACCCTAGGTTCACATTATGAGGCCTTTGATTCCAGGGTAATAGTCATAATCTGAAACCTTCCTTGTAATCTACATACCATAAACAATCATTGTGCCAAATATGAACACCTCCCATCACTAATTGTATTACAAGCCATAAAACTAGTTTTAAGTATATTTGGCCTTGACCTTTGACTTCAAGGTCATATTGGTGATCTGAAACACTTGTTGTCATCTACACACCATTAGCAATGATTGGGAGAAATACGAACACCCTCGATGAGGAGTTCACGTTACAAGCCGTAATATAGTTGACCTAAGAGTCACTAGGTCATAGCAGTGATCAGAGCTCTTTGGGTCATCTACACCAATCATTGTGCTTACTATGAACACCCTCCATCAAGTAATGAGAGGAATTTGCGTTACCAACCTTTAGAAAGATTTTAAACATATTTGTCTTTGACCTTTGACTGCAATCTTACAGTAGTGATCTGGAACTTACACTGTTATTTACACACCATAGGCAATCATTGTGCCAAATATGAACACCCTCTGTCAAAAAAAATGAAAGAGGAGTTCTCATTACGAGCCATAGGTAAGTGGTTATAAATGAAGGTGAAAACTATATTAGGCATATTAGGCATACCCAAGACAATATGACATTGAATTGGCAGTAAAACATGAACAATGACAAGGAAATTAGGTGTCACACTTATGAACTAGAGCCAGCAATGTTTTAAAGTATACAAACAATAGAAATGGTGTTTAATCATTTTTTAATTTTGTGAACTTTTAGTGTCGTAGATTACACCATTTGCACTGTGCTTTAATCATTTAAGTGTGACTTTATATGAAGATGCATTTTGATAACTGACATCTGTATCTTTTAAATGCATGCATATTGAAATTAGTTTATATTTTATTGAATGATCATAGACTTTCAATATAGTTGGCCATCCAGAGCCTGAAAAAAAATTCTGTTGGCATTTTTGAGTACATTTTGGCATCCATGCTCAAAGTGTTATAATCTTGATGTATTTTAAGAAGGATAGAGGTGGATGCCAAGTCTGGAAATGCCCCAAAGTCCCAGAATTAGGTCAAAGGTCAACTGAGTGCAAATTCTTGTATATACGTCAGATTTTAGCGTTTTTATCAATTAACTATCCAAAATTATGATTCAAAGTAATGCAAAACCTCTTTTGGATAATACAGCCATGCTATATAAACAAACAACATCATTAAGGCATGATGTGTGTTTGGATCAAAGGTCATTTAAGTGCAAAATCGGTGAAAATTGTAGCAATATCTTATTTATATAGGGGCAAAATTCAAAGTTTAAGTTCCCTTCTATCCTAATGGAAGGCTTTTTTATTGCTATCCTGCTAGGTGTGTGTCTATCATGTTTGGAAGGTAATGATTTACCAATTTTCCCGCTGTCATATATTCATAATAGGCATGTAAAGTACGTTACTGTATAAAATCATTTAAAATGTAATACAACTAAGAATAACCATTTCATCTTAAAGATTTTTTTTTTGCTTAATGCTTTGTATGAATACGTCATTTTATGCAATTATCTATCCTTTTAAACATAAGATGTGTTTAAGTTGTTACTTACGTTACATTTTACCATCTGAAATTGAGTCATTTCTCAAAGGTATATGTTCCTAGCTACAGCTTTCGTGAAGGACTTTGCCATGATCTCATGCTTATAGGACTAAAATTTATTTCTTTTCTCATTTCACACATTTGCTGTGTTTGTTCCCATCTATGAGAAATTGTAAAACACTTTTTACAAGGCCACTACCTGCTAATTGCATATACTAAGCAAAGCTTCATGAAAACACAAACACCAAGCCTCCTTTCATAAACATCAGGCGTGTTGGAACTATGATAGAATATGGTAAACACCATATACTTGAAGAAATATATCCTCACGTTGGTCTTCACATCGGCCTGTTAGCAGATGTTAACATACATAACATAAAGCTTATATACAAGTACATTTCTATGTATGACCATCCAGTGAAAGCATTGTCAACTTTTTGTGGGGTATATCATGGAAATAGCCCTGACATTAAGGGTAAGCCTCCATATAACTTTTAACATTTAATTGTAGGAGTTTTCTTTCATTTGCACATATTAATGAAATAATGTGGATTCAAAAGCATCATTTCTTTGAAATCAGGCTGCTTGTGTTATCGTATTTATCCATATATAGAAGCAGTATAGATAAGATATTAAAGCTAACCTCTAATTTTACGATACCATAAAATATATATCTATGTCTTTCACAGTGCAACTTTTTATACATTGTAATTGTTTCAGTGTCGATAAATTTAATTCTAAGTTTCATTATTAAACATATTTTGCTTATAAGTTTTTCAATGATGATAGAGATCAAATGCTATGAGGTTAGTAGCATGTGTTTCTTTATGTTATTCTTTATAACTGTAAAATGTCAATGCAAGTTTTATTCCAAATTAAATTTCCCCAGAACAAATGTCTGGTGACTTCTTGGGAACACAGGCATCCACCATATTGGAGCACCTGATAATTTGATTGTGTTCATAGTTTTCCACCAGTTTGGGGTCATTTCTTTGTATTTAGAGTAAATGTGTCCTGAAATGGTTATCTAATATGTACACTCACTAGCATAATCCATTGGTTTAACATCTCCAATTTGCTTGATGTATATAAGATCCTAAGGTAGTTAACTCGCCTGTTCTAGTGTAGAATATATCTGTTGACCATGGCAATTTGCTATGACAGGGATTGATTGCATATAGGGTTGGTGCCTGACATTAATGTATACATCTACTGCTCGTAGATACAAGTGCAATATATCTGAATGGATAACACTTGTAACTGGTAACATACTCTAAATGTGTAGTTTTGATATGGCATTACTCTTGAAATAAAACCGAACTACTTTCCTTTCACTATATACCAGACAGTCCTCAAACAGTGATAGTCTTCACAAATATCTACAAGCGTGAGCAAGTTTATGCTTAAAATGCTTTCTGCAAGCTGTTGTCAGCAATGTTGTTCACATTTTCGATGGTTTTATTATATATTTAAGACTATCACAATAAGCCTAATTTAGTAAACCTTTTAAAACAACAAACAGACCACAACTCACTTTTCATAGGACATATATAAAACATGTACTAGGGTTACAAATAGCTCAACTAAAAATCAAATGGTGCATAAACAAAACAAAAAAACAAACTACCTTGTGAATAAGAAATGCAAAGAAATCCGGTACGTGTGACACTACTTTTTCAACATTCAGTTTAATCTGTGAGTTTCAGAGATGCAAATCATACTAGTCAATTTTGGGAGTCATATTTTTGTTTTATGCTTAAGAATAAAACAGTTAACTGATCTTTAAAATAAAGTATCACTAACGTTCGAATGATTTATTGTTTATGTTACCATGAAATATGTTCAGATGTTTTACAAGACTGCTACATGGCTCAGGTAACCTTACCTCAACCATTACCTTAGTCTAAGATAATTAGCAAGCAGAATAGTGTCTATCAGAATTGCTAAATAATATAATAAGATAATTATTATTACAATATGATATGAAATCTAGTTCACCAAAACATAGAAGATTTTAATGGGGACAGATGATAAATTAATTTTAAAATGTAATTGTCAACAGTGAAAAGTAAAAATTAAAAAGAAATCAGCATTCAAGGGAACTCTTTAATACTAGATCTATGTAACATACTATATTTGGACATAAACCATGCTGGTTCTGTACTACGATGTTATATTTGAAATCTTCAAAAACCTATACCTGCTATAGAAGACACTCAGCACTACCACTGCCTTAATTCCTGTCTTGCCACTTGATGTATGAAATATTGCTATGCTATTTTAAGTAAATTATTGATATTAAGTCTATATTTAAATCATGGTGTAGATTGCATGTTTATCGTTATATACCATTGGTAGAAATCTGAAAACTGCACTATGAATGTAAAAGAACCAAGCAAATTACAAAAAGTAATCGATTTAGACCAGGAAATGCCACAGTCACATATTGCAGACCAACCCATAGCACTCTTTTAAATTAAGTCTTATATAGAATAGAATGTGTGTAGTATACGTAAGCGAATTGTGAATAGCAAACCCAAATTTTATATAAGCCTAACAACAATTTACTACCTTTATCCATTTATGTAAGTAGCCTTTTGTTACCTACGTTACCTCATTAATATATGTGCAGCAATTTAAGATCCATTATTGTTTATTGGTTATATAGTTATAATTTGATTTCATTATGAAAGATATTTTGCCAATTCCAATGCAATGTAAATAATAGAAAAATGAATCTGTAAGCAGCTATGCGTTACATACTGGAGCAAGTACAAATTACATACTAATTAGCATATTTAAATATTTACTTGAGTTCACTTCATTGCAAGTTTAAAGTTATAAACAACATCAAATATATGAAAATGAACATTTTCAAATAGAATATAGATCAACATCATGTATGTTTCAGGTCAGGTATCATAGTTTATTCTAATACATGTAATTTATAAAGTAATTATCTGCAATTTAGTATAAAAAGTAACATACGTATCGCTGTCGAGCAGAAATACACATCACAGATGAATGCAATTGATTTTTATGTCTAGTTTAAACATTTAATGCTTAAACCATTTCTCTAATACTATTAAAACAAATCAACATTAGCCTTGTACTGTGCGTACTGTTATTTTCAATGCCAGTAAGGTAACGTTGATTACAGGTGATTAATAGAAAAATAACCACAGCAAAGTTAATAAATTATGGGTTTCTAAGGCCCCAAGACATGTCCCTGAAAATAGTTTTATTTTCAGAGAGGTGCAGAAAACTCTCAAAGTAGCCCATATATCTCAGTTAAGCCCAATTGAGGGAGAATTTCCGTCAGAATTGCACAAAACTTACGATGTTTGTCTTGGTAAAATCCATAAAAGGATGCTTCCAAAGGAGTTCCTTTAATAATATACATGTTAATTTAAGCCTTCTGAAAGACTTCTACCCTTTTTAGAGTTTAAAAAGCATCTTGTTGTTGGACCAGAGAAAAAAAAACGCACAGTTTGTAAAAATGCTCAGATTATTGCACTTGATTACCTTTGACCCCATTTTAAAGTCGACATATGAACATTTAGTTATAAAAAAACATTTCCCAATGTTTTCGAACTAATAACTATAAGCATACAAAATTTGGCTCGAAATGAAATATTTTTACATATAAAAAGATAAAGTTGTTTTCCAGTAGTACATATTTTCTCATTTTTGCACTCAATGACCTTTGACCTAATTTCTGGCCTTCATATACAAAATCAGACTTGGCATCCGACCCTATGGCTTTGTACACATGCTAAATATTATGTTAAAAGTGGTCTAACAAATGTACTCAAAAATGCCAACAAAACCAAAAATATGCATCTTTTTATCCCCCGACCCGAAAAGGATCGGGGGATATAGCGATCAGCCTGGCGTCCGTCCGTCTGTCCGTCCGTCTGTCCGTCCGTAGACAAAAGCTTGTGCGCTCAATAACTTTTATACCCTTTGAGATATTTTGATAATATTTGGTAGGCATGTATATCGGGTCAAGACGGTGTGTCGCGTGCAAGAATGGTTGCTCTCCCTTGCTGGCCTTTTGAGTTATCTCTCTTGAATGAACTTTATAAGGGGAAGCTTGTGCGCTCAATAACTTTTATACCCTTTGAGATATTTTGATAATATTTGGTAGGCATGTATATCGGGTCAAGACGGTGTGTCGCGTGCAAGAATGGTTGCTCTCCCTTGCTGGCCTTTTGAGTTATCTCTCTTGAATGAACTTTATAAGGGGAAGCTTGTGCGCTCAATAACTTTCATACCCTTTGAGATATTTTGATAATATTTGGTAGGCATGTATATCGGGTCAAGACGGTGTGTCGCGTGCAAGAATGGTTACTCTCCTTTAATGGACTTTTGAGCTATCTCCCTTGAGTGAAATTTAAATTTTATAGGGGGAAGCATGTGCACTTTATAACTTTAATACCCTTTGAGATATTTTGATAATATTTGGCATGCATGTATATCAGGTGAAGACGGTGTGTTGCGTGCAAGAATGGTTGCTCTCCTTTAATGTTTTTTGAGTTATCTCCCTTGAATGAACTTTATAGGGGGAAGCTTGTGCGCTCAATAACTTTAATATCCTTTGAGATATTTTGATAATATATGGTATATATGTATAATAGGTCAAGGGGGTGTCTTGCATTCAAGAATTGTTGTTCTCCCTTGCTGGACTTATAAGTTATCTCCCTTGAATGAACTTTATAGGAGGAAGCTTGTGAATTTAAAGGTAAAAATGAAGTCTCTACAGTCAGCCTTCCACTTTTGTTCGCAGTGACACTCAGTATTATCACATCAAATATATATACTAGGTTGGCTGCTTGTAACTGCATATCAATTACTTTTTGGTCGGGGGATTTGCCATCTCCTCTGATGGCTATTTTTTCGATTCGGATTGCCAACTAATACACTTCAATTGTTTTTCTGTGTTTAGTTTACAAAGGGTAACCTTTCACCTGCTAGTGATCACTTATTTCATCTGCCCATAACCTATGCAAATAGTTTGGACCCAAATTAAGCCTGACAAAATTTCAGGCCTGATCCTGGATGGAAAAATAATTTAAAAGGACCAAAGCATTATTTAAGCAAAGCAAATCCTTGAGGGTCGACTTTTGTCATCTGCTGATTTGCAATTGTAAAGATATGTAGTATATCTTGCAAGTCTATATATGTACCTATATAAAGTTCTATAACCATATCATAGTTGTTCTCTGAGTATCTCAGCCCACTAATGTTACATATGTGATGTAAAAAGTTGATTGGATTAACTAATTATTGATTGGGTTAACTAGTTAACAATAAAAAGAACAGAACAGAACATATATTTTATTTGATGTAAACTTTACAGTTTATTGTCATACACACATGTAAAGTGGAACAAGCTCCAAAAGGAGGTATCAGTATTTTGTTCCAATGGCACATTCGGGAACTTTCAAGGTCGCTCCAAAGGACAAAAAGGTATATACAAAAGTAGGTCTCAGTGGCTTTTATGAAAAAAAATGAAGTATTAAGCCACAGATGGTTAATTATCATGATACTATTCCATGTAGAAATAGTTTCTCTGTGTGTCTGGCCCAAAAATTCGGTTGAAAACGAAATAGTTTCACACACATGAATCTCATAACCAATTTGAACCACAGGTATTTGTATCATAGCTTGGACTTTATGAAATGTTTTTAAACTATAAAATGTTGAAAAAAAATGAAAAAAAAACTTTTTACAAAAAATACCCCATACATAGAAAATAGATATATACGCCTCAAAAACAATACTATCAATGTTAACATTGATGCATTTTGTGTTGATAGTATTTTGAAAACCGATTCTACGATCTAGCCTAAATTTTTCGGACATCTTTGACGCCCTATTGCCAAGTGAAACAGCAAAAAGAAAATGGTAGAAAATGTTTTTGTCATTTTAAATCTTGACCAAAATGTATTGGAATGTCATTTTTTTTGGGTGTTATCCATGGACCACAGAACTGCATGAAATGAATGAAAAGTGCTTTTAGATGCTGAAATCTTGGTTTTCGCATGATTTTATGGTGTTTTAATCTCGCCAATACCATCCACCTCTTCCTGTGAGAGAAAATAGCCCTTTTGGCAGTGGCGTAATGGCCAGACTATGGATTCAGACAACTGGTTTTGGCGTTTGTGTGTGACAATCTTTTAACGATTCTGTGACGATCTATCTAACACTCCACGGCATAGAATGACGATTGAAAATCTGATTCTTGATGGTCAAGTACGCACATTGTTTTCAGAAAACAAAACCATGTCAAAACTCCATAGTCTGAGATGAAAATGCTTGCTTCCAAGTATATTAAAACTGTTTGATGAAATTTTTTGCATGTAAGATGAACTGTTTAAAACAAAGTTTAATTTGATGTCACTTTCATTCATCTCAAATGCCCACAGAAGAATATCTCTACCCCACCCACTGCATTTTGAAAGTGTGTTTTTGAGGGTATGTGCATTTGAGACACTGTGATGGAAGAATTAGGCATGGGAATCATTAATAATGATTCTTGATTTATTGGCATAAAGAATAGAAAAATGTGGGCCTCAGTATTACAGAATTTAAATGTTTGAGCTAATTATTCTCGCGTTCTAAATTCTTGGTCCTTTAATTATTTTGAGGAGTATATATCTATTTTCAATGTAAGGGGTATTTTTGGTAAAAAAAATTTTTTCATTTTTTTTTCAACATTTTATAGCTTAAAAACATTTCATAAAGTCCAAGTTATGATACAAATACCTGTGATTTGAACCCAAAGTTGTTTTTCCCCAGCTTTTTGTCAAAAAAGACACCTCTGTGCATAATTTATTGTTTTACAATAAAAATACAGGTCGGACTGCTTGAAAAAGCACTCTGTATCACCTATCTGGTCAAAAAAAGACAATGATGAGAATTATTTAAACAAATGATGGAGAAAATATGATTGGAGAGATCGTTCCAGCAGCCGGAGCTCATTCCAAACTGAATGAGATCGTTTCCAGGGCATGTAGTGTACATGTGTTTGAAATTTTCAATATGTTTCATTGGAATCAAAAAGGGGATCCTCCAGGGGATGACAAGAAATTAGACAAAGTCTTGTAAAAGTTTGAAAAATATTGCAGCCTGAAGAATCAATTGATTCATATGTCACAGATCTCAAAATCCTGCGAATTTAGAGACTTAACAGATTCCCTCATCAAGGACAGACTGTAAATGCATCTCCTCCTAAAACCTTGGAATCTGCGGGTGCATAGGTCACATGATGTGGAGGGAAACTGGGCAACATTTTGTGTGACCTTGACCCCAATGTTAAGGTCAAATGATGTACTCTCCTTACCGTTGAACATAGCAACTTCAAAATTTGCAGGTGCATAGGTCACATGATGTGGAGGGTACTGGGCAACATTTTGTGTGACCTTGACCCCAGGTCAAGGGTCAAATAATACATTTTTAAATGCATCTCCTCCTAAACAGTTGGATGTACAAAATGTATCAACTTCAAACTTTGCAGGTATATATGTCACGTGGTGTAGAGGCTATATACTGGGCAAAACTTTGTATGACATTAACCTCAAGGTCAAAGGTCTGATAATATATTTCCTTGTAACTGAATCTCGTCCTAAACTGCTAGATGTAGCAATTTCAAACTTTGCAGGTACATAGGTAACGTGATGCAGAATGTACTGGGTAATAGTTTGTGTGACCCTGACCCCAAGGTTGGGGTTAAAGGAAAAAAAGCGGGTATTTGCAATGGTGCACTATTGACTACAGTCTAGTTAGAGTTTTGTTTCAACAGATTGACGATACAGAAAATCAGGGAAAGGCAGGATGTACCTATACAAGTTGTTCATAAAAATAAGTTGCTAGCGATGAGGCAAGCTTTTTTGTGAAAGTTTAAACTTGTTTTGTATATTAATGTCTCGGCACTGTGTATTTTACTGAGTGGAGTCTTGGTGTGGAGTATTGGAGTGGAGTGGAGTCTTGGAGGCAAACTTTGGAGTGGATAACTAGGCTATACTCAGACAAAGCCATGCCATATTTTATAGAATACCAGGATATTTGAGGTGTGGAAACCACTAGTATTCCAGTATACCACTGGTAATAACTCCAAATTTTACTGCTGATTTCTACTGGTATACAACTGGTATTACCACTGATATTCCAGTGGATACCACTGGAAACCACTTGTATACCAGTGGTTTTACCACCAAATTTTACCAACATCCCCATAGAAAATGTCTCTTGAATTACAAATGGTATTACCAGTGGAAATCGGCAGTAAAATTTGGTGGTATTATCACTGGTAAAACAATGGATTTCAGTGGTAAACAAGTGGTAATACCAATGATTTCTATTGTTTTATCAGTGGATAACAGTGGTTATACTACCAAATTTTACCGCTGATTTCCACTGGTATACCAATACTGCTGATAATCCATTGGAATACCACTGATATTCCAGTGGTGTACCACTGGTAATACCACCAAATTTTACCACTGATTTCCACTGATATACCGCTGGTAATACCACTGATATTCCAGTGGTATACCGCTGAAAACCACTAGTATACCACTGGAAATCCCACCAAATTTTCCGACATATAGAGCCATATCATTTGGTATCACCTGTTACATGTAAATTGGCGCTTTCAACCAGTGGAATGGCCTAAGCATACAGGTAGTAAATTAATATCTAGTAGACATTATTCAAACCTGCACCATTACACTTGTTAATTTTGGCAATTGCTGGCAAACAGCTTTTCGTTTGTGACTACCCTTTTATCTTGCCCGCTCAAGACAAAAAGAGAAGATGAATGCCAGTGGTGCCTTATCAACACAAAGAGAGCACAAAGACATTAATTTGCTTGATAAGAAAAAGGTGAAATAATTTATGTGTCCTGCCTGGTACTGGATATATCAACCACAAAGAGAAGCCAAAAATGTATAGTACATGTAATTGACTAACGTTAGCTGATAACCTCTGCAAAAAGTTTAGACCAGATCAGGTCTGGCATGCAGTCCTGATCTGGATCCAAACAGTTTGACAAAGTCCTGATCAGGATTCAAGCAGTTTGACACTGATATGGACTGGCAGTCCTGATCTGAATCCAAACAGTTTGACACGGTCCTGATCTGGATCCAAACAGTTAGACACTGATATGGACTGGCGGTCCTGATCTGGATCCAAACAGTTTGACACTGAAATGGACCAATGGTCCTGATCTGGATCCAAACAGTTTGACACTGAAATGGTCCAATGGTCCTGATCTGGATCCAAGCAGTTTGACACTGATATGGACCAATGGTCCTGATCTGGATCCAAGCAGTTTGACACTGATATGGATCTGGATCCAATTAGTTTGACACTAATATAGACAGGCGGTCCTGATCATTTGACACTGATATGGACCAATGGTCCTGATCTGAATCCAAACAGTTTGACACTGATATGGACCAATGGTCCTGATCTGGATCCAAACAGTTTGACACTGATATGGACTAACAGTCCTGATCTGAATCCAAGCAGTTTGACACTGATATGGACTGAAGGTCCTGATCTAAAACCAAACAGTTTGACACTGATATGGACTGGTGGTCCTGATCTGGATCCAAACAGTTTCACACTGATATGGACCAACAGTCCTGATCTGGATCGAAAACAGTTTGAAAATGATATGGACCAACAGTCCTGATCTGGATCCAAACAGTTTGACACTGATATGGACCAACAGTCCTGATCTGGATCCAAACAGTTTGACATTGATATGGAACAACGGTCCTGATCTGGATCCAAACAGTTTGACACTGATATGGACTAGCGGTCCTGATCTGGATCCAAACAGTTTGACACTGATATGGACCAACAGCCCTGATCTAGATCCAAACAGTTTGACACTGATATGGACCAACAGTCCTGATCTGAAACTAAACAGTTTGACACTGATATGGACTGAAGGTCCTGATCTGGATCCAAACAGTTTGACACTGATATGGACTTAAGGTCCTGATCTGAAACCAAGCAGTTTGACACTGATATGGACTGAAGGTCCTGATATGAACCAAGCAGTTTGACACTGATATGGACCAACAGTCCTGATCTGAAACCAAACAGTTTGACACTGATATGGATTGAAGGTCCTGATCTGAAACAAAGCAGTTTGACACTGACATGGACCAACAGTCCTGATCTGAAACCTAGCAGTTTGACACTGATATTGACTGAAGGTCCTGATCTGAAACCAAGCAGTTTGACACTGATATGGACTGAAGGTCCTGATCTGGATCAATGTCCTGATCTGGATCAAAGCAGTTTGGCACTGATATGGACTGAAGGTCCTGATCTGGATCAAAACAGTTTGTCATGGATATGGAATGAAGGTCGTGATCTGGATCAAAACAATTTGACACTGATATGGACTGGCGGTCCTGATCTGGATCCAAACAGTTTTACACTGATATGGACTGAAGGTCCTGATCTGAAACCAAGCAGTTTGACACTGATATGGACTGAAGGTCCTGATCTGAAACCAAGCAGTTTTACACTGGTATAGACTGAAGGTCCTGATCTGAAACCAAGCAGTTTGACACTGATATGGACAAACAGTCCTGATCTGGATACAAACAGTTTGACACTGATATGGACCAATGGTCCTGATCTGGATCCAGACAGTTTAACACCCCTATGGACTGAAGGTCCTGATCTTGATCCAAACAGTTTGACACTGATATTGACCAACAGTCCTGATCTGAAACCAAACAGTTTGACACTGATATGGACTGAAGGTCCTGATCTGAAACCAAGCAGTTTGACACTGATATGGACCAACCATCCTGATCTGGATCCAAACAGTTTGACACTGTAATGGACCAACAGTCCTGATCTGGGTCCAAACAGTTTGGCACTGATATAGACTGAAAGTCCTGATCTGTAACCAAGCAGTTTGACACTGATATGGACTGAAGGTGTTGATATGGATCCAAACAGTTTGGCACTGATATGGACTGAAAGTCCTGATCTGAAACCAAGCAGTTTGACACTGATATGGACTTAAGGTCCTGATCTGAAACCAAGCAGTTTGACACTGATATGGACCAACCATCCTGATCTGGATCCAAACAGTTTGACACTGTAATGGACCAACAGTCCTGATCTGGGTCCAAACAGTTTGGCACTGATATAGACTGAAAGTCCTGATCTGTAACCAAGCAGTTTGACACTGATATGGACTGAAGGTGTTGATATGGATCCAAACAGTTTGGCACTGATATGGACTGAAAGTCCTGATCTGAAACCAAGCAGTTTGACACTGATATGGACTGAAGGTCCTGATCTGGATCCAAACAGTTTGGCACTGATATGGATTGAAGGTCCTGATCTGAAATCAAGCAGTTTGACTTTGATATAGACCAGCAGTCCTGATCTGGATACAAACAGTTTGACACTGATATGGACTGAAGGTCCCGATCTGGATCCAAACAATTTGACACTGATATGGACTGAACATCCTTATCTGGATCCAAACAGTTTGACACTGATATGGACTAAAGGTCCTGATCTGAAACCAAGCAGTTTGACACTGATATGGACTGAAGGTCCTGATCTGAAACGATGCTGCTTGACACTGATATGGACTAAAGGTCCTGATCTGGATCCAAACAGTTTGACACTGATATGGACCAACAGTCCTGATCTGAAACCAAGCAGTTTGACACTGATATGGAGCAACAGTCCTGATCTGAAACCAAACAGTTCCACACTGATATGGGCCAATGGTCCTGATCTGGATCCTAACAGTTTTACACTGATATGGACCAACAGTCCTGATCTGAAACCAAGCAGTTTGACACTGATATGGACCAACAGTCCTGATCTGAAACCAAGCAGTTTGACACTGATATGGACTGAATGTCCAGATCTGGATCCAAACAGTTTGGCACTGATATGGACCAAAGGTCCTGATCTGAAACCAAGCAGTTTGACACTGATATGGACTTAAGGTCATGCATGATCTGAAACTCAGCAGTTTGACACCAATATGGACTGAAGGTCCTGATCTTGATCCGAACAGTTTGACACTGATATGGACCAGCAGTCCTTATCTGGATACAAACAGTTTGACACTGATTGGACCAACAGTCCTTATCTGGATCCAAACAGTTTGACACTGGTATGGAACAAAGGTCCTGATCTGCATCCAATCTGTTTAATTGACACTGATATAGACCGGTGGTCCTGATTTGAATCCAAACAGTTTGACACTGATATCTACCAGCAGTCCTGATCTGGATACAAACAGTTTGACACTCATATGGACCAAAGGTCCTGATCTGCATCCAATAAGTTTAATTGACATCAATATAGACCGGTGGTCCTGATCTGAATCCAAACAGTTGACAATGATTTGGAACAAAGGTCCTGATCTGGATACAAACAGTTTGACACTGATATGGACCAACAGTCCTGGTCTGGATCCAAACAGTTTGACACTGATATGGACCAACTGTCCTGATCTGGATCATAACAGTTTGACACTGATATTGACCAACGGTCCTGATCTGGATCTAAACAGTTTGACACTGATATGGACCAACGGTCCTGATCTGAAACAAAACAGTTTGACACTGATATGGACCAACGGTCTTGATCTGAAACAAAACAGTTTGACACTGATATGGACCAACGGTCCTGATCTGGATCCAAACAGTTTGGCACTGATATGGACTGAATGTCCTGATCTGAATCCAAGCAGTTTGACACTGATATGGACCAACGGTCCTGATCTTAATCGAAACAGTTTGACACTGATATGGACCAATGGTCCTGATCTGGATCCAAACAGTTTTACCATGATATGGACCAACAGTCCTGATCTGGATCCAAACAGTTTGACACTGATATTGACCAACAGTCCTGATCTGGATCCAAACAGTTTGACACTGATGTTGACCAACAGTCCTGATCTGAATCCAAACAGTTTTACACTGATATGGACCAATCATCTTGATCTGGATACAAACAGTTTGACACTGATATGGTCCAATGGTCATGATCTGAATCCAAACAGCTTTACACTGATATGGACCAACAGTCCTGATCTGGATCCAAACAGTTTGACACTGATATGGTCCTGATCTGATCCAAACAGTTTTACACTGATATGGTCCAATGGTCATGATCTGAATCCAAACAGCTTAACACTGATATGGACCAACCATCGTGATCTGGATTCAAGCAGTTTGACACTGATATGGTCCTGATCTAGATCCAAACAGTTTTACACTGATATGGTCCAATGGTCATGATCTGAATCCAAACAGTTCAACACTGATATAGACCAACCATCGTGATCTGGATTCAAACAGTTTGACACTGATATGGTCCTGATCTAGATCCAAACAGTTTTACACTGATATGGTCCAATGGTCTTGATCTGAATCCAAACAGTTCAACACTGATATAGACCAACCATCGTGATCTGGATCCAAACAGTTTGACACAGATATGGATGTTACGGCCCAACTGGCAATAACTTCCCAACTCGGAATATTTGGTTGTTCCTAGTTCGGACGTCCCATTTTAAAATCGGAAATCCCTGTTTCCTGTTTACCGGTGGGGTGCATTAAACAGCTGTTCAATGTCCAAGAGCTTTTTTATATTTGATTTGAGAATAGCAAGAGTGGAAAACAACCTAAACTGCCGGTGCAAGGTTTGCAGATACAAAAACTACAACTACGTTACTTACACAAAGTTATACTATTGTTGGATTTGCTGGTGGTCAGGAAGTATCAGTTTTCGTGGGTTGGCGGTCATACTATTCTGTAGCACTGAATTCAGGGCGATATGATGGATTTTTATTTTATGTTATCATATAGCCCTGATTTTTTAAGCCTCTATCTTTTCCCTTACTGTTATCGTGGACGTAAACCAAGTTGAAAACACATTTCCAAACAGTGTCTTCCTCTAACACTACTCCATTTTGTATGTTTATAGGTTTATCTATAATTTGCTATTTAGTTTGCCGCTGATGCATACCTGATTAGTTCTAAAAAGATAAAATACTCCTGTCCACACAGAATGTTTACACTATTTGTTTTCAAAACATGGCGTCATTTTTGTCTCCTGAGCTGAAGAGCATGCTTTTTCTGTGGGTACTAAAGTCACGCACGAATTTGTTTTGGTATTTAATGTACCGACAATGACCCGTTTACTTTCCGTTTTCTGAATACACAGATGTTTTAACAACATTTAATACCAAAATCAGACTTATATAATGTTTTCTTTTACCCTCCTTATTATCATATTGGCCTAAAAATAATCATACCTGGTCTGTTGAGATTAAAAGAATCCAATACCATCTCACCATACATTTGTTACATGTAGATATTTGCAAAAAAAGATGACCAATTACCGATCTAACTTGGGCCGCCTTTTACCAATTTGTTGCCATCGAGAACTTCCCGGTTGGATATGTACAAACTGTGTCTGAGGAGTTCTTAATGGCAATGGATGGGATCCTTTTATGTGCATACAGGTTGATTTTTATGGTGACCTTTCTCACCATTTGTAATAGGTTTTCTTTTAATATCTTGATGAATGTCAACGAATAAAGGTCAATCTTCAACCTAGTATGCAAATTTTTCACCCTGGTTCTGTATTCCGACGGATGTCACTGGATTGAAAATTGACTATTTTCAGATAAGGAACTCCCCCACTTCCGCTAACAGGAAATACATAGAAAAAATCCAAATGGTTTTGCATATTCAAACAATGACATCATTATACAATTCTAATCATAAACCATAGCGCACATGTTCCAAAAGAAGGTCAATTCACCCAATGTCTCTATATAAGATTCATGTTGTGCCTTAAAAACGATGGGTACCAACTGTGTGTATTGACTGATAACCTATTTGAACATAAGCGTGTGATAGTAAAGCTATTCAGCGTGCAGCAAGGTTAGCCATGAAAAAAAAATATTTCTTTCACTAATATCTTACTGATCACTGTGCAAAAGTAATTTGACTCTGATCTTTCCAATCCATTGCTTCTTGTCGTAAACAAGCTGACCCTCTCTCGGTTCAGAGGTCAATGTACTCTTGCGTTAGCTTGCTACTTTTGGCGGGAAACTTGTCACGTGAGCACATGATCAGAATAACAATTGTCCGCCTTGTTGGAAAAGTCCATTTTCGGTCTGATTATGACATTTTGGGACATGACAAAGCTTCCTTTCCGAAAATTAGATTTATACGGGTGGGGTATGTGATTGTTAAGGATTTCTGTCAAGTAAGTATCTCATTTTCTTTGGCATGCTATATTAAATTGAAATCAAACCATTCTTGGAAATCGACTTTCATTTTCTGAAATAGGTCATTACTCGTTATAATTAAACAGAAAATAGGGGGCGCTACAATGCACAATAATACAGAAACTTGACTGCTGTGAGCGTACCTACATTGAGTAAGTTAACAGAATCAATAGCTTTAACAATTTTGCCCTGATTTTCAAAATTCAAACACCAACTTGTTTCTTATAGTGTCCAAAATCCACTGTTAATCGTATTATAATAATGTACTGAGTTTTTGAAAAAGCGCTGACATACCTTACTTAGTCATGGGGAGTATAACCAGTACCGGGTTTTATTATAATATTTCTCAACGTTTTATTAAGTTCGTCTCATCAATTCAACATCCGAATTTTATCGCAAAAACGTCATCACCCCTAGCTCGTGAAAAGCATGCAAAATGGCTGCGATGAGCCGGAAAACAACAACAAGAACATGATATTACAGATTGCATTGATCGTGTCATAATAACGAAGTCAATGGTAACATTTTTATAACTTTGGTTGTGTATGTAAAACACATGAAGAAGTCTGAATGGTTGGATTGTCAAGGAAACGAGTTTTTCCCAAAACAAAAGGGGACTCCATCACTGGTCAAGATAGAGCACAAAAACACTGCGACTTTAGATTCAGCCAGATCGAAAAAAAATCTAAAGTCGCAGTTCTGCAACTAACTATTCTGTGTTTATTTTTATGCTTGACGTCTCAGTCAGCATCATGTGCGGATCCAGAGGGGGATAGGGGGTCCGGACCCCCCCTGGAAAATCACAAGCTATATTCACAAGTTATATGGGTTTCTTATAAAACTTTCTATCGGGACCCCCCCTCCCCCCCCCCCCCGCCCACTGGAAAGTGTTGGACCCCCTCTGAAATCTTCGACAATTAGTTTTCTCTGAAGTAAACCTCCGGACCCCCTCTGTATAACTGTAAACTAAGTCGAGGACTAAAAACAAAAAGTCATAACTTTCACAACCCAGGAGTCCTTGAATCGCATGTTTTTGTGTTTGTTTTATTTTTTTCAATCAGTACATGACATACCTATAAATACAACACTGGGATAGGAAAAGCCGGAAGGTGCCGGGGGAAGGTGTGACCTGAATTGTCAGTCTGTATTTACCAATTGAATGATTCGAAGGATATGTACAATCTGCAGGTAAAGCAAAATGTGGACGATGACTGACAGGACTTATTACTGATGTGAGGACAATGTAAAATTTACGCGAGACTTTCAAGCATCCATTATTCCGTCTTACAATAAATTGAAAGTAAAATTAGACCAAATAAAAAAATAGAATAGGTAGATTCACAGAAACCGCCACATCTGGTTGAAAGGACCCCACATTATAACTTTCTGAAAAAGTGCACATTTGATCAAACAGTAATGGTCCGGCAGTACTGGATTGTAACGACTCTGACGCCGTCCATTTTGGGTAATTTTGGTTCTTTTCGCCATCCATTTCGGCCAAACATTGCAGCCATAATTTTGTCAGATTTCCCCTGTTTTTGTAAGTTATCGAGCCGAAAAAGTGTAAGTTTTTAATTTCTTGAGTGAAATCTAAACTGTTAGATGTGCTGATGTTTTCCTTATCAATAATTTTTTTCACATGACAAGATTGATATCGAAGGAATAAAATAACAAGTACAACCGTTATAAAAATGGCACTCCTATTTTTTAAAAAAAATATCGCATCCGAGGGCCTGAACAAAAAGGAAAAATAAAACCCTCCGCTGCCGCATCTGTTTTTCAATAAAAGTGTCTATTCAATTTTTGGGAGCCTTAAAGCGGAAAAAAGTTGATAAGTGTGGCAGTTGATTGTCAAATTTCTGACTTGCATTTTAGCTCACCTGAGCCATTGGCTCATGGTGAGAGTGATCATTGGATGTCCATCGTCAGTTGTGTGTCGTGTATCTTGTGTCGTCAACAATTGACCGGGCCTCGTAGCGCAGTCGGTAACATGTCTGGCAACAGATGCGAGTCTGACTGCAGATCCAGGGGTTGCGAGTTCGATCCCGGCCCAGTCCCATACTTTCGTGGAGATTGATCATGAAATAATTTCTATGGTTATTCTCCTCCCTTCCGCTGAATCATTTAAGAAGGATTGTTGTCAGTAACAAGCG
Organism: Loripinus fragilis; assembly: GCA_964019695.1. Lineage (NCBI taxonomy): Eukaryota > Metazoa > Mollusca > Bivalvia > Lucinida > Lucinidae > Loripinus > Loripinus fragilis. The sequence goes on from OZ026518.1 coordinate 91,023,652, forward strand.
AAAGTATGTGCAGCAAGTACTGGTTAACTGCTTCATGCGCGGATCCAGGAATTTTCGTCAGGGGGATCCAGGTCAATCTGACAAAAAAGCTCTGACAACGTGTTTTTTTTTATTTGATTTGATTTGATTCTTTATGTCCCATCAACAATCTTTCAGTTAAACAGGTACGGGTCTTCCTGGGTTGAACCAGTACTAAGCTAGGATAAATGTGACTTGCTCAAGGACCACAACGCAGTGACGCCGGTGAGGCTTGAACCCGGGGCCCTTCGGTCTGGAGTCAAGCATGTTTTTTTTTTTTTTTAGTCCTCAGCTTATTACAGAAGTCAAATGGTTAATTTCAAAGAAAACTATCATTTTTCAAGGTTCCAGAGGGGGTCCAACATTTTCCATGGGGGTCCAACTTTTCCAGGGGGGGTCCAATTGCTTATTCCCTATAGAAACCCATATAACTTGTGATTTTCCAGGGGGGGGGGGGGTCCAGACCCCCTGTCCCCATCTAGATCCTCACTTGTGCTTGTTCAAGCTTGCCCATGAAAAAGTTTGGTTAGGTGAACTGACTGTCCAGCCATGGCCATAGCTGTTGACTTGGGACGTAAAGCAACAAAAACAAACAAAAAAAAAATCATCAACAATTGCTTCAAAGGACAACTTGACAGGAATGATCCTTATATCGCCTTCTTTAATAATTGTTCAAATGGTTCTGGTCCGTTGCATATTTAAGTCACACAGGCTAAAAATAGATTTTCAAAATGAAACCTTTAACATATGGAGATGGGGCCACGGCTTAAAAGTCTCATCCGACAGACTGGTGAAGCCGGGAATCAAACCTGTGACCCCTAGTTTATAAGGCGAGCAGTTTATCCACTAGGCAACACCACGGTGGCTCCTCAGATGTGTATGATTTGAAACAAAAAAAACACTTGCATATTTTTGCTTTATCAGCAAGTTATCAAATGCTTAACCCTTTAATCCAAAGGCTATTTTTAGATCCACCCATTCTTAAAAAAATGAAGAAAATTTTTGGTGAAGTTTTGAGTAATTTTGAAAATATTATGGAAAATAGAGCATTTGCTCTTAAGGAGCAAATACTCCATTTTCTGTAAAATTTTCAAATAGTACATGATATTTCAAAGGTGTCAAAAGACGTTATCATGGAGTAAAGGGTTAAACTATCCATCAGCAAAAGATCCGTCAAAACAGAGGACTGCTATTGTAAATTGCCTGTCTGTCTGTGATTAAACAAGTATTAACAGTTTTAGCTTTTTGTTGTAAAAAGGCCAAAAAAAGGGCTGTGTAGCGCAGTTGGTACTCACAGTGTCTTTCTGCAGGTACATTTCTAACTGCAGATCCTGAGGGGTTGCTGGTTCAATCATTTTAATAATTCAGTTGTGATATCTTTTTGGGTTTCATTTCACTTTGGTTATTATTATTAATATGTAATTGATGATCTGAGTGCAAAAACTGTTTGGTCCCTGTCAAGGGTGCTCATCAGGAAAAACACCCCATTACAGTCAAATGTAGTAGCCCAGCATTTGAAGTGTAAAATCAGTATGAAATTAAATGTGCCTCCAGCCTAATAATAAATTTACCTAATTAATGTTGAAACACACCAAATCACTTGAAATATAAGTGATATTCCAAGTTGGGAAGAGCCCCATCTTGGAATATTTCCATGAAATCCAATTAGATGTGTCCAAATATGCTCAATACTCACATAAATATGTCTGTTTCCACTATAATCATAATTTGTCACAATACATTTACCTAATGTATATTGAAACACACCAAATCACTTGAAATAAGTGATATTCCAAGTTGGGAAGTGCCCCATCTTGGAATATTTCCATGAAATCCAGTTGGTGGTGTCCGAATATGCTAAGTGCCTAGAATAATATGCTCCTTTCCACTTTAAGTATCATTTGTCAAAGTAACTTTAACTACTAAATGCTTAAGCACACCAAATCACTTGAAGAAATTGATATTCCAAGTTGGGAAGTGCCCCATCTTGGAATATTTGCATGAAATCCAATAAGATGTGTCCAAATATGCTAATTACCTAATTCAATATGTATGTTCCAACTAAAAGTATCATTTGTCACAATAAATTTACCTAATTAATATTGAAACACACCAAATCACTTGAAATAAGTGATATTCCAAGTTAGGAAGTGCCCCATCTTGGAATATTTCCATGAAAGCCAATTTAAGTGGTGTCCGAATATGCTAAGTGCCTAGAATAATATGCTCCTTTCCACTTTAAGTATCATTTGTCACAGTAACTTTAACTACTAAATGCTGAAGCACACCAAATCACTTGAAGAAATTGATATTCCATGTTGGGAAGTGCCCCATCTTGGAATATTTGCATAAAATCCAATAAGATGTGTCCAAATATGCTAAGTACCTAATTCAATATGTATGTACCAACTAAAAGTATCATTTGTCACATGTATTTTATCTAATTAAAGTTGAACCAAACCAAATGACTTGAAATAAGTGATATTACTAGTTGGGAAGTGCCCCATCTTGGAATATTTCCATGAAATCCAAATAGTGGTGTCCGAATATGCTAAGTACCTAGAATAATATGCTCCTTTCCACTTTAAGAAGCATTTGTCACAGTAACTTTAACTACTAAATGCTGAAGCACACCAAATCACTTGAAGAAATTGATATTCCAAGTTGGGAAGTGCCCTATCTTGGAATATTTGCATGAAATCCAATAAGATGTGTCCATATATGCTAAGTACCTTATTCAACATGTATGCTCCAACTAAAAGTATCATTTGTCACATGGATTTTAACTAATTAATGTTGAAACAAACCAAATCACTTGGAATAAGTGATATTCCAAGTTGGGAAGTGCCCCATCTTGGAATATTTCAATGGAATCAAATAAGATGTGTCAAAATATGCTCAATACCCACATAAATAATGTTTGTTTCCACCATAAGTATCATTTGTCACAATAAATTTACCTAATTAATATTGAAACACACAAATCACTTGAAATAAGTGATATTCCAAGTTGGGAAGTGCCCCATCTTGGAATATTTCCATGAAATCCAATTAGATGTGTCCAAATATGCTCAATACCCACATAAATATGTCTGTTTCCACTATAAGTATCATTTGTCACAATAAACTTACCTAATTAAAATTGAAACACACCAAATCACTTGAAATATGTGATATTTCAAGTTGGGAAGTGCCCCATCTTGGAATATTTCCATGAAATCCAATTAGTGGTGTCCGAATATGCTGAGTACCTAGAATAATATGCTCCTTTCCACTTTAAGTATCATCTGTCACAGTATCTTTAACTACTAAATGCTGAAGCACACCAAATCACTTGATGAAATTGATATTCCAAGTTGGGAAGTTCCCCATCTTGGAATATTTGCATGAAATCCAATAAGATGTGTCCAAATATGCTAAGTACCTTATTCAATATGTATGCTCCAACTAAAAGTATCATTTGTCACATGGATTTTAACTAATTAATGTTGAAACAAACCAAATGACTTGAAATAAGTGATATTCCTAGTTGGGAAATGCCCCATCTTAGAATATTTCCATGAAATCAAATTAGATATGTCCAAATATACTCAATACCCACATAAATATCATTTTTTCACAGAAAATTTACCTAATTAATGCTTTACATGAGGAAGCTACCAGTGCATATATAAGTTAACTTACCAGATGTCCTTTCCTTTTGGGATTCAATTCTTGTCTAATACATGTATAATCTCTTTTTTGAAATGTTGAGCTGAATATTTGGGCTACCTATCCATTCCAAAGGATGAGACCACCATACTTATCATATGACTCAATCTCTCTGAAAATGTATTGTAACACTATAGGCTCCATTCCACGAGCCTCACCGGCATCACTGCGTTGTGTCCTTGAGCAAGAACATTAATCCTAGCTTAGTACTGGTTCAACCCAGGAAGACCCGTCCCTTTATAACTGAAAGATTGTTGATGGGACTTAAAGAATCAAACAAACAAAATAGGCTCCATTCCAGCAAGTAAAGTGTCTGTCTATTGTTTTGGTTCTTTGTAGAACTTAGATCCCAGACTCAGTCAACAATTTTCCAGTCATGCAATCCTGTTTTCCTGTTTTCCTGGGTGAAAAATACAAAGCATAGAGTAAAGTGTCTTGCTCAAGGCTTCAACAAAGTTCCTCATGAATCCATCTATTGATGTGTATAATGGCCATGTAAAAGGCATCCTGATGGCACTGAGACAGAAATAAGTACATATAACAGTGACCAACTGGATGCCTTCAACAGAACCAATATCTTAAGTCTTCAGAAAAAGTGCCAGTAACGGCATGCTTGTAAGTGAACAGAGTACAGGTACCATATGACAAAACAAATTGCAGATGATGCAGGTTAATGTCCATCATCATTATCTGCTGCATGTCTCCAATTCTCAGAAACAAAGAATTAAGAAGTAAACTTTTATTTAAAACAAGAGAATCGTTTAAACTGATGTATGCTCCCCAAATAAAGGCATTGTTCAAAAAGGGCTGCAAATTGATTTCTCTAATAGTGTTAATGTTATGCTCTGGCCAAAATTTAAGTATAACAAAGGACAATAACTCCTAAATCATGCCAAAGAGAATTATGGTTCTTGTACACTGCACCTCTCCTCATACAGATCTATCTACATGTACCAATTAAATGTCAAAATGATACCTATTATAGTTTTTGTGCTATGGTCCCGAAAGAATTTAAGTATGAAAAATAACAAAGGGAAGTAACCCCTAAATTATGCAAAAGAGAATTATGGTTATTGCATTTCTTCGCATGGAGATCGATCTACAAACAAAGTTTATTGTTGATATCTCATAACTTTTGTGTTATGATGCAGATTGTGTGGTTTAACAAGTGCCAAGAAATACCCAAAAGTAATCATGAGAAACCTAATGCAGCTCATTACATGTATATATTCATATTTGGAGATTTTAAACTTGTTTTCCTATTAAATAAAAATCCCATGGCAATTATGGAGCAAAAGTGTGGGCATGTCAGTTCACATATTTCCATGGCAGGTAATACCTACATGTACGGGTGTAAGTTCCGAATTTCCAAAATTCGGATCTTATAAATCTTAAAACTTGAAGAATTCCAACAAAACATTGTCAGTTTGAATGGTTAGGAAAGAAAATCAATAAACAAGTGTTTCTCAGACCACTTTTTGAAAAACAGATGAGGCAGGCATGTTTAATTTTTATTTTTTATTTCCCAAAAAACAGATGGGGCCATTTTTTTTTAAATTTCATCCAAACCAATTGAGGCACCTTTTTTGTTCATTTTAAGCATAACAAAGGTTGATATTTTGATTTTGACATATGAATAAAATAAATGAGGCCACTTCATTTTTATTGAAGTCTGAAAAAAGACAAATGAGGGGCATTTAAAACAGATGAGGGAGGTTGTGAGAAACATTTTTTTATTCGGCCTTAATTGTCTTTAACTAAAATGAAAAATAACTCAACGGAAAGTCAGCCTCAGAATCCTGAATTCTAGTATAATCCTAAAAAACTTACACCTATACTGGATTCCTCCTTTATCAAGGCCCTTGTTTGTTATCGGGTAAATGCAAATACACAATAATAACATGTAAAATAACTTCATGTGAAAATCAAATGATGCGATAAAGGAGATGACACGATAAAGAAGGGCGTGAGTATATACCAAAGTAGTGAGTGGACCTGTACTCAGTACAAATCCTTTCTTCCACTTGAGTGCAGTAACTGACAACTGCCCAGACCCAACTTGATTCACTGATAAGAAAAGCATGAATCCCTATCAAAGTTGCCAGACTCCAGGTTTGAACCAGCAACTCGGAGTCCTGGATCTCATTTTGGTGCCAACTTCACTGTACATGGAATTTGTCAAAACTACATTGAGCTCTACAGGGATCAAATTTAAGAATTTAACTATACTCACTTAACCATTTTCATTCTGATGCACTTTCCCAAACACATTTATACAATAAGTATGGAATAGTCATTTATACAATAAGTATGGAATAGTCCATTTTTGATTTAAGGGGTCAAATGTCTAAATTTCTAAAATATGGTGTTTTACATCCCTAATGATTTGTTTGATTGTTTGTTTGGTTTAATTTATTGTTTTTTTTTATCTTAGCAAAGGGGATCGCAGCGGCTCAGTGGTAAAGTGTTCGACTAGAGACCAAGGGGATGTGGGTTCAAGCCTCACCAGCATCACTGCGTTGTGTCCTTGAGCAAGAACATTAATCCTTAGCTTAGTACTGGTTTAACCCAGGAATACCCGTCCCTTTATAACTGAAAGATTGTTGATGGGACATAAAGAATCAAATCAAACAAACAAAATTATCTAGGCAAACAATGAAATACTGCCTGGATTGTCATCACCACAAAACATCACCACAAAATACTGTATGTTTAATGAAGCTGTAGCCTAGGAACACTTGGAAACCAACTGAAGCATGCAGTTCACCTACTTTTAGGTTTGCAACATCTGCTGTAAATGAAACTTACAGAATATTAAGTCAGTTAATTGGTTCATTAATTGCATGACTTAAAGTCTTTGTTCAAAAATTCCTTTTAGTAAGTTCACTCAGAAAATACCAAAATTAGGGACATTTAAAAAAAAGAAGGAAAGACTTTTTTGGAATTTGGCCATTTTAGAGTTCTTTTTTTAGGAAATTAGGGAAGCCTAAAAATTTAGGATGTTTTTTTAGGAATTTTAGGGCCACTTGAAAGCCTTATAGTGTTAACATATTAACTACCAGTAAAGTACTCAGTGTAAGCTGTGTGGGCTTATACTGCCTTAATTATAGGAACATGTGTACATAGGTCAAATGTGCCTGGAAAGCCTTTATCAATTTGTGATTGATGTAGTTATTTTTAAGCTTTGCTTTGATGCCTAACATACTAAACATAGACATTGTGGGTACTCAAAAGAACCGTCTCAATGAGACGGTTCTTCCGTCTCAATGAGACGGTTCTTTTGAGCAACCAAAATATAAAATAAATTGGTGGAAATAAAAAATATTACAATTTTATACCCAAAAGATTTGCTTATCTTGACCTATGACCTTTTTATGAAATAAATAGGCGTTATCTATAAACAGACATATAGACTTAAACTTTAAAGCCTTTTATACAGTAGTATTTGTGAAGTTTTTAGCCTATGTTTCTGGTTATATTTGTATTTTAGTCCTGCTTTACAGATATTTACAGCAGTATATAATTATATGATTTTTAATATTCTTGAATGCAGTGTTCATGTTAAATCATGTTCTACAGTTGTTTAAACGGTGAGTGCATTTCATAAAATGTCTGCCTGCAAGGTTGCTATTTTTCTAGCACAATGTCCATTTTGCAGACAATGCTGATTTCTCCAATTTTACAACAACAAAAAATAACCTAAAATTTAGATCAAAGTCAATGTGAATATTATGTTTAAAGTCCTTTTAGCACTATTTTTTAGCTCTTGACTCTATGCATTAAATTTTGGTTTGAATCAATTATGTAAAGAAATTGTCTCCATTGTATACAAAATTTGTATTTTTTGTTAATTTATTAGCATTTTCTCAGTGTTTTTTCAAAGAATTCTAGTGCTTAAACAAGGTGATTGTTTTTAAGCTTTTTTGAAATACTGAATGAAAACAAACCAGCTCACCTGCCTGTCAGTACTGGGATTTGAACCCCCTAGTGCTTAAACAAGGTGATTGTTTTTAAGCTTTTTTTGAAATACTGAATGAAAATAAACCAGCTCACCGGGATTTGAACCCAGATATACCTACAGGTGTATTAACATAACCCGAGGATGTTCTACCTATTGAACTGTACTGACTCCCAAGGATTAGTGTTGGGTTATTTTCATTTTGAAGTTAATGAAACTTTAAGCATTACATGTACATTCCAAAAATAGCTTTTAATGACTAAGATTTTTTTTTATCGAAGCCTAGCATTAGTTGTATTTTTGTTTCCACATGAACATGATGAATAACAGAAAACTATACTCAGCTACCCATTTAGCACTTAAGGTTGATCCAAATCTTAAATGATATTTTTTGAAATACAGAATGAAAATAAATCAGCTCCCCTAATCATTGTGAGCAATAAGCATTTTTTCCCAAATGTTTCCATATGTTCTATGGCAATTTTTCTAACATCTGTATAAGTTCAAGCATACAAAATAACATATTTTAAATAAAAAAAATGTACTGACCCCAAGTGTCTGTGGCTACCCTGCCTGTCAGCATTGGAGTTTGAAAACAGACATACTTTTAAGTGTATATAGAGTATTAACATTACCCGAGGAATTCTACCAGGGTCAATCACTCAACAACTGCGTGAGCCACTATGCTCCTCTAGAAACTCATAATCTAATAAAAGAAAAACTAACAGAATTAATTGAACAAACATTTAACAGAGAGGGCTCACTCTATTTGGCTTGTAATGATAAAAATGCCTTTTTTACTTCTGAACAACCTAAACGATATAAATTGTGGTCATGTCAGAAAATGTGTGATGCGCTCCATTATCTTTTGGACAATATATTTATAAGATTTGGCTCAAAATTATATAGACAAATTGTCGGTATTCCGATGGGAACTAATTGTGCTCCTCTTGTTGCAGATTTGTTTTTGTTTTGTTATGAGAGAGACTTTATGTTATCTCTGTCAGACAATAATCAAGCTGATATTATTGAAGCTTTTAACTCTACCTCCAGATATTTAGATGACTTAATTAATATTGATAATCCTTATTTTGAACAAATGGTAGGTCAGATATATCCCACTGAACTTCAGTTAAATAAGGCGAATTCTTCTGATACTGAAGCTCCGTTTTTGGACTTGAACTTGTCAATAACAAATGGCATAGTTTCTTCTAAAATTTATGATAAACGGGATGATTTTAATTTTGAAATAGTAAATTTCCCATTTCTTGATGGAGATGTTCCTCGCTCTCCTTCCTATGGTGTATATATTTCTCAGCTTATTCGTTTTGCTAGAGTGTGCTCTAATGTTGATGACTTCAACAACAGAAACCTATTTTTAACTGCTAAATTATTAAAACAAGGTTATAGATATCATAAAATTCGAAAAGCATTTTCTAAATTCTACTACAGACACTCAGAGTTAATTGTTAAATACAACATTGGGTTAAAAACTCTTCTGCAACAAGGCATATCAGAACCTATATTTTATGGTGATTTAGTCTATAAATTCAAACGAATTGTTGGAAAACCTAATTTTAGTGATCAATTCAAAAAGATAGTAAAACGTTATATAAGGGTTGGATATAATTTGGATATCATGCGACAGTCTGCATGCCTAGTTTTAAACCCAATCATGGTTTATAGCTATGGTTTCCTCTTTAATTGCACGACGGTGGGTCAGGCCTCAGACTCTATGACTGCTCTGACGTAAAGCTTTAATCGGTGGGTTGGTGCCTGATGCTTATCTGTAGCTGGACCCACCGTGGCTCAACTTGAGGTTTTCTTTAGCTCTGACTATCTGTGAGTCATGAGCCCTTTTCTTTGTTTCATCATGGAGTGTTAATTTGATTAGAGTGTTTTCCATGATGATACATTGCATTAGTTAGATGGCCTCCAAGCGAGCTGAACATTTCTTGTACTTCAACAACAGCAGAATCTAGGGCGAAGATTTGGTACCAGTAAAATGCATTTAAGCCCCCCGGTGGCTTAGGCTGCTGTCCGTTCTAAGGCGGTGGTTCTGTTGTTGTTGACTTTTTGTTTATTGTTACTCCCATTGTGGGAGTCTGTAATTGTTCTATGTATTGTTGTACGTTACTTTATGTCCATTCTAGTATTGCAATCATCTTGATGGGGAAGAGAGAGCTGATTGCTTTGCTTAATTTGTCTTCCTGGTGTCTCGTGATGGTTGAGCGGCTCTTCCTCACGGTGCCACGGGGTTGTCTGCAGTTTGTGATTGTGGTATTTCCTGATCATACTCACTTACTATTTTTTAGTATGAAATTAACCATCAGATAGATGCCTACTATCATCTTCAATGAGTTCATAAATTGAATAAAAATTCACTTTTTAGCTTGAAACCAATACATAATGATGCAGCTAGCAACCATCTTTGTTATATGTTACAGTAGGCCACAGTATGTAACAAAAAAATGCTTACAAGGGGCAGGTCCGGGTAGTCTACCTAATGCTGCAAAGCATCATTTTGTAACATATCCTTGCATAGCAAAGCCCCACATAGCTCTATGACTATGTACAGGTAGTACTTGCATTGTGCATGGCACTCTGGTAGAGAGAGGAGACATTGTCATTGGTCTCAGTAATTGCAAGCCCCATCAACCTTCGCCAAAACAAGCACCCCACCTTCGCCCTTTGGTCATTCTTCTCTAAAGATCATTTTTGTCTTGACAAATATTGTAGACCCTGATAAAATGTCACATTATGCGACCTTTCATCTGGGTCATCACAGTTTGCAAAAGTTCGTATTAAGGAGTCATCTTTATAAAGAGGGTTAATATTAAGTGAAATTAAATGAGCCAGATTATAAAATCTTTGGTACTTATTTAATGGGTGAATGGTGATGAGCCTGTGCAGTTTTGTCAGAGCATTTACTGCTCGCATATACAGTTAAGACTTAGATGATGATTTAGGCAAACAATAACACTTCTAGTCTCACTAGATAGCCACATTACATTTTCTCACAAGCCTTTTTGAATCTTAAAACAACTGAAAGATCTATGCATTTTTTGGTAGCATACACACAATCGGGGTGAAATACACGAAAATTGCTTTTTGCTAAACAGCCGTAGCCTTTAGATTTTATGCATTTGCGATATAGGAATTTTACAGTTCAGATATCTTTGAATGTGAAAGATTATTAAGTGTGCATACACAGCTATCTAGTGGGTTAGCTTTAAAACAGTAACTGTTAGTTATTTTAACTTATTTATTTTCATGTCTTAATCATTAAAATTTGATGTCAATGCAAAAATGTATTAATCATTTACATCAATGCAAAAATGTATTAAAGGTTTGGTCTCGCCTAACCCAAACATTGTTGTGGGTACTAAAAAGAATCACCTCATTGAAATGGTACTTTTGAACACCCAAACACATGATTAAATTTATGGATTAGAATATCATTACAGTTTTATTCTCCTTAAGTGACCTTCTCTGGACCTATGATGTATGTAAGTCAGGGCTGTGGAAATACCATGCCCGACTTGTCCGACATGGTCCCATTTCATCCAGGACAAGTTGAAAATTTCTATTTACTTGTCCTTGGACAAGTACAAATGTATTAAATTAATACAATTCTGTATTTCATATTTTGATTAATTATTACGAGCTCACATCTTGCATTGAAAACAGTGTGGTTCCTGATCAGCTGGCTTCTTCAGAAGCCAGCTGATCTGGATTTACACTGTTTACAAGAGAAGCCAGCTGATCAGGATCCATACTGTTTACAATAGTTAATATATATCTGGTTTCATACTGTTTTTGAAAGAATAAATTGTTTTAGCACTGTAAGGTATAAGCTAATTTGTTCTTTCGGACAAGTAAAATTTTCTATGGACAAGTACATTTTGACTTTTACTTGTCCCTGGACAAGTATAAAATTTTACTATTTCCACACCTCTGTGTAAGTGTTCTTTAATTTATAATCATATTGCATCAAAGACTAAGATTGGGGTAGCATGTAAATAAATGAGCCTAAATGTGTGAAAACATGATGCTGTTGGATGCAAAAAACAAAGGCGCAAAGCAGCCTTGCATCAGCACAGTCTGATCAGTGCCTTCGTTATTCGCTCTCTGCAAAATTTGATAGCTAGACTAGTGACACACAAAATTTCATTATTTTAACTAAGCCCCTGGCCTCTAGCTGCGCACAGGCCATTGACATTATGTTACAGCTGTAAAAATGCCAATTTATTTATCTAAGATATACTTCTAGTCAAGGAAGTCGAGTCGACTAGAACAGGAGATCAGGTAAATACGAGCAGTTTATGGGATTTTCACAGTTTATCAGTCAAATGCCTGTGACAGGGAGCGCAGTGGCTCAGTGGTAGAGTGCTTGACTCGAGACCGAGGGTTCGAGCCTCACCGGCGTCACTGCGTTTTGGTCCTTGAGCAAGACACATTTATCCTAGCTTAGTACTGGTTCAACCCAGGAAGACCTGTCCCTGTTTAACTGAAAGATTGTTGATTGGACATTTTTAGAATCAAATCAAACAAACAAACAAAAAAAAAATGCCTGTGACCTGGGCATGCTGGTTTGAGCTTGACCTGATAAAACACCACTGACTCTGTGTTGTGTCAGTTACCTTTATTTAATGATGTTTATGCAGTATATTGTACTAGGGGCGAATCGACTAAGAGGGAATCGACTAAGGGGGCGAAACAACTAGGGGGGTGAAACGTCTAATGGGGACGAAACGAATAGTGGGGACGAAATGTCTTGGGGCGAAACGACAAGGGGAGGAAATGGTACACAATGATTAGAACTGCAAGTGATTGCATGAAAAAGAAACCGGGGTGGGCAGCCCTCACTATTCACCAACCGGACATAAAGCTTTAAACTGCACCTGGTATACCAGGAGCGCACCCTACACAGCCAAATGTGAAATGAAAATCTAAACATTCTCCACCCACTCACATCCCTCCCACCACTGCCAGAATGTGTGCTGGAAACCCCCAAAACATTGAACAGACTATGTTATGCACAAGTAAAGAAAGACAACAAAATACAACAACTAATCATAATGCGCATCACTCGGAAACATTCATCTTAAATGCATGTTTTACATTGTTGTTGTTGTTTACATCCGTTGCTTCTGAACCGGATATGGGCGCGATTGATAGTTTTTCCGATAGGTCGTAAAACATAAATAGATCCACACAACAAAAAATAATTCAATAATAATTAGTAAATAATTAGTCTACTATTCGATCGCTTTTAATGCAGTTTGAAGATGTAATAATATCCCAAGAATAATAACCAACCTCCCATTTTAAAATGGGACGTCCGAACTAGAAATTTCAAGTTGGGAGGCTTCCGATTTTAAAATGGGGAATATTGCTAGTTGGGTCGTAACATGGACAAAAGGTTCTGATCTAAAACCAAATAGTTTGACACTGATATGGACCAACAGTCCTGATATGGATCCAAACAGTTTGACACTGATATGGACTGGCAGCTCTGATCTGGATCCAAACAGTTTGATACTGATATGGACCAATGGTCCTGATCTGGATCCAAACAGTTTGAGACTGATATGGACCAACAGTCCTGATCTGGATCCAAACAGTTTGTCACTGATATGGACAAGCAATGCTGATCTGTATCCAAACAGTTTGACACTGATATGGACCAACGGTCCGGATCTGTATCCAAACAGTTTAACACTGATATGAACAAGCTGTGCTGATCTGGATCCAAACAGTTTGACACTGATATGGACAAGCAATGCTGATCTGTATCCAAACAGTTTGACACTGATATGGACCAACGGTCCTGGTCTGGAACCAAACAGTTTGCTGAGTCTGATAAGCCTGGCCAGCTGATCAACACATTTGTTCTTCACATATGTATAAGCAGGTTTTCTCATAAAAGATTGCTCAAATATCATTTATCAGCAATTAAGATTATACTGCAAAAAGATTCAGGGTTACCTCTGTTAACATTTTTGAAGAGATGGCCACAAAAAAAAGAAAATCTAACTTTATTCCATTCCAAAACACACTCCAAAAAGCCACTCCATGACTCCACTCCAATACTCCATACCATGACTCTACTCAATAAATACACAGTGCCATTTCTCAGCCTTACTGATAACAGACCTAAGAAACTGCTTGAAGAAATACATTAATCGTTGATTTATATAGATAAAAACTGACCTCAGGACTGTGAGAACATTGTTTCAGACAAAACCTTCAGATAGACCTGCTGCAAATGAAAACTTTAAATTATCAAATTTAATAACTTTAATTAATTAAAATCGTAAAGAGATGTAATGATGGTCAAAATGATATGTAGAATATCTTGCTTTTCTATGATATTCACTTGGTAATATTCTCACTGCCTCTCTGATACCTACAGTAGTAGTTATTAATGGATTCATAATACCTAACTGTTCTGAGTGTCTCACCCCACAAATATTACACTGATAATCTTTGCAAACAGTTTGGACCCAGATCAGGCCCGACAAAATATCCTGATCTGAATCCAAAAGGAATGGCACTCTGATAGTGTCCCTGAAAGCAGCGACCCATATAAGTCGATCACTGCTGAAAGTGGGCATTCAAACTTGTTTAAAAGAATTGAAAATAGGCCTATTATTTTGAATTTCAGTTTATCATAAACATAAAGGACTCAGATATACACACATTGAATAATCTTGCTCTCTAAATCTTGCTCTCTAAACACAGACTGTTCTAAACAAGTGTTCGAAAAAGGAAAAAAGATTTCGACGAGGATGGGATTCGAACCCACGCGGGGAGACCCCAATGGATTAGCAGTCCATCGCCTTAACCACTCGGCCACCTCGTCAGACACACACATATAGCATACAAAAATTATATAAGCCAATTGCTGTTAAAATTAAATGAGCATGCGCACTAGTGTTGTGAAACTGAAAGTAGAAATGCCTTGCCCATGTCCCGTCCAGTAAGTTATAATCACGGTTCCTATATTACCACAATGTCTAAAGAATAACCACAATGCAAGTTTGAATTTTATTTGATATTTTATGATTCCAGACAGTCACATTTAGCAGCGAACCCTGCGCTTCGAAAGTGTGCGTAGCAACAATTATGACTTAGGCTTAGCTTAGAACCAGTTACTGGACGTACTATATTCTCAGTATTTCAATGAGGACTGAAAATTCGGGCGAGATCTCTTCTGAACGGGACTTGATTAATATATTATAGGAGTGCCTGAGCAGGGACTTGGCTTTTGCACATATAGCTGCATGCAAGAAGTGTGGTAGTCTCACAGGTTCTACATATGCATGCACTTGTTTATTGATTTGACTTTTTTTAGATGTACAACACTTTCCAAATGATAACAAAATATGAAAATGACAATATATAAATGTGAAATATGAACAACTGCAGCACAGAACTCTCATGAATTGGAGTAGAAGCGTGGTAGCTGGTTGGAGAAAAAATTGGAGGATTGTGGACGTAGGTCTCACGCCAGCATGATTTTTGGAAATTAATAATGGAAGGACTGCCCAGTGCTATATCCAAATCGACTCTGGAAGTTCTGAACAGACAGAATGATCAGGACAACTTATTCTCGTGGAAACTCACTTGAGGTCGGAATTCATTCTCATTACCTTCATTTGTAAATTTAAACACCAACGCCGGTAAGGAGAAAGTAACGACTCACAAACAAGTAGATATTTGATGACTTTAGTGTCATGTAAACAGAAAACACGTTTTCTAGGCAGAAACTGGAAATTAAGAAGAAAACTTCAAGGGAGGAAACTCCTCACCAACGTTATACATAATCAAAGTACTGAGAGTACTGTATGGCGCAATTTAAAACTCCCAATAAATCCAAGGACAACAATGAGGTCATCGGACGTACTACTGCGAAACCAGTAAGAAGACATAAGAATAAATCTCCCTCTATGTTGGCTCCTAGGAAAAGAAGTTAACTTTGGCTTCAGGATTCTGATAATTCTATGTGTGCAAAGGAACTGGAAATACCAGTCTTACTTGCGGATCAGAAAATCCAACACCATGCATGCAGCTGGCACCAGGGTTGGCATGATATTACCCGCCCGGGTAAACCCACCCAATAAAACCCGGGTTTTACCGGGTTGGGCAATAAGGTCATATTACCCACTTTGGGCAATATGCGGGTTTTATGAATTTTTGGTCTTATAAATTCTCGGTTTTCAGTCTGATGATAGATATAAAAGTGTAGAAATGATTCTATGTAGCCATATTTTAATCAGTTTAAATGGTAATAGTGAGATAGTCATTAAAATATGAGTATCAACATTGACATTTAAAAAAAATGACATGTATTTACAAGATACAGACAAGTCAGTGTTTCAACTATATCTGATTAATATTATCTTGTCTATCATCATGATTATGCTAGTCTTCTAATGTCATCTAACTCCTGAAATTCTTGGGCTTCAATAATATAAATAAATCCCCTCTAGGTCTTATTGCTTGGTTATATTGGCAGTAAATGAAAAATTTAAAGCTAACTTTGATTGGTGATGAGCTGTTTTATGCTTAAACCTGAATAAACTTTATGTATCATATATGTACACATGTAATTCAATTCCAGAGTGTAAATGAGTTCCCATTTCCCACTAAGAATGCAATAAAATATATTCACACTTTTGTTACTAGGACCTTTGACCATAGTTTCAATAGTCAAGGATAATTGCTCAACTACTGCCCCAAAGGTGTGAATCACAGTCAAAACATACTACTGTTATTTTTCTAACTTGTGGGATATCCCCACAGTTTTTTTGAATCAGCCTAAAATTTTACCACAAAGTAATACCATCAAAGATGCAGACAGAAATGCAAACAACTTTAATCCTGATCAGGCTGTTTCTCTTTAGACCAGTACTGTTTGCACAGAAACACTGTAAGGTTGC